>CP136873.1:21683937-22883937 GCA_033000465.1 Sciaenops ocellatus
TCTCAGGTCCTGTATTGTTTCAGCTGTTGTGAATTAGAAAGGCATGCCACGGCTCGGCCCGGCCTTCTCACTCTCCTTCTTTTTTCCTCTCTCCTTCTCTCAGTTCAGTGAAACTCAATATATACTCTGCTGAGATGAGTCAGGACAAGTATTTGTACGATACGTCCAAAAAAAGAAATAAATGGATTGTTTTACCCTCAAAGAAAATTATGTCGCAGGTCGTATGTCGGGGAAAACCAAGATTCACTTTCTTGACACGTGACACATAATTTATGTCCGTGTTCTTCACATAACTGAGATTATTTCCATATATCTCAGGGAGTAGAATAAACTGACTTTAATCATAAATTATTAGTGTTGAATTGAGCTGAATGGAGTATTGTGTATGAAATAAATAAAAACCAACGAAGGCTTACAGACCTGCAAATCTGATCACGTTTCCTCGGTTGCCCAGTCGTGCCGCTTCACACTTCAAATCATAAGAAAAATCAGGCCTTACCTGAGTCAACATGCTGCCCAACTCCTGATACAGACTGTGATCATCTCACCACTCAATTACCAGTTCCTACCAGAGCTCCTCTACCTTCAAAACCCTCCTGAAGACCAAGTTCCTTCACGCTGATCACTACCAACAACTGCACCTTGATTCTATGCGAGTATGTCCTCGATCGTTTCCCTTTTTTCTATGTCGCTTTGGATAAAAGAGTCAGCTAAATGACTAAATGTGAATGGTGGTGGTGGTGGTGATGGAGGCATGTTGGTGGCATTGCCCAGGAGGTGAAGTGGCACCACACTGCATACATGGTCCAGATTCTGCCCCCACGGATTGAGCTACTGCCGCCCCAACAAAGAATAGACTTAATATAATACATGTAATTCATGTTTTCTAACGCTGGTTACTCTAAGCGTTAACTATAAACTCAACTTTTAATTAATTAAATTAGTTTCAGGCTGCAGGTCATGCAAAAGCACGTGGAGATCTTTAATGTCCGCCTCAACTGTAGGACAACTGAACACTGACAAACAATGTGATGCATCATATCACTCCGCCAATCTTAAGCATCACTTAGATTACAGGCGAGGTGTACCATAAAATATAGTTCCTGTTGTAAATGATATAAATGAAATAAAATGAATACGTCAGCTGATTTACAGCGACATTCGAGAGCGAGACTTTGGGCGCTGCAATGTGCTGTAGAGTTGTAAGATCCCGGTGAGAAGGAGGACCAGGTGGGTGTGTGGTGGATGTGTGGGAGGTGGAGGAGGCTCTAAAGAAGAAGAGAAGAGGAGGTTGTGCGAGTGTGTGTGTGTGTGTGTGTGTGTGTGTGTGTGTGTGTGTGTGTATGTGTGTGAGAGAGAGAGAAAAAGAGGGATGACCTCCAGCATTGACCTCCCAGCAGGAAACCTCACAGGTGTTGTTTGTTGTGTGTGAGAGAGAGAGAGAAGGTCACTGAGAGAAAGAAGAGAGAATAATAAGACTATTTTTATCACACTAAAACTCCCCAAATGGTGTAAAACCACCGCAAAGAACCGACCTCCAAAGTGTTTATAATGTGGAAAGTTCTTCCTGCGTTAATCGCTCATAGACATTAAACTCCATCTTTAACTGCCAGATGAATGAAAACACACCACAGAAAGCCAGGCGAGGGGAAAGTGTGAAGTTTTTATTTGCCTAAAAGAATGTGTGTGTGTGTGTGTGTGTGTGTGTGTGTGTGTGAAGTTATTGTTAAGCTGAAAAGCCACCTGCACACGTCCGCCCACCCGCACACACACACACACACACACACACACACACACACAATCAGCCGCAAAATCTGCAGAGTCTGAAACCACCGTTAGGATCGTCAGCGGTGTGTGTAGATGATTGACAGCCGAGTATATTGAAGTTATTGAGCATGGTGGAGGTGGAGGTGCTCGCCTTATTTGCTTAGAGGTGTGTGTGTGTGTGTGTGTGTGTGTGTGTGTGTGTGTGTGTGTGTGTGTGTGTGTGTGTGTGTGTGTGTGTGTGTGAGTGCTGGATCCAGGCCTTTGTGTCTGAGGAAGGTTGAGAACAATACATGCTTTCACACACACACGCACACACACGCACACACACACAGGCAGGTGAAATACTCTCCTAGTTAATATAAAACTACCCCAGAGAGTTGGAGGGGAGGTTGGAGGAGGAGGGGGTGGGTTTGGAGAGAGAGAAAGCGAAATGGCAGCTACATTTTTGCTGCTGCCGGGTTACCGCAGAGCGGGGACGGAGAGAGAGGCGGATGAACAAGACGTTGAGGAATAAAATGATATTAAATGTTTTGTAGAGGTGGATCAGGGATTTTTACTCTGGCGGCTTTTGAATGCGGTGAGACGGAGAAAAGTGTATTTTCCTGTCAACAGGTGTTCCCCCATGAGCAAATAAACCATCCAGAAAAGTCAATAATACGTACTTTACGCCCGCCACCTGTGTTTGTGTTTATGTCACTCAGCTGCACTAAGTGGTTACAAGCCTCGAGACGCAGACAAAGCCAGTGTGAGACTTTAACTTATGCAGAAACCACAACAGCATAATGTGTGAATAACGGGGGCCCGTTTAGTGGACGCTGTGATCCAAAGTGCTACGCAGCGCTGTGGAAGTAAAGTTTTTGCTCCACACAGTGTGACCCCCCGAGGGAAAATTAAACCCCCTAATCCTCCCTCGGCCCTTCACTCCTCTATCAGCGCCCTCCCTCCCTCCTCTTCTTCTTTCCGTCAGTGCTGTGACTCTTAAACTAGCCGTGACGACTGAGGAATGAATGAAAATTGTCGGAGAGGAGGGGCAGGCGTGCAAAGGAATCAAGTTTAATCTCGAACAGATCATAGGGGGGTCACGGGTGGAGGCATAGACTCAGGTCAATAGGTGTCATTTGAATGTGTTTATCAGTTTCTCTTTGTCGTTCATGCCTCCATATTTCGGTTGTTTTCCCTCTCCTGGTAGCTGGCCCACATCTGTGAATGCTTGGGTTTAAATCTTGTTGTGGTCTGTGTAGAGGGGATTGTCGGTTAGCCGTGGGTCACGCGAGAGTTTGTGAGCTTTGCATGCATGCATGCGTGCGCGCGCGTGTGTGTGTGTGTGGGTGTGTGTAGCAAACCAGTGACAAACCCCTTTTGTTTCTATGAAGACGTTTGCCTTGGACGCGGCAATGACAGCTGCAGCGCAACTGACAGAGAGGGAGGGAGGCGGAGGGGGGCGGGTGGGTGCAGTTAAAAAGAAAGAGTGGAGTATTTAGCATATTTGACATGCAGGCCACGGGCTGCTCTGTGCAACAGTTGAGAAAGAGAGAGCTTGTGAGTGTTTTGGATATTTGGAGGCAAAGGAGAGAGCGAGAAAGAAAGAAAGAAAAAAGAAAGAAAGCAGGCGTGCTTTGGTTCAGATCAGCACAGCTCTGCCAGACTGCTTTAAACAAACAGAGCTGCTGAAAAAGGAGGGCAGAGGAGAGAACGAGGAGGAGGAGGAGAAGAAGGAGGAGGAACACCACAACTGGCTCTCACAAGCCTCTAACTTTGGATAACAAGAGAAAAACAAAGTGGCCCAAAGTTCTCTGTCGGGCTGCAGGTTGCCATATTCGCTGGTTATCCCCCTTCTGACTGACTTGGGTGGCTGTTTGGGAGCTTTTTGTGTGGCATCCTGAAGAATCAGACGGCACACACACACACACACACACACACCCTCCTCCTGTTTTTTTGTGCACAGCCCCTTTTCCTCTTGGCCCCTCACACACGCACACACACACACACACACACACACTCCCCCAGCCGGATTGGGTTTCAGTGAAGGCGCAGACGGGAATGCACAAGTGGAGTCTGTGAATATCACAGACTTTTGTGTGTGTGTGTGTGTGTGTGTGTGTGTGTGTGTGTGTGTGTGTGTGTGTGTGTGTGTGTGTGTGTGTGTATCTTTCCATATTTTTATATATATAATACATTCGTATATTTCTCAAACCGGCAGCTACTGGTTCAACTTCAGCACAAAAAAGAGGATTTGTGTCTCAACTGGAAACCAGTAAAAACTCTGATGTCAGATGTGGAAATAATAGAGTGAATAATACCGGACTGGACTCACTTCCTCGTCTGCCTACAGCCTGGACAATTGCTCATTACTGATAAGCCTCTTTCTCTCCCGTCGGCTAACAGTCCCGCCCCCTCTCTCTCTCTCTCTTCCTACCTCCATCCCTCCCTCCTTTTCTTTCTTTCTTTTTTCTTTCTGTATCATTTCACTCTGATGACAGTGTTTTTGTGCTCCAAAAAGGAGGGAGGAGGAGGAGGTGGTGGAGGGTGAGGGGTGCAGTTTGCCCCCCGGAGAATTAAAGAGTGGATTACAAAGCTGTGATGAATGTAGCCATGAATGTAGCCATCTCACATCACTAGCCCCCTTCTCTCTCTCTCCCTCTCTCACCGCCGCACCAAATCTGGCAACAGCGGCAGGGAGAGTAAGTGAGATAGTGCATTATGTGCTGGAGGAAACCCTCATCTGGGTTTTATATTACATTATTATATGAAGGCATTTTAATTCTTTATTTTTCCTCCTGTATTTTATGTGTAAACAGTTTTCATAGCTGAACGCTGCTCGCCGCTCAGAGTGGGATAATCAGCTGCATCGCAGCTTTCAGCTGATATTTTTTAGTAACGAGCAAAAAAAATCCTCCTCTGCACAACTCTCTTTCTCTCCGGCTCCACGCCCCCTCTCTCTATCGCTACTTTACTCCCCTACGCCTCTCTCTCTCTCTCTCTCTCTCTCTCTCTCTCTATCTCTCTCTCTATCACACCCGTTCTCCCCATCTCATGTGTTTTTTGTTTTTTTTCCTCGGGAGAGAGGAAACCAGCATGATTGAAGCACTTCCTGTGTTTTAATACCGATGCAGGAAACAGAACAAACGGAGCTGAATTCAAACACAAACAGCGACAGAGAGAGAGAGAGAGAGAGAGAGAGCAGGGAGAGCAGGGAGGGAGGTGGGGACAGAGTGAGTGAGAGAGAGAGAGAGAGGAGGCGAGGGGGGAGCAGCAAAGAGAGCGAGAGTGAGAGGAAAAGAGGGAGATTTTTTTAGCAGCTGCAAACCATTTCAGCTGTGTAGTGGCCTGAGAACAGAGACTGGGAGTGAAAGAAAGAAAGAGAGAGCAAAGCTTGGGAAGCACACACGTCTCAAAGAAAGAAGGAGAGAAAGAAAGAAAGGAAAAAGAGAGAAGAGGAACTGGGATTGCGTGGCACTTTGTTTCATTCTCAGTACGGAGCAGGAGAAAGAAGGCTGCAAAGAAAAGAGCGAGAGGGAAGGGAGCGTGTCCTGGGATTGTCTGCTGGTAAGGAGGGGGGAAGACGCTGCCTGCAAAGCAAAGCTTGGACTGGAGCTGGGAGGGCTGTCTGGGTCTTTGCCCTCTGGATACAGTCCCACGACTCGCTGCTCTTCCCTGCCTGCCTGCTTGCTTGCTTGCCTGCCTGCCTGCCTGGCTGGTCCAGGATCCAGCCCCCCTCGTTTTTTTTTTTTTTTTTTTTTTTGTATCTACCCCCAGATGCCCTCTTTCACTCCAGCCTCACCTCCTGTAAGATCCTGCCTGCTTTCGATCCACTGTATCACCTCTCCCCCTGGAGCTGTGGATGATCTGAGGATGTGAGAGAGAAAGAAAGCAAGATAAAAGCAAAGAATTGAAACATTGACAGGGATTTCTTCACGCAGAAGCCGACTGCTTTCCTCTTTGTTCTGGATTTTTTTCTTCAAATCGACTGTCGTGTGGATGATGGGTTGGATTTTTTTCACTAATGATGACTGCTTTAGTGGTGATGAGACATCTTAGACAAAATTAGGGTTTGTCCTCCAGGCAGAAAACCCTGATTCTTTGTGATGGAAGCAGAGGACAGAAAAAGAAAAGCCTGCTTGAACACTCACCGGACCACAAAGTGGCAGTGACTTGGTAAAGGGATTTCTATTTTCATATTTTTCTCAAGTTTTGTCTCAAAAAGTCATCTAGAATTGACATTTTTTATATTTTTGTGTCTTTAATTTACTTGATTCTCGTAAATTTTTGCTGCAAGGAACATTTTTTTTAACAAAGGAAGCTAAAAGTGAAACAAATCCATGGAGTATTGTACTTTCTTATTCAGAGCACCCCACGCACCCTTTCTTTTATATAACAGAGAGTGGGTTTTCTCACCTTAAAAGGAGACTTTTACACTTCCCTGCCTGCCTCTCACTGAGACCGTTGAAGTTGTCCAAGCCCTCTCTGGCTTTCTCCTGTTGTGGCACAGAGAGGAGAGGAGACCGGAGAGGAAGGAGGAAGGAGGCAGGAGCTTATAGTGAGGCTAAAAAGGGGTCAAGGAATGAGTCGCCGTACGTGAATATGGAGGAGGGAGTTGTGCTCTGCGCTCCTGACAGCAAAACAAAGGGGTCTTATCTGCATGGTCCTCACCTCACCTCGGACTTTGGACTTCTCAGAGAGGGAGATGATGACTGTTTCTTTCCCTTCCTCCCTCTGTTCATCCCTCCACCTCTGCCTCATTCCTAACACTCTTTCAAATAAACAGGGCTGGTGATTAATATGGTGCCGAGGGGGAGGGCTGTCTCTCCTCTTGCTCCCTCGCTGATGCCACACAGCATCTCAGAAAGACCAAGGAAATGCACCACTGTTGAAGTGACATAGACGAGAGTGCGGTGTACACCAGAGGAATGAAACCGTGGATGATAAAACTTTGAATATTTTTCACAGAATGTGAAACCTGAAGGATTTGTTAAATGCAGCCTAATGGACTGTGTGACTTTGTGGATTGTTGGACAATTGAAGGTAAATTGAATCCCTTTGTGGTTTCCCTTTTTTTATATTTAATTTGCCACGTCTGCACCTTAAACAATAGGGTTTCTGTGGCAACCCAACAAAAGTGAAAAAGGACAGAATGGGGAAGCCCCTGAGCCGTCCGGACTGCCTGAGGCAGAACCCTCGCTGCCTTGGGAAAGGTGACGAGGATGAAGCGTACATAGAGGATTGCTACGTCCCCCAGCGATCCATATATGACACTATGCGCATCAATGAACAGATTGACCAAGGGACCAAACTGTGTCAACCTTCCAGGAGCACTCTAGGCTCTGGTGGGGAGGTGAGAGGGGAAGGAAGTACGCTGTCCAGCAATGGCACCATTGGCGCTGACTTGGGTGGTGTTTTTGTCTCCAGGAATGCAGATAACGCTGGTGGAGTTAAAAAACTAGATGAACGAGTGATCTTCGATGCCTTAAAGCTAACTGGTGATCCTCAGATAATGTCACCACCGGTTGGCATTGTTGGATCAGGTTTGCCTATTGCCCCGTCCTCATCTGGCTCTGGTGGGGTAGCTGCAGTGGCCAAGAGGCGGCATCAAGGTGGCGACAAGAGGGACAATCCAAATCGACGCTCTTGGAAAGCCTTTATGCCCCCAAGTTATCCAGAGTTTGCAGAGAGACTTGAGTTCTCATCTGTCGAAGGAGCAGAGAAGCGTCTGTCTGGGGCAGGACTTCCTGTCTCACCTCTACAGCCCATTCCTTCTCTCCTCCCCCCATCCACCCCTACCTCATCAACTCCTTCCTTACCTCCTTACACACCCTCCCCTCTATCATCCGCCCCCCACACGCCTCCCGTCTCCTCCTCGCCTTCTTTGACACCCACAGTTAGCCCCGTGCCTCCTCCCCTGCAGCATCCTCTCAGCAGGCAAAAGCAGATTCATCCCGCGCTTCAGAAGCAACACAAACAGACTCATGCGGTGCCGTCGCCTTCCAAAGAACATTCACCTGCATTTGGCCAGACTCGGGCACCCCAGGTTTCTGGAAGTACACCACAGCATAGCCCCAGTATATCCAGACAGGTAGAGAGGAAAACGGACGGGCACAGGCGGACTACTAGCTCTTCTAAAGCTGGAATTAGGCAGATCCCAGAGGAGCCTGTTGAGTCAGTTAAGACCTCAGATTCAGAGAGGGACTCTCCTCTTTTGGACCAGGACCAGGCGGACAATGCTCCTCTCATCCCACCAAAACCAGTCTTCTGCCCTCCTACCAAAGCCCGCACCTGGCCTCGCAGTATAACGACGGGGAAAAGAACCCAAGTGGGCCTGCGACACAACTTCCCTGTACTCCCCCCTTTGCCTCCCCTATTGGGCGAGGATAGCAACACAGACGAAGAGTCACTTTATCTACTAGACCCCCCATCTCCATTCCTGAAGGAGGAGGAGGAGGGGTTGGTCTATGGAGGTCTGCCTCTCTCCCCCTGTATCAGTCAGGAGGGAGGCGATGAGGGGCTGCTCGGTTGGGGTGCTCAGGGCAGCGAGCTCAGAGAACGCACAGCCTCCGAGCTCAAATTCGAGGAGGACGAACGCAGGATACTCCAGGAGCTCGAAGAACAGGAGCAGGAAGAGTGCAGGAAGATGATTGAGGAGGAGGAGGCGTGGAAAAAGGATAAAGCAGAGGAGGAGAGAGCGCAGAGAGAGGAAAGAGAGTGGGAGGCGGTTCTTAAATTAGAGAACAGGGAAATAATTGACCAGTCTTGGGATAGGGAAACACTGGAATCAGAGGGATGGGTTTTAACAGGCTCTTCTGGACATTGGCCTGTATTGACTCCTCCGGTTGGGTTTGGTGGTCCTCGGGTGCCCAGCGACTCACCTTGCCCCAGCTCAGGGGCTGAGTCGGATGACCTCTTCCTAGAGCTGGAGAGGCAATGTCAAGAGGACGAAGGAGAGGAAGGAATGGAGATGAGTGTAGACCCTGAACCTTTTGATCCCTACACACTTCCTTGTTTAGAGGAAGAGGAAGAGGAGAAGGAGGAAGAAGCAAAGACTGCCTGGATAGATTTTGAAGGAACTCTTCCTTTAGATGCAGTAAACTCTGTAGAGCCTGATAGTGTTGCATCAGGCTCAGAGACTATTTCAAAAGACTCTGGGCACAGAGAACAGATTAACTTGATGCGAGCACACGACTGTGAAAACGAACATGGTTTCATTGATGAAGAATGTGATGTTGACTATAATGAGGACAAGGCAGATGTAGAAGAAGAGACGAGTTACCCAACAGACTCTGCTCTTGGTCAACAACTGGAGTCAGACTCCAGCGGGGTCCAAATGTCCCAACCAGACCGAACTGGTGTTAGTGACATTACGCAAACAGACTGTGAACAGGCGAGGCCTGCACGGACTGAAACAGACCTGGACAGCGGGGCATCGTCGGAGCGTGATGGCGAGGATTGTGAGGAGAGAATGTCCTCGCCATCTCGAAGCCCTCTGAACCCTTACGCTGAGGAGGTGGAGCGAGTGGAGGAGGAGATTGAGCGGGACGAGACAGATTTGAAAGAGGAAGAGGAGTTAGGAACAGAGTGGGATGTGTATGACCAATCTGAGCCAAGTTTGGACAGTAACGAGGGAGTTCTCGTGGATCAATCCCCTGAGCCTCTTCACACAGTTGAAAAAGAAATCGACTATGAATGTACACAGGATGTTGACGTTCTAACTTCCTGTCAAGAAGATCCAGTCCCCTCAGAGATTAGCGAGCCCGCTGTGGCAATAACTTGTGACACAGAAGGGACATGCCTTGCTTTGGAGACTTCTGTTGTCCCCGTAGATGTGGTCTCAGGGCTGGAGACGCCTGGACAAGATCCAGATCTGGAAACTTCAACAGAAGTGACAGCTAGCACCCCAAAATCAGACTCTGTTCCTCTCGTATACCCTCAGCACACAGACTCGACACCCCCTTCCTCTTTACCTCACTCGCCGTCTAAATCAGACTCTTGCTGTGCTGGGTTGGGCACTAAAGACTCGGAGGCCTTTGTGATATCAGATAGTTTTGTTTACCTGGCTGTTTCTGCGCCTCCCCAATACCAAAATGACTGTCCGCCATCTCCACTCGAGGACTCCATTCCCCCGAGTCCTGTCCCCAAACCTCCCTGCTGCCCAGACCCGGAGG
Organism: Sciaenops ocellatus; assembly: GCA_033000465.1. NCBI lineage: Eukaryota > Metazoa > Chordata > Actinopteri > Sciaenidae > Sciaenops > Sciaenops ocellatus. The sequence continues at coordinate 21,693,858 of CP136873.1, forward strand.
AGGAGGAGGAGGGAGCCTTTCTTTCCCCTGACAGCTTTGTTTACATGGCAGCACCTGAACGGCCTCAACCTGGGCCCTCAGACGTCTCCTCAGCCTGCGATGATACACAGGAGCTGGACTTGGACTCGTACTCAGAAGGGACCCAGTCTGGGATGGACGGGGTCGAGTTTGTCCTCGGCTCTATGACAGGGGACAGTGACTGGGAATCAGACGGCTCTGCTCTGGACTTTCCTCCAATCATGTCCACAGACCAGGCCTGGGACCAACTTGAGCCGGGCCTGTTACAGAGCCTATTTGCACAGGCAGAAACAGGCCCGATGCTGACCTGTAAGCCCGAGGACGACGGGCTCCAGACAGAGGTCACAGACCCCCTGTTAGAATCAGGAAGGAGCTCTAAAGCGGAGAACGAACCAACGACTATATTACCAAGTTCCAACACTGACATAGAGGCTGAGGTATGCTCTCATTTAATCTCTGATAATTAATTGATACAGAACTTCATGTTGGTGCTGTGAGTTCCACGTAACATGGGAAAAGAGCTTGCATCAAGCATTTTTATTTATATATTCAGCCTTTAGCAGAAGCACTAATCCAGAGTGATTTGGAACTGATATATAACGCTAGAATGCAGTGTCCATAAATACAGTGCCAAGAGGGGAGAATGAATTAAATTGAACCGTGGAGGCCCTCGTTTATTTGTCTATTGAGCCTAACAGGAGAGGATTGTTAGACGAGGAGTAAAAGCTAAGCAGAAATCTGTTTTTAGCGGTGAACGCATTGGATGTGGACATGCGGACACGTAGAGGCGTAGCATGGAAAAAGAACTGGGTCAGGTAGCCCAGCGATGAGTGTAACTGATGTAGACATAGCATGGAAAATGTATGTGTGGGGTGGGGTGAAGTTATGTAGACGCCATAATTAGCTAGTTGTGTTTGAGTAGTAGGGCTTTAAATGATTGCAATATGATGCTCAGAGGGGGGTTTTGCTACTTATGGGAAACTACCCTCAGGGTCAGTCAGTGTGGGTGTGCATATGGGGTGTGTGTGTGTGTGTGTGTGTGTGTTTGGGTGTGTGGGGCTAATCTACAGTGCATGCACATATTTGAGATTGATCACATGTTTATTTGTGCGAGGCTAAAAGAGCAAGTGTGTGCCCAGTGGCCTACTTACAATGCTGATCTCAAGTGCAAGAGTTTACAATGTGTATCTCAAGGGCATGCTATTGTTGTGTTTACACCGTCTGTATATAGAGCACAGAATGCAGAGTTTCCATACAAAGTCACGGGCGCTCGGTGTATCCCAGCCGTGTGCACGCACAGGCAGAAGTTTCGCCTCCTCGTTCAAATAATTTGTGGGAAATGTCGGCTGTTTGTAAACGGAGCGAGACTTTCTGGATAACATTCACAGTCTGAGTTGATTCGGTTTCGGAGAATGTAACCACCGTCATAGTATACACAGTGTAACTGTTGTACAGACGCGGATCTGAAATGGATATTCTATAAATGCTGCGAGATTAGCTTGGCACGGAGCTGAGCAGCACAGAGGACTGTCAATGTGACCGTCTGTCAGACTCTCTCTCTCTCTCTGCATTCATCTGCATTCAGTCCACGGCTTGCTGTGTTTGTGTAACGTCAGTCCTCTCCTATCTACCTCTCTGTGTTTGACTGTGTGGGCTGCATGTAAAGGTGTGTGTTTATGTAGCGTGTGTCTCAGTGTGACGCCGTGTTTGACAGGCTGTCGTGCTTTCTAGGAGCTCTGCTATGACTCAGTGTCTGGCCCAGATTTGCCTCTGAATTTAGCTTTAGTTTTATGCAGCCTACCTGACATTATGTGAGCTGGCAGGAAGGCGGCATATGAAATGTGCTGAAATCATTTTGCGATCTCAGAAAATCCATGTACGCTTCGCTAGCAGAATCAAGCCAAATGATTTTTCCATTAATGGATCAATTAACACAGACAAAGTCCACACATCATGAACCAGCAGTGTGTGATTCGGCTGGCCTCTGATGCACCTGATCCCGCAAACTCCTCGTTTTATTACGTTATAGTTCCCATCAGGCGTAAGTTGTCTGCTCTGACCAAGTCAGTCACAACTCATTTGCTCTTCCCCGTCTGTGTCTGTGTCTGTGTGTGTGTGTGTGTGTGTGTGTGTGTGTGTGTGTGTGTGTGTGTGTGTGTGTGTGTGTGTGTGTGTGTGTGTGTGTTATCAGTCCACGTCTGTTTGCTCTCTCTGCAGTCACGACCTCTCTGGCTTCAGTTTAATGTAATCAGATGTCATGTCCACTCAGCCTCAGATCTAACTTGGAGAATTACAGCCGTGCAGAGCGCCGTAGTGCAGATGATGTGTAACAACATCAGGCTTGATTAGAGAGGGCAAAAAAAAAACGGGGTTCATACTGTGGCATTTTGTTCTGCCAGCTACTTGTTTCATTTCTATTTCCCAGGTCAGACACAGAAGAAACTTTAAAGTCTTTCAACACTCAGACAAATAAACTTTAGGTTTTCTAACAGTTCAGAGGCTACAAAGTTGCTCTTCGGGTATTTCTAGACACAAACTTGCCTCCAATTAAAAGTTTTGTCCCAAAAGGGGACGGCTAGCTTTTAATAATGCACACTTTATCTCTTATATAAAATTATTGAGTGAGTCAGTATCAGTGCTACCACAGAAACGCAGAGTCTTGTTATTTATTTATGTTTGTAATGAACGATGGATGACTTTGGAAATTTAACTCTCCAGTTTTTGTTCAGATTTCTGAACGGTGACGTGCACTTTTGTCGTGTTATGAAATTCCCTTTATTCAGCCATGCTCCGTCTCCTCAACTGACTCCCTCCCTCCACCTCCTCCCTTCTCTTCTCGTCCATGCTTGGATGGTTTTGCTGCTCAGATAAGGAGGTGAGAGGTAAATACTGTGGCTCTCTGCGAGGGGAGCTGCCTCTGCCAGCATGGCTACACAAACAGTGTGTGAAGTTGTCAGGGGAGTATAAACCTGGATATCAGATAAGACTGAGCCAGGACTAACACTGGAACTGGACTCTGTTGCCGGTCCGGCCTGTCGCTCTCTGTTTTCTTTCTGTCTGTTCGACTTGTATCCCTTTTCATTCCATCTCTGTCTGTCTGCTTCTTTTATTTCTTTACTTTTTCTTTGTATCTACACTAAAACAAACGCCTGGCAATTAAGTTGTTGTTAGAAATTCATTGAAAAGGGATTTTGCGAAGACGCGGGGAGGACAGATAGGCGCTGAGTTTTGAAAGACAAAGAGGCAGACACAAAAAGAGTTATGACAGGCAACATGGAGGTTGGGTAGAGGAAGCTATTGTTTGCTCGGGCGGGCGCAGGGGGGGTGAGCACCTTTTAGCGCTACGTGGGGGCTTTTGGTTCAACGATAAGAGAGCTACGCTGGCAGGCGGACGCAGGCAGAAGGTCTTTGGATTAATATGGAGCTAATTTTAAGGCACATTGTATGTACATGTGCCCCACAAACAGACAGACAGACAGATGGACTAGGTTTGCATGCTGTTTGATGGGTTGGGACGGACTGACTGACAGCAGCTTACACACAGATTTAGTCAGTTGTTTGCTGTTTCTGTCTGCAGATATAACATTTAAATTATCTTCATTTATGCACATAAAAATGTCAACACACACCGCGGACAGAAATTAGAGGACTTATTGTTGCTGTGCAGTGTCAGATGGATGAGGGCAGAACAGGATTTGTATGCAGTCCAAACAGATTTGGACTTAAACCTAACTGTGACTTCTTTTGCCAGTTTCATGTCTTATGAAATCAGTTTTGAAATCAACTCTGACGCAGTTAAAAAAAAAAAGAAACCTGCTGTGGGTTTTGCTGAATTCTGCACATACCACATTTTTGTTCCAAATCATTCCCAATACGAGATGAAATCAGACAAACAAATGGGCCTGAAAAACGAGAGAGAGAGAGAGAACCAGGTGGCTTCAGGTCCACGGCTCATACATTTGTGCTTTGATTGATGTGATAATTCTGGTACTGAACAACCGCCTCCGGGATAAACCTGCAAAAGACTGAGAGAGAGAGAAGGAGGGGGACGTGTTCAGGAACACAGAAAAACATGAAAGCAAACGCAGGAACACATTGATCTCTCGTAGAAACGCTTAAAAATGTAAAACAGATCAAATATTTGAAGCGTTTTTCAATGATTTTATATGTTTTTGTCCCTGTGCATCACTCCTCCTCTCTCACATGAGACAAAAAAGGTTTTAAAAACGTAGATGTCTAGGAAGCCTCGAATCCCCTCCAAAGATGAATTCATATATCACTCTGTCTCTGTCTGTCTCGCAGGGAGCTGATTAGCATGAACGGATGAAATGTGTAATGTAATGTAATCCCTAAAAGACAAAAGAGTTCCTGGTGGGACAATAAAGTGAGCATAGTGAACTTTGAGCCAGCGTGTTTTGAATACGCGCCACATTTGCATGAGATTTGTGTCCGTTTGTGGATGTTCAAATAAGGACGCTGGTTTCAAATGGGATTTTTTTTACCCCATTAACCCCTTCATCCCCGTCGATCCACGGCTCAAAGCGAAGAGAAATAGTTTTCCCCCCGTCGAGTTTAGCTTGGAAAAATATTTCTACCCTTTTCCTTCCTCCCCCTCGCTCCTCGTTCCATTAAAAGAGAAAGGTTGGAGCGAGGAAGGATGAGGGTTGAAAGCCAGGAAGAGAGCGAGAGACAAGGCGAGAGGCAGGAATAGAGGGAGGGAGGAGAAGCGATAGCAGTGCTGTTACTGGTTACCATAACACTTTACCCATACAGGATGTTCAGGCTGCTCATTTATCGCTCATACACACTCACACACATCCAGTTTTAATAGACAATCACAGTCCTGTCTGTCTTTAATCACACAGCAGTTTTATTCAACTGTAGTGCAGCTTCAGAGGGAACACTTTGAAGACGTGCACGTTCCTCATATGACCACTAGCTGTTCTCATGAAGTCGACAGATCACGTAGTTATGGAAATCAGTTATGAAGCGAGGGGAAGATAAAAGGCGAACTTTAAAGGAAGCTGGGAAACATCCTGCACGTGATCGCCTCTGCATGTTTTCTTATTTCTGCAGCCGTCTTTAATGTTTGGAGCAACATGTCCGTCATGAGCACAGCTACTCCTCTCCTCAGCATTATTAGCCTGACAGATGACTAAGTGTAGAGCGTCCACACACGTATGTTCGTGTACAATGGAGAAAATAAAAGCACCGTTATGTAACGTCGACTTCCAAAGTGAGGATGAGTTGGAGGTTTGTTTCACTCTTTGAGGTTTGAGCCCAGTGAAAATATTTGAGATGTTACTCGATCTGTTACAAAGCAGTAATGTGTTTTCACATCCGTGCTCAGTTTGTGACCTGATTTGAACTCAGTGAGGAGAATCAGCACAAACAATCTCCCGAAGTCAGAAAGATCTGAGATATTTCTGTGTACTTTGTTTGATTTGTGCCCCTCCCTTATCTTATTTTAAGTTGGTGAAAGGTGATGTTGCATACTTCTGAGCACCAATCAAAAATGAGCAACATTTAAATGAAAACTTGATTAAACCAAACCAAGTTTTTAAGTGTTAAACTTCTTTTTTTTAACTTCTTTAGTCATAAATATTTTATGTCATGAGAAAAACTTTAAAATGCGCCTGAAACTAACGATCATTTTCACAATTATGTAATTAGCTTTGTTTATACTCATCACATTTGAAGCTTTAACCAGTAAATATTTGGAGTCTATCGGTTAATGATGTGATGAGATGCATGTTTTTCCCCTTGAGCAGATATGAGCTCCATCCTCTTTGATTTTCACCTCTTACCTCTCCTGCTTTTGCTATTCTGAAAATGTTTTTATTAAATTGTCAGTGTCAGATTTACCAGAATTGAACTGACAGCCGGGTTTTTATCCGCTGGTTCAGACACAAATCGGCGAAAAGCAGACAAACATCTGCACTTGTTTGATAAACATGTAAAATATTCGTAAATTCTTTCATCTTGTAGAGAATTTCAGCAGCCTCTCAGACTGATGTCTGTTTGACGAGACGCATCGGTACAAACAGTTTTTAGCCGGTGTCAGCCTCTCACGTCCGATCCCCGGCTTTAGTCAGATCTGCTTTCATCCCTACTTTCATTTTTATCGCCTGTCCACACTGAAGTGAGAAATCCAGTGAAGTCCAGATGGAGAGACGGAGTGGGACGAAGCTGTCGGAGGGGGGAGCAAAAAGGGAATAGATGCGGCAGAGAGATGAGTGATCAGGAGGAAGAGGAGGAGGAGAAGGAGGAGGAGGAGGAGGAAGGATGACAAGTATGGTGGTGATAGTTCAGTCAGCTCTGTTAAGAGTGTGTGCGTGTGTTCCTGCGTGCTGGCTGAGGTAGGGAAGAATGACAAGTATGTGGGACATTTTCCAGAGCTCTGGTTTAGAGGAGTCAACCACTCGGAGCTGGTGAGGGGAGAGAAGGAGCAGAGAGGGCGGCTGAGAGAGTGAGAGGGGGAGAGAGAGAGAGAGAGAGAGAGAGAGAGAGGGAGAGAGAGGGAGAGAGAGAGAAAACACAACAGAGGACAGAAATGTGAGCACATGCAACCTATAACAAGTTTATATACACACACCGCAGTGTGTGTTTAGATGATGAATGGGTGTACTTTCCCTGTTTTTTCCTTTGCTGTTCCCCTCTATCTCTGTCACACACACACATGTGCTCACACACACACACACACACACAAGGATAAGGCGAAGGGTGGAGCAGGTCATGGCTGTAGTCATTGTTGTTCTGGCCGACAGACTTCCTGTTCTGAGCAGCTATGACGCCCATCACCACAACACAGCTGCATCCAAAGTGGACAGGAACACACACGCACACACACATATTCATTCATATTTAATCATGCACACTTGCACAAACTTACGCACAGATTAGAACACACACACACACACACAAAGCCTTGGCGTGGAGAACCTGCAGTTTGATGCCATATTTAAACCAGATGAGCAGAAACCTGTAAACTCTTTGATTATGACCCACTGCAGAGACTCAGAAACACGTTCCAGCTCAACAGCTTCCAGCCGAAACACAAGAACAGCTCAGTGTTTTGACTGTGCAGGTCTGTAAACATCCTTGACACATCGTAAACCCAAATCCTTTAAATGCAGGTGAATATGTTTTGAATAGTGACGAATGAACGGCACAAATAAAAACATACTTACGACTTAAATTTAACCACAAAGAAATATTAATGTTCATCCATCTATTCATCAGTTTTCTACCGCTTATCCGGGGTCTGCTTATTCCAGCTCCTCCTGGGAGATCCCGAGGCGTTCCCAGACTAGATGCGCTCTGTAGGTTCTGGGATCTCCTCCCAGTTGGACGTGCCCAGACACCTCCAAACAAAAGGAGCATCCTAATCAGATGCTGGCTCCTTTCGATGCGAAGGAGCAGCAGCTCTAATTCAAGCTCCCTTCGGATGTCCGAGCTCCTCATCCTATCTCTAAGGAAGCTCATTTCGGCTCCTTGTATCCACGATCTCATTCTTTTGGTCACTACCCAAAGCTCATGACCGCAGGTGAGGGTTGGAACGTCGAGAGCTTTGCCTTCTGGCTCAGCTCCCTCTTGCCCACATCGGTCCGGTATAACGTCCACAACACTGAAGACGCCACATCAACCCTCCAGTCCATCTCATGCTCCATTGTCCCATCACTCGTGAGCAAAACCCCCAAAAAAAACTCCTTCACTTAGGGCAGCAACTTGCTCCCAACCCAGAGGGAGTATTCCACCGTTTTACGAACAAAAGAAACGTTTGGACGCTCCAGGTCTCCTTTCAGATCCACTGCCTGTCTGTTAGCTGGCTGTTTATTGGAGGTCATTTGAGTGATTTGATGGATCTTTTAGACTTTATGTTGTTTCTTGTTCACATGTTTTCATTTCAGTTGTATTAGCTGTAGCAGTGTGCAGTGTTTTCTTGTGATTTGACTATCGGACACCCACGACTGTTGAATCTTCTTCCAGGCCATTGTGGTATTTCACTGAAACCCAAACCTACATTTTCCCTCTCCCCCTTCAATATTGTCACACCAGCTATTTTCCCTGAGGCATGGATTTACCAAAATCTGTTGTGTGTGTATGTGTGTGTGTGTTCTGGATGTGCACATCTGGTTATTTGTGTGTCTCTTTGTGTGGCCATTGGGGTTTGGCTGCCACAGCGTTATAAACCACCGGGCTTAATTCTCTCTCTGTGGGCCGATTCTGAATGTCAGGACTTTTCAAACGCCCCTAACTCCATCCCCACATTACAGCTTCGGACCCCAACATGATGGGATTTTGTCCCAGATTGGACCGAACGTGAAGAATTTCACAGTGGTCCCTCTGGTCAGGGGATTGGTGGAATACCATGAAATTGTGCGAGTTGTTTTGTGGATTTGGATAATTGTTGGAAAGAGCAGAACGGTTTACAGGAATTTAGCAGAATGTATTTTCTTTTTCTCACATTCATTACATGAGCTGTTGGTTATGTGAAGTTTTTCTCCACCGTTAGACTAACTGTAGAAAAGCAGACTGTTTACCCCTGAAGAGAAACAGCATAAACAAATCAGACGGGAACAACATTTTTTAGGTCAAGGATGTGCTCGAAAGTCTGAAATGAAACATTAAAATGATGAGAAGTTACTGAGAAGTCATAAAGTTTTGTATCAGAGCATGGTGGGACCTTCGAATTTACCATGTATTCATGTACTTTAGGGCTGCAGCCAGTGCTCAAGATCGGTCTTGAGACTGACCTCAAGAAGGTCTCGTCTTGGAATCGACCGCACTTTTGCTCGGTCTTGTCTCGGTCTCAGACAAAGAGGACTCTGGATTTTAGTTCAAGGCCGGTCAATTGCCTGTGCATTGTCTGATTTATTTGTCAGACATCAGCTAAATCCCTAAACCACAGAGTTCAGCTGCAAAGCAGCGTCCAAACGAACACAGAGGTTTGTGAATGCTTCAATGAGACGCTTAACGCTCAATGTAGCAACCGCACTTCACCCAAAGAGGTTTTGTGAATATCAGCTACCTACGTACGCTATATACTGTCTGCTCTTGGTCTTGACTCTGTCTCAGTGCCTCATATGTTTTGGTTTTGTCTCTGTCTCGATACACTCTGGTCTTGGTGGTGACTTGGTTGGTCTTGACTGCAACGCTGGCTGCAGCTAATGGTTATTTTCAAGACTGAAGTCTGTAACTGATCACCAAATCTGCCTTTTATAATTGCAGTGAGCCTTAAAACACTAAAAATATATTAAGTTGTGTAGAGAAAAATAGCAAATAGTATTTTCAGTGCAAACACAGTTCAATCTAATACTCTAAATTACTTTGGACCTCCGCAATCTCTCCAACGACCCCAAAGGGACCCTGGGCCGAGCTTTGAAACCCGCTGTTCCATATATTTGGATACAGTAGTGTACAATGACAGAGGAGCTGTATTGGCTGTCGCTCGGTCTTTTTCGGCCAGGGAAGTGAAGTCTGGTTGTCTTTAGCTTCGGGTGGCTGCTTCTATTGTCATCACAAGATGGCTCCAGCCTCCATCATGACGCGTGTGTGTGAGTAATGTGTCCAGACAGGCGAAGTTGTGTGTGTGTGTCAGTGTAGGTCTGTGTTAGTGTGTTCAGTGCCAACTCAGCCTTTTCCAGCCAGCCCCCTTACTCGTCTAACCCTCTAATCCCCGTAATCCTCCTCTCTCTCTCTCCCTCCTTTTTTTTTGTCCTCCCTCTCCTCCCTCATTTCTCCCGTTCCCTTCCTGCCTTCCTCTCCTCTCTTATCTCTGCACATCCCTCTGTCTGTCTTTCATCTCCTAATATCCAGTCGCTTCTATATATACATAACGTAGCAAGGTTCACTCCCATTTGTTGTCACGCAGATTGAATGCGCAGTGTATTTTTGCTGACTGACTTCTTCTGCTGTCAGATAAACTGTTTAAACAAAGACCTCTATGAATAAATTAATTAACGATGACCCTTTTCTCGCCTCGTCTTCCAGGCTGTGGAGAGAGAGCAGGTGGACAGCATTCAGCCGAAGCTGCAGCACGTCAACGCGGTGGGTCAGGGCCTGATCCAGAGCGCCGCCAAACACACCGACACCCAGGCACTGGAGCACGACCTGGAGACCACCAACCTCTGCTGGAACTCGCTCAACAAGCGGGTATGACTCGATACGAGCGTAAAAAGCCCACGAGATCCAGAGGATGCAGTTTATCATATTGACTTTGTCGTGTCTCCCGTCCTCAGGTGGCAGAGCGGATCGCCCAGCTGCAGGAGGCCCTGTTGCACTGTGGCAAATTCCAGGATGCTCTGGAGCCTCTGCTGAGCTGGCTGAGCGACACGGAGGAGCTGGTGGCCAATCAGAAGCCTCCGTCTGCAGAGTACCGTGTGGTCAAGGCCCAGATCCAGGAACAAAAGGTACAGGAAGGATGAAGGGGGGCAAAATCAAATCCTCTTTCACATCAACACGCGTACGAAGAGAAATCTTTGTAGTTAAGTGTCGTTCTTTAAGTTGTCAGGTGACATTTTGAAGTGTTTGGCTCAGATTTTTTCATTTTTTGTGGATTTGAAGCGGTGAACATCGAGCACTGCCACCCACATCCTCCTCTTCTTTCTTTGAAGTATCTTCTGTCCGGAAATTAAAGTGAATTTTTCAGTTTTTCTCGATTATTTATTCAAACATCATCGGTAAAAACATATCTTCTTATCTATCTTATCTATTGAGATTTTATTGATATTCATATGTCCCCAGTGTCCTTCAACCACAAACAAAAGATATTATAATGACAAACACACACACAAACACGCGTACACACACTCAATGATCTGTCTGCCTGGCATTCAAACGGCCCCAGTTGACCGTCTGCCAGTCAGACTGGCACAAAAACAGACGCACGCACACACGCATGGTCGATTTGTATTGTTTTCAGAGACACTCGCGCACACACACACACACACACACACTTTTCCCTGTTTATCCAGCATACACTTCCCGTGTTTGTGCACATAAGAGCACTGCAGACTCGGCCAGCGATCAATCACACGTGTTTACATCCGTGACGGACAGTCGTGTCACCGCTTGGCTAAGAAAGAGCAAGAAAATGTAGAGAAGTGCATTCCAGAGGCTGAAGTGACGTTAGATCAAAGCAGAGAGAGCGAGGCCGCTATCTAAGCAGGAAGTACGTTTATGAGTGTTTGTTTGTTGTTATTACAAAAAGGTTGGCCTTGATAACAGAACAGTTTGCCCTGCGTTTAAAAGTAGTACCTGACCTTATTAAATATTTAACAATTAATACTGTATGTGAAAACATTCGTTCATAGATATCACATTGATAACAGTTTAAAGGGCCCAAAATCGATGAGCTTTGGAAGGAAGTGTAAGTTTTGCTAACGGAGGAAAACATGTTCGGTTGAAGGAGAAGGGTAAATTCTCCCGTGCAGTTTACTTATTTCATGCAGGAACACATTTTGTTAGAAGTATAGTCAAGTTGTTTTGCAGATGCATATTTTCTGATTCGTGTTTAGTCACAAGCGTAAACACTGCTTTATTTTGCAAACATGGAGGGATTGGATTTGAAGTTTAGACATTCTGCAACATGCTGACAGAAAAAACAACTTTTAGCAAATTTGATAAGGCAGCGTACATTCAGTCACCAGTTTATTGGGTATGCCACGTAATGCATGAGTCCTGTGATAAATCCTGCCTTCATAAAGGTTATAATGTTCAGTTTTTGTCATCAAAATTCATTTATTTATTATCTGAATTTTAGAATCACACAACAGAAATGTGTTTAGCGATGGTGGGCAAATAGTGGCTGAAATCTGCTCATCTAACAAAGTTTTTACATCATCAATAAATCCAAAATGTGAACTCGTAACATCTAACACTACAGCCCCATGAGAAGATCAATCAAAATATCAGTTCATTTGAAACAAATCAAAAGTAATAAATCATCATTGAAGACATAAAGGCGTGTTTCCACACCACCTGCACCTGATTGCTGACCGCCTTCACAGCGTAACGAGTTCTCTCTTAGAAATCATTTGTATCAACAACTGTGTGTGATTCTCTTCTTCCAGCTGCTCCAGAGGTTGTTAGATGATCGCCGCCCGACCGTGGAGATGATCCGCGCCGAGGGCGCGAGGATCGCAGCCACTGCGGACACTCAGGACCGAGAGAAGATCCAGACCCAACTCCAGAGCCTGGCAGAGAGATGGAGCGACCTGCTCGACAAAGCCAGTGGCAGGTCAGCAATCTCCGATACAGTACAGGGGTGGAGGACCAACCATCTCCCCCACTGATGATGTCTGACTTTTATGGTCGTCCTGTCTTCAAAATGATCAATTCAGTCCTTCTCATCCTTTAAAAAGGAAACAGAGAATATCACAGAAAGCAAAAAGTTTGATTTGTCTTACTGTAAATATGTGGTTTGGGGGAGTAATTGGTGGTGTTCCCCAACAGCATTATCTTGTGGTTATTTCCTGTTTTCTCATTTCATCTCCGTGCGGCTCCGTCGAGCTCTACTGTACTTAAAGAATACTATCATTACTATTGGTTTCTGTGGTCTGCGAGTCATTTCGGCAGCTCTTCTGTTCACTCGGGAAAGTAATGATGAGTGCACGCATGCAGGGTTCACTCACAAAACACAGCGAGGAGGTTTGATATGTTAAGATGTATCTGCTTATGTAGAGTAGTGTCATAATGTCGTCTGTTTACAGCACAGTCAGCAAGCATGATATGAAAACATCTGTCATGTCTGTCTCAAACACACTACAATTTCTAAACAATCCAATAATGTCTGATAAAATTTCATGAACGTTAAATAAACTGTCTGACAGCTGTAAAACATAAAATCACGTCCAAGTTGAGCAAACAAACATCTGCGAAAGCAATAAAACGCCAATAAAAGCTCATCTCTCAGTATCTCCGTCACCCCCGCTGACTCCCCCCTTTCCTCCTCCTGTCCCTTCAGGCAGAGGCAGTTGGAGGAGCTGCAGGTTTTGGCTCTTCAGTTCCACGAAGCCCTGGAGCCGCTGGGAGAATGGCTGAGCGCCACGGAGAGACGCCTGAGCTCCGCCGAGCCCATGGGAACCCAGACGGCCAAGATCACCCAGCAGATCACCAAGCACAAGGTACTGTTTGGGCCCCCTCAGGCAGGAGAATCAGATAGTGACATCCAAATAACAAACAGATCCCGGGGAAAGGTGGGTTGAGGTTTAGGAGGTAGGTTAGTTGCTGTTAACAAGACAAAACTTGCTGACTTACTGGCCTATAAATGTTGTTGGTATTCCAGTTTTGGAGCCTGTTTGAACAACATGTAGTGAGAGAACAGGAGACACACTTCATGTCAGTGTAACTCAACAGAAAGATGCTGAAAGAGGAAGCACGGGACATAAAATCCACAATCCAAACACACTCTGTCTTTTAAGTTCATTTCTTTCCTCGTGCTGAGTTGAGTTTTTAGTTTTCATGTCACGTTTTTTTAAGTTCTTCTCATCATTCATGTTCATGATTTCCTGTTGATCTATGATTTGTCATTTGCATGTTCACACTTTGAGTTTTTATCCATGTTTTTCTTTTGTTTTGCTGTTCTTCCTTTCACCTCAAACACACACACACATAAACACACACACACACCTCCCAGGCGTTCCAAGAGGACGTGTCCTCGCGCGACGCCGAGGTCAACCGCCTCGAGTCCCTCAGCCAGTCGCTGACCCCGCTCAGCTGCGCGGCCGATCGCGACTGGTTGAGCGAGCGGGTCGGGGCGGTGAGGTTGGGTCACTCGGAACTTGCCGATTGGTGCGAGAGGCGGGCAGGCCTGCTGGAGCAGGCGCTGGCTAACGCTCAGCTGTTTGGGGAGGATGAGGTAGAGGTGCTGAACTGGCTGGCGGAGGTCGCTCAGAGGCTGGCTCAGGTCTCCGTCCAGAGCTACCAGCCTCAGCTGCTGGCCGAGCTGCACAAACACACTCTGGTACGACTTCATGAACACACTGAAGGCCAAGAAGCTCTTTTATACAGTCTATAGTTACATCACTAACATATTGATGTATGACATACACAGTTTAGTATCTATATATGATGTAGCTGATATAGATTTAGCTTTTTAGCATAAAGAACAGACAAGTTTTATTACTTGAACTATTTATAACAGTTAAATAAAGAACTAATTTATTTAACTTATTCACAGAGCGATAGAAAACATCTTTCATCTCGCTCTCTTTCTCCCCTCAGTCTCTAAACGAAGAGATTTTGAGCAGGAAGAAGACGGTGGACCAAGCCATCAAGAACGGACAAGCCTTACTCAAACAGACCACAGGTAATAAAACATGTTGAACACAATGCCAGCATTATCCTTGGTTGTTTTTCAGCTTATGTGTGTGATGATTGGCAACTGAAATCAGTAAAGCAGCCGATACTCTGAGTCAGGGCCGGCCCTCGGCTTTTGGTGGTGCGTTTGTGGCCTGAAAACACTCAGAGCGAAGTTAAAAAAATTGCACACGCTGCTAATAACTGAGTGAACACACACAGACACACGATAGAGATGGACAAATGGATTAACATCGTTCTGAGTGTTATGAAATTTATTTTGTGACGTTCAGCGAGAGAATCGCAGCAGAAAGAAGCTGAAACACTGTTTTCCTGCAGTCGTACATTCCCGTCCAAACCACACATTTTTACATCAGCGGTGGACCAAACTGTAACATCTGGTTTGTGTCTCTCCTCTCATGATATTAGCCATGCTGACTGTTAGCGCCATTAGCGAGTTGATTGTTGGTCTACCCCATGAATACGTTCGTGTGTGTGTGAGTGTGTGTACTCTCATATTCGGCTGGTTAGACAAATGTTGTGGCTGTGAGAGGTATGCAGAGCTGTCAAGCCGAGGGTGCTGTGAGATTTCACAGCGCATGTTTTGAATGATTTTATGAGATAATGTCAAAATTAAGACCCCAAAATCAGATAAGTAAGTTTGCACATACACTCACAGTAAACACACAAACCTGCGTCTCCTCCCTGCAGGCGAGGAAGTCCTCCTGATCCAGGAGAAACTGGACGGCATCAAGTCCCGCTACGCCGAGATGACGGCCGGCAGCAGCAAAGCCCTCCGCACCCTGGAGCAGGCGCTGCAGCTGGCCACGCGATTCGCCAGCGCCCACGACGACCTCAACCAGTGGCTGGACGGCGTGGAGGCCGAGCTCAACAACGTGGAGCCCGACGCCACACCCACGTACCAGGAGAGACAGAAGGTGGGTGGAGATAGGACATTTAGTTAGACACGTTTGTGTGCTCATTAAAACATTCAGGCAGTTTAACTACAATAGTACTTAGCTGTGATGGTGTGTATGTTTCACTACTTCACATAACACTCATTGCTTCCTGGTGTATTATTAACTCTGACTGTGAGTCACTTCTATCTGTTGCGTCCGTCCTCTTGTGCACACCACGTCACATTTCTGTCTTATAAAACAGTTTTTTTATGTTGTTCTTCTTTTATATTATTTAGTTTAAAACTTTTGACTCCTGCTCTGTTAAATGACTAAAGAGTCACAGGCGTGACAGTCAAACGGTGTTTAATTGATAAAACTCATCCACGTTTTACACATTTTAAATTTGTTTAGTTTCCCGTAACAGAAAAAAAGTCTATATTGTTTGAAAGAAGTCGTTTTATGACAGCTCCTGTCTGTAATGACATTTTCAGCACTTCTAATATAAACTCACCCACGGTTGAGTTACCATAGTAACATTGATTTGTTGGAAAATTATTGCCATTTAATTTGTTTTTTCACTCGACAATGGCATTTTCAGATTTTAACATTTAATGTGTTTTCAATTCACCACAAACTGGACGCCGTTCAGTCGAGTTAATGTCCGCTTTGGTTGTGTTTTAAAAAGCTTTAAATCTTTCACTGTGTCTCCATCAGGAGCTGAAGAAAGTGTCGGCAGAGAAGCGCCTGGTGTTGGACACGGTGAACGAGGTCGGCAGCGCCCTGCTCGATCTGGTGCCGTGGCGAGCCCGCGAAGGCCTCGACCGTCTGGTCGCCGATGCCAACCAGCGTTACCGGCAGGCTGATGAAACCGTCACTCAGCGGGTGCAGCTGGTGCAAGCTGCCATCCAGAGGTCACAACAGGTACTGCAAAGAGTTTAACATGAGCTGGTTTGTACTGTGAAAACTTGAACCTGCTGATCGCTGACTTCTCCTTTCAGTATGAGGAGGCCGTGGATGCAGAGCTGGCCTGGGTTGGGGAGACGGAGCGTAAACTGGCGTCTCTGGGACCCCTGAGCCTGGAGCCCGACGTGACGGTTGCTCAGCTGCAAGTGCAGAGGGCGTTCAACATCGACATCATCCGCCACAAAGACACCGTGGATCAGCTGCTCAGCACCAGAGACGACATCCTGGAAACCTGCAGCGACGCCCAGAAGGACGCTCTGATAGTGAGTCACTGAACATGAGAGGTTTAAGTCTGTGTAGCATGCTGACAAAAAGTCCTCACGCTGATGTCTCTGTGTCTTTCTTCTTCTTCAGGTGAAGACAGACTCTCTCAGCACTCGTTATGATACAGTCAGCCAGAGTCACAGCGAGCGGTTCTCCGCCCTGGAGCAGGCCCAGGTTTTGGTCGCTCGGTTCTGGGAGACCTATGAGGAGCTGGAGCCGTGGCTGGGCGAGACTGAAACTCTCATCACCCAGCTGCCACCGCCGGCCATCGACACGGACGCTCTCCGACTGCAACAGGACCAGATGAGGGTACGAGGGGATATATTTCTGTCTGCCTTCCTCCCGTTACTGTCAGATTTTTTCCACGTTCTTAATCTTTTCTCTCGCTCTCCAGCTCCTCAGGGAGTCCATTGCGGAGCACAAGCCCCACATCGACAAGCTGCTGAAGATTGGACCCCAACTGGCCGAGCTCAGCCTCCAGGAGGGAGCGACGGTGACGCAACGCTACACCGAGGCCGAGAGGCGCTACCTGGCCATCAAAGAGGGGGTCAAAGGTCGTGCAACAGCTCTGGACGAGGCAGTGTCCCAGTCTGCACAGGTGAGTCACAGAGGGCAGACTCGGTCTGATAAGTTTTATTATTTAGTTTAGTTTGGTACCAGAACATCAGGAAGCTTCGACACGAGTTGTGTAATAGTTAATCTAATAAACTTAAATTACATTTCGTGTATGAATTGACCTAATTTGCTAGATTATACACCCATTAGCCTCCCAGTGCAGAGTGAAGATTTAATTTGTAAATGATGTTTGGCTCAGGTCTGTTTATATCCACAGACTGATGTGATTACTAAGGAGCATGTCTGTGTTTGTGCCCGTGTCTGCGCTTTGTCTGAAACTAAATGGTAATGCTGAGTCATGAGTTCAGTTTTATTTGGATTCGCTGTTTTATGAACTTTGTGTTTTGTATTTTTAAACTTTATATCTCATCAGCGAGCGCTCACACACGTAGCAGTGTTCAGTCCGGTTTTCTTTGCGCTTCATCTCATTGAATCACTCGATACGACGTCGATATTGCCTGTTTGTTTTGTATGCATGTCTCTGATTTAACTCATTGTATTGTTTCTCCACCCTCCACCCCCCTTCAACTCATGTATCCTCCACCTGCACCTCCATCCTAAACCAACACCCTTTCCTCCCTCATTCTTTAACTTCACCCTAATCTCCCTCATCCCTCGTCCTTGCAACCCCTTCCCTCCTCCATCCCCTCATTCATCATTTGTGGATTTGCTGTGTGTGTTTTACCCCCCTCCACCCATCCACCTCATCCACCCACCCACCGTCATTTCTCCATCGTCACTGCTCACTGCAATCACCCAGCTGGTAGAGGTAAGACACTGACTGACAACATTAAACTGGCACTCAGCGCTTACATCACATGATTTGGTCCACTAATCAGACGTGAATCAACACTGAGGCACTAATCTCGTCATAGTCGATCACTAATCGAGTACTAATCTCACCAGACGAAGTTTAATTTATCTCAAATGTTAAAGGTTGTCTGGATTTTGATCAAACCAGATCTCCACTTATATGATTGAAGGTCCAAACCATGTGTCTGTCAGCCCTGAGTGACAATAAAACTGAATTAAATCTGTCGGGAAATGTTCCTTTGTGTCACTTTGTTGACTTAAATTTAGCCTAGTCTCAGACTAGACTTAATTTAGGTCTTTAAAATCAGTCATAGCCGTCCTTTTGTATCAAAAACAATGTTTCCCTCGTGGTTAGATCAGATTTGTTATGATTGAGCCAATCATGTTTGCTCTCGTGTCCTTAGTGTCTCCTGAGTCCTTTAGCGTGGACTGAACTCCCTCTTGTGTGTTAGATCAATCACCTGGTGACGTGCTGAAGGTATAATATTGAGATGTTGTAGAGGAGCTTGAGTTGAAATCTGATGTAACGTTTCTAATAAAAAAAGCCTAAAAGTTAATTCAGTGTGCCACAGATGGCCGACCGCCCACGTAATATCTCAATATTTTCTCACTTTCAAAATGTCACCCAGCTATCAAAAACCCAAACCCAGCCCCCGTCAGCACACTCTGTCCTCCTCCTCCTCATAATACTTTCTTCCAACTCTCTTTCCGTCCCCCCAGTTTCACGACAAGATGGACCCCCTGTTGGAGACCCTGGAGGGGGCGGTGCAGCGGCTGCGTCAGCCTCCCTCCGTGGCGGCGGAGGTGGAGAAGATCAGGGAGCAGCTGGCGGAGCACCGGGCCCAGGGCCTGGAGCTGGACAAACTGCTGCCAAGCTTCTCCGCCCTGTGCGCCCGCGGAGAGGAGCTCATCGGGCGGGCCGCTCACGACGATCCCGCCGCTCAGGGTGAGCGGCTGCGACGTGTCCGACAGTGAATGACACGTCGGTTAACATTCACAATGACAGACAGGCAGACAGACGGGACACAACTTCACACGTTAGACAGACAAACATGAATAATCTCACTATTATTGTCTAATGGGGGACTAATTAATGCTTCTATACAACTAAAAACACATAAATTGGGTTCCTCTACATTACTGAATGGCTATAAATCGAAGAAAACATGACACAATCAAACAAAAAATACATTTTTTTAATGTTTATAGGGCCAGAACAGAGAGACACACAACAGGCTTTTGTAATCTGGGTGAAAAAAATATTAAAAATCTTATTTTTGGCTTCGGTCCAACTCGTTCACTGACTGAACAATCAAAGTAAGTCACTGTTTTATTGGCACGAGGCGAGCTGAGCGAGCAGACCTTGTCAACCTTTAAATGGAACAGATTCAGCAGTAAAGTTCTGCATATTTCTTCTAACGCCACCACATGGTACAACACACACACACACACACGCGCCTTTGTTATATTGCCCTCTGAAGAACTCTGTGTCTGTGTTGATGCCCTCCAGGCCTTTGTGGAATAAAAATGAAAGGCCTCAGTGTGCAGAGATGGTGGGAGTGGATTCATGAAAGATTTACCCGGACTCAACACTAGATGGCGAAATTCAAGCATGATTAAAATGAATTAAAATGATCTGAATTAGATCAGATTAAGTGTTTCCCAGAGAGATCCCACTAACTTCTCTATAACCTCCTCTCCGCTGTATCTCTCCTGCAGCCGTTCGTTCTCGCCTCCTGCGCCTGCGCTCCCTGTGGGATGAGATCCGGCAGCGAGCCGAGGAGAGGGAGGGGAAGCTGAACGACGTCTTGGACCTGGCGGGAAAGTTCTGGGCTGATGTGGCCGCGCTACTGAGCACGCTCAGAGACTCCCAAGATATTGTGAAGGAGCTGGAGGACCCCGGTGTGGACCCCTCGCTCATCAAACAACAGATCGAGGCCGCTGAGGTACAGAGGACGAATCAATAGTGATGAGAGAAGAGCTGATAGAAATACACTGTTCAGACTCAACATGATGTCTTTTAACTTTCCACAGGCCATTAAGGCAGAGACGGACGGTCTGAGAGAGGAGCTGGAGTTTGTCAGGACCCTCGGAGCTGACCTCATCTTCGCCTGCGGAGAAACTGAGAAACCTGAAGTCAAAAAGACCATCGATGAGGTGAGAAAGTCGTCATTTGTCTCTGAAAAGATGTAATTATTCTTTTATTTGTGGAGGTCTGCTACATGTTGACCCACTAACTTAATTTCTTCTGTCTGTCTGTCAGATGAATGCCGCCTGGGAAGGCCTGAACCGGACGTGGAGAGAGAGGATGGAGAGGCTGGAGGAGGCCATGACAGCGTCTGTGCAGTATCAGGACTCACTGCAGGTTTGTATATCAGACATAGTGTTCATAGTTAACTAGATGTTAATTTATCAAGGATAAGAGGGCTGATTAACTTTTCTCTTTGTCCACACTTTTAGAATATTACATCCAGTGTGTAACGTTGCTGCAATATCACAAAATACTTCAGTGAAACATGAAAGTAAATGATTCGTTCTTGAGCTTTTTATTGATTAATTGTTGTCTGTATCATTTCCAGTCTATGTTTGACTACCTGGACAACGCCGTGATCAAGCTGTGCGACATGTCGACTGTGGGAACTGACCTGGGAACTGTCAAACAGCAGATTGAAGAGCTCAAGGTTGGCAAGACCTGACCACATTTTACAAACTCTACAAAACTTAGTGTCAGATTTGTCTAGAACTAACCAAACACGACTCTCCTCCTCTCGTCCCTCCGTTTCGCCCTGAGCAGCAGTACAAGGTGGAGGTTTACCAGCAGCAGATCGACATGGAGAAGCTCTGCCACCAGGGGGAGCTGCTGTTGAAGAAGGTGTCCGATCAGACAGACAGAGACATGATCCAGGAGCCTCTGACCGAGCTCCGACACCTCTGGGACAACCTGGGGGATAAAATCACCCAAAGACAGGTAATGAAACCACGTGAGGCGGCCGTGTGGTGGAAGAATTCACATTTACACTGAGCTGAAACTGTTTCAGGGACACGTTATTCTGCAGCTCTTACTCCACTGTTTCCTTTGGGAGTTGACGATGTCGGTCTCTGTTGGCATTCTGTAGGATTGCATGTATTTGACAGCTGCGTTTCATTACAGTCCAAATATTTAAGTTCCTATTTTTAAGCTTGAAACTTCTGTCTTTCTTCCACCACAGCACAAGCTGGAGGCTGCTCTGCTGGCTCTGGGTCAGTTCCAGCATGCCCTGTCTGAGCTGCAGGCCTGGCTGAACCACACACACACCACACTGGACACGCAGCGACCAGTCAGCTCTGACCCCAAGGCCATCGAAATCGAGCTGGCTAAACACCATGTACGTCTCATTTTAACCCCGAGACTTCTCATCTGTTTCGTTATCTTGTGACTTCTACTTAGAAATGAACGTTTGAAGGGAGGCTGCTGATGTTTTGTTTGTTTCCATGTAACCCAGCAGTGTGGTTTCTTCTCCGTGGAGGATATGTGTTGTCCTTCTGTCTTATTTTAACTTCCAAACCTTCTGTTCAGCTGCGTTCTTGCAACTTGTTGGATCTTAAAATTCAAATCTAATGCCGTGTAATTCATTTCTTTCTCCCTCCTCTCTGTACCAGGTTTTGCGTAATGACGTGCTATCCCATCATGCCACTGTGGAGACTGTGAACGGTGCCGGCACTGAGCTACTCGAGTCCTCTCCCGGTGATGAGGCCAGTCACCTGAGGGACCAGCTGGATCAGCTCAACCAGAGCTGGCAGAGTCTACTGCTCAAAACGCAGGAGCGGCAGAAGCTGCTGGAGGCCGCCCTGCACCAGGTAAAAAAAACCAAAAAAAAACAGCTATAGTGCTAATATTTTCATGACAATTTATTGTACGGTTAAAATAATTCATCTATACTTGTTTCTGTGTAGGCTGAAGGTTTTCATGGCGAGTTGGAGGAGTTCCTCCAGTGGCTGAGGAGAACGGAGAGCCAGCTGTCAGCCGCCAAGCCGACAGGCGGCCTCCCTGAAACAGCCAGGGAGCAGCTACAGCAACACATGGTAACAGACGATCACGTTACACCTTTACGCTCAGAGAATCATGCACAATACACACAGACACACCTCTGCTGCACCTGTGCTTCATTTGGCATCGAACTCACACAATGGACTCACAGTTTAAGAAGGTTAAGGGCCAGGAGAGAACTTATAAAACAAATATTCATGTATAAAATAAGCCAGTGTTGTAATGTTCAGGTGTTTATGGCTGTTATAAGCAGTTCAAACACAAATCTTGTGCAAATGTAACAACTGGACAAAGCTAACAATACATATATTTGATAAAGCCGATGTTCTTGCATCATTCTTACAGTTTTTGGGGGAGAAAAAGTTAAATAAATATAACTAATGAAATGTCAGCATGCAGCAGGTATTTTTGAATGTCATGAAGGGGTTTAACATGAAAAGTATTGAGCAGATGCTCAGCGTATTATCTTACACAGAGACATTTGGTTTATGGTGACAATGAAACTTTAATAGCGTCAATTGTTCCAAACCGACCAGTGAGACACGACGACGCCCCCCCGTCCGAGCGTCGGTTTACATTTGTTGTCTTCTCTGTCTGCAGGAACTTCTGGCCCAGCTCGCTCAGCGAGGAGACCAGTACCACCGCCTGCTGGATCAGGGAGAGTCCATGCTGCTGGCTCGTGGAGGAGAGGAAGCAGGACCCGGTACCACCCAGACCCAGCAGAACTTGGGCATGCTGCAGAACAAATGGGCCAGCCTCAACACCAAGATGGACGACCGCAGGGTAAGACTGTGTGGACACGTGGAGAACGTCGTCATCACCGTTTAGATACTTGTTGTTGTTAACTTTAAACTCTGTGCTTTCCAGGCAAAGTTGGAGGAGGCCGTTTCCTTGGCAACAGGTTTCCAGACATCTCTGCAGGACACCATCAACTGGCTGACCCAAGCCGAACAGACCCTGAACATGGCCCAACCCCCGAGCCTCATACTGGACACTGTCCTCTTCCAGATCGATGAGCACAAGGTACTAAACATGCTCCACCTACTGGAAACATGGTTAAGATGTTACCATGTCTAACTCGTCCTGTTCTCCTGTGTCCGCTCAGGTATTCGTGAATGAGGTGAACACCCACAGAGAGCAGGTCCTGGCTCTGGAGAAGGCCGGATCTCAGCTTCGCTTTGCCAGCCTGAAGCAGGACGTCGTTCTCATCAAAAACCTGCTGCTCAGCGTCCAAGCTCGCTGGGACAAGCTGGTCCAGAGGTCACTGGACCGCGGAAGACACCTCGATGAGGCCCGCAAACGTGCCAAACAGGTACTGAACTGACAGAAGGGTGATAAGTTTACTGATAATGTCCCATAAATACAGAGGGCAGACTGTGAATACACCGACAACATGAAAGCTAGTCATGTTTAACCCTAACACTGCTGATGGTTGATAGCAGTTGTGTTTTATCATTAACTCTTGTAACTGTTCCTTCAGTTCCACGAGGCCTGGAGGAAGCTGACAGACTGGCTGGAAGAAGCCGAGAAAAGACTGGACTCGGAGCTGGAGATCTCCAATGAGCCAGACAAGATCAAAGTCCAGCTGACCAAACACAAGGTACAGCACACACACACACTTCTTCTGTCCAAGTGTAAAAAAAAAAAGTCCACGAGTTATATCTACTAATCTCTTTCTTCCCCTCCGTTTTCCGACTGTGCAGGAGTTTCAGAAAGCGTTGGGGTCGAAGCAGCCGGTTTACGACACCACCGTGAGGTCTGGGAAGGCCATGAGGGACAAAGCTCAGCTGCCTGCAGACACCCAGAAACTAGACCACCTGGTGGGAGAGGTCCGAGACAAGTGGGACACTGTCTGTGGCAAGAGCGTCGAGAGGTAAAGACGATGAAGGATGGACAATAACTCTTTTTTTCCAGCTGTTTCTCACAGATGTGACACATGGAATATGATAATTTACAGCTGTTTGTCTTCTCTCCTCCATCCAGACAACACAAGCTGGAGGAGGCTCTGCTGTTCTCAGGCCAGTTCGCAGAGGCTCTCCAGGCCTTGGTGGACTGGTTGTACCGGGTAGAGCCTCAGCTGGCTGAAGACCAGCCCGTCCATGGAGATCTGGATCTGGTGTCCAACCTCATGGACTCACATAAGGTATGTACACTGAACAGAACTCGTTGAATATGTATAAGATGATAAATGACACCTTCATATAACGACTGATGTCTGAACCTTCAGGCGTTCCAAAAGGAGCTCGGTAAGAGAACCGGCAGCGTTCAGGCTCTGAAGCGCTCAGCTCGGGACCTGATGGATACCGGCCGCGATGACACAGCGTGGGTCAAAGTTCAGCTTCAGGAACTCAGCAACCGCTGGGATACAGTGTGCGCCTTGTCAGTCACAAAGCAGACCCGCCTCACGCTGGCCCTCAAACAGGTCAGAGAAGAAGCTGCTGATTCAAAGTTTAATCTTTACTTAAACATCAAACGTAGAGCTTTATTAAAGACCTCCATCTCTTCTTTCTGACTACTTCTTCTCCATCAGGCGGAGGAGTTTCGTACGGCGGTGCAGGTGCTCCTGGAGTGGCTCTCCGAGGCGGAGCAGACGCTTCGTTTCCGAGGCGTCCTTCCCGAAGAGGCGGAGACTCTGCAGGCGCTGCTGCACACACATCGTGACTTCATGGGCACCGTGGAGGAGAAGAGGACGGACGTCAACAAGGCGGCTGGCATGGGAGAGGGCATCCTGACTGTCTGTCACCCCGACTCCATCACCACCATCAAACACTGGATCACCATCATCAGGGCACGCTTCGAGGAGGTGAGGAAAGGAGGGACGGTAGAGGGTCAGACCTGGTGTCCAACAAGATAGAAATGTCTGATGTTAATCAACGCCTTCGCTTTTCAGGTGCTGACGTGGGCCAAACAGCATGAGCAGCGTCTGGAGACGGCTCTGACCGAGGTGCTCAACAACGCCAACCTGCTGGAGGAGCTGTTGTCATGGCTACAGTGGGCCGAGACCACATTGGTCCAGAGAGACACTGAGCCGCTTCCTCAGGACATCCCACAACTCAAAACACTCATCACAGAACACCAGGTGGGCTTCGCTGACTCATCGAACATAGTTTGGGTTATTTTAACGCAGTCCTGCCTGTGTTTGCTCTGCCCATTAACAGCTGTGCTGTCCAGCTTTGCTTACTCGCCGCTGATGTTTGTTGTCCTCAGATGTTTATGGAGGAGATGACGAGGAAACAGCCAGATGTCGACAAAGTGACGAAGACCTACAAAAGGAAACCAGCTGAGGCTCCGAGCAGCCTAGCTGAGAGGCGCGGAGCTCGTAAGTCACCTGTGTTTACCTCTCAGAGGACAAATATTATCGTCTCACGCTCTATTTTGATGATGCAGGAGTGCATGTGTTAGGAACATACAGATTGCTCATCAGGTTAACTCTTTGCTTCCTTTTAAAGGCAAACACCAGCAACAGCAGCAGGCGGCCGTGCAGGTCTCTGGAGGGAACCCACGACTCAACCAGCTCTGCGCCAGGTGGCAGCAAGTTTGGCTGCTGGCTCTCGACCGCCAGCGCAAACTCAACGACGGCCTGGACAGACTGGAGGAGGTAAAACTCAACGATATTATCCTGATCAATCAAGTCTTTGTGAGGGTAACTGCCAACGACGTAAACACACGTTCTCTTCTGCTTTATCCGTCTTCAGCTCAAAGAGTTCGCCAACTTCGACTTCGACGTGTGGAGGAAGAAGTACATGCGCTGGATGAACCACAAGAAGTCTCGCGTCATGGACTTCTTCAGACGTATCGACAAGGACCAAGATGGAAAGATCACACGGCAGGAGTTCATCGACGGCATCCTCGCATCGAGTAGGTTACGGGTGACGTCGTGTTTGGTTTGCGATTACTTGTTTTAACTGTTACGAACACATTAAATGATGTATGAACTGTCCGTGCAGAGTTTCCCACCAGTAAGCTGGAGATGACAGCAGTGGCAGACATCTTTGACAGAGACGGAGACGGTTACATCGACTACTACGAGTTTGTCGCTGCTCTGCACCCCAACAAGGACGCCTACAGACCGACCACTGACGCCGATAAGATAGAAGACGAAGTATGACGCCATAAAAATGCCTTTGGTGCAACATTAAAACAGCCTGAACGCGTTCACTGACCTGTTCTTTGTTGGTGTTGTTGTGCAGGTGACTCGGCAGGTGGCTCAGTGTAAATGTGCCAAGAGGTTCCAGGTGGAGCAGATAGGAGAGAACAAATACCGGGTAAGTTCAGCTCAGCTCAGCTCTTCGGTTCAGTTTGACACAGACATCATTTATAGAATACACTGTCATGTTAATGTTCACTGCAATTAACTGATGTCTAAATGTTCACAGAGCTGGGTCAAAGACGACTTGCAAATTATTAGTTGGCTATTATTTCTTGATTAGACCTGAACGTGTGGCTCTAAACACTGAGTCAGATTTATTTTGACAGTTGACTTGTTGCTAAAACTAAAACTTTTTCACAGCAGCCATTTTGACATGAAATAGTTACATAATATTTATATTTAGTTGTTTGGCTGACACTTTTATCCAAAGCGACTTACAAAAAATGGAAATAATCAAGGTACAGAGCGACTAGGACGTGCTAGTGCAGCAAAAAGTACTGTGACAGTTGTAGAGGGGGATAGATTTATCATGTCCAGAGAGGAGGTCCTCTCTGAAGAGCTGGAGGTCTTTTAAAGGCAGAGAGGGACGCCCCTGATCTGGCAGGACGCTCCACCAAAAGTCTGGATTGCTCTGAGCGTACGGGTGGCAGAGCCAGGTGTCGTTCATTGGAGGAGGTAACATGAGTGGCTGCAGAACCGGAGACGTAGTAGAGTAAACACATGTGTTACCAATGATGCTGATTAAGGTCCCATTCCATTCAGGTCAGACACAGTCAGAGTGCTGCTGTCAAAATGGCTGCTGTGAAAAAGATCTACTCCATATGAGTCCATAGTTGTTGCTCATTGAATCTATTCAAACCAAATACAAACCATCCGAGAACCTTTTGCAAACGCTGTTTGACCCAGTTTTCATTAACGGACGGTTTATTATTAACTTGGCTGTCTTCACTCGTCCAGCAGGCACCAAATTAACTTCAACATAACTTCACAGCATCTCTCTCGTGTGTGTGTGTGTGTGTGTGTGTGTGTGTGTGCGTGCGTGCGTGCGTGTGTGCGTGTGTGTGTGCGTGCGTGTGTGTGTGTGTGCGTGCGTGTGTGTGTGTGTGCGTGCGTGTGTGTGTGTGCGTGCGTGTGTGTCCACCTCACATCATGATCTCATGGTGTATTTATAAGTGTATTAATGGTCTGTATCATAACATGTCATCACATGTCATGATAACGTGTTCATAACATCTCTCACAGCCCTTCCAGGATTGTCGGCTGAGCCTTCTTTGTCATCACCAAAGCATTAAAAAAAATAATTAATAAAACCGTGTAAACGTGACGCATAGACACACACTGGGCTGCTGGGTGTGACGCCGGTTAACAAGCACGGCTAGTTAGAATAAAAAATAGCAAAGAACACAGTTTATTTTAGTAAAATTAGATTATTTTGACTTAAAAAATGCCAAATAAACGAAGTTTAAACATTTAAAATCACCCATACAAGGATTCAGACTTTTATTTTGTAGGATTATGGTGATTTTAAAGGTTCCCCCAGCAGTCTGTGTGTACGTATGCAGCATTTTACAGCGGTCCTTAACAGTCCTCACAGCTTTCAGCAGCATTTACTGGATCACCCATCACTACCACCGCTACAGTGTGTGTGTGTGTGTGTGTGTGTGTCCACTCCATCATTACCCAGCGGGTAATGATATCTAGTGTCTGACTGCAGGACACTGAGAGATTTGTGTTTGTCTGTCTCGTGTTTGTTTGTCTGGCTTCACTTTTCTTCACTGTCTCTGTCTCTTCACGTCTGTCTTACCGTCATCAGCTGACTGGCCTTTCACGTCCGCTGCATCCTTTTTCGCTTCCACGACTAACTCTGAGCTCGAACGACAGAAACACACGATGAAAGTTTGACATAAACAGCCTCAGTGATCAGTACATGTTGTTTCACTCTTACTCTGTTTCTTTCTCCTTGTGTGTTCCCGCGCTCCATGTCTGCTGGATTTATTGTAGTTCTTCCTCGGAAACCAGGTAAAGTGACTGCCGCTGCTGTTGATTGGACGGTGTGAAACCTGCTTCCCGATTCCTCCACCAATGGAGCGCTGTCCCTTCTCCTTTCATACGCTTATAAAAAAAAAGTATTTTGCACGTTGCTGTAATTTAAAATCAAACAAATAACGAGTCAAAAAAGAGAGAAAGTCCGAAGAAGAAGAAGCACTCCATTGTGGCTTTGCAACGTGTAAGCAGGTTTCACCCTCCAGTTATGTTCCTGCTGTGATTTGTTTGGTGTTGAGAGTGACAAATTGCACAATGTGAAGCAGGCGACAGTGACATGGCTGAAGTGGTAATTAGTGGTTAGGTGATATATAGTGTGCTTTGGACTGAAGCTGGGAAGCAAATCGAGCTGCTTGGAGAAAAATCCCGACAAAAAAAAAATCCTTGTGTGCTGGTGTCGCTTTGGAGTTCTTTGCTTTGCTGGGCGGTTTGAACGATTTCTGAGAAACTGAAAACGACTGAATATAAAAATACCCGTGATTTTGAGCTGGGTGGCGGGATGTTTAGTTCTGTCAGTGCATGGTTTTTCTGTCGTTGCATGAAGTAGAAGAGATCATCTGTTCAGATTTGGTACCTGGGCTGCTCAGTGTGATGCTGTGAATCATTTAAAAGTCAAAAATATCAGCTGTTACTTCACTCACTGACTTTGTCTCCTTCACTCTCCTCTCTCTTCTTTCTCTCTTCTCGTCATGCTCATCTCTCCTCCTCGTTTCTCTCCCGTCCCGTCCTCCTCTGATGTTTTTGTCTCCTCAGTTCGGCGACTCTCAGCAGCTGCGTCTGGTGAGGATTCTGCGCAGCACGGTGATGGTGAGAGTCGGAGGTGGTTGGATGGCTCTGGACGAGTTCCTGGTCAAAAATGATCCATGCAGAGGTGAGTGAGGTTTACACACAAACACAAACACACAACTGTCTCTAAAACACACACACACACACACACACGCACAAACCTTCTCTCTCCTCTCCTGTCTCACTTTCTTTCATTCTCAAACATTCAGCTAGAGCTCGACCGATGCTGGATTTTTGTGGCCAAACAAACATTTTTAAATATAATCTCTTAAATTTGGTGAAGTTATGAATTGTGACCAAAATAATCTGAACTACTGTTAAAAAACTTAAACAAAAACACAAAAACACCAAACATAACGGAACTTTTTAAACAGTAAACTTCACTGGAAATTAAATTACTATCAACAAGGACTTTAAATCAACATATTGAGTGTATCATGTGTAATATATATATATAAATGAAGTCTATAAAACCTCCAGAACAATAATAAATGTAAGAACTGTCACCAAAATAACTTAACTAGATGATCGAGTACTTATTGACCCCCGAAAAAAAAGTATTACAAAAGTATGATCTATACAAAAGACATAAGGTAAATAAGTTTAAAGTGGCTACAGTATAAATATAATTAAACATGTAGTTCTATCCATGTATTCTGTCTTTATTGTGACATTTTGAGCTCTTAAGTTCAATAAAAAGCAAAAACTTCTTCGATGTGTGCATGTCAGGACATCAGATAATGTCGGTCGGGCTCTAGCACAAACACAAACACACTCTCACACACCTCTTGACAAAGGCAAACACACCTCCTGCACTGAGCTGACAGCTCACAGATGGAAGGAGCTCAGTGAAAACAGGAAAACACCAAACTGACTCAAGTTTGTCACGTTGTGTCTGTCAGCAGGTGACGCAGTGACACACTGCCTCGTCTCGCTCCGGTGCCGTCTTCAGAATCTGTTTTTGTTTCTCTCTCCATCTCCTAAAAATCTCTCTGTTCCCTCTGAGCCCGTCCTCTGTCCGTCAGTCCTCGAGGAGTTCATCATCTGATCTGGTCACACGTTTTATTTCTGTACATGCACGGCCTCTTCGGCCTCTGTCCTCTGTCTTATAGTTCCATCCTCTCTTTAATAAAACAGTAGTATTGCATGGTGCATGGTCCTCAGTTCTCTCCCTCTTCCTCCCTTCCCCCCTTTTTTCTCTTTCCTCAGTGCAACATCCAGGACTTAAGATCCTCCGCTCCGATTCCAGTAGCTCCATCTCATCTCGTATAGGTTGGACTTCTCCTCTCTCTCTTAAGCGTTCACTCTTTCTTAACTGCCTGTCTCTTCTTCTCTCCTCCTCCGCCCGTCTGTTGTGTTTTTTTATCTCTCCTAGACTTTTCTTCTTCTCCTTCTTCTTCTTCTTCTCCTTCTTCTCCTTCAGTTTGTTGGTTTGGCCTTGTTGCTGTTGCCTTGCTGACTGTGATCACCTGACTAACGTTACGTCTCCCCACTGTTCTGCTCTTCCTCCCTCCCTCGGCTGTCGCCTCTCACACAAGCTCTGATAACCTGACCTGTGTTTTTTTTTTTGTGTGTGTGTGTGTGTGCACATTTCAGGGGTCACCGACACTTGTCCGGACCCCAACAGTGTGTGTGTGTGTGTGTGTGCGCGTGTGTGTGTTTATGATCTGTGTGAGTGTGTTGAAGGAGTAACATTTAACAGTCTCAACTCTGGTGCTTGTGTGTGTGCACGAATGTGTGTTTAGAGTGTTTCCAGGATGTGATATGTGTGTGTTTGAGTGTGTGTGACACTCTCTTCATTCCCCCATGAGCATGCTGTTATTTCACATTGTCTCTTGTGTCTCTTAGTGACAGTCACTCCTGGCTATTTCTGCTGTCGAGGTATCTACCCTTCCTCTCTCTGCTTCACGCCATCTTTTTCACTCTCCATCCAGCAGTCAGTCTCAATCTTTAACCACAGCTGTCCTCTGTCGTCTGTCTATATATTTATATTTATATATATATATATATATATGTGTGTGTGCGTGTGTTTCTAACTGCGGTCAGGTTTGTGTGTTTAGGCATTGATGTCAGTCTTGTCCTTGTGCCACATGTTTGCGTCATGCTTTTCCTCACTCACAATAAAGCAGGATTTGGCCAACCCCTGGTCTGTAGATTCTATTTTAATCTATTTTTAAGAACTTTATTTTATCATCATGAAGTCGAGACGGCCAAATTTTACAAGGTGAGCTAATAATAGAAACATGGGTGGAGATGCTCAGGAGAAAAGTGTGTAAAACTTTATGATTGTAAGAAGATATCGTCGTGTTTTCATGTTAGAATGAACACTGTTTATAAATGTATCGTCTCTTTTAGTTATTTTTTAAGTTTAAGCCCAAATAAAACAGAAAAAAACTCAAAGTGTAAAGAGACAGCGAGTGTTTAAGACCTGGGCGTGGCCAGCCTGGGTTTCTAATAACGCTGGCTTCCAACGCGGCTCCTTTTAAATGTGATGGCTGGTTGGTGGGAGACACAATTACAGGGTGCACCTGGCTGGCTGGCGTTGAGGGGGGACGTAATTGCAGGGTGCACCCGTTTAATTGACTGGCCTTGCTGTCGGATTGCTAGGGGGACGATCATGGCCATGAGGCCATAGTTGGAGTTGCACTCCTGCTACAGCTAGCTGCAGCCCTCCTTCTCCTCCATCTTTCTCTCGACTCTTTTGTTTTGTTTCTCCTCCACGTTTCCTCTCTGAATCTCTCCTCTCTATTTTTTGTTCCTCTCTCTCTCTCTCTCTCTCTCTTTGTGGCTGGCTTCTCCAGGCTTGTTGTTGTCTGCTGAGGCTGCTGCACTACTTTCTGTCCGAGAATGCCGCTGAGTGTCTTTAAAAAAAGAAAGAAGGAGAAACCCTGAATCTCTGGGCTCTCTCTCTCCCGCTAAGCATAAACCAGGCATGACGCCCACCAACATATATTTATACACATGCTGTGTATACGCAGCAGAGCTGAGATGCTGCTTTGCAGCAGGCAAAGTGAAGAAATGAAATCAAGTGAAGAGAAAGAGAGGCTGTGCTTTTTGCTCCCACCACCCCTCAGATGTTGTAGCAAAGCAAATACGCAATGAAAGTGTGTGCATCGCTCAGTGAAATGATATTTTTCACAACTGGAGACACTTTGCCATTGCTTAAAGGAATGATTTGACACTTTGGGAAACGTGCTGATAGAGAGCCAAAGTCATAACGTCATGTCTGGGCGAGCCCTTTGTTTCTACGAGCCTCTTTCATCTGTCATGAGGCGTAAAAAATGAAGCCTGGTCCTGGTGTTTGGACAAACTGGCCTCCATGACAACAGCCACTATCAGACATTAAACCAATGAGCACAGAAAAACAGCTGCGTCATCATAACTTGGTATCCTGCAGATCCATGAAATCAACCAACACTCGCCTCGTCTGTCGAGCCATGACATTTAGTCTACAGAGGTTTAAGGCTGTATGTAAAATGGTGTTTGTTAAAGGTCCAGTGTGTAAGATTTAGGAGTATCTATTGACAGGAATGGAATTTAATGTTAATTAGTATGTTTTAATTCATGTATGATTACCTGAGAATATGAATCTTTGTATTTTTGTTATCTTAAAATGAGCCCCTTATATCTACAGTGAGAGCGGGTCCTCTTCTACGAAGTCCGCCATTTTGAAGCGCCATTTTTCTACAGTAGCCCAGAGCAGACAAACCCAACTCTAACCTAGATATGACATTTTGCTTTTTATGTGAATTTAACAGCCTGAGTTTGTCCTTCATGATTAGAAGGAGAGGGTGAGGCGTGGGAGGAGGGTATTCAGGTGCTACTAAATCCTGAACACTGGACCTTTAAAGGAGACTACAACAAGAAATATGGAACAAACAAAGATATCGAGGCTGGATTTTTAGTCATTATTTGTCGTTGTGATTTTGAGGTTTTCACTTCGGCTCTCTGTTCGCTCTCTTGCTGAGGGGTTTAAGTGTTGGTCTCCAGATTTCCCAAAGTGTCGAAGTATTCCTTTAAAGATACGATCATCACTCTGTTAGCAGCTTTTTAATTCTCTCTTGTTGAGAAAATAATCTCTCGAGCACAGAAATGTTTTCTCTGGCCGTGAACGAGGAAATATGTGAAATGAGAACAATGACCCGTGGAGCTGTGTGATGGATTTGTCTGCAGCGATGACAGTGTGTCTCCAGAACCAGAACCAGAGTCCACAAACGTGGACGACCTGCTGACTTTCGTTGCGTATCTAATTGATTAATTTACCTTTGTGCTCAAAGCAAACACACTCACTCACCTCTCCCCTTAAAAACAAGTCAACCAAAGTGCACTTATAACCTCCTGAAACCCCGAACCTCCACCCCACCCCTCCAAACACCCACTCTGCTCACGTGCACTCTCAAATGAAACATGCACGGACTCTGATGTCTGCAGCCAAAGGAAGCACTGACTCTCTCCCTCACCCTGCTCGCTGCCTCTGCCGCCCCCTGCTGGAGGAGAACCGTGAGCCGACACGAGCAGGCCGACTCATTTGTCGTTCATTTCTCTGTTTCTTCTTCAGCTCGCGGTCGCACCAACCTGGAGTTGAGGGAGAAGTTCATCCTCCCCGAGGGAGCGTCTCAGGGTCTGGCCGCCTTCCGCTCCCGGGGTCGGCGCTCCAAACCCGGCTCCCGCAACGCCTCGCCCACCCGCTCATCCTCCTCGGCCTCCCACAGCGGCGCCTCCCTCCCCTCGGCGCCCTCCGCCCCTGCCACACCGACGGCCTCTGCGTCATCCAGGGTGAGAGCTGACATCAGCATTTAAAGATTTCAACAGCATGTTAGAGTCAAGGCAGGATCTAATTTTACTGACCGAAAAAGGAGTTTATTTTTTTCATCATGCAATGATGGTTTGTTTTCCACTTCACATCCACTCATTACAGCACATTAATGACAGAACAGGAATAGTAGAGTGTGTGAATCAGAGCAGCTTCACAAAACAAAACCGACCTTCAATGTTTAATACGATAAGAGATAAACAACTTCTTAAATCTGATCTGGACAAACCAACAGAATCAAAGAAATAAGACAGATTCAATTAAAACTTCAGGACAAATTAAAGATCATTTGAATCGTCTTCCATCGATTATCAAATTCAATATTCAGTCGCATTAAAGGGGAATAAATGAATCACTTAAATCTGATAAATTAGAAATTTTCTCTGACTGAACTCTCGGTGGTTGAGTTGCATTGTGGGAAACGTAGGCAGCATCTTTTGACGACGAAGAGGGACGTGTGTTTGTTTCTGCTGCATCGATTTTGATGTCTGACTAGACGTGACCGTCATCGTGAGTCCGACTGTTTTTTAGGAGTTCAACGCTAAATCTGTGAAGTTAATAGGAAGAAAAACTCTTGACTGTTGATCACAAGGTGAAAGTTTCCCCCTCGGGAGGGAAAGTTTCTTTTTTTGCTCGTCTGTTCAGTTTAAAAAGTGTCACTCACACACATGAACAGTCTCTGTCACACTCATCGTCTGCAGTAACGTCACATTGTCAGGTTTGTTATCAGACTACATTTAGCCGTTAGTGTTTTTCATGTGTCAGCATCTGATTACTGTGTGTGTGTGTGTGTGTGTGTGTGTGTGTGTGTGTGTGTGTGATTGTTTTTATGGGTTCATGTTGCACATTGTTCAGTTGTTGTCATCCTCTTGTTGTTGTTGTTGTCAAAAATCACCACATTCCTTAACTGTGAAATTTTATTTTGTGTTCTTGTTTCTTTGTTTTGTCTTTCATCTCCTTGCTTCCTCGCCTCCTCTCCTCGTTCCTCGTTCCTCTTTCAAACCTGCTGCCGGCTTCACAAACGTCCTTCCTGCATTGTTGGGTTAAAAAAAAATCAATTCAATCATCTGCTGTTACACAAACACACACTGCGCTGCACCTCCTTCCCTTCCCTCCTTCATTCGCTTCTCCCCTTTGCTGCCTTGCTCTCCTCCTCCTCCTCCTCCTCCTCCTCCTCCCTCCCTTCCTTCCATCCTTCCTTGCTCCCTTCCCTTCCTTCCCTTCAGTCCTCCCATACTCACTCGCGTGACTATGCCAAGCCCTGGCTGGCACACAGTAAAACTCCAACGCCAACCAAGTGCCACTGCTGCCCAGATCTCGGCCACACCACTCCTGGGCACGAGGTAACACACTCACCCCACCCACCCACCCACCCACCTCCCTGTCCCACCCGACCCCCACCCACCCCACTGAACGCGCTAATGCACTAACGCACACTCCCGGGTGCTCACACACGCAACACGTAGAAACTGTTTTTTGCTGCTGTCGTGTGAAAACTTTGAAGTTTTCGGTGGTTTGAATTAAAGATTACATCATCTCTGTGAACATTTTCCGACCTCTGAGAATAAACACGATGTGGTCGAGCTGAAACCTGGAAGACGACAGTTTGAGGACGAAAGTTTTAATTTGACAAGGACGACGTATCACAAATGGTTTAATGACTCGTTATTATTAATAGAAACAGAACTGGAAAGAAAGTTTAACGTGGCAAAATCTAAAAAGCAGTTTGAGCACAAATATGAAACATTTTGTGAAGGAAAAAAAGATTTTGATGATCACGAGTTTAATGTGAAGTTTAAACTGATAGTTAATGAATGGACTGACAGTAAATTAATTGTCTGTAATTGATATTTTTAGAACAGCTGCAGAGTGGTAAACATGTTGTCTTTGATACAGTTTAATATAACACACAGTCACACAGTGATATTGATCATTTGTCTTTGTGTGTGTTTAGTTTTCATCTGTTCATAGATCAGTTTTTCCTCCAGTGTTCGTGCGTCTGTGCCGTGCTCTTTGTTTGTTTAGGAGTTGTACGAGCATGTAGTGTTTAAAATACTCGTGTGTGTGCTCGTATCAGTAATCGGCTCTCCTCCGCAGTCGAGTTTATCCTCAGCTGATGTTTCCCGTGTGCTCCCGCAGGGGGCAACGTCGGGGTCCAAACTAAAGAGGCCGACGTTCCACTCGAGTCGAGGCTCGCTGACCGGAGAGAACGGAGGAACGACGCACACCAGCAAACCATCGCGAACAGGTGAGACCACGGACACGAGGCTAACGTCAGCATGCTGACATGATGTTGAGACGTTTCAGTGTGGATCAAACTTTATCATCCATAAATTACGTTACAGTCATTTTAAATCTAAATTCTCTAAATGTACAAAGCCCAGACTTTAAACTCTTCCCTCTTCTCTCCATCCTTGCAGATCCAAAGCGAGGGGCGTCCACCGTCAGCGGTCCGACCAGCCGAGCCGGCAGCCGGGCGGGCAGCAGAGCCAGCAGTCGGCGCGGCAGTGACGCCTCAGACGCGTCGGAGCTACAGGACGCTCGCTCCGTCTGCTCCGACGCCTCGGACACCCCGCGACGACCCGGCAGCGGAGCCAAACCCTCCAAGATCCCCACCATCTCCAAAAAGGCCCCGAGCCCAAAGACCACGGGGTCTGCGAGGAAATAACACCAGCCACAATAACACACGTCGGCCACTTTGGGCGTACCAGCTCTTCAATCTGAAGTCCATCCGTTAGGGCTTGTAATTTGTGCACTATGACTGACATTTTCCAGGGGAAAGAAGGAGATGGACAGGATGAGTGAATCTCCCTCTCACTCTTTCCCCTCGGTCTCGTAAACGGACTGTAAACATGCACAAGAGGAGCAGAGTTCTGGTTCTGGCAGTCCCAGATCAGAGTCTGTGGGGTCGAGAGTGACGTTTAACCCCTTTAAGGAGCGACCCCGTTTTGCCTTCCAGTGTCCTGCTTCGTCTTTCAAACGTTCCCCACCGGCGAGGAACCGAAAAACACCGACGGACTTGACGTGATGCTGCCTTACTTTGTGTTACTTCTTCTGTCCCGATCGGACAGAGCATCAGAGAAAGTCTTTATACCGACACATAAACACACACATCTTAACACCGAGGCGGGGTAAAGGAGTGGGATGCACCGCCACCACCGTCACCACCATCACCACGGCTACGACAACCGAAAAAGAAAGATGTGTGGGTTATTATTTTGGCTTGTGGGCCAGATGCCTCAACGATGAGCTGAGAAAGAAAATATGCAACGACTGCCATGTCGCTTCCTCCTGAGAGAAAAAAAAAACCCGTCAGCAGATCTGCAGACAGACAAGTGTGGAGAGCTCAGGACACGCACACACACACACACACCGGCTAACCTCAGACTCGGAGGATCGGTGGTGGTGGTGGTGGTGGTAGACGGTGGCAGTGGCGGTTGCTGCTGCAGCTGAGGGCAAACAGTCACACACTCAAACACCGCAGAGCAGACTCCCTCCCGAC
The DNA here is from genome assembly GCA_033000465.1 of Sciaenops ocellatus. Lineage (NCBI taxonomy): Eukaryota > Metazoa > Chordata > Actinopteri > Sciaenidae > Sciaenops > Sciaenops ocellatus. Next base: position 21,731,052 of record CP136873.1, read on the forward strand.
CGCTGGAACGTTAAGATCAGCCTCGTGTGTGTGTGTGTGTGCGTGTGTGTGTGTGCGTGCATTTCAGCGAAGGGGCGGTGTGGTTTAGTCACATGCCGACGTAACAATCCCGACACACAGAAATCACAAACCGGCAAGAGGAAGGACTATTTTTACGGCAACACACACAACTAACAGCACATCAGTGACAATATCCGACATGTGTAACCTTAACCCCGATGTTCATGAAACGTGTTCGCGGAGTCCGACAACCAGCATGCACTAATTGTCTCTTTTCTCTGCAGTTAATGTCTGACACTGTGTTGCCCTTTAACCCAGCAGCACACACACACACACACACACACACACACACACTCTCACAAGGTAGTGTGTGTCATCGTTACAGGAAATGATAAGAGGTTTTTGACTTGAGTCACTGTATGCAAAAATTTTAATTTGCAAAACGTCTTTTTTTTTTCCTTCTCGTTGTTTTCTGGTTAATTTATAATCCAGTTGTATTTTTGTTTTCTAGCTTGAAAAAGAAAAAAATCTATTTATTTTTCAGTTTCACGTCATATCAGCGTCATTCGCAGAGAGTGATTTTAGTATTATGGTTAAAGAAATTGTGATTTTTTTGTACCGAGGAAACAAATGTCCGCTCCGCTCTTCGACATCGTTTGTGTGTAAAGTGTGTTTCTACTTCATCGTAACATTTTTCACTAGGTCGCTGCCTTTGTTTGTTCATTTTTCTCTCTTTTTGCTAATGACTACAATTCCCAGATCATGACCAAAGGGGTTTGCCCTTCATGTGTAGAGAGAACTACAAATATGAATGACAGGAGACCTTGGTGCAGAGTGGACCAATGAGAGCAGGTTTCTTCCCTCATGTCCCTCCTCCGCCCGGCGTCTCTTCTTCTTCTAGGCTTTTTTTCAAATGTCCCGTCGTCGACGGGGCCCGAGTTGTCTCCGTGTTATCTCAGTGTGAGAGATGAAGTTTATGATAAACTAATGAAATTACAATAAGAAAGAAAGAAAGAAGACATCTTAAGGTGATTTTTATTTATTTATTGTCTCTCTGAGGGAGTCTCGGACAGCAGCAGGAGGAGTCCGCCACCTTTTGATGCTGTGCTACTCTCAGTGTGATGATGAGAACATGGAGGAGTGTTACGAGGAGTCAGTTGTGTAAAAGTAAAAACAAAAAACTAAAATTATAAACAATTTTTTGTTCTGTTTTTGTATTAAAAATATGCTTGCAGTAAAACTGTCTCGTGTCTCTGATTTGTTCGACTTCTTTGTGGATCTGTGTGTGAATGTGGGTCATGTCAGCTAAAAAGCATTGACAGTGGATGGCGTGTCCGTGACGTCCCCCGCAGGTTTCTATATCGCTCTTAAAGCTAATCTAAAAATCGGCAAAGACGCGGATCATCGGCGGACCCAACGCCAATCCCCAACAGGCACGCCTCCGTCACGTTGTGGCCGCAATGCTTGTGGTTCTTCCACGCGACTTCAGAAGTGTTTTGACCACCAGACTTTGTTAACTTGCTCAGATTTGGTCATTTTTTTGGTGCCTCTAAAAATTTAAATAAGCTGCGTAGTTGAATTGTTTCTCTTTTGGCCAGCTGCCTTTGTTCATTTTTCTCTCTTTTTGCTAATGACTACAATTCCCAGATCATGACCAAAGGGGTTTGCCCTTCATGTGTAGAGAGAACTACAAATATGAATGACAGGAGACCTTGGTGCAGAGTGGACCAATGAGAGCAGGTTTCTTCCCTCATGTCCCTCCTCCGCCCGGTGTCTCTTCTTCTAGGCTTTTTTTTTTCAGTACAGTTGTCATGAACGGGGAAATTAGCTATAGAGACCAAAACTGTTTTTTGTACCAGGCTGTAAACATGTTTATTTCTGCTGTGAAGTTGGACATTTTAACATGGGGACTTATGGAGACTGACTCACTTCTGGAGCCAGCCTCAAGTGGACGTTTGAGGAACTGCAGCTTTTGGCACTTTACTTCGCAACCACAAAGGTTGCCCCTTGAGAAAAACAAGAAATAGAAAGAAAACGTTTATTGTTGTATGTTTAGAAAGATGTTTCACGTCTAAATAAGTAATATTCCTACATGTTTTAAATGTTTTCGTGTGCATGTGTTGTATATTTTTTGTGCGTATCGACTGTAAAGAGCTGAACGGATGTTTCTTCTCTCTCGTGCATGCCTACATTCGCTCACTCTGACAGCAGACCACAGACTCCGAGGCAGCGACCGGACATTTCTAGGTAATTATCCTGTAAAAGATAAGGACACACCCGACTGGATCTTCACTGCTGTGAGCAGAGGAGGTAAACACAGGGGGGTGGAGGAGGTGGTGGATGACGGTTGATGGTGGTGATGTCTCAGCGTTCAGATTTCTCTTTATCACGTTCCTCGTTTCTCTGCGAGACAGAGGGAGAATTTTGAAAATAGCTTTGTTTATTTGGTGTTTCCACCGGAGATGATGAGGTCTGAGTCCACCCTCTGCAGCTGTGTGTACACACACACTCCTCATTTTCTGTCCACTCTCGATCCATCTACGCCCGTCGTCCTCCCTGCAGTCCATCTGTCATCCCAGACTTCTCCGTCTGATGACAGTCCTCGCTCTGTTCCACCACTTCTGTCTCTCAGGAATGTCATTTTTCATCTCTGTTGGGTTTATATGGTTTTAAGGGCACTCAGCACTCCCCTCTCCGTTCTTCTTTCACCTCCTCCTCTCCATCTTCGTCTCACCATTATCTCTCTCCAGACACACACACACACACACACACACGCACAAAAAAAAACCTCATAAAGTTGCAGATGTGCAGAGGAAAGAAAAACAAAATGGGTAGAGCGTTAATTCCTGGCATTTTGGACTCGCCCTTTCGGCCAGGACAGAATGAACCGCGGTCAGTTTGGTTTGGTCAGTGTTATTCATGCCTTTCAAAGTGACCACAAGTACCAGGCTGCTTTGAAGAAAAGAGTACACAAACACGGGCTGGCACAGGGCTGAACCTCACTACTATATTTGAGTCATTTCTTCCCTCCGAAATCCTTTTGGTTCAAACGCACACATGCACCCTGTGTGTGTGTTTGCATTAGCCTCGCTCGCAGGGCGAGCTCAGTGAACTAATGAATGGCTCGACGGGAAATAGTGTCAACGCAGAAGCTGCCACTTCAGAGCAGAAGATTTTCTGTTTCATGTTTGCTCGGCGGCAGACCTTAACTTTAAATTTTAGAGTTAAAATTTTGGTGTGTTGCATTTTGTGTCGGCTCCAAACCTCGAGCGATGCCAGCGATGCCAAAGAATTTTAAAAAAAATTATTTATCCAAAAATGATGAACGGTTACGAAATACTGAAACTGACAAGAGGCAGAAACTCAAAGTCAAAATAACATGTTTATATTATCAGTCTTTTTGCTCATAATGTCAAAGAACTTTAAAGTAGTGTACTGTTAGCTAGCTTAGCTCCACGATTCTCAAACTGGGGTCCGCGAGCCATAGGTTGGGGGTCCGAGAAAAAAATTAGGAATAAATTATTAAAGTTATGTTATATCGTTAATAAAAAATGAGGCTCACTTACATTAGGTTTAGGACATTAAAAACTCCACTGCACTTGCAGCTACCGCAGCTGATCTGGTTTTAGAAGTCTGAAGTATTTAGGTTGAAAAGGTTCAAATCTAAATAATTTCTATGGCAGTAAACATTTTTTAATCTGCGCGAGGATTGTGAGGGGGGTCTGTAAGAGGTCCCTGGCCCCAAAAAGATTGAGAACCCCTGGCTTAGCTTTCTAGCTGAAATACTTTAAGCTATTGCATCAATAAATACATAAAAGTTTCTTTGGATATAAATTTTGAACTTTACGGTGTCACTTTTCTCATTTTATAGATTTGTCTATCTTTTTGCTATCAGTGTCAAAAAATATATAAAGTAGCGGAAGTACAGAACTTTTTTGGCGTTAGCTTGCCCGCTAAAATGCTATTGTAGCTCAAGTCTACAGAAGTATGTGGTAAAGTATAAAGATTATTAACATCGTGCACTGCTTGGTGTAATTTTATTCAGGAAGTTGTCTTTAGCTAGGTAGTGCTCAGTGTGTTAGTGTAGCTGAAGTGGTTTCAGATTAGCTCGTTACACAGTCCTCTCAGTGTCAAATGTGCTAAGACCTCCCAAAAAAAATAGGAAAATTAAGGACTGGAACAAGTGAAAACTCAGTTTTAATTTGTTTTATCAACTGATTTAGCATTTAAATTATTTTTAACAGTATGATTTATTGGTGTGCTCAGTTGTCTTTTGTCATTTTTGGCTCTCCGTACACATTTGTAGTGAAATTTATAATCCACTTTTTGGCTTAAACCCCTTCACGCTGGTTTTGAGCACAGTTGCTATTGTGCAGGGCATCAGGCCACTTTGACTTTCCTTCCCCACCGAGCCGCCCGAGACTTAACGTCGAGTAGCAATGAAAGGAAGCAGTCATGAGAAGATGAAAAGATAGATGGGTGGAGGTAAGACGGAGAGAGAGAGAGAGAGGGGGAGATGAGGTCTCCCAAAGAGACCACTGGGAGGGGTGATGATGAGATGTAAGCGGCAGCAGAGAGACGTTTAAAGACTTGAAAGAGGTCGAGAGGCGGAGGCTGGGAGGGAAACACCCTCCTGGTTCTGGACAACTTTTTACACTCTCCAAGCTTCATACACGGGACGCACACTCTCACTGCTGCACACAGCTCTGCTTTCTTAGATGCTCACACACTCTGAGAGTGTGTGTGTGCGCCGCAGATTTGAGGACCGTAGGAGAAACCTCTCGCCTCTCCCAAGGATTACAATCAGGAAACAATTTCCTGGAGTTATCGTTTCTATAAATTGGATTAAGACAGACATCTGGAGCCCTCGGAGAGAGACGTGTGGGTGGGGAGCGGCCGTGAATGGATGAATAAGTGCTCATGGACGGCTGGATAAAAGTTTCCAGCCGTGATTGCTCCACAGCAGAGGATCCTCATGAGATATCTGTTTGACTCACTGCAGGTGTGAACTTTATTTCCTCGTAAAAAGCCAAGGAGGATTGGACGCAAACCTGATTACACAGCTCTTAAATTACACTCCAATCTCTGTGGCACCTGCTCATCACTGAAATTGCTTTCCATCCTCCAAGTTTACAACTTCAAAGCCCGGACCAATCTTCCATAGAGGCATTGTTTGTCTATATTCAAACACACATTGTGAGCTTGTAATTATGCCCTCACTCTCATTATCTCTGTTCCTTCTGCTGCACGACTAAGAGGTGAGGAGGTAGAAAGAGGGAGAGAGGGAAGGCAAAAAGGGGGAGGGAGAGATAAACAGAGGCAGTTTAAGGCGGTAAACACGTCCCGTCCAGAGCCAGCTCTCCTCTAAACACATCAGGCATAAATCAGCACTGCGTTTGTCTGCGGTGACTCTGAAACAGGAGGACAAACAGTCAGGGGACGAACTGGAGCGAGTAGAAAACACTGTGGTTGTCAAGTCTTGAAACACTGGAGTGAAGAAACGTGTGGCTGATCATTAAGTGAGGAGAAAAGTTTGATTTCCCGGCAGCCATGGACTCAGACGTCTCCCACAGCTTCTCCTGTCTTTGCAGTAAGATGAAACAGCAGCACATGAGCAGAAGAAGCAGCGGCGGTGGCGGCGTCTTCCAGCAGCAGACAAGATCAACCTCCACCTCCAGACCCCACCGGCCTCTCCTCCACCCCAGGACCCTGCTCCTCCTGCCCCTGCTGCTCCTGCTCTTCCTCTCCTTGTGGAGCCAGCAGGCCGAGGCCGTGGTCCACTCCAGTTTCAGGCGGCTGAGCGGCCGCGAGAAGAAGGAGATGCAGAAGGAGATCCTGTCCATTCTGGGCCTGCCGGGGAGACCCAGACCCCATCCGCCGCTACGACCGCCCTCCTCCGCGCCGCTCTTCATGCTGGACTTGTACCACGCCATGTCGGCCGATGGGGAGGATGAAGGCAATGAGATTATTGTAAACGGACCTGGCATGGGGAAGTTTGGAGCGGCGGAAAGGTTGGCTCAGGTCAACCACGCAGCCCCGCCGACCCTCAGCACGCACACGCCACCGCTGGGCACGGTGGTCAGCGAGGCCGACACGGTGATGAGCTTCGTCAACCTGGGTGAGTGAGGATGCCGCACAGGAAGTACACTGCGGGTATGCGCATGCCATTGGTCGACTAATTCAGTAGGAATTTTTCTCCTCTTCCGCTTCTTCCCAACAATATTTTGCAGCGTCACTCCGTCCTGGTTAGCTCGTCCGATTATGATTGGTTTAAAGAAACAAACCAGAATGATTCAGCCAGAACTTTGTCCAACGCTGGTGGAGCGCTAAATAAAAGTGTGGCGAGAGATCTGACTGTGCAAAACTACACAATACCATCTTAAAGGCGTAGTTTGACATTTTAAGAAATACGCTAATCTGCTTTCGTGTCACGAGTTAAATGTAAAGATTGATAAGATCATCATTTCTGCACCTTTAATAGGTAGCTCTAGCTAGCAGCCAGTTAGCATAGCTTAGCATAAAGACTGGTAATGACTAGCCTGGCTCTGTCCAAAGTTAACAAATTTTGCCTACCAGCACATCGAAAGCTCACAGCTCACACTTTATCTTCATTTCCGGGTGTAGTGACCTGCTGGAGACACGTAAAACCACTAACTGTTGTTTTTACATTTCCGTTTCAGATTAAGTAAACGATATAATGTGTAGTATGTGTTAATTTGTGACCTGTAGCTGTGCTAAAAGGCAGATTTTGTTACATTTTGAAGAGCCATGCTAACTGTTTCCCCCTGTTTCTAGTCTTTGTGCTAAGCTAAGCTAACTGGCTTCAGGCTGTAGCTTTATATTTAACAGACAGATATATATATATATATATATATATATATATATATATATATATATATATATACACTCATCTAAATATAAATATATTTGAATCTGTACAAGATCAGATGCTGTAGTTTTATGTGTCTAACTACTTCTTGGCCGGGTGTAGTGACTTCCTGGAGACATCCATCACATGACCCCACGTAAAACCACAAACTTGTTTTTACATTTCTGTTTTAGATTAGGCAAACAACATATTATTTATGATAAGTGTTAAGTAGTGACCTTTAGCTGTGCTAAAAGGCAGATTTTGTTACATTTTGAAGAGCCATGCTAACTCTTTCCCCCTGTTTCCAGTCTTTGTGCTAAGCTAAGCTAACTGGCTTCAGGCTGCAGCTTTATATTTAACGGACAGCCATGAGAGTGGTGCCAATCTTCTCATCGAAATATTATTATTTTTAAATCTGTACAAAGATCAACTACAATTTACATGCCTGACTACTTCCTGGCCGGGTGTAGTGACTTCCAGGAGACATCCATCACATGACCCCACGTAAAACCACAAACTGTTGTTTTCTGTCTGTACAGATCAAACAAACATGACATAATGTGTTAATTTGTGCCCTGTAGCTGTGCTGAAAGGCAGATTTTGTTACATTTTGAAGAACCAGGCTAACTGTTTCCAGTCTTTGTGCTAAGCTAAGCTAACTGGCTTCAGGCTGCAGCTTTATATTTAACGTACAGCCATGAGAGTGGTACCAATCTTCTCATCTAATTCTTGGGAAGTAAGCGAGTGTATTCTCCAAAATGTCAAACCTCCTTTAACCTTCGACAGAGGACATTTTCCATCATCAGTTTCGAATGACAGAGCAGTTTTCGACTTCGCGGTTTTGGCTCCAAAATGTAAAAGTCGGACGGGATAAAATTACACTGTGTGTGAACTTGATGACACTGACAGTGACATGTCGGTGCTACTGTTTTAGTTTCTCTGCTGTGCAAATTTCCACAAACATTCACCCCCACAGAGAGGATTAAAACCAATGTCAGTTTGGCTGAACTATATTGGTAGGTTTCCATTTCCACCCAGCATTCCTAAATCCACCAGCCTCGCTCCACTGCTGCTGCGACGGCCAAAACTGGGCAGAGCATCGCAAAATCTTTCCAGCACTGAAAAGATTTTTAGTACGATCATTTAAAGAAGACAGACATTGATGCTAAAAGTGTTCAAATTATCCGGTTTAGCTCTTCTTATAAATGTTTTTGCAAGCTTTGTCAGAAACATAACATCGAAACATCTCAAAAGCGATATTTGATTGCCTAAATTTGATTATTCAGTGAATTTCAATGACGTGATCTATTAGTAACTGCATATAATTCCTAATTCTGAGCAGGGAATCAGTAATTTAAGCAGTTTTGATTGATTATTTATGTCAAATGCCAAAAATTAGCTCATAAATATGAATATTTTCCACTTTTTTGGGACAGTTTGCCAAAAAAAAGAAGAGAAGTGATTGATTAATCAAGAAAATGAACAGCAGATTAATTGATAATGGAAATAATTGTTAAACATCACCACCCAGATCCTGTGTGAGTGTTCGTGCTCCGGTCCAAACCACACAGCAGCCTGACTGATGCCTATCTGTCAAGGCATAAAAATTAAACATCCTCCTCTGAATGGCTTCCTTCCTCCGGCTCCTCTGGAATGGGATGGTGATCAGCGGCTCAGTTTACCGTGGGAAACATCATCTCGTCTCTCAGCTCGGGGTCTTTAATGAACTCAAATGAAAGGCTTCCTTTTTCTTTTTTTTTTTTTTTAGAAGTTTGGCTGTTTTGGAAGAAGAAAATACACCCTCAAATTTATCAGTCAACGCTGCGAAAACACAGCAATTCATCCTCCAAGCCACCGCGATCTTATAAACAAAGGTGACTCAAAAGTGACTCACGCCTTTTAATGGTGACCCACAACGCACGCCAGTGTTTCCTTTCAAATGGTGAAGTTTTATTTTGTTGTGAAAATCCTTTAAACATCTCAAATCTGCATAAAAAACGTAGCTGAACTCATCACACAGACGTGGAGGATTCAAAGAAATCCCGCAGCAGAGAATTATCGCCGTTCAAACACACTCGCATGTTGTCAACAGCTTTTTCGACCCACTGCAGATATATTTAGTGTCTATTCCTCTGGCTAATCTAATCAGTGTGTGTAGTTCATGTAAGTTGAATCAAACAGGCATGGGTGTGTGTTCCTACGCATATGTAATGGGAAGACACAGCTGGTTAGAATTAAAGGCCCCACTGACACACACACTGAAAAAAAAAAAAGCAAACGGTCCGAAGCGAGATGAAAATACTGCTGTGGAGGGAGCGACTCTAAAAATACCAGGCAGGGCTGCAATTAGTGGTGTGTGTGCTGAGCAGCTGCTGCGGTTCAGGGCACTAAGTGTCTCTAATTACTGCACTGTGTGTGTGTGTGTGTGTGTGTGCTGATATGAGCACGCCCAGCCCATCAGGGGTGTCCTGTCCTTAGTATCTCTATTTACCGTGTGTGTGTGTGTGTGTGTGTGTGTGCGCCAAACCCCAGTGACCAGAGCTGTTTCGTGTCTCTGTGGGGTTCCACAAGGACACACACACACACTCATGTTCGGTAGAGGACAGTATGTGTGTGTGTGTTCGCCTGCTTCATTTACATGAACCATTTACCGTTCTTCATTTTAAATCATGCTGATGCTGCGTTCAGGTGTAATCAGGTGAATGGTGTCTCTGTCATTCTGCAACTTTGAACTCCGGGTCGAGAGAAGTACGTAACGCTTTACGGCACTAACGTCACAAACCACCAACTATTTCAGTGATTTTGGTGAAACTGGATCATATTTTATGGAGAAAATGTTCTGTGATTTACAGAGTTTCCTGATGGACAGTGAAGTAAACTGCTGCCGACTGTAGCTGCTGTTAGCTCATGTTAGCTCGGTTTGTTAGCCAGGCCGCCCTGACTGTGAGCTCAGAGCACCGGGGGAGTGTTAGTGTTTGTACCACAGGAGTTTCAGACCACCAGGAAGAAGAAGAAGAAGAAGAAGAAGAGGAGGAGGAGGTTTGAGGGGAAAGTGATAAATAAAGCACAGAGCTGGCACAAAGTAAAACTCGGTATACTCGGGTATTTTCCATATCTTAAAGCTTCATCTTCTATGAGAAACATTCCCAGTTTGTATCTACGCTGAGCTGCTGATGAACATGTTTTATATTTAGTGTTTTATAAATGGAATGAAAAAAAGAAACAAAGTGTAAAAGTGACTCACGTTGTGGTGTTACGGGGAGTCGCGTGCCCGGTTATTTCTCGGCTGGGTGCAGTGACTTCCTGGAGTCCTGACCTCGCCGTAAGGTTGCCAGAGGCTTCGTGTTAATGAGTGAACTTGGCTTTACTAATTAAAGGCTGATTTTCTTTTTTTAACCTTTGGGCAGAGCCAGGCGAGCTGGCGAGTTTGAATAAGCATATTTCCAAAATGTTTCCATCATATGCTACTTCAAACTTTTAATAATTACTCACTAATAATCGTCGAAAATATAATTTAACTCTCACAGGTTTTTTTTTCTGCAACGTGACGACTTTAACTTCTGAGACTTTAAGTACATCCAGCTGTGATTCTTATTTTTGCCTCAGTAAAATTAAAAGTCGTGTTGGAGTTTTTCTACAGTTATATTCCACTTTAGTAAATAACTCTAATCTTCTTCCTCCACTGTTTTTCCCTCTTTGTGTGTCTTGCATTCATCTCTCAGTGATCTCATCTCCTCCACATCGTCACTTTGCTTTTTCTTTTTCTTTTCGCATCAACACGTTTTCTTCTCTTCCATCTGCTTTGAACTAAAAGCTCGTCCCATCTGATTCCTCTCACGCCTCTCCGCCTGACACATCAGACTCTCCAGCGGAAATGCAGCCTCGTGTTTATCACCCGTTTGAACATTTGGTTTCATTTCTAACATTTGATGTTGAAGACAAAAGAACTTTTTATTCTGTGACTAAAAACTTTTCAGCTGTGGTCACTGCACGTCTTTGGAATAATATTTTATTTCAGGGTAGGGCTGCAGCTAATAATTATTTCATTATCAACTAGTGTTTTCTCAATCAATCAATCCTTGTTTTATCTGAACTTCACTCCAAATCGCTTATCATAAAAGTAAATACAGCTGTTCAGTCCAGAATAAATGTTGTGGAGCAGAAGTATAAAGAAAGGCTCGTGTAAGTACTTCAAATCTGTAGTACTTCCTGTACTTCCACTTCCTGGCTCGGACTCCGTTTTAAAGTTTAAATCCTGTAAAGACAGAAATAATCCAGGCATGTTCGGTCATTTGTTAGTGAATACCTGAAGCTTCATCTCTGCGCTTTGTTTGTGTCCATCTCTGCAGTGGAGCAGGAGCGTGACCTCCTGCAGCCTCGTCCATACTGGAAGGAGTTTCGTTTCGACCTGACTCCGCTCCCTCAGGGTGAGACGGTGACGGCGGCAGAGTTTCGGATCTATAAGACCCTGACGATGGGCCAGAGGGCCAACCGAACACTGCACATCTCCGTCTACGAGATCCAACGAGAGAACAGACACAGGTTACCTCCCGTTTACTCTGTATCTGTTTTATTATGAGTAGTATGATTTAGTTTTTCTTATTAGAAGTCATTGGATGTTTTATCTGAACCTGAAATGTGCCTCAGATTTATATTTTTTAATAATTAGGTGCTAAATAATTCAGAATTTAAGACTTTTGACAAAGACACCAAGATAACATTCTCCATGTTCTCATCACTCACACTCGTCCAGTGCGGTTACATCCATGATCTCATCATGTGGTGACGCCTCTAGTTCTCCTGACATCTAACTCACTCAAACATTATGATTTGCATTATCCAGATATCGATCCGACAGGAGCTGTGATTCTTTCATCCCCAAAAACTAAGAAAGAGATCAGATAGAAGTCTTTTTTTATTCTTGCAGATGGAAGATTTAATCTGGAAATTGAGTTTCAGACGTCTTTAGTATTTAATGTTTTTTGGTATTTTGTTGTTGTTTTTTAAGAAGTACTCCGGTGGTTTAGTACTGCATCTTTACCATAACGTTGGGGGACTTGCAAGAGACAACTGACCTTCCCTGTTTGTTAAACATTTACATATTTCAAACTTTATGCCCCCAGTTTATAATTTATGCCAAATACCTGAAGTCTCAACACAATCAAGACAGCATCGTCAGTTATTTTTAGCACAGAAGACACAACAGAGTTGCTGTTTTACAGACTTAGCTGGACTCATGATGTGCAAACTGACCTTTATGTGTAAAAATGAAAAGTATTGTCTGAACAGCTGTATGTGCTGCTGGCCCAACGTACTGTGGCCTGGTAATTAAGAACATCATCCGTCAGACAGACGTATCAGGGGTCAGTGTTTGTGTGTTGATCATCTAAGGTTCTTATCTGTATCTGAGCCCGACCTTTAACCTCTCAGTAAATCTGAGGCGAGAGCATGAAGATAAATCACCTGTGGGGAACAAAACCAATGCCAGCTTTGATTTGGAAGAGGTGTAACATCAGTGTTCACCTCAGCTAAAATTCATCATTTGTACAATTAATATAAAAACATCTCAGGTGTGGTCTGTGCTTCACCTTTCTTCAGTAGCCATGTAGGATCTACTCATCACCACTCTGAGAGACTTTAAAGGTGTCAGGTTTACGGGTTTTAGTCACAGTTCTCGCCTTGAAACAACGAGGCTGCAATCAGCAACTTTACCACTAGATGTCACTAAACACACTACACACTGGATCTTTAATAATTCTTTAATAAGTCTTAAAAATTGAATAAATTGTGTTTATTCATAAGTTTCTGGGTAGCAGCAAAGTGAAAAATCTATCAGCTTGTCTCTTCTGGTAGTTTGATCACATCATTGTGTGCATTTTCCCTCAGAGAGCCAGAGCTGGTGCTGCTCGACATGCAGTCGGTGCCTGCAGGACAGGAGGGCTGGCTGGCCTTCGACGTCACCACAGCCTCCAACCACTGGCTCCTCCACCCCCGGAGCAACCTGGGCATACGTCTCTACGTGGAGACAGAGGAGGGTGGGTGCACCGCTGGGCCACAGAACATCACTTTAATCTTTTTATTGCCGAAGTTCAATAATTATTCAAATGTCGCTCTCCTCCTCCAGACCGCTCCCTGTCTGCAGGCTGGATCGGGTTGGTGGGACGCAGAGGGCCTCGCTCCAAACAGCCCTTCATGGTGACCTTCTTCAGGGAGAGTCAGGTCCCGTGTCGGCCGCCACGAGCCGTCAAACCACATCCCCGCAAGAAGAAACCCAAATACGACCTCCCGGTCCCCAGCATCCATAGTTAGGTTCCAGGCGCCCACGCTTTGTGGGATTACAACTCTGAATTCTGCTTTAATGCATTTTTAATAAACTTTTATCAAAGTGAATTATTTGTCTTACTAAATGTTTTTTCTCCCTCGTTCAGATCGGAGTCCTGCCAACAGCGGAGGTCAGCCGTGTAAAAAACACGAACTCTACGTCAGCTTCAGCGACCTCGGGTGGAAGGTCAGCTCACGTCTTTGATTCACAGTCATGTTTTTATTAGTGAGGCCTTAGGTCGGTTCAGCTCTGCAGGTAAACATCATAGATACCTATGAGACATCTGAGAAATGATAAAACTCATCCAGAACTTAGAAAAAGAAATGAGTTTCATAAAAAGTTTTATTATTTAATAATTTTATTAATATTTCATCATAACACATCGAAGAATTACAACTTGCTTTATAGTAAAAAAGTTTCATGTTTATAAAATAACCTTAAAGAGAAACGCCGTTGTTTATTATGAGCTGCTGTTCCTCGTGTGGGATCAATAAATCTGATCATAAACTAATAAATCATGACATATTGTTATAGATTAAGTTATACAGCAGTATATAAAGTAATTATAGTAGCTCTATCAGCTGCAACATTAGTGACACTTCCACTTTAATGCATCACTGATTATGTAATCCAGTAGTTTATGTTCATAATGAGACTTTCACTTTTGATATTTTTTGATGTACTATAACTTCAGATTGTAAATGAAGGACATTACTACTTTTACTGAAGTACCACTGATAAATATGAATGAAATGATAGATCATCAGATTTTAAACAACAAACTGAAGCAGGACAGAAATTCTGCTGTGTGAACATCAGAAACAATCTGATAATAATTTAATATCAAGTTCAGATATCGAGTCTGCCAAAACAAAATCATCTGATTTTTAAAATATTAAAATATCTTCTGAATTATTACCTCCGATAAAATATTATTTATTATTCACTTTAAAACACGTCTCAGTGTTTGTTTCTGAACTACAGGAACCAACCAAGGTCGCTTATGTCAGAGTATTTTATGTAGTAATCAATTACTTTTATTTAAGTAGGAGTAAACGAGAGTTTGATTGGTATTAGTGGCAGTATAAAGTCTGTTGTTGATCATCATGTTTCTCCCCGTGGTTGTAATCAGGACTGGGTTTTGGCTCCCACTGGATATTCAGCTTATTACTGTGATGGAGAGTGTTTTTATCCTCTGGGCTCCTGCATGAACGCCACGAACCACGCCCTCATCCAGCAAGTGGTCAGTACAGCGACAACACACACACACACACACACACACACTCATGACACTGTTGCTTCATCCTGATGTTTTACTGATCCCATCGTAGAGAATTTTCATCACAATATGAACTAAAATATAAATACTTCTCACATACTGCTGCACTATATGAAGGCTAATGGTGTCACTCTGAACTGTCACTTCACTTGAGTTTCCATTTTACTTCATATTGAGACTTCAAGTATTTGAAAGGGGAACATATACTTTATACTTTTTAACTGCTGCTCTTACTTCTGTATATAGCTTACAGTAGAGATCAGTGTTTAGTTTGGGCACCTTATGAGGCCACGAATTTTTAGCAGTTCCACCTACGAGTGATTTCTACGGAAGAGGGTTAGGGCCACATACATTTCTTTTTTTAGAATTCAGACTTTTTCCCCTCAAAATTCAGACCTTTTTTTCCTTAAAATTGAGACTTTTTCCCTCAAAATTCTGACCTTTTTTTCCTTAAAATTGACTTTTTTTCCTCAAAATTCTGACTTTTTCCCCTTAAAGTCCTGACTTTTTTTCCTTAAAATTGAGACTTTTTCTTCTTAAAATTCAGACTTCTTCCCCTCAAAATTCTGACCTTTTTTTCCTTAAAATTCTGACTTTTTTTCGTCAAAATTCAAACCTTTTTTCCCCTTAAAATCCTGACTTTTTTTTCTTAAAATTCTGACTTTTTCCCCTCAAAATTCAGACTTCTTTTCCTTAAAATTCAAACTTTTTTTCCTCAAAATTTGGACTTTTTTTCCCTCAGAATTCTGACTTTTTCTTTTTAAAATTCTGACTTTTTTTCGTCAAAATTCTGACTTTTTTTCTCAAAATTCAGACTTTTTTTCCTCAAAATTCTGATTTGTTTTCTCAAAATTCAAACTTTTTTCCTTAAAATTCAAACTTTTTTTCCTTAAAATTCAAACTTTTTTTCCTCAAAATTCTGACTTTTTTCCCCAAAATTCTGACTTTTTTTCCTCAAAATTCTGACTTTTTTTTCTCAAAATTCAGACTTTTTTTCCTCAAAATTCTGATTTGTTTTCTCAAAATTCAAACTTTTTTCCTTAAAATTCAAACTTTTTTTTCCTTAAAATTCAAACTTTTTTTTCCTCAGAATTCTGACTTTTTCCCCTTAAAGTCCTGACTTTTTTTCCTTAAAACTGAGACTTTTTCTTCTTAAAATTCTGACTTTTTTTTCGTCAAAATTCAACCTTTTTTCCCCTTAAAATCCTGACTTTTTTTTCTTAAAATTCTGACTTTTTCCCCTCAAAATTCAGACTTCTTTTCCTTAAAATTCAAACTTTTTTTCCTCAAAATTCTGACTTTTTTTCCCTCAGAATTCTGACTTTTTCTTTTTAAAATTCTGACTTTTTTTCCTCAAAATTCTGATTTGTTTTCTCAAAATTCAAACTTTTTTTCCTCAAAATTCTGACTTTTTTTCCTTAAAATTCAAACTTTTTTTTCCTTAAAATTTCCCCCTAAAGTCCTGACTTTTTTTCCTTATAATTGAGACTTTTTCTTCTTAAAATTCTGACTTTTTTTCCTTAAAATTCGGACTTTTTTTTCGTCAAAATTCAAACCTTTTTTCCCCTTAAAATCCTGACTTTTTTTTCTTAAAATTCTGACTTTTTCCCCTCAAAATTCAGATTTCTTTTCCTTAAAATTCGGACTTTTTTTCTTAAAATCCTGACTTTTTCCTCTCAAAATTCTGACCTTTTTTCCTTAAAATTGACTTTTTTTCCTCAGAATTCTGACTTTTTTTCGTCAAAACTCTGACTTTGAAACTCAGAATTGTCGGAACCATTTGCCGGTTTCTGGGGCAGCAAGGTTTATTAAGATTAATTTAGAAAACCTTCCTGCCCCAGAAATTCTGAAAAAAAAAAGGTCAGAATTCTGAAAAAAACATGCTGCACACACAATAATGCATCAGGTTTAATCTTCTGCAGAATAAGTACCTTGACATTTACAGTACATTTTGCTGATATTTTTCTGTACTGTTGTATTTAACATGAGTAAAGGATTTAAGTACTTCTTTAGTCAAATACCAGACTTGTATATATAAACTGTATTTGACTGGCTGTGCAGGTCCACCTCCTGAAGCCTGACGAGGTTCCGAAGGCGTGTTGCGCTCCCACCAAGCTCAGCCCCATCTCCGTCCTCTTCTATGACGACAACAACAACGTCATCCTCAAGAAACACCGTAACATGGTGGTGAAGACCTGCGGCTGTCTATGAGAGTCAGAACGGTTCCTCTAATCTGGACACTGACGGATCCAGAACAAGTCCAGAAACCACGAACTCTGCAGAACATCTTTAACGTTGGATGACAATGTCATTACTAATCAGGCCTGTGCTTTGAGTGCTGATTTAGGATCAGGGAGTTAAATCAATTTTACAAATTAAAAGTCAAAGTTCAGAGTTCAAATCTGCAGCTTTAAACATTCAGAATTGTCAAACAGCTGCATAAATGTGAGAAATAGAGTCTATATGAATTTACCTTTGAGCTGAATATAACAGTCGTATCATAAAACATCCACCAGCTTCGTATACGTTAACAGTACTGAAGAGCACAAATGTTATTTCAATACATAAAATTTGATCCAAACTGCTACGTGTTTTAAATTCTGATTGTCTTCACAGACAGCTTTAAGTGGCAAATGATATTGGATGGCAGAAGACGCCATTAGTGATGCCTGGTTTGTTTTTTATACAAAAAATAAGTTTATTTCATTTCTATTGTTGGAGTCTATATGAAGAGAAAATGTCAAATTGTATTGAAGTAATAAAAAATATTCACATTCTCTTGACTCTGATGTTGTATTATAAAAAGTACTGAAGTGTTTCAGTGACAGGCAACATAAATAAATCATATTTCACTAATAAAAACAAACATGACACTTAATTTCTCTTCAGTTAAATTCTGCTGAGTCACCTTAAAGCGTCAAAATTTACTGTTTTATGTGGAAGTCCAATCAGTGTTGATGCAGCAGTCTGACTGACAATTTGATCAACTATTTTTATTATTGATTCATCATTTAATTCCTGTTTTTCTTCTCTGATAGTAAACCCAATCTCTTTTGGGACCACTGATCAAAAACATTTAATACACTTAAGTTTTGATCAGTGGTCCCAAAAGAGATTGGGTTTACTATCAGAGAAGAAAGGAAATTAACAAGAATTAAATGATGAATCAAGTCTGAAAATAGTTGATCATGTAGTCGTTGTGTTTCTAAATACACTCAAGTTTCTTCCACCAGAAGCACTGCGGTCCGTCTCCATAGGGAATATGCGGCTGTTCTATTTTTGCCGGACACCACGAGCAGCCTGAATCAATCTGCAGAGAGAGATCGAGCTGACAGGAAGTGAGAAACCGCATAGAGAATCTGGTCGATTTTCAAAATAAGACACTGTGCAAACTTCAGATCGTAAAAAACAGCAAAAATGGAAACAATTTAACTTCACAGCATATTTACATTTTTTTTTTTTAAACATATTTGGAAGCACATAAACCAGAAAAAAAAGACCAAATCTAAACAAGTTAACAAAGTCTGTTGGGCTAAACGCTTCTCAAACGTTCCTGGTGGGTTTGAAGTCGCGTGGACCAAAACAGACGGAGACGTGCCCGGTGGGGTTCTGACTTTGTTACGGTCACGTGACTGATTATGAAAAGAATTTTTTTGTTGCAGCCCTATCGTGGACACACAGACACAGACACACACACACACTTCATCACAGTGTGCACGGTAAGTTAACGTCACATGTTTCATGAGCACAGAATCAGCTGAGCAGACGGGTCACATTAAATACATTGTTCAATTTATTGAAAAGGGTAAAAAAAAAAAAAAAAATACAGTGAGAGCAAAATAGTGACGTTTTGCCTGCTAGTGAATAAACGAAGAGAACAGGTGAAATCATTTTGGCAGTTACTGAACAAATGTCGTCAATCAATGAACCAAACAGGTGAAAGCATAAACGAGGTTATGTTAACGGGGCGTTAGCAACAAGGAAAAATTTAAGTTAGCGTTTGGTTTTCAAAATAAATCTCGTCCTGGTTGAACTAAAGCGGGACAAAGATGATTTTATTGCCAAGATTATGTTGGGAAACATGCCAGAGGAGGTCGACATTAAAATTAGCAGAAGAAAAAAAAAGAGACGTACTATGAGACTCGCTGTGTGTAACGTGAGGTACTGTTGTGAGGTGTTACTGAGTGTAGACTCCAGCACAGAGGAGGCATCGCTGTGGAGTCTGTCAAAAACATGAACTTCAGGAGCTTCATGTCCCTAATTTACCTTTGACAACCATAAAATCTGAAGTTACACAAAGATTTTAGTCGTTCAAAGAGGCCAATGGTCGTGGAAACTCATTTTATGGACTTAATTTTTGCCTCTGTTCAAGTGAGAAGGAAGTAAAATGATTGGAGTTACAAAGTTTAAACCCAACAGCAGTGCTGTGCCCTCTGTGGATGAGTGATCTATCGTAGGGGCCTTGAATGTGCCGTCATTTCTTCTAAAGTGTTTAACCCGGTACAACCAGCTGTTAGCTCGTCATACATTCAAATATGTTGATTTTTTTTTTTTTTTACTTCCCACTGGAGTCTTTTCAGACTGATCACGACTCCCAGTCATTAGTCACAAGATAGTTTTATTCAGTGTTAGCAGGCAATCTCGCCGGTCCCCTCCCCCATGTGGAATAGTAAGGTAGTTGTACATAATAAATACAAAATGGGGTGCTGGTGTACTTCTGCCCCGTCGTTACTGGTTTTTTCTCTTACAAACACACACGTACACAGCACATACACACATCCACTCCCTCCCTCCGTCGCAACCCGTTGTCCATGAATACTGACGGGTCCCCCAGTGTTCGTCATCAACATCCTTCAGGCGCCATGATTCAACGTTTAGTCCGTGGTCATTGTGTATCTGCAAGTGACAGTTTTTGTTGTTTGAAATATTTACTCGGTATAAAGTTTACTTTTTTACAAAGAGTAGGAGGTTTGGGTGAACTTTAACAGATGTCTGATAATATTTTGATGACAACGATGTAGAAACTTTGAGGGGTTTCATAAAAATACGGCCTAAGAGAAAGTCACTACAGTCGGTCTTACCCCGGGTTCAGGTTCAGGTCCAGGTCCGATCAGCAGTTCTTCATGCCTGAACGTCGGCCAGCTCAGGAGGCATCGGGGATTTGGGATGTTTGCTCTCAAAATGCTGCTTGAAAGTCTTCGGGTCTGGCATCTGCGTCTGAAGAGGAAACAAAGGAGTCGTGGTTTCAGATTATTTGATCTCACAGTAACAAATTAGACTGATGAAACTTCATCAACGCAGAATTATAATTTTTTTAATTCTTCTGACATTTCTCAGACAATGAAAACAACAGGTGTAAAAAATCAACTTGTGTTTTTAACTGTGACATCATTTTGGATTTCTAACTTCAGCCACGTTAAGATCAAATAGTACATAATTCATTTTAGTAAACAAACTGCTGGACAAAATTTCTTCCATGTCTCAACAACTTTTCATGTTTTTTGGCAAAATCAAAATCAAATTAAATCCATGATGTTTAACGAAAGAGTAACACCAAACTTAGGTCTATATGAGACGGGACGATACGATATGAGAGAGTGAACAGCAACAGTAAACTCTGTCTGAGGTTAAGTGATCCAGAAAATGTGTGTATGATCTAAATAAACAACTCAAGCTCCTACACATAAACCTGATGGCTGTCAAACAATGACGTCTTGGAGGATACAGTAAGTATCACAGTCTTCTAGAGAGGAAGTAAACTGGATCTCAAGTATAAACCTCGAAGTTAAGTCTGATCAGAGTTCAGGTGGGTTGTGTTTACCCGGCAGACGGGGCAGGTGTGGACCAGTGCGGCCTTCGCTGCAGTCTTCTGGTCGGCGCCCTGACCTTTCTTCTTCTCTGCTGCCTTCTTGGCGTTTTTCTGCTGGGACTGAATCTTCTGCTGCCCACGAGCCATGGCCCTCAACTTTAACCTGCGGGAATAACAAAGAGACCACGGATTACCCATCTATGCAACTCTTACGGCCCAAATCATGATCACACAGTGAGATGTAAAAAGTTTCATCTAAACTCAGGGTGAAAAATAAACAGCAGCAGACACATTTAGGATGCGACCTGACACATTTGTACAAATAAATAAAATACGTAATATTACAACATCCAAAATCTCTTCTGTGTGCAGCTCAACCCTCTCTGACACCTTCGGGATGAACTGGAACATCAAATGCAACTCAGGCGTCATCATCATCATCAGTGTGTCACCTCATTAATGCTGTTGTGGCTGACTGAGAGATAATCCCTGCAGCCAGGCTCCAAAATGTGGTGGAAAGTCTTCACAGGAGAGTGAAGGCTGTCACAGCAGCAGATTAACGCCCACCAGGGACGCAGCGATTAACAGAGGTTTAAAAACATCACCGCTTTCTAACCGTGAAGGTTCGGCTACGCCGAGTGCAGCTGTGTGTGAAGAGACGGACTTTCAGTACAACGTAAATTAACGGCAACGAAGCAGAAAAACAAACACTGCAAACCCACCGAGGCAACAGTCAGTATGTGCAAGAAGAACTATTCACATAGCACCTAAAACTCGGGTTGCAAAGGGGCGGAAACTTAACGGGAAGTTAAGATGGGAAATTTTGGAAATATTCCAAATCGGAAACTCCATGGGGATTATGGAAATTTATGTGAATTAACTGTAAATTAGGAGAAATTTAAATTCACTGTGTCAAATCCAAACATAAAGATAAACATTTTGTTTTGTCATAAGCAGACATGCAAAACACAATTTAAAAAACATTTCAACAAATTTATCAGTAAGTAGAACTTTATCAAGTTTGAATTATTTTATTGAACAATATTATGTGCGTCTTCAACAGTCTGTGTGCTCCGGGCTCTAAAGTGTGGTCCAGGTTCAGAAATCACCTGTGCATGTGACGGAGGGACAGCAGATGTTCAAGTGTACTTGGATGAAATCTGGTTGATTTAGTCAAGATTATGAAAATATATTTTCCCAAACTATACTTAAACCAACCTTCAGTTTTCCCATGGAAAGTTTACAACTTTGAAAATTCACAAAATGTTTCTAAAAACAGTTTACAGAGAGTCCTAACAGAGAGGCACAAACAGAGCAGGGTCAAAATATGATTTAAAAACACAGTAATGGCTATAGACATTTCAATAAATAACTAGGAATAAATAATAAAATAAATTTGACAATAAAAATATTAAATAATAAAAAATAATTTAAAAAAAAGTGATATTAACAAATAAGTAGAAACACACAAACATCTATAGGACACATTCACACACCACGACGTCACAAACACATTTTAGTCTATAAAGTGTTTTAAGAGGTGATTTTAAGTTCTGTATGTTTCTGTGTTTTACGTCTACGAGAAGCTCCAAACAAATGAATACAGTGCTTTTGAAATAAACAGTCCCAACAAAATCTGAACATTATTATTATTATTATTATTATTATTATTATTATAACATCATAACCTTCATGAAGAGTTTCTTACAGGGTTATTAAACAGCTTTAGTCAGTTTATATCAGAGCTTTGACATGTAAGTTAATCTTAATCAAACAGGTCTTATCTGATACATATTTCATAATAGTGCCTGGTTTATTTATTTGTGTATCAATATATTTCAGATCAATACGTAATGTAACGTTTAGACACGTTTCCTCTTAGAAATTATATAACATTAAAGTCTTTGTGTCATCAAAATAAAGAGTTTTATGGCTCGTTTACAGAGTAAATCAAATTATTAATCAAATACCAAACAGGACGAAAGAAAGCTTTAACTTTATCTTTAATATAAAGACAGTTATCTTTAATATAAAGACAGTTATCTTTAATTTAATGACATTATCTGTAATATAAAGACCGTTATCTTTAATTTAATGACGTTATCTTTATTAAATGACAGTTATCTTTAATTTAATGACAGTTATCTGTAATATAAAGACCGTTATCTTTAATTTAATGACGTTATCTTTATTAAAAGACAGTCATCTTTAATATAAAGACCGTTATCTTTAATTTAATGAGAGTTATCTTTAATTTAATGACGTTATCTTTAATTTAATGACGTTATCTTTATTAAATGACAGTTATCTTTAATTTAATGACAGTTATCTTTAATATAAAGACCGTTATCTTTATTAAATGACAGTTATCTTTAATTTAATGACAGTTATCTTTAATATAAAGACCGTTATCTTTATTAAATGACAGTTATCTTTAATTTAATGACAGTTATCTTTAATATAAAGACCGTTATCTTTAATTTAATGACGTTATCTTTATTAAATGACAGTTATCTTTAATTTAATGACGTTATCTTTATTAAATGACAGTTATCTTTAATATAAAGACAGTTATCTTTAATATAAAGACCGTTATCTTTAATTTAATGAGAGTTATCTTTAATTTAATGACGTTATCTTTAATTTAATGACGTTATCTTTATTAAATGACAGTTATCTTTAATTTAATGACAGTTATCTTTAATATAAAGACCGTTATCTTTATTAAATGACAGTTATCTTTAATTTAATGACAGTTATCTTTAATATAAAGACCGTTATCTTTATTAAATGACAGTTATCTTTAATTTAATGACAGTTATCTTTAATATAAAGACCGTTATCTTTAATTTAATGACGTTATCTTTAATTAAATGACAGTTATCTTTAATTAAATGACAGTTATCTTTAATATAAAGACCGTTAGCTCGATCACAAAAACAAAAATCTTACACCTGTTTGTGACATTAGTCGCAGATTAACTTGTGTTAACGTTACATTAAAGTTACATTTCTTAACAGTTTAACTCTTTACAGTTCACAGCAGCAGCAGCATCGACTCTGACCGGGCTAACTGACACTTCTCCCGGCTCCCCATCGCCGTTAAACCACCGCTAACATCGGCTTCAAGTCGTCAAACCGATGCAGTATAATAGCTCCTCTACTGTCGATCAAGTGTAACATGTTAATTAGTTTCTCGTTTCAGTCCGTGCCCACAGAGCTGACGTTATAACCGGTTTGATCGTCGGTGCGGTCCGAACAGGCCTCTCATCAGCTAACACTGCTAAGCTAAGCTAAGTTAGGGAAGCTAAGCTCACGTGTGACTTCGAGTTTAAACGCGATAGGACGCCGTTAAAGTGTAAATAACGCCGCTCCGGATACAAACCACAGTTAAATAGCGGTAAATGAGTCGTAGCTGTGTGAATATTGACACATTTTTAGTGTTTTTTTGTGGATTTACCTCCGAGGTCTGACTCTCTCTGCGCGCCGCTGTCGGTCTCTGTTTGTGAATGACAGACGAAGCTTCAAAGAGGGTTTAAAAAAAAACTGCCACAGAGACGAACAGCGCCCCGCAGGCCGAGAGCGGAACTGCAGGTTTCCATTAGCAGTGGCAGAAACACTCTCCTCTGTTTGTTTCTGAGAGTTTTACAACATCATAAGAAGAGTTTACATTCAATAATTAAACATATATACTTTTTAAAAAATAGAATGAGTCTTTTCAGAATGTGTATTATATTTTTTAACAAATAAAGAAAAAGAAGAAGAAGAGATACTTTTATTTATCCCTCGAGGGGAAATAATTTTTTTCCCTCAGTTTTTTTTTATATGCATTTTAACACACACACATGTTTTTATGTACACATGGTTCACATGCAAATGTGGAAAGAGATGGTGGAGTGATGGGCAGCCACCCAGAGCAGCGCCCCGCATGCAGTTTGGGGGGCCTTGCCTTGCTAAAGGGCACCTCGGCAGTGCCCAGGAAGTGAACTGGCACCTCTCCAGCTACCAGTCCACCTTCCATACTTTGTCCCTTACTAGACTTGAACCGGCCACCCTCCGGTTCTCAAGCCAAGTCTCTATGGACTTAACACAACACAAATAAACACAAACACAGACAGATTCAACAATGCACAGTGACCAGAAGAACCACACCTATGACTTAGACCTATGATAGTTCATAATATATCATAAGAGATAACTGCAAACTCACATAAATATGTTGTGGAGGTGTAACTGCCACTGAACGAACTCCTCAGTCAGACGGTGTTGGGTGTTGTCCAAAGTAATATGCCAAAGTTTGAGTGGTGTCTTTTAAAATTAATGAACTGTCTGATGCAGGAGTTTAACTCAACAGTTACCATCACCATGGCAACCATTAATTATAGGTGCAGATGCAGCTGATTGAGACTAAGATAATGAGACCCTTTCCCACTTTTTCTAACTTTCCATCCTCCTTCAGCCACTTCTTCATAAAAAATGAAGGATAGCGTTTACTTTTCAATGTCCTGCATTCACACCACAATTTCAGTATGAGGTTTTAGGACAATATTTTCATCCCAGGGCATGAAACTTACTGTATTTCATTATAAAATAATTATATTTTACAAGCTGAATTAGTTTCATCATGCGTTAAAGCACATGACAGATTTCTTTAAGCAGCGTTGCTTTGTACCACAGACAACACAGAAAAAACAAAGGTTTGTTTTCATCATGATTTATTTTGTAATTTTGTTTTCCACAGTTTCCCAAAAACATTTTGAGATACAACAAACAGAATCATCATCATCAGTTCCTGTCATTCATACTGTTATTTTTCAGAATAAAGGTTTTCCTGTTTTCTTAATATTTAAACTGATCTTGTTGCACAGACGAAGGGAAGCCAGTGCTCACAGTTCACATCGCCCCAGTAGTAGTCGCCTTAGAGACAGAAAAGTTCCAGTCAGTATTTTAGAAGTTGTTGCTGCAGTTTTACTGAGTCACTTGATTTCATAAGCAGGTTATTAAAAGACTGTACCTGGTTGGTTCATTGCGAGACAATGCTCATTATGATAACCGTCAGGCTGGCCATAGCTCCAAGCATTGTAGAAAAACGAATCACCATCGCTCCAGAGCCAAGTGTTTTCCTGTAGAACAAGTTTTATGAGGTGGAAGAGAAGTTAGACCACGGGATTATCATTTTCATGCTCAAGCAAGGAGCTCACGTTTGTTTGACAGCTTCAGTTTAAACTCAGTCAGTCTTCTCTTCTCTACCTTAACAGCATCATAGCCACCAAGCCAGGTTTGAGTAAAACGACCAGTGCTGCCCCTCACGACCTCCTGGATGAAATCATACTCTCCTAGGTTGTGAACGGAGGCGAGGTTGGCCTTAATCCCTAAACAGTGTTTCTATAAAAGAAGAAAATAACAAGGTCTGAATGCACATAGATACAGGATGAACCCTTTTTGTTCTCTTGACAAACAAATATGAAATCTATAAAATGTTGGGGTGTACCTCTGCATCTGTCCAGTTCTTTTGGTTGTAGATAAAGATGAAACATCTGGATCCGTATCTGGACCAGCCGATTGGACAGGTGATCCTCTGGTAGACATACCCTTTCTCTGCTTCGACCTCCTTCTTAGGCAGCGCCTCCTTCTCTTGTACCCTGTCTAACATCTGCACTGGCGGCTCCACATCTGGTAGAGAAAATAAATGAATTTAATGATGATCACAGACGGATTCCTTTAAATTAATGCTCACAGAAAAATAATAAATATTTCTTTTTGTGTAAAAGTTGTTGCAGTTCTTTTACCTGGATGCATCTCCTGAGCTGCCACCTCCTCTACTGGCTCTGTTGTGGAGGAAAAAAGTTAAACTGCAGTTCATGTTCAGGTAAATCAAAGGTAAAGTTACAGATAATGCAGGAGACTTGAGGAGATTTGGAGGCTGAAAACAGCTGATCTCACCTGTTGCGATGCTCAGAGCGAAGGCGGCACAAAGAAGCAAAACGATCCTCATGTTTAACAGTGAAGAGTGCTGCAATGAAAGAATTCAAAATGAATAAAATCATTTTAAAAATCTGACCTCAGTGCATCTGAATATTCAACTATTGATGCAGACGTTCAAATAAAAGTCTCACCTACTTCAGTAGTGAAATCTCTCTGTGTCTGCAGGCTCTGTGAAGCTGCAGGCTGAAGCGTGCTTAATATAGTCGACCACAAGGAAGCAAAGTTCAGCTGATTTATTATCCGCCATTATCAATGAAGTTTGATCTCATGATGGTGGTGAGCGTAAAGACGTTTATGTTCCCAGAAGTTCCTCATTATTCTGCCAAAAATCCTCTTCATCAGCAATAAGATTGTTTTTTTTTTTTTTTGATGAAGACTTGCACACTAGCAGCCCTGTTTCAGTTCATTATCATGCAGTCACCTCCATCTTCACTGCCAGTTCTTCTCTCAGATTATCTTTTGATGAGTCGCGTTGAAAAGGGCGAATTGAACTCCTTTAGAAGAGATGGCGTCAAAGTTACAGTTACATGCATGAAATTAACTGGGTCTTCATTGTAGCTGTTATTATCTTTTCACAAATTCACTGATCGGTTATTCTATAGATAGATAAAAGTAAAAATAGAATAAAATGTAGATAGATACAGAGTTCTGTTGCAGCTCCTCTCGTGGGTTTATTTCAGCATAAATGATGAAGACTGTGCAAAGTGTTTGACTTTTACACTTTTGTACAGAATGTTTAATAGTGAGTGTACGAAAAAACAACTTAATTTGTGTTTTTTATCGAGAGAAAAATTTAGATGATAAATCTGTTAGAGGTAAGAAGAGAAGTGACAGCACTGAAGGTCAGCCCTGACTAACCCTGTACTGACACTAAATAACGTTAGCCTCACGTTTAACCTTGTCGTCACGGTTACAATAAAATAAAATTGAGTTCCAATTTCTGAATCATTCAGGCATCAATCATTAAACATTATTTCAAAACATGATCACACGTGACTTCCAGTATGTCCATTGTCAATAGCCGATCAATATAATAATTGAGAGAGCATTTACTGTGAATCATATCAGTCATTATCATCAAGTTTTATCTGAAAGTTATCGATAAACCAGTAAATCACGCGCCATGTGTGCTGACAGCATCACTGACTGGCGACGGTGGACGGTAGATCATGTATCTGCTGATGTAAAATAATAAATGATTGAGCTTGTTGTGTTTTCCTGTGACTGATTAATGTCAGCCTGTTATTAGACTGATGACAAAGTTTCGGTCAACTGATGTGATTCAGGACTTTAACCTCCAGGGTAGCAGGACTGATCAGACTGACCTTAATTCAAACAGACTTAGCTATTATGCCATGTTCATTCATGTCAGTCTGAACTGGTCTGAGGAGATTCAGGATCTTGAATTATATCTGCAGGACTCTGGATGAAGATATTTACTCAGTGACTCTGAGAGCTGTGCCTCTGTTTTGTTATCGCTTCATTAAAGATGATCTCTAATCACGAATGTATTTACAGGTATTTTTAAAATGAGCGTTCAGTTTGTTTTGAGGTGGCAGCGACAGGATTTCATTTTGATCCAAGCTCATCGTGCACAGCTGTGCTCAAACATCTGGTCTGAACATTTCTCTGACGTTTATGAAACGTGCATTTCTTTCAAAATACTCATGTTGTCGCCTTGGCACACTATTTCTGTGTAGTCAATATAAAATCAGTCAAACTGGTGTCGGTTTATTAATTTTAAAGTCTGTGTAAAGTCAGAATAAATATGAGTTCTGAGTTTGTCAGACCAAAAAAGAAAGTGTTATTAACCAACCAGCCAAATTTGAATGATTAAAAATATCGACAAGTTTATGAAATTAGTTGTCAAAATCAGATAAAAATGACTCTGAGCGAGATGAATTCATCTCTATCTCTCTGCTCAGAGTGGCCTCAGCGTGTCATCGAGCCACCCTTTAAGGACTGCCCACAAAAATCCTGGACTGAAAACTGGTGAAAAACTGTTTGAACCTCTATCTCCACATTTCAGTGATATATCGTTAAAGTCTTTTCACGTGTTTTCAGCAACTATTTTCCACACAATGTGTTTTGAAAGAAATCTCAGAATTATCTTTACACAGACTTTAAAAATATTTGTTTTTTTCTGGGTTTGTGTTTTACTCTGAGTTTATGAGATCTTTTTATTCCATTTGTATATTTAATTGACTGATTAGCTCATCAGTGCAAACCCACGATGAGAGAAATGTACAAACCTTTTTGCACACATAGTTCTGTTGCAGCCCCTCTCGTGGGTTTATTTCAGCATAAATGATGAAGTGAACTGAGAAGGATGTGTGGTGGTGTTACAGGACACGGAGAATGAAGATGTCCTCCTCTTCCTCCTCACTGAGCTGACATAAAGGGAAGCAGCTACACTTTTGTATTACAGAATGTTTAATAGTGCGTGTATGAAAAAAACTTAAACTACACAGCACTGAAGGTCAGCCCTGACTAACCCTGTACTGACACTAAATAACGTTAGCCTCACTTTTAACCTTGTCGTCACGGTTACGATAACATTTACTTCCAACTTCTGAATCATTCAGGCATAAATCATTAAACATTATGTCTCTCACTGTGAGAGTATTTACTGTTAATCTCAGTACATATCAGTCATTATCATCAAGTTTTATCTGAAAGACTGTTTTCATGATAAACCAGTAAATCACACGCCTTCTCAGCACACACTGGCATCACTGACTGGTTGACACGGTGGATGAAGGGCGACATGTATGAAGACAGATCACGTATCCGCTGACATAAAATGAACAAATGATTGAGCTTGTTGTGTTTTCCCCTGAGTGATTACTGTCAGCCTGTTATTAGACTGATGACAAAACACTATTTGTGTGATTCAGGACTTTAACCTCCAGGGTAGCAGGATTTAGCAAGACTGCAAAGTTTTTGACTGACGGGGTGTGTGTGTTCAAATTAAATATACAAATGGAAGCATTGATTGATTTGGGGCTTCTTCAAGCTAGAAGACTGATCGCTCTTTTCTGGAAAAATATACAATTGCCCTCTGTAAAGTTGTGGTTGAAGGAGATTGCAACATACCTTGCATTGGAAAGACTTACATATATTGATAGAGGGAAAAGAAAACAGTTTGTTAAAGTATGGAAACAGAATGTTGCATTAACTTGAAGATCATCACTACTGCTGCTTTTCATTTATTTGTTTTTATTTACTTATTGTTTTGTTTTATTTGCATTATTATTTTATTTTATTTTTTATCTTTCGATTGTTTTGTTGTATAGTACTCTTATACATTAATTGCTATTGCTGTGGTCATTGGTATTCGTATACTTTCTATATGTGAAAAACCTAATAAAGTATTGTTTAAAAAAAATACAAATGGAATATAACATAAATTAAATAGATTTTATAAACTCAGAGTAAAACATAAAAATAAATGAAACCATAAAATGCAAAATGGAAAAATTCTTTCAAAGTGAAAAAGTGAGAGAAAGAGCTGATCCAAATAAATTCTACATTTTCTTAGTTCGAATTTTTCTTCAAGTGTCATGCATTGAAATGAAGTCTCCTCATCTTTCCACCTCTTTTTTCCACACACATTAAAAAAAAAATCTGACAGCCTTTACAAAAACAGGACATCCACACCAGGAATGACTTTTCAAAAGGATTAGTCAGATGTCATCAGTTTCCTCGCTGAGGAGCCTCCAAATGAGCGAAGATCCCTGTTTCTTAACACAGGAAAACTGACTAGGCTAACAGTTAGCACAATTTGAAAACTTGTAACAAAGATCCAGATCTGAGCAATGAATAAACCAACTCCAGTTTGATCAATATTACATTACACTGAGTGCACAGCAAAAAGAAAAAAGAACCCTGCTTGAAAACTTCTCTAAACTCTGACGTAGTGCAGTTTTACTCTCTTGTCTTTCATGATTATTGATGAATGTAAACCAGCCCAACAGTTGCCCGGCTCTCTCTCTCTCCTCAGTTAAATGCAGCGCAGTAGGATCATTGATCACTTTATTCATCAGCGGTTCAGTGCACACACCTATACCTACAAACACCTAAACACATTTTATTGACGGGACATAAAGTGATAACGGGAGGATAGAAATGTATTTATTACACGTTTACAGATTTATATCTGTTTTCTTGTGTAGTTTGTGTGTTGAACTTTTAAAAGCTTTTAATTTATAAATGAAATATTCGTAAGTGATTTTATTTCTGTGTTTCCGTCATGAACCTTTGTGAAATGTTTACGTCCATATCTGCTTTATAAACTTTGAAGAACAAAGACAGAGAGCGATTTCAGAAATTAATTCTTACTTTATTTCAGATTCGTTTAACATTTCTCAAAGTTAACACATTTTTTATTTAAGTGGATGTTTCAGTGAACCACGTGATGTCTTCAACAACTTTATCTTCTAAAATGATTTCAGTGGTCTCGTCCCGCAGACAAAAGGAAGCTTTATGTCACAGGGCAAATCGTTCCAGAGGTAGTCCTCTGAAAAGGAGACAGGAGAGAAAAGTCACATGAATAATATGTGATTAATATCATGTGTCAGAGCAGACAAACTCAAGACTGATTCAAGAAATGACACTGAAGAAAATATTGCTTCATTGTACCTGAGTCATTTATTTCAATGCAATGCTCTTTGCCTTCAAGATTGTTGGGCTCATCCCAACCCCAAAAATGATCAATGAATTCTGATCCGTCAGACCAGAACCACTGAAAGTTCTGCAAAACAATGAAATGAAGTCAGCAAACATGACTGAAACAGCACCGACAGATTTTAAGGGATTAATTTTAAACACTGGATACCTTGACTGCATCAGTGCCACCAACCCAGGATTTGGCGTAACTACCGGCGATGTTTTTCACCATTGTCTGGATATAAGTGTACTCTGCTCTGCCATGGATGGAGGCGAGGTTGGCTTCAAAACGCAAACAATATCTCTGTAAAAGAAGAAATAAAGATATTGAGATATATGCACACACAAATATTCAGTAAACTATCGGCATATTCATTTTATGGAGAGTGTGAAGTGTCAGGCTCTACCTCTGCGTCTATCCAGGACGATGGTCTGTTGAAGAATTTGAAGCATCTGGATTCATATTGTTCCCAACCAATGGGACAGGTGACCGCTCTCTCCATCCCGCCATCTTCCTCCACCACAGGCACAATCTCCTCCTTCTCAACCGGAGCTAACAATTCAATTAAAAAAAAGAAAAATTGAAAGATATTGTGGTTTCTCACATGTCAAAGTGCACATTTGAATCCAAAGAACCAAAGAGAAAAGCTTGAATTTAGTCTTTCAGAGGACGTTCTGTCTCACCTGGCTGCACGTTCTGCTGGACGTCCGTCATCTTCTCGACTGGACCTGCTGCAGAAGAAGATTAGATTTGTAGTCATGCTAAGATTAACCTGTTAGGGTTCCTTCCCACAGCAGATTATATTCAGAAACATATAAAAAGAGCTGAATTCCTGCAACATTTCACGACAGTATTTCCATTAAAAACCCTTTATAAGTTTCTCCATTGCTTCACGTCTCACCTGCTGCAGCATCCAGAGCGAAGGCGGCGCACAGAAGAAGAACGATCCTCATTGTTTTTACAGTGATGAAGGGAACTCCTGCAACACAAGCGAAGAGATTAAACATGCACAAGCAACGACTTGTATCTATCTGAGTGCAACAGTCTGGATAGGAGAGTCTCACTTGATTCAGCGGAGTCAGATCTCTCTGTGTCTGCAGGACGTGGAGTGAAGAGTGTTTATATACACGAGCAACAAGGAAATTAATCTGCGTTGAATCAGGGTCAAAAGATATCAGACTTCCAAAGTGCAACAAATTGACTGACTGGAACTCCGACCTTGTTATCTGCGTTATATTTGTCCTTTCCGAGCAACTATTCAGATTAGTCACATTTTATGGCAGTAATTTTATTCTTGATCATTTCAGTTCATCTCTCTGGGTTCAGTTAGAACATGTGAACAACCTGTGTCTATTTTACATCCAGAGGAAAACTCCTCGTCTTTCTGTGGTGAAATAGTTTCTGTGGACAATGTTGAACTCTTATAGAGAAGGTTAGCGTCTCCACTGTCACCAAAAGTTCAGTCCAGGTCTCACACTCAGCAGTTTGCAAGACACAAACTCAGTAAAACAACAAAATAAAGTGACATTTATAGTGTTTGAATCCAACGCTGTCCTCTTATTCATCCATTCACACACATCCAAGTGGCAGTGAGCGACCATGAGAGGTGTTGGAGGAGAAATTTGGTTTTCAGAGTCTCGCTCAAGAACATTTTGTGGACAAAAGGAGCCAAGGATCGAAACAGCATGTGAACAAAGCACGTAACTGTGACTTCAACAGAACCTGAACACATAACGGATACGGTACATGAAATATTCTGTACTTATTCTGTCACACACTGGAAGGGAATAAATGTTTCTGTAACATATGATTAAACCTGAAAGTGAACTTTTTTTTTGTCTTTAGTAAAAATGTGCTCGGTGTATTTTAAAGTTTAAAAGCTTTGACCGCTTTAAAAAAATATTGTCAACTGTCGCCTTCTTCAGGATTTGGCCAAACAGAGGCAGGACAAGTCAGAACAACTTTAACTGCCTAATTCACTAACAAAGACCACGCCAATATGGACTTTAGTTTAGGCAGGTTGTGCTGTAGGGGGGATGAGAGGAGAAATCAGGGTCATTGGTTGATGGAGGAGTTCGGAGGTTGACTGGTGTTGCCTGGCATTGGGAAGATGGGAGGGAACCAGGAGGGAGTTGAGACTCTGAGTGGGGAGAACTGTCTGAGCCCTGACGGTTCCTGTGTCTGAATGAAAGAGAGGAAGAAGAAAAAGGAAAGGAGGGTTTCGAGATGGAGGAGAGTCAAAGAGGGAGTGAACGGATGAGGTGATGAGTTCAAGGCGAGGTCCTTGTTCCTGAACCTGGTTATAAAACTCGATTTAAATCTGAGAGATCGAGCAGGTAGGACACGGATATTCTCGAATGCTCTCACAAATAATGCACAAACTCTGGTCAGCCTCTAATCGAGGAGAGGTGAGGTCAAGATTGCCAGAATAAGTTATGTCAGACAGGTTTTGGTCAAATGAACATAAAGGATAGAGGATTGGACGTCCACTGGAGAACACACAGACTGAACTTAAATCCAGTTTAAAGCTTAACAGAAACAGAAAGAGCACACACAGTCTGAACACAGTTTCATCACTTTATTACAGTAAATGAGTTCATATCATACACACAGAACAGAGACAGACAGATTTGTTTCTTTCTCTCTCTTTCTACGTCTATGCCTCCATCACTCCGTCACATCACCATCCACCAGGTCAGGACGACACAGTTAAACAGCATCGGAGTAAAAAAAAAAAAAAAAATTAAATTAAAAGACACACAGCTGAGTTTAAAAACAAAAAGTCACACACACACACACAGCTGACGGGTGGCTCTGTCTGCAGTCACAACACAAACGTCTGTTTGTGATCATTAGCAGCAACTCTGAACGCCGTACAGCACGTAATACAAAACGCCAACGCGTTATCATGATCGAGTCAGTCAGTCCGACCGTAGCTGAGTCATTCTTTTAATCAATACTGCACAGTAATTTATATATTGCAATCTGTCACGACACACACACACAAAGTTCTGTTCCAAAACGAGAACGATGAGGTGTGAGGAAGAAAAAGACAGCGCCACCTACAGGCCTCGACGACTTTCGACGTAGAGACTGCTGACTGGAGGCAAAGTGTGAAATCTGTGTTTGAAGACTGCAAGCTTGAAAGTTGTTGAGTCATCTCTGCTGGAGGATTTTAATATTTTATAACTGGAGTTTTTTTTTTTTTTTATAGCTTTAAAACTTTTGTCAGCATGTGAGTTTGATTGTGTGTCCTCTGTGCTCCTGTTTACTGTGGGGTGATTGTTTAATTGCACAGTCGGAAATGACCAAACATAAAAAATACAATAAAATAATAATATGATTCACTGTTATTGGCACGGGGAGGCGAGTGTCTAATCAGGACTGAGCAGCTCCCTCTTGTGGACAACCTGCAGCCTGTTTAAGGTGAGTCAGAAACTTCCATTAAGGTGCTTTAAGAAGAAAAAACTTTAAATGTACTCATGGTGACTGTTTCAAACATTTATAGATCGACTGTCATGCGTCCTTTGTCAGATTTAAGAGCGCTGCTGTCACATAAGCAAACCCGACACGCCTCAGTTCAGACTTTTTTAGAGAGGTCGCGTCATTTTTGAGTCACCCAAAGTTTCCAACATTTTGGAACAGAACCGTGGAAATGTTCATTCAAACGATCAGGCGGTCCCACAGAGGACTTTAACGGGGAGGACAGCGTTGTTAACAAGCTCCTTTACGACTATCACTGGACTACAGACAGACAGAGAAAGAGAGAGAGAGATCGACAAACATGAGGAATAGGCTGATTTTTTTTTTCTCCTTTGCAGTATTTACATTTTGAATTGTGAAAAAAAGAAACTTATTTACAAAAAAAAAAAAAAAAATGCACAAACTAAGACTGCTTCATCGGCATGATGAGGGAAATAAGATATAAACAACTCTGTAATAAAAAGTAAAAAGAGGAAAATAAAAATCAGTGATATTTACACGTGCGATAAGAGACGGAGAGTGAGGAGGAGGAGGAGGAGGAGGATAATCAGCCATGTCTGATTCCTCTCGCCGGGTGCAGCTTTTTTTCCTCCACACCTTTTCATAGCCATGACAGCTCTGAGTGTGACGCACCCCGCAGAGGTAATCAAACATGCCGGTTGGACCCTCGTAGCAAAGAAAAGCAGAACGTGGCCGGCAGTGACCTGCAGTGAACTGCAGGACTGAGAGGAGGAGGAGGAGGAGGAGGAGGAAGGGAGGTTAGCTTTGTTTGAAACCAGAAGAAGAAGCAGCAGCTGGGAGGAAGATGAAAAAATGCTCTCCACTCTCCTCGTAATGAAATCGATGTGAATGTGCCGAGTGCGGTGGGATTCAAATCAAAGGTGGCTGCAGTTAAAAACAGCAGGTGGAGGCATGGTACAATAGTATCAAATATACTATACTACAAACTTTCAAGTGGTCTGCACTGACTAAAAATCTGTATTGTTGACTGCTCTAATCCCTAAAACACTGGCTGGCTGTTCAGACTGCAGGTTGGAATATGGCCAGACACACAATCACAGACACACAATCACACACACACAGGTTTGTGTACTTCTATACTTGAGAGGATGTCGACTGTGTGTGAGTGTGTGTGTATTCTCTGAGGCTGTGGGGTGAAATTCAAACGAGTCCTCACAAAGATAGAAGTACAAGAGCACACGACAGAAGTTCATATTCACATTGAGCTCTCCGTTCACCTCTTCAGTTTCTACGTCTTCCTCTACAAACTCAGAGAACATTTATTTCTACCGATGGAAGTACAGTTTTCATGACTCTTCTGCGTTGACCGACAATAAATAAATAAATTTACACGAAGCATCCCGCCCGTCAAGTTTAATAAAAAAAATCCCCGGCCCAGCCATCTTTAGTTTCTCTGCTGACAGGACGACACCGACACGAAAAAAATGACTTTTTGATGTGATCTCATGTTTATGTTTAATCTGTGAGTGCTCGCCGGAGGATCTTACAGGTTTTAGAGAGACATTGTTATAATATTCTCGTCTAATATCAGGAAGCGAAGCTGGTAAAAGCAGCCTACTGTGTACTGGAACTATCAGAGAAGTATGTTTAGACTTTAAAATGAATAATTTATCTTAAAACAATTTCAGACTTTTTTTAAAGCACCCAGAGTTACCCAAAAGTTGACCGCGTCATCTTCTCACATCATAATTTTAGACTGTGTCGTCTAAAATCGCTCAATTAAAGTTTTTTGTTTAGTTTTGAAAGCTCAAAATTAAAAGACTGATTTAAAAGAATAAAACTTCAGTGGAAAACACCTTTAAGACGTTTCTGAACACGACCGTTTCCTCCGCTGACACCTAAAGCACAAGTGAAACTCGTGTAGGTTGTCATTGACGTGGTTTAAAGGGAGTAAATGAGATTATTTTCATCCATTCTGGGCTGATGTTGTGATGCAGAATGTAGATCGAGCTCTACTTTATTAGACAAGAGTCAATATCCACGTCTAATTCAGGAATCAGAGGGAGAGAGAGGGAGCGTTTAGATTTGTTGCTGCTGTAACGATCTAAAACTGCGGCATCCTGATGGTTTCAAATAATCATCAATTAAACAGACTAACTAGTTGGCAGGACAGAGGACACGCAGCACAGCGTGCAGCCTCCATTAATGTACTTGTAGTTGCAGAACTATGATTCGATTTCCATAGGCTCTTTTTCTGACATTTAAAGGTCTAAGCTCGTTTTTAAGGTGATAAAAAACACATTAACACCTCTGCCCTGCTCAGTTTAAAAATCTGTGACAGATCTTACTTATGTTAATACAGAAGTGTGTTTTTAGAGGAATATTTTGCTCTTTTACGACTCAAAACTCTAACAGAAAACAAACAGATGATACGAAAAGCAGGAGCTTATTTCCAGTCCAGTCTGTATAAAAGCAGCCACTGATCATGAATCATGTAAGAGGCAATGTGATACACCTCCAACCAAACGCTGATAACTGCTACTTGATGCTGAAGAGTTTTTCTGCTCTGACCCGCCACTTGAAGCAGGTTAAATGAACACGTTTGATTTAAAATCATCAGGCTGGTTGGTGAAATAATGTGGCTGTCTCTGCGTCCGCTCTCCCGTCCTGAGTTGAATAAAAATTTTCCTTTTTACCCTGACGACCTATTCTGGGCCAGTTCTTCTGGTCAGGCAGTGTACAGGTCACCCCTTTACTAACAGGGATGCAAAAAAAAAAAAAAAAAAAAAAAAAACCACTGAAGAATATAAAAACAAAAAACCAAAATGTTGCGCGATCACGTGATTCTGTAAATTAGTCAAATAAATTAACACAAATATAAAGAAAGGAGAAATGTTGATTAAAAAAAGGTTATATTACAGAGGACCAGCCCCGACTATTGAACGTTCACGAACCACCCGAGCAGCAGCGAAACTGTGTGTGTGTGTGTGTGCATGTGTGTGTGTGTGCGTGTGTGTAACAATCTCCTGCCGTCGTGTCGACCCCGGCAGCTAAAGAACTATTTGTTTGTTTGTTCGATGCATTTACTGTACAAAAACAGATCATCTAAGAGGAGAGCAAGCAGCATGGAGGAAAGCAAGATGTGTGTGTGTGTGTGTGTGTGTGCATGTGTTTATGTGCGTGTGTGTCTGAGGTAAGGGTGAGGCTGGCAGGCAGGCAGGCAGGTGCAGAGGCTGCTTCAGATGCTGTTAAGAGATCCGGGTACTGAACTGTGTTGAGATGAGTCTGAACCGGTACCATCTGAAGGACAGAAGAGGAAACAGACAGACAGTCAGCAAAGTGTCAAACATCGAAACACAGTTTGACTGATAATGTGTGAAGAAGTGAGGGCTCTTTATATATTTAAGGACTTGTCAACTGTGTATTCACAACATCAGATATTCTTTTTGAGAGGAGAGGAGTTGAAATGGATGAAAACAAACGAGATACACAAATAAGGAACTTTTTCATAAAATGTTGAACTTTGAGGAGAGAAAAGGCTTCAAGATACGATCTCATCTTTGAACTCTGGAGGTGAAACATCTTTAAAACTCTTTTAAATGACCTAAAAACAGGAGATCACGCAACACAGTAAACAACTCCAGAACATTTCAAGACGCTGTGTGGCCGGTCACGACAGACACGAGCTAACACTGCTTCATGAACACAAAGAGGACACAGAGTGACTGTCCAAAAACTTAGAATATTTATTATATATCATATTATATTATATCCAGGGTCTCCTCTTTCATATTCAGGATGTATTTTAATTTATTTATTTAATTTATAAGCTGTCACAGTATTTTACATAACTTGATTTCATGTCTAATGCTGCCATCTTGTGTCAAAAAGCAGTCATTACTCTGGTGATACAGATCTCTGCTCTGTAAACGGGCTGACATGACTTCTGTTCTGCTATATGGACGAGATGATGGGTGGAAAAATGTGCTGAACTGAATGTTTATTTGAAGTTTGTGGCAACAGATTTCCTTCCCCTAGATGACTCTGGTTTCAGCAAAAACATCCTCAGATACTCAGACCGTTTACTGTTTTTGGAAATTATTCTGTCAGTGTTTATTCACAGATTGAATAATAATTTTAAACTCAAGACTATTATGGCATTTAATCTGTGCAACAGCAGAGTTTAACGTATGAAAAAAGTCATTTTAAAATGATTTTTAATCACGTATTCTCCGGCCCAGAATTAGAACTGAAACCAAAATTTGTTGCTAAATTCTGTCACTCACTAGTTAATTAAAAGTGAGTTCATAAAAACAAAATCTAAAATGTGTTAAAGTCGTTTTCACTTCACACTGAAGTGTCTGATTTTCAGCCACCACAAAACCATGAAATTTACACGAATGACAACATGACGACAGTAAGAGAAGAGTTTCCCACCGTGGGCGGAAGCAGCTGTATGAGAGCGAGCGTGAGGAGGAATGAGGGTCGAGTTCAGCTGGGGCTGGATTGACAGCTCTGCAGGAAATAAAAAAAGAGAAGAGTCTTATTTAATGATGAGTCATACATCCAGAGGACAGTGTCGCACAATAGGACAGTGTACACCGCATTGATTACACCTCCTTTGAGGTCACAGCGTCGCTCCCAAAAGAAACCGAGAAACAACGACCGATTGTGTTGAGCTTAACAGATGGCGTGACGCTGACTGTGCGTACCTGTGGGGCTGAAGTTGAAGAGCATGGGCAGTTCTCGGCCGCTGGGCAGTCGTGTGTTGGGCTGGCGCAGCTCGTCAAAGAAGGCGTGCGAACAGGCCTCTAGAGGGGAGAACCGCGAGGCCGGCGTGTACTCCAGCAGCCGGGAGCAGAGAGTGATGGCTTCTGGAGGGGTGCGAGGCTTAAACACCTGAGGAACAACGAAAGCTTCATTTTAAAAAAGGCTAAAAAAACATTAAGAAACACCAATAAACTGTCAGTTTCATCCTCAAACCTCTGTGCTGTGTAGTAAACGCTGAAGGTGCCACTTATCTCGGTTTAACGTTGGCTCTGTACTCTCAAGGAGTCGAGGTTAATCGACTCTCAGGAGGACATTGGAGCACTTCAACTCGCAGATTTAAATAGACTGTGTGGGCAACAGCACGTCCACAGGTATTCACTTCTTTTGTTCTAATAAACGCGTATAATGTGTCACCTTTTGCAACAGATTCCTGACTAGATTACAGCTTTGTGTCTGCATACAGAAAGTGAAAACATTTGCAGAGTTCCTACAAACAAAAATGTACAAATTAAATTATCATATTATAAGCAGAATGTCATAAAACTCACAAGTAAACAATGTGATAAACATTAAGATGTTTTCTTTGTCATTTCCAGGAAACAAGGACTCATTCTACATGTTTTTCCAGGCGACTCTTTACTTACCTTGGTCCATGGATGAGCTTTGATTTGAGGGAACTTGAATTCTGTGTAGTTTGGGTTCATCTCTCGGATTTGTTCCCTCGTCGGGGTTCCCAGCACCTGAAAACAGACGCAGGAGGAGGCGTGTCATTGACCGGGATTATTCTCGCAGTCTTTTATGATGCCAGCACACCGACAAGCACAAATATCTCCGCACACACAAACCTCTCCTGTTGGGATAATCTCCACCGAAAACAGGAAGTACGAGTGACGGTACGATCACAAAGAGAGACGCTCACCTTTATAATCTCTACGAGTTGGTCCACCCCGCTGTCGCCGGGGAATATGGGCTGTCCGAGCAGCAGCTCGGCCAGTACGCAGCCCGCTGACCAGATGTCGATGTTTGCCGTGTAGTCTGTGGCACCGAAAATGAGCTCGGGGGCACGGTAGTACCGTGAGCAGATATACGACACGTTGGGTTCGCCGCGGATCAGCTGCTTGGCGCTGAGGAAACACAAGAGATGAAATCAAACGATGGCAGAGATTGTAGCAAAGGACGGTTTGCTGGTCAGGGGATGAAAAGTGTGAACTGTTGTGAAGGAAATGTTATCAAGAGTTGTGTGGTTTGTCGTCTCCTTTAATATCCTTGGTCTGTTTGAAATGGTTAATTATGTGCAGCAATATTCAGAGAATAGACAAAGCTCGGCTCAGTTCACGGAAACTTGATTTCTCTGTTGTTAAATCTCCGATCTCTGTTGGGAGAGTTCCATCTGTTCATGTGGCTCACCTGCCGAAGTCACACAGCTTGAGGATGGCAGTTTCTGGGTCGACGAGCAGGTTTTGGGGCTTGATGTCTCTGTGACAAACGCCCTGGGAATGGATATAAGCCAGGCTGCGAAACAACTGGTACATGTACACCTGAGGACGCGGCAACAAAAAAAAACACAACAAAGGAATGAGCTCTCGGCAACAGCAAACAAACATAAAGACAATGCGGTGCTTTGTATAACTGTGTTAGAGTTTCAAATCGTGAGGAGATTAGGAACAAATCAATAAAAGGAAGACAGTTACCTTCACGTATATGATAGGAATGATGCTCTTGGCCTTGTTAAAATGCCTGGCAACCCTGTAGACCGTCTCGGGGACAAAGTCCAGCACCAGGTTGAGATACACTTCATCTTTCTGCACAGCACAGGACAGAATAAAGTTTACACACCCTGTCTGTTGTTACAGGTACTCAGTGATGTTGATTCACAGACAAACTGCCTGCTGTGACTGTTGAAGTGATTAAAAACACCGAATCTTGTTTCCAGTCATTTACTTCTGCAACATTACACTCTGTTTCTGAATTTGTCAGTCCAAGAAATGGATTGCTTCCCTTTTTTTTTTCCATGGTCGGAGTATTTTTTCTTTTTTCTTTTTTAATCTTATCTTTTATGTCTTTCATGTGCACACAGTGAAATCTCCTGAAGCTGTGGTGCCGTGAGATAAAAGTGTGTGAATGTGGTGACTTTGCAAAAAGTTTTGTTTGACGACATTTGAGTTTATTTTTTCTGCAAGCACAGAAACAGGCTGTACCTTCTCGCCGCTGGAGTAGAAGAAGTAACGTAGTCTGACGATGTTGCAGTGATCCAGCTTCCTCATGATCTGTAGCTCTCGATTCTGCAAAGAGACGAGAAGACGACACGAGTGTAGGCGGGAAATCAAGACAACAAACAGAGCATGAGAAGACTTTAAAAGACAGAGAAACCTTACACACACACGGAACGAAAGCCACACGTGTTTATATCAAAACTTAATGATTGTCAAACAGGAACATGTGGGAGGCAAACGCCTGACCCCAGAACAGATAAAAGGAAAGTCTTAGTACGTCACAGCTCTACCTTGAACCTCT
This sequence comes from Sciaenops ocellatus, assembly GCA_033000465.1. Lineage (NCBI taxonomy): Eukaryota > Metazoa > Chordata > Actinopteri > Sciaenidae > Sciaenops > Sciaenops ocellatus. The sequence continues at coordinate 21,772,714 of CP136873.1, forward strand.
TATCCTGCAGAACCTTCTTGATGGCCACCATCTCTTGGCTGTCGATGAGGCGAGCTTGGTACACCACACCGAACGACCCGTTGCCAATCACCTGCGAGAAAAGAGGAAACAGTCAAGACGCTGGACTGAAGAAATCAAATGACAGATCATCAGGTGGAGAGCGAATACAGACACATGCTGCAGATTTGAGTTTATCTGCGTCAGACCAGCTCCAACAACAGAGTTAAAATCACCTCGGTCACAGTTTTACAGTTTTTGTTCATGTTCAGTGTCTGAACTGGCGCTCCCTGTTTAAAGTAGGTCAGCAGAAAATTGTGATATTAGTTTTGGGGGAAGAGTCGGAGCTTCCTGTGTTTCTGTAAGAGCTGTGTGAGGGAAAATATTCACAGTTTACTGATGTGGCGGCTGAAAGAGAGTTTTTGAGCTGAATTGTGCAGATACGACTGTGAAGGTACTCACTGCTTTCTTAAACAAATCATTTTAAATGACACAAATATTGAAAAATATGTAAATTAAATATTCTTTAACATGTTAAATAACTTAAAATATACACTGTCAACCAATTCTATCTGACACTGCTGCGAGCTGCTTCTTCTCTTTCACTCTCTGCTGTCACAGAATTGTAAATCACAGCTCACTTTGCTGGATAAACTTGTGACAGTGACACCAATATATTACCAAGCCACCATTTTTTTAACAACTTCTTGTGTTTTAAATGTTTTAAACAGATCAGCAGATTTCTGGTGGATTATATCTTATTGTCACCTGATGAGTCGACTTAATTCAACACCTCATTTTGATGTTTACTCACAAACATCTTTAACCTGTTCACCTTGCTGTTCTTTCCACACACACACACACACCTCTGTCTCTGACTGCACACACACACTGGCTTCCCTCCGTCCTCTTTCTGTTTTTGTCTCGAAAAAAAACAAACAGTGTGTTTCTGTTTTCACAGCAGCAGGCGAGCCGTGTGTGGAGGACGCTTGTTGTTAATGATGTAGCCAATTGGAACAAACGCGGTACCGAGAGACATCCAGGTGTGTTCCCCGACCAGGTGTGTTCACTGTCGCTTGTAAAACGCTGTGTTCATGCATTCAGTGTAACACCGGATAACGTCTCTCTCTCTGTGTCTCTGCAGCAGAGCTGTGCGATTATCAGGAAACTACACGGAGGAGGAGATTGTTTACGAGTTAATCGATCACAGATGGCGTCCTTCTGATTATAGATTTATTTTTATTAACGTCGGTGCTTAATAACTGAGATCGTACCGTTTTAAACGTGTGGCATTGAAAAATGAATCAAGTATCGACGACCTTTTTAAAAATATATCAGCAGACCGATATATCACTTTGGCTGTAGCGGACTGAAATGATTAGTTTATTAATTGCTTGGTCAGTTAATCAACTAATAGCAACTGTTAGCAAGTAAACTGACAAATATTCAGACAATTGATAGACCTCACACAGACTGTGAACAACTCTTACAATAAACTGGATATTTTTGAGTTTTAGATGAAACAAAACAAACTTCAAGAAGTTACCTTATGCTCAACATGTTGACCTATCACCTGACATTTTATCAAACAAACAAATAAATAAGGAATATTAGAAATTAATAATTAAAAATGAGCTGCAGACCAAGTGTATACAGGTATTAAATTAGCCAGTAAAAATGAGTGCATGTGTTGAATTTTCCGTTCTGTGGCTATTATACACACACTGACTTCAAGATCATTAAATAAATAAAATATTACCATAAAAATCTTTCCGCAAACTTCTACATGCAACGTTTATGATCTTACATTACTGCAGCAGATGTCGGAAAATTAACAACCTTTCTGATAAGCCCGTATCGTAAGACTGTTGACTCTGAGATAAGAATTACGATAAATATGTTTACACATTATTAAAGAGGCATTAAGTAATCTTAGATGTGATAAAATGAAACCACCAGAAGGAGCCGCAGAGGTACGAACACGTCTCGGTCTCCCGTGTAATTTCACTGTGAATGACACAATTATGTCACGTTTTCAGATGAGACAGAAAGTAGGCTATAAATCGAGCCATAAATCTCATCACCTGGCTGAATAACTATGGAGCCTCTGGTATTGAACAACATTCGTATCGACTCCAGCCGGATATACTGTGGTCACTGTACGCGGTGTGGTGATAAAAGGTGTAGTTAGAGTGGCAGACGTGGTGATAAAGTTGCCCCTCTTCGTGTGATGACACTTTAAAGGTCTTGCTTTTACTTCCTTGCTCACCTTGATGTCAGTGTAAGAGACTTCCTGTGGGCGGTCCGGTCCCTGACCTGGAGTGGCCACAACCGTCGTCACCTTCCCGCTGTCTCCTAGGAAACGAACAGAAACAGGGTCAAAATGAGGTGAGGGGATATAAAATTACAGCGTTATGATTCACACGGGTAAGAACTGGGATATCTGAAGAATAACACTGCAGTTATGAGTCACAGCAGCTGATCTGTTAATTGTTTGATTGTGATGGTATAAAGAGGATTAAAACGGGCGGTGGTCCCTCTGGCTTCTTTTCTACAAGATGTGATGATACCGCTGACATTCAACCCAGGACTCTCGCTGCAGCCAGCCTTAACATCTGTGCCGTCTATCCGCTTAATATTTAGGTTAATGACGGTCGAGTGAATGGATGTCAACTTTAAGAAGCCTCCGAAGGCTCAGAGAGAAACGGCAGAGTTCATATTAACGACACTCTGACTAATTAAACTGGGAATGAACCCAAAAATAGACCAACTGCTTTTTTTCTGTCCTGATAAACTGTTTTAAGTGATGACAGACTCCCGTACGAGGATTTGTTTGATTTATCAGCGGCATCACGCTGCACTGATCAATCACATGTCAGGTATGACACCACCAGACAGAGGGAAACAAAATCTGTGAAAGCTTTAAAACACCGTAAAACTTCTCGTGGTGCCTTCATGGTTCATGTCATCATCTCAACTGTAGCCACAATGTCTGTGGTACGATTAAACCACTAAGGCTCATCGTCTCATAAACAGGACAAGGACATCATCAGGTCACGTTTGTGTGTCCCGTCCAGGTTCGTCTCTGAGTCAGCGCTTCAAACCAACGCATCAACGTGACGGGAAGGGTCAGGTCCAGTTTCATGTTTTTATGTTTTCTTCAATCCATTTTACTTATATATAGATGATTAATATTGTGTTCCAGGTCCAGTTAGTGTTCAGCTAAATAAATATACAAAATAAAGAAGCTTATAGTTCAGTTATGAAATCTGAGCACAGCGCAGAGTCTGTCCTGCTGATGGCCGGAGGTTTCACAAGTAGTGAACTGGACTTCACTGACTGAACAACAGAAACAAGTCTTGCCGCCATCTTTCTTTCTCCTTCATTACGTCCATCACAGTTAGATTTTGTGGTCAGGTCATGTGCTGTTGGTCCTGCGTGGATCTGTGCGCAGTGTAATAAATAAATAAATAAATAAATAAATATGCAGTAATTTAACTAACAAACTGTGAGTTGACTCGGAGTCTTTCAGGGAGCAGCTCCAGTTTGTTCTCAGCAGTTTGCAGTGGAAAAAACAAAACAAAGCTTTTCTGTGTGTGCACACAGCGTTAACAGAAAACTGTGTGTAGTAATCAGAGGAGCTTCAACAGCACACACACACTGATGACGGCCTGTTAACAGTCATACTGATAAAAAACACTGTACACCTCTGATCCCCGCAACAACATATTTAGCTCATATTTTACTCTAATAATGACTGTTTCCATCTGAGAGACACATTTAGGTCATTTTTATTAACTCGGGTTTGTTTCCGTCTTCTGAGGCTCCCTGAGATTTAAGGTTAAGACCATGAGCAGCAAAGTCTCTGGTTCGAGTCCGGCCTTGGACCTTTGTTGAGTATCATCTCGTCCCTGTCAGCTCTCAACTGTCCACTTCTAACATAAGAAGGAATAAAAAAAACAAAAGAAGAATGAATATCAGGCTTTGTTCAGCAGTCTAACAGGAACTTCTAGTTAGGATTTGTTAAAATGTTAACCATTACTCATCGCAGGAAGAGAACTTACTGAGGATCACGTAGCAAACAGACGTACACTGTTCTTACCAGCCTGTGGTTCACGTTCTGCTCGTGTTAAATGTACTATTTGACTTCACTAAGTATCTAGTAAGAAAAATGTGATGGTTAAATACATAATAAATATTTAAGAAATTCACTAAAGCTAAAATGAAAAACTATGAGGCTGAATCTTCAGGGGAAAATACTTGCAGCTTAAATTTTATTGTTTAAATATTTTTAAAAAAATCAGTTAATGTTGCCGGTTGAACTAACGAAGTAAAGAAGTTAAAGTTTCAGTTCATGTGTGAACATTTTATGAGGACAGAGTAACGAACAATCAGAGGGAATCAGAAGAATGTCAGCTGACTTATAAGAGATGAAAGTTTAATTTAAGGTCAATTCAAGTTTTTCTGCTCAACCAGCCACCTTACAAATCGACCACTACAATTTTTATTTCAATAATTTCTTCACAGCACTAAAAGAAGTCACCAAGTCTCTTTGTTTATATCCAGCTGATGGTAATTTCATTTTGCTCTGCTGGTTTGTTAAATAATGGAGCAGCTCTTTGCCATCTCGCTGTCATTGTGCTGTATCACTCTCACCATGTCCACATACGTAAAGCTTTGTTTACCAAACGGGACAATGCACTTATTGATATACAGCCAGGACTGCATGTCCTGGTGTTTTTGTATGTCCACACACTCCACACACAGTAAATTGTCTTCTCAGCCTCAGCACTGTGGTGGTCATCCAATAGGCACGGTGGTGATATCTGTTACAGCTGAAACTGTGAGGCCTGCAGAGTGACCGGGTCGCTGGGTTCTCTAACTCAATGACTGGGTTCACCCTCTGGACGGGAATGGGCACACACACACTGTCTCACACACACACACACTGTCATGCACACACTCAGTCTGCAGGTTAAAAGTAGGACAGCTGGTTAAACGATACGTTTATGTCAACTGTCCGCGTCGCTCCTCCTCTTACTTGCTTCTTGCTGATGTGTCGGTCGGTGCAGCTGACGATATCGGAGCCCTTTTCCTGCCACCGTTCATTTTTTTTTTTACACTGAAAAACAACTTCAGACTTCCCCGAGGTCGATAATTTATCATAATAAAAGACGATGTCAGTGTGTCGTTTTATCGGCGGTTCATTGTGTCTCAGTTCAGTGTTTCCATATCAGCGGTGTCACACTCTGCTTCCTGTCATTCACCTAACATTTACAGAAGGAAACTCAAGTCTCCGGGAGGAAATAATCCCTCAAAAACATGCGATTTTTTTCAAACCTTGTCACATCGTATCTATTTATTTGCTATAAACTCAAATAGTAAAATGAGATATAAAAATGTACACAAACTATCCTCATTAATCTCCATGCTGATGTCTGGTCTTCATACACAAAAACACACTGCACTGACACGAACTCAGAGCAAGCTTCAAGAGAATTAAGTTCACCTTATTAATATGCAGTTTAATGCAGCAAGAACTTCCAAAATCTAACCAGGCCATTCATTCTATGGGGAGAACCTCTGGTGTGAGTGTGAGCTTTCTATCAAGTATCTATTGTTTGGAGTTTGTTGTTGCTCACGTGATGAAACAGAATGAACGCAGTGTCCACGGGTCTTTAACGAAGCTACACCAAGAAACTGTGGACGCTTCATCGCCAGATTTACCAAGAGACAACATTATAGACTGTATTCTTTCACTCTCCTGGTCAACAGAGGGTTAACTTCCACTTTATACAACACTATCTGTAATATTTCTCCATGTCACTCAAAGAAATCAGGAGACAGTGGGAGTTGGACCTGGGTGAGGAGTTGAGTGAGGGATGCTCTAAAATTAAAACATACTTCCTCTCCATGCGCTCGCCACGGCCTGACACAGCTTAAAAATTATTTTAAGAGCTCTCCTGACCAACGCGAGAACAGCAGATATAGATCCTAACCAGGTTCGGCCCTAGGCATTCAGTGGCCCTAAGCAAGGGGGGGGGGGGGGGGGGGGTAGAGACGCTGCGCTGCTGCCAGAAGAAACACAGAATGAAGCTGTTTCGTCAGACGTGTTCTCACAAAACTTGACAAACCGCATATCGAAATTAGCCAGTCGGTCAAAAAAAACTATTTGATAATTGACGGACGGGTGGCGTGAGAGCATGTGGAAAGGGTTAATTGCGTGAGTCTCACGGTCTTTGCGTGAGAGTTGGCAGCGCCTCAGCGACTCAGTCAACTTAACACCGTAAAAAGTAGCACAACTAGCAGTGGTGGCCCTGAGTGACTGCATAGTCCGGCCCTGATCATAATGCAGACCCCTCTTGCCCTCGGACTAAAGGCCAACCTGCAGATTATATCCACGTTTTCGGTCTTGCCCCAAACTTTCTTCATTCTGGACTGATATTTTTGACGCTGACACAAATGTCTTTAGGAGAAAAGTCTCTCCCAGCCCTCTTTATACTTGAATCAAGTTCCATTAAAGGCTCGAGACGTTATTGCCTTCACATACTGAATCACTAGAAGGATCATCGTGCTGTGCTGGAAGCAGCAGCAGTCTCCACTGAGCTTCACACAAGATGGATAAGAGACGCTCGAAGGGACCACATGACGATTCATGAAGACCTGGACCCCTTTGATACAACATAAAATCTACGTGATGTCTCGACTGGACAGCAAACAGCAGAGTAGAGATCATCTGCATACATTTGTATATTATTGCTGACATTTTGTAGTGTAAAAACAGTCATGTGACACCATCTCTGTGTTGGTCACATGATTTCGATCAGAAATGTCTCTGTGGTGTTTCCCAGAGTGATGACCATGATTCATCACACGGCTGCTGCTCTGTTTAAAGGTGAAATCCACCATAAAGTCATGTTTTCTGTCATATTTCACAGCAGAATCTGAACATTTCTCTTTAAGCTGCGAGGAGAGGGACCGCTACGATGATGTCACCCACACACAGATCCTGGATCGGCTCCACAGACAGTAAATAATGGAACAACTGCTTGGACACTGTCACAGCAGCCGCGGTAATTATACCGGGGATGTGGGGAAGTTTTCTGATTTTGCGGCAGCAAGTCCTATTTTTAAAATCCCCTCGGCTGTAATATATTAACAATATACAAAAACTCAATAATTCACTGTGGACCAACTCCAAAAGTGTCAGCCGAAGACATCGTCGACTCCTGAGCCCGTCAAGTTGATTCGCTACGCTGAAATAAAAACTGATGCTGTCGTAGAAAAAAAATGGAAAATAATTCAGTGTAATGAAATCAGTGGAAAATGGTCGACATCAGCAAAAATGCCATCACATTTAAGTAGTTGATTAAAGGTCATTCCAGTCCACTGACATCTCTTTATTCCACCGCTTTCTCTGACATGTCTGGGCTCGTCAGTCTCTCCTTGGGACAGCAGCTGTTATAAGTGTCAAATACTGTATATACACCGGTCTGTAAGCATGTGAGTAACTCAGGACTCTGAGGCGTGCAGGAAAGATTGTGGCTGACCCCTCTCACCCCGTCTACCAGCCCATAACGAGGCCGATCAGTAGTTTAAGTTCACACTGTGTTTCACGTCCAGACTAAAAGTATGGAAATACCACATTCTGGGGCAAAACAAACTAGAGAGGGCAGTATGAGGAGTATTTAATGGAAAGCTTTAACATTTCCTCATCACATATCTTCCACTGTTGTTCATAATGACACCTCGTCGGGTTGGTATGGCAACACAACATCCTTAACGCTCCATGTCCAAGTTTAATTTTACCAGTAATTTAAAATGTCAAATCACATCAGTCTCACAAATATCTGGCTAACCGGGTTAATCCTGCCTCTTGAAATAGCCTCCAAACCTGACGACGTGTCCATCAATCACCCACCAAGAGTGTCTTTAGTAGTTGAAGGCAACATTTGGGCTTTAGGGGAGTTTTTTTGCTCCTGCTGAGGGGGAGCAGAAGAAACAAGGGTCACGCTGTTTGAACTGGAAATGACCTCCCGTTGGAGCTCCAATATCAAAGTCACACACCACTGCCTGCTACTGGATGATAAGGTTTGGATTAACACACGTACACACACGCATACCTCTCTGCTTACACCTGTCACTACGGTGATAAAGGGGGGGCATACTATAACTCCATCTCAGGCAGAGGAAACCTACTCCTTGGCATCCCAGCAGACCTGCCCAGCCGCTCTTGTGCATCACTTGCAGGCTCCAGGCGTCGGCCACCTGCTGCTAAGCCTCTGCCCCACAGGTGACCTTGGTGAAAAGGCAACTTTTTCCGCCCTGACCCCTCTTCACCAGGCGAGCCAGACCGATGGCTGAAGCCGACAAACCCCCTACCTCTCTCCCACACCCCCCCCAGAAAAAAACAGACCCGTGAATGCAGCACTCAAGCTGAGGTGTTTGAGTCTAGCTTGGCCACAAAGAACAACAGAGCCCGTTTTTCCTGCTCACTCACATTGACCACAGTGAAATTCAAACATATCCTCATCTTGTGACTTCACACTAACACATCTAATTACTCATTAATTAAGCTGGCGTTACACTGGGTTAAAGTGGTGACCAGCAAGCCGCTTAGTTTGACATCCATCGGCCGGACAGGGAACTAGAAACATACAAAACAAGTGGCTAACGTTAGCAGCTAGTTAGCATGCTAGCAACTTGGTTACCACCACAAGGGGGGCAATAACGACTTTCCTCTGGGTTGTGACACATAACACACTGGTATATATATTTTTGGACATAAAAGCACACGCTAATATGTATCGGATATATGACTAATTAGTACTTACTGGCAAGCTTTAGGTTCGAGCATCCCGACGAGCTGCTGCCGGAGGCCTGCGGGACCCCGGACTTTCCTGTGCTGCTCCCCACGGCAGCGGCTGATCCGGTGGACGCAGCGGCGGTTCCCGGCACACCTGGCGGCTCAGCAAACGAGCTGGTCCTGGGCCGCCCGCTGCCGCTCATATCTCTGTGCAGGGGTCAGGGTTGTTTCTTCCACGATTTTTTTACAAGCCAAGCGACTATTTAATTATGAATACCCGACCCCGGCGTATAATCGTGGAAAGACACACCGAGAAATACCGCTCCCCGTTGCCGCCGGCTGTCTGGGCTGGTAGCTGTTGCTAGACACCTAGAAACAGACCGCTCGCAATGCCACCTGGGAAATGAAGTTCGAAGTAGCTGTCGCTCAGGTTTGCTGCCCAGGCTTTCATAAATGAAAACAACTACAAATTTAAAATGACTTAACAGTGGATGTAGGCCAAAGAAAGAGCAACAGTCACAGCATAAATTACCATATGAATTAAACATTTAACATGTTTGTATGGGGATAGAAATACCACATAAATCACAAAATGTTAGCCTGTTAGTGGCAAGTAGCCTGCCACCTTATTCTATTATTCTATTAGCAGGGAGGTTATTTTTACCGATTAGTGCAGCTCACCCCTGAAGCACTTTGTAACCTTATTTTGAAACCTGCTAATTAGCACTTTAGTGCTTGCAAAATTCTAATAAAAGTAAGAATAATTATGCAAATGGAAAGACAGAATACTTTTTAATAAATACCAGGAACGTCAGCTTTGTTTTTTTTCATCTTAAACTGCTTTTCTGCAATCTCATGCAATAAAATCGGCGACGATATGTCAAGTTTAGTAACCGACAACACACTGAAGTATCAACTTGTAATGGCCTCTGGGTGTATTTGAGATTTTGAAGTGAGCAGATTGTTGACATCGCCAGCTTTTTTGGCCCGATATCGAAAGCTCCGATCACGTCCCCCTTACCTTAACCCACCTCTCACCCAATATGACCTGAATCTGAACGGCTTCTCTAATCCAATAAGCACTCTTAACACTGAGATGCCTGATAAAGACCAGCTGGAGGAGCACAGGCTGTATGTTCCAGGGATCTGGGGGACTCGTGGGTCAGTGTGGTTGCATCTGTACATCCTGTTCATTAGGGAAGATGAATTTGCAGCAATTATTGAGAGCAAAATCAAAGTAGAGATTACAATAAATCAGTAAGTATCAAAGTCATTTAACACTTTCTATATGAGGATTAATAACTAATACAGCAAACATTCAAAAACTTTAAAACACCAGACAAACTAAAATAAATTCAAGGACATACAACGTTGTGTTAGATCTTTAATATTTTCAATATTTAGTTTTTTTTGTTGTTGTTTAGAAATATTGCACATGGTCAACATGCCTGCTTATGAGATAACACTCACCTCGCTCATCCTAAAATTCCTTCTCCAAAGTAAGGACAGTTTATTTTTAAGCACAATCATACAGTGTACACGCATACATGTGTGTGTATGCACATATGTCTGTGTGGGTGTGTGCACGCGTGCATGTGATTGCACATGCATGCAGATGGACACTTTACAGCCCTAACCCCAAAGAGATGTGAATTGATAGTCGTCTATTACCTGTGTGTATTTATATATATTTATATATATATATATATCCTGAATATATATTTTATATATATCCTGAATCAACTGGGTTTGATAACAGTCAAGATGGCGGACAAAATAGTCATGGTGACTATAAAAATACTGTCTCTAGAGTAGAATATAGAATGTAGAATACAATGAAAAATATACTATTGATAATGTTGCAGTGGGGAGAAAGAACAAGAGATTGGTTGTGTTAAGACACTACCTGCATGTGCTAAAACATACACACACACCCGAACACAGACCTAAATGCACATATATGGAAATACCGGTATATATATTTTTTTCACACATCCAACTGTATACAGAGAAACAAAAAGAGATACCCATAATAATAATAACTACCCCCACTCTTCACCAAGGAAGCAAAGAGCCAAAAAGTGCTATTCAAAAATTGTCTTTGACTTTTAGTAAGTTATACCCTCTATCTCTTCGACAATAACAATAATTGTGTGATTCATTTTTTGTTTTGTTTTATATCATAGTTAAAGATAGTATCACAACAGCTCATTCCTCTCACTGACTGACTGCACTGGATTTAATATCTATGGCACAGAGCCTTTCCCCCCGGAAACAAAATAACCCACCCATTTCCAAAAAAAACAAAAAACAAAAAAAAAAAAATAAATGTCCTATTGCACCATTTGACGGGAAAGGATAAAGTGTCAAGAAGAAGAGAGGGAAAAGAGGGGGAGGGCTCCAGAGACTGCCCTCCAGGGCTGGTCTAGGATCTGCTTTCCCTGAACTAACCCTAACCAGAGCCATCCTGAGCTACATAGCGCTTGACCCGGGACCAGTGCTTAAGGGCACTTTCTAACAACACTTGAGGGGAGGGGTTGAGGGAGACGGGTGAGGTAAAGATTGGAGATGGGGAGGATTTGAGGAGAGATGGGTTGAAAGGAGGGTAAAGGGGGAAAAAATGTGGTTGATAACATACGGAACAAGGTTATTATTTTTTCTACTAAAACAATCTCTAAAAACAATACTTTCCTGATTTTACTTGCGGCGGTCCCAGACGAGAAGGGCCGCACAAATTGTGCAAACACCTGATTTCTGCGTTTTACAAAACGACAAACACCCCCTGCTCCCCCAACTTCTGTGTCTGGTGAGAAATCGTAGAGTAGGGAAGGGGGTGTGGGGGAGAGAACCGCCCCAGGTACAATTAAAAGTCGGGGGGGCCACAGACTGATTTTGTCCCCTTCTTTGTCCAAAGTTTTTTTTTTTTTTGTTGTGATTTTTTTTTTTTATGCTGGAGAAGAAACACAATAGAGCCACGAGAGAAAAACAGGCCACGGTAAAACTGGTTATTTCCACGGCAACGATAACGAGAGAAAGCAACATTATATCCACTTGGAGATTCAGAGAAGTTTGGTTACAATTCTACGTTTTCTCTCTGTTGGTAAGCTTGTCATGTTGTTGTTGTTGTTGATGTCCTTATTCACTATTATTATCTGTCTTCCTATAGTTGGAATATGAATCTTCCATCCAATGAACGTCATCCAGTTTCTTCTTCTTCTTCTTCGTTTTCTCTGTGCTCTGTTTGGAGCCGGTCAGTGTCGAACTTAACGTTGAATCTTCAAAGCCTCACAACCAATAGTCTCTTTACATAATCTCTTTACGGTGCCTGTTCACACAGGTTTTTTTTTCGGGGAGGGCACCCCAACAGACATACAGACATATATAATCAGCTCCCGCCAATGAGGACTCAGTCTTTCATAATGGCAATAAACTGAAGGTGCAAAGATTGGTCACACTACATCCCAGCTCCTGCCTTCTTTATGTTTTCCAGGAGCGAACAGGTTTCATGCTTTCAGTTTCTCTTCTCACTACAATCACTAAAAACTGTGCAGGCCAATGGCTTGGTCAGACCAGGGTTGACTATGTTTGTGTACAAGTGCTCACACTGCACAGATGTGTCCATGCACTGCGTGTGTTTGCGTGTATTGTGTGTGTGTGTGTGTATGTATATATATATATATGTGTGTGTGTGTATGTATGTGTATGTATGTGTATGTGTGTGTGTGTGTGTGTGTGTGTGTGTGCTGTCTGTCTTGCAGCATCGAGGGGCTGTGGAATATTAGTGGAGGTCGTTGGGGTTGTGTTTGTGTCCCGACCACTGTGCTGAGGAGTGGAAGGGGTGAGAAGGAGGTCAAGTCAATGGCATCTGAGGGCTGGCTGGCTGGCTGGCAACAGCAAACTGCATCTGCACAATAAGTGACAAAGTGCCTTTGTGTGTCATGGTCCTTGGTGGCGGCTCCTGGGGACTGCCAACCAAGAGTAACAGTCTGATTTGGTAAGGGTGTGTGTGTGTGTGTGTGTGTGTGTGTGTGTTTATGTGGTGTCATGTGCATGCTGGAGATTACGTATGCACCATGGGGTTTTTGTGTGCGTGTGCGTGCCAGAGAGATAGAGAGTGTGTACCACAGAGTTTGTGTTTCAAACTACAAACTACTGTACAAATGTGCTGAGAGCAGACCTGGGCAAAGTGTTAACAGAAAATATTCTGGATACTTGGAGGAAAAAAAAGGGAAAACGACACTACAAGAAGCACTTGACTCATCAGGACTTGCATGTGATTCGTCCACGTTTGAGGCTTTTTTTGTTTTTTTTAAATGTCTGATTAGACGAATCAAGCGCACCTTGAGTAGTTTGAATATCTGTGACCATAATTCAAATGTATTCCTGCCCAGGTCTGGTGGAGATTAGTGCCAGAAGAACAGATCCCGTACTGGTTCAACACATACAAGAACATTCTGCAGGGATGACACACTCCTCTCTCTTCTTCTCCTTCCTTGATTTTCCCACGTCGTCATCCTCTCCATCCTCTCTTAGGATCCTTCGCTTTTCGGCTCTTCGGGGCTCCTCCGGCCTTTGTCTCCTTGCTGCTGCTGCTGCTCCGCCCCTCCGTCCTCCCGGGCTGATTGATTGAAAGAGGAGCTGTGGGACGGGGCGCCGCTGCCTTCAACCGAGCCTCCGAGCTCGAGGGCTCCGGGCGTGGCCGTCTGCATGATCTTCTGACGGACTTCGCGGATCTTCAGCTGCAGGCACACCTTGGTGGGGAAGGTGTCTGAGTAGCGTGCCTGGAAAGCAGCAGTGGCCTGAGCTGGAGAGGGTGAAGAGAAACATGAGGGAATTTGTGATTTCAAAGCCAGGACGAGCTATAACAGTATTCACTTGAAGTACAAACATAGCTACAGTATAACAACAAAATAAACTGAGTGAAAAAGGGAGAATAGGCTTCAAAGAGACTCGATAATGTCGCCCTGTCAACCATCAAAGTTCCCTGTGTTCTGTCACTCATTTGCGTGATAGCTGAAGTCAGGTTTGCCTGTTACAGTTTAATAAAAATCAAAGATTTAATATCAGTTCCTGCTGTGACAACATGTTCTATCTCTACCGGTGGTTCACCTGAGGGAAAGAAGCCGTGATCCTGAAACAGCTGCATGACCAGGGCCCGGCGCTGATCCAGAGTTCTACGCAGAGACGAGTAGGGAACCCGGTCCAGATCTCCAAGAAGATCCTCTCCTTCAGTACCTGGTCGAACAAGAAGAGCATCGTATCACTTTCAACACACCTTTTCTGGAGCACTTCTGCAGCTGCTGCACCTGATGTAACCTGCCCTACCTGCTCTCTCGAAGGTGAAGATGTCTCCCTCACACTTGGCGGCGCTCTTGGGGGTGTTGGGCTCTGAGCTGCAGCTGGAGAGACGACGAGTCTTCCTCCTCGGGGAGCTGGGGTCTTCTGCTGTCAGCTCCAGCTCTGGACACATGATACATGAAGTATGAAGACAGGGAATATGGGGGAAGGTAGAGGAGTGATGAAATGTAATGTGGTTTATGCGATTCATTTTTTGTGATGTTTTAAAGAAAAAGGACAGTTTTCTCTCTGCATCTTACCCGTGGAGTTGCGTCTCTTCCTGCGGTAGCTTCCCAGGATGGCTCTCGGTGAGGTGGCCAGACTCTGCAGAGTGGGCGAAGGCAGGACCTCCTCTGGGTTAAACTCTGGAAGCTCAGCAAAACGCTCCTCAAAGTACGTCTCCGACAAGACCCTGCACGCAGAGGAGGACACAGAGGTGGTGAATATATCAAAGGATGGCCTCTGAATGTACGCATGCCTTCGAGCTGAGATCTGCCAGGGCTTCCACTTCTCTGTGGCTTCACCACCACTCTCCTACTGTCTAAATAAAGAACAGGAAGGGTGAGCACTCCTCCACCCACTCACATTCAGTAAACAAAGAGTTTCCACCATAATTTTATGAAGTTGGAGCTTTGGTCATAAACTAAAAATGGAGCTAGATGCCACTATGTGTAAAAATCAGTGTGTCAACAAACGGACTCCTCTCCAGGGTGCTGTAGCTCATCTTCAAGCTGCTCGGCGCCATGATTACAGAAGATCAGCTCCTGTTACACGAGCTCTCAGCTTGAGAAAATGTAAACTGTTAAAATAGAGAGAACATTGTCTTACAACGACCAGAAAACCAGAAGGACCGGGCAGACTTGATTTGGCACTGATTTTACAAGAGCCAAAACTGAAGTCTGATCACTGAGAGAGGCTCTGGACTTTAATAAACGCTTGTCCTGCAGTCAAAGACAAACTTGGCTTCAATTATAACGAAACACTTCCCTTAGATTCAGTTTCACTTCCTCATTCACCTCATTCATTTCATTTAGCTAATTCTGAAACTCTGAGGTTCCTTTAGACATAAAACGCACTCCGATATGTTTGATTAAAAAATGTGTAGTTTACTCTTTTAATGATTCACTAGTGCCGACGTTGTCCCGCTTACTTGTCGAGAGTGTCGGGTGTCTTTTTGAGTGGTGGTGGTCGGAACTTGGTCTTCTTCGAGGAAGTCGGTGGGTCTCTTTCCGCAGGGGGAGGTGGAGGGGGGTCCAAACCTGAGGGTGGTGGAGGAGGGGAACGAGGTCCAGCCTGGGGAAGAGAACGAGAGAAAGATGGGTGAAAAAACAGCGGTCCTGCTGCAGCCATGGCGTACGATTTGAGGGTTTCTTTTTGGCTGTTCCTCCATTTTTCCTGCAAGATATTTTTGTTTATCTGGATTTGGAGAACTGTTTGTTAGCAAGTCTGTTTCCTTCTCCGAAACGTTCTAAACCACCCGATGTAAGTAGTAAAACATAAGTAACATGAAGGAAAATACACAGATTTTCCCTGGTTTCGAAGAGAAGAAGAGATTACTAAAACTGTTTGAACAGGTCCTCGACCAAAGCTTCAAGAAATGTGTCGTCTGATGTCAGAAACGTTTGAATAAACGGGGCAGGTATCGTCTTTTCTCACCTCTTTGCTGCTGTCGCCCATGCTGTGGTCCTCTCTGTCTGCCTTCTTTTCACTGCTCATCCCTCTCTCTCGCTCTCGGTCATGTCCGTCTCTCAGATTTTCTTCTTTGATGTGCAGACCAATGTCCTCCTCTTTTTTTACTGCAACAGATCATTTCAAACTCTGATTAAAAAATACTGTTTTAATATTTGTTTGTAAGGAGCACACAGCAGTCTCAATCCTGATTTTAATCTGGAGAACATTCTCTGAAAAACAGGCTGATTCTGCAACATGGCCACTTTTAATGCCTTAAATGTAAGGAGAAACTAAAAAAATATCTTTTTATTATGTAACACAGAAGTAAGTAAGTAAAGAACCTAAATTATAGGTTAGAAAGTGCCTCTTTTTATCCACTCAGGTGTAGGATGGGTTCATGTTGATATCATGTTAAAAAACAGACGAGATTCAAGAAGATTTTTAGGCTCCACGCTGGATTAAACTAAATGTTTTGGGAAAGTAACTCACCCAGCAGCGAGAAACCAACACTGACATCTGAAACCAAACCGGACAAAATCAGCGGAGCCTTACCTGCCATGGCATTAATCATACAGGTGGCCAACGAGGAGGCGGGAGTATAGCTCGATAACCCGTATCCTCCTTCCTCAGCGTGACTGTCCGGCTGGCTCTCCCTCTTCACCTCCACCTTCGGCTCCACCTCCACTGCCACGTTAGGCTCCGGGGTCGCCACTGCCGAACCCTGCACCCCCGTCGCCATCGGAGAGGAAGGGTTCATGATGTCCTGGGCTGGGGCGGCCACTGCGGGCGGCACGGTTGTCACAGAGACCACGCCGGTAGCCAGTGCAACAGTCGGTGCAGGATAGATGGCAGTTAGTACCTGATGAAGACGATAGCAAAGCGAGCATGTCAGGGAAGAGTTTGTGTGATATTTTCCTGGATTCAGCTTTGTTTGAACAAGAAGAGGTGATAACAGCTGGTGACAACAGTGAACGTGTCATGACTAGACAATGCTGTGAGAAAAGAGGGTTTAAATTTATTTATTACTCTTGGAGTAAAAGTAGATTATTGTGCTGTAAATCAACCCAGCACAAAAGGCTAAATCTAGTGTTTTACCTGGCGACCGGCGGCCTCCGAGGCCTGACCCGGAGGGGTTTGTGATTGACAGCTCAGGGGCGGAGCCGGAGCTAGCAGTGGCGGTTGACCGACGATCGGCTGAACCAGGGTTTGCCCGGCCGGGGCGATGGCGGTGAAGCCGAGGGTCGCCAGAGACGATGGGAGATAGGCGGGGCCTGGAGCGGGTGCGGCCTGTTGGGGTGTTGCCGTGGTAACTCCTGGGCCAGACTGGACGTAGGTGATCCTAAAGGAGAGAGGAGAGTCATGAGCGTCAAAGCTGAATATTACAATTCGCCATGACCCAAGATTACTAACTTCTATGGTTCATTAAGCAACAACACAGACACAAAAAAGACTGATCCTGACATATCTAAACAATTATGTATGTAAGAGAGCAAATTTAAATTTAAATTCAAAATTAAACAAACTAGAGCTGCAATAACAGAATTCTACAGAGAGTTTTAGATTTTTCTGACGATTCCTTGATTAAAATATTCAAATTTGAGAAGATGGAACCAGTAAATTTGGGTGTTTTTGAAGAAAATCCACCTATATTTTCTTAATTTCTGAATCTTTTCTTGTCTAAATTTGAAATTCTTGAGAGAAGGACAAAGTTTTTACAGGTAACATCACAGCTCACAACGCTCCAAGGGATGCTGGAGTGTCAAACAGTCTTCAAAGTGTTGACCTTCTTTATATTGAGTACAGTTAACATTACATCCTCGCTAAAATCGAAACCTGACATCTCTGACCAGCAGAGGCTCTAACCGAGGAAGATAAAAGCTCGTATGTGCTGCCGTCTTTCAGGTGTTTCAGTGTTGTAGTGACCTGGTGGGTGGAGAGGTCAGAAGAACGGTCTGTGGGGGGGCGGCACCGGGAGCCTGCATCATCGTTGCCATGGAAACAGGAAAGGGGCTCCCAGGATGCACTGTCGCTGCGCCGCTAGGGTGAACGTTGGTCTGGACCACGGGCATGGGAGCGATCTGGATGATCTTTAGAGGAGTGGGGTGGAAAAACACATAAACAAAAAGATTTTCTCAACAACAATCTAAAAACAGACTCAGAACTTTTATTTTTTAGCATTTTTAGAGAAAAAACATTTGATTTAATTATTTAAATGTCAGAGACAAAGTACTGAATACAGTTTTATGGTCTTCAGAACAATTCTAGCACTTTCTCAAAGCAACTGGAGCCTTCGTAGGGCTGCAAGTAGCTATAATTTTAATTTTATTTTAATGTTTTGGTTAATCTATTAAGTGTTAAGTTAATAAGTCAAATTAATAAAAGAAAGAAATGCCCACTACAAGTATCGAAAGCTTAGGAGATCTTCATTTAAGGTCCATAATATTCATTAGTATGTTTTCATTAGTGTATAATCACCTGAAAATATGAATCATTGTGTTTTTGTTGCCTTAAAATGTATAAATGTAATATATCTACAGAGAAAGCGGGTCCTCTTCTGTGGAGTTTTTCTACAGTAGCCCAGAGCAGACAAACCAAACTTTTGCTATTTATGTGAATGTCGCAGCCTAAAGTTACAGAGTTTTTCTTACATGCTTGAAAGGAGAGGGTGAGGCGTGGGAGGAGAGTATTCATTTGGTTGCAATCTGCAACTTCACCACTGGACATTTAAATTGTTTTTTTTTTCTGACCAATAAATACCAAAAAAAATTCTCAGTTTACGATCAGAGAAAGGAGCAGCACGTCATCTCATTTGAAAAGCTGAAACCAGCTGATTTGTCGTATTTTTCCTACTTAAATGATTAATCGATTATCAGTTACTTTTCTGTCCAAATCAGATCAATCAAAATGGATAAAGACTGCAGCACGGAGCAGCATTAAGTTCCTTTCACCGCTCTGTAATCTACTTCCTATCAGTAGCGTGTGTCGTCTCCGTGTGTCTGGTCTTCACGCCGCTCGTTGCTGCCGCTCCTCGTCACTTGTCAGCAAACAGGTTTGGCGGCTATGGCTGTTGACACACTCGTGTTAGTTACCGTGTTGACATTTCTCACCTTGTTTGCCGTCGCGGGGCCGTTTTGCACAGGAAGAGGCGGAGCGACCAGGGAGATGGAAGGATGAGGAGGAGTAGACCCTGTTCTCACTGTTGCCATGGGAACCAACATCTTGCTCTGCAAGACGGGCGACTGCGTTTGGACTAATGAGTGAGAAAAAGAGAGAGACGGGGAGAGAGAGAGAGAATTAAAACACTCAGCGTGAGAAACAGATGAATCGAGCCAAAAGAGGAGAGGTGAAGGCAGAAGAGGAGCGGCGGGTGGGTGGAGACACACTGAGACAGAGAGGACATTTCAGTCACTGATAATAGTGAAATTCCTCCCCGATAACAAGGTGGAACAATGTTCTGTTGCTTCTGACTCTTACATGAATAGAGAGTGATTAAGGCATGGGTGGGTGGCGAGTGCTCATACTCGTGTCAACAGTGTTTCTGCTGTCAATCATTTTATCTCCTGTTTACGTAAGCCAATCAAATCTATTTTCAGAGCCTCCTGTGGAGGTAGTTAATGAGAAATAAGAGAAAAATTTAACTTCAGTGGCTTAGTGAAAACACTGTCTCACTCTTTCTGTCAGCCAATCGTTGCTCTCTGTCTCACCTCTGGTCCCAGGGCTGACTGACGCAACTCTGATTCCCACCCCCGAGTGCACGCCATTGGCCAGGGCGGCATTGGTGGGCAGGGAGAGAATTTGCTGGTGGGTGAGCTGAGGGGAGGAGGGGCTCTCGGTAGGCAGGATGTACTGGACCTGAGCTAGCGGCTTGTGGCCGGCGGGAGGTGTGAGAGAGGAGGTGGTGGTGGTGGTAGCGGCAGTGGGGTGGAGCTGGGGCTGCAGGACAGGTGCGGGGGTTTGTGCGTGAGGCTGCGGGGGGACGAGCTGCACGGCTGGTTGGGCGGCGGGAAAGGACCCTGCCAGAACCAGGTTAGTGACCAGGCCGCCGCCGCCCAAAGGGGTTACACTGACTGGACCGGGAGAGGAGGATGAGGACAGGTACCCACCCCCTGCACTGATTGGCAGCTGCTGAGGTCCGCCTCCTCCAATCAGGAGAGTGGCTTTCTTGTCCTGGGGCAGGGAGCTGAGGGTGACGGCTCCTTCCACGGGCTTACTGGCGATGGGGATGGGCGTGCTGGCGATGGGTCGCACCACATTGGTCACCATAGTGGAAGCCATGCGGACGGCGCCGAGGACCTGGGTCAAGCCCTGCTGGGGCACAGTGAGGGGAGCTTGGGCGCCGGATGTCGTGATGGACAGAGAGGAGATACCCTGCCCACCTCCTCCACCTCCTTCTCCTCCGCCTGCTTCTGCTTCTTCTCTCTTGGATCCTCCCTCGCTCCCCTCCTCTCCTCCGTCTGTAGCTCTCTTTCTCTTCCTCTCAGAGCCCTCTTCACCACCTCCTCCTCCTCCTCCGTTCCCTTTAGCTGAGTTGGAGTCGGAATGAGGGATGGAGGGAGAGGAAGAGGGGAGAGAGGAGCGAGCCACTGGCTGGAAGCCATGCTGGAGGGAAGACAGAGAGGGAGAGATCAAAGCTGGGGAAAGTTACTATGCAGAGTTCTTCATGAACATCAAGTTTCTCAACTTACAGTAAAAGTCTGTGAGTTTTTAATGTTTGATGGGAATAAAGAAGCTAAGAAACTTCAATAAAACCACCAAGAATATGAAGCTTTACATACAGAATGACACTGTGGCTATAATATAACTCTGAAAGACTTAACATTGTAAATCAAGCTACATCAATACATAACATATGCAGCTGATGAAGACAAACATGTTTTGTAGAGCAGCTTTTTACTTTACTTTGATGCAGAGATACAAAAATCAATTAATGCTTCCTTTATGTTGTATATATCCAGCACAAAATGATTTGATGATCACTGCAGCTACCTGTCCGTCTGGTTCGTCCTCGTCGCTGTCCGTCACTCTCTCTTTGCACTTCAGGTCGATGGAGCCTTCAGGACAGGAGTCCTCTGAGGGTGGGGCAAAGATTCCAGAAGTTAGGGTACATTCAGACAGATTTTTTCCATTCATTTGAGTGGGAGTAGTGCGTTTTGGCTGCAGTGGTCTGCCCAAAAAAACGCAGCGACCTGCGGTGGAGAAGTTGAAGTGGAAAAACGCAGCCCGACGTCACGCTGTGGCTGCCAATCAGACGCTCAGACCGGTCAAACCTCCACAGTCAGCCTGTCATCTAAACTCTGATACTCTACCTGCTAAAGTCTGACTCGCCGCAAAATAGAGACATGAAGAAGTTTAATTTGGTTTGAGACAGAGAGAGCGAGCAGTGGTCAAGAGACGTAAGAGTGAATGAGGAGAGGGAGCGCCGGCCTTGATAAAGCCAGTTAATCAGAGAAATAAAAAGTTATTTCCTGATTGTTTCACAGCGGTTACGTTCAACACAAACACAAACACACCGCCTCACGACCCTGCAGTGATTCGCCTGAGCGCCTGTAACTTTAGTGTTTCAACAACTTCCAGCAAAGGCGACTGAACACACAAAATATTTCAGCTTAATATTTCATTTCTCTGGAAGTGATTTCATTTCAGTCGAGTGTGAAGCAAAAATACAACACAAGGCTGCCTTCAAACTACCAGCATTACCATCAAACAGCCAATTATGAGCTATTGTTATTGCTATGTTTTAACACAAGCTGGGTCCAGATGACTCAGCGTCTTTTTTTAGATTTTAGGTGCTTTGCTGACGCTGTCATTCTGACTGTCTTTTTTTTTTTTTTAATTATAATTGTGGGAACTGAAAGTATGACTCTATGGTTACGCAACAACAGTGTCGCTAACCACCGCCAGATCATCCTGCTCGTCATTGTCCAACTCACCCATCACGTCATCGTCCCCCTCCTCCTCGCAGATGACCATCCGTTCTTCGTCACTGGTCACGTCCTCGCTGGCGCCGCCCTCGTACAGGGACTGAGGCAGGGGCCGGTGGCGAAACAAGCTCGCCCCGTCCTCCTGACACAACGAGGGGAAAGACAAAGAACATATGAAAATGTCTGCACTGATAACAACAGACAGATGTAATATTGCTATTATCAAAGCATGCATACATGTGTGATTTTGCCACCAGCGATAAATGAATGCCTTGAAAAACAAAAGAGCTAACATGCAAGCCCTATCCCCCTGTGATTCGCAGCGGAGCAGCAAACAGCACAGTCTCATACCTTCAAAGGCACTAAAAAAGTAGAAAGCGAGAGCTTTGAAGTTGGAGGCTGAGCTCCCCGAGAGCTTTCAGTGGGTTTTTTTCAGCAGCAACAACTCGAGCCCTCACGCACAGAACAAAGAGAGTCCATTTGAACTGTTTCTGAACAGCGTGCTTTCAGTTGTTGGAGTTCAAACCGAAATGCTCTGCAGTGTGAAGGACACACGTCTGCTGCCTGTAAATACGCACACGCATGTTGGTGCATAGGAATCCCTTCTGTTGCATTTTTATTAGTTTTTTTCTTTGTTCCCTCAAAAATGCTTTGATAACGCTCTTCACTCATGATTTTTAACTTTAAGATGAAACCAGCTAGAGATTTTCCAAAAGTTCGCCTCACATTCTTAAAATCTCTTGAGTCTGTTTGCTGCCTTTGAGCTACAGATTAACAACCTCCTCCTCCTCCTCCTCCTACCTTCTCCAGGTCTCTCTCTCGCTCCCTCTGCTCCAGGGTGTGCACGGCACTCTGGGAGAAAGCTCGGGGACGGGGGTGTTGCCCCACAAACAGCCCCCCTTGACGCTCTGATCCCCCCGGCCAGCCCGAGCCTCCTCCTTTCCCCTCGAGCACCTGGGACTCCGGATGGGGTTCTGGAGAACAGAAGAGAGGAGAAAGACTCTGAGCAAAGATGAAATATAACAGTATCTTCATGAACAGATCAATAAAACTTCACCAAAGCGCTGTCTAAGAGCTTCAGACAAATGGCTGCAATATACAGTGAAAATCAGTACAAGGTTTTTTATAATTGCAGCGCATTTATTCAGAAAATAGTTCAGCATTTTAATTCATTGCAGGATCTAAAACAGACTTTTGTCTGTCTGAGTCAAAGCAGGTGATGAGGTTCAAAACTATTCACTGATCTCAGACAAGTTTGGCAATGAAGTTTCAGTGTTTGTACATTAGCATGGGGATGCTATCAGTGCTAATCACACACACACACACACACACACACACACACACACACACACACACACACACACACACACCTATGCTCTCCGACATGCTCCTCTCCCGTGGCTCCTTTGGCGTCCCACGGCCCTCTGATAGAGACTTCCTGCGGTCCTTGTTGCACCACTTCCAGTCTGGGTGGGCTTTGAAGTGGGCCTCTTTCACCTGGAGGAGGAGGAGGAGGAGGTGGAGGAGGAGGGGGAGGAGAGGCTCTTTAATTTTCTGTTGCCACGGTGTCTTTCATGCTCGTGTAAACTAATAAACCTAATTCCTGACAAGCTGTTGGTGAATCTGGATGTCTACAGCATGAAATGAGAAGCTAAAGAGTCACTGTGTGGTGGTCGTTAGCAGTAAACTGCAAGTGAATGCAAAGATATTCAGTCTGATCAATTCACTGCGAGAATCTTAACTAAACCTTTTAACCCCGACAATGCAAAACAAACTGTTAATTGAAGAGATGTAGGAGCAAATTAAAGAATTTGAGAGCGTATCTTTACCTGGAAGGCCAGATCGTGGTACTGCTGCTTCTCGTTGGGCCCCAGAGCGTACCACCACTCCCCCAGGATCTTGCTGACTGTCCGGTTGTCCTGGTTGGGGTGTCGCTGGTGCACCAGGGCGCGGTGGCGTTTACTGAAGATCATGAATGCATTCATGGGACGGCGGATGTGGTCCTTCTCCCTCTGGTTGGGGTTTGAACAGAAGGTTTTAGACGTGAATCTTTCTGCAACCTTTTCCAACTGATCGACTGTCTGTCTGCACGGTGCACTGACCTTCCTGTCTCCGTCCTTAGGCAGGGCGCTGAGGGACTGTGTGCGTCTCTTCATGGGGCCAGTGGAGGGCGCCGGATCATTGGCCACACCCGGGGAAAACCTGCAATTCACACACACGCAGAAAAAGTGAAACTGTGAGTCCACGAGTGGCAGGAAATCAAGGGAGACTCTGTAAAGGCTAAATGGTTGTGAAAGATTTAGGGAGGAATTAATTTATTAAGATACTTTATATGTATGTCACACCTTTGATGACGAGTTTCCATGAAGAATTTAACCACAATGAACCACAAAAATGTGTCTTTTGATTAAAGCGGTTACCTGCAGACGCCTGTTATTTCATTGATTCTGTAACACACAGCTCAGAGATCATGTGAGCCGACCAGAGCAGTGTTTCCTCTCCTTTTATTTACTCCTAATGTAGCCAACGCACCGCTCTTTGTTCAGCCTGTCTGTTATCACTGTGCATGTTAACTACTGAGTATTTTTCAGTTAATTCCACAGAAGCTGCTTTTTTTTTTATTGCACTCTTCTTGTTAGCCGGGAATTTCCCAGAAAAAAAGACAGACACAAAGTAAATAAAAAGAAAAAGCAAATAAAAAGCTGTCACAGGCTGGGCTCAGCTTGATCTACTCTTGTGTTAGATATCCATTTGTATACAAATTCTTCTTGTTATACCAGTAATAGTATCATTTATATTAGCGATGACACTTGGAGAGAGCATGAACGGTAAAACATAAATCAAGACAGCGAGGTCAAAGGAACGAGCCACAAACAATCAGCCGCAGACTTCCCAACTGTAGAGCAAAAAAACTTCAGACTAATATATCAGTGGTGAATAAAGATGGAGAAAAGTGTCTAGATTGTAGATATTGCACATAAAAGTTATGAACGGTAGAAAAGTCTTTTGAAACTGTGAGCCGGCAGACGTCTGCCTCTCTTTTAGAGAGCGACCTCAGTGTCAAGCCGTGACTGCATGAATATGGCGGAGGTTTTTTTTTTTTTGCCTTCCTGTCTAGTTTTACCAAAGCGTTTTGTATTATATACAGAAAACACATAATAGAGCAAAGATTATATAAAGAACAAAAAGGCAAACACAGCACAGCGTCCGTGAAGGCGGCAATTAAGCCAAAAAACACAATCCGAATGGTGTCAGACTGGGGTCACGTCAGAGTTTGGTTGGATGAGCAGTAAGAGGAAAAAGAGGAGCTCAAATTTAGTTTATGTTTTCATTAATGCCTTCAGTGTCTCCATTGAGATGTAACCAGACAACAGGTTTAACCACTGCAACATTCAGAGACTGCTGAAGCATTTCTTTTTTGTGCTCGCAGCGATGGCGGCGGCTGCACACAGAGCCGCCATCACTGTGAGCGTGGTGACCCTGAAACATTCAAAACCACACTACCAGCCAGACAGCCACGCAGCTCCGTCTGAGTCACTCTGAAAGAGCAATAACCCAGCCAGACGCAGAGAGACGCAGCCCGAGACTGAGTGGAATGAGCAAGCACAAGCTGTACGACTCTCGCCAGACGAAAAAACACTCATGCAGCTGGTAGAAAAAAGTTGTTTGTTGTTGTTTGTTTCTTTTGAATTTTGCTGTCAAAGGTGGATTGCAGTGCACCTGTTCTAAACGCGTGGCGTCCTTGAGAGTTTTAAAGCCGGCGATTCAAACTATGCCGACAGACTGCGTCTAATATAATCTACAGTTACTATCTGCTTTCTACTGACTCATAGCCAGAGTCGCAGAGAGGAAACAAACACAATGGAAGTGTTTGCTCAAAAAAAAAAAAGTTAACACCATTTAAATGTAGCACCAAAACAAGTTAGGATACTTTTTAGAGGACAGAAGATTAGCTTTATAATGAAATGAAATGTAGCCACAGAGCTCCAAATGAATATTTAGACTTCACAAAAAGGCCCCAAAAAATCGTAGTAATTAGATGATAATACTAGACAACGAATACTAGAGACCAGGGGTCTTCAACTGGGGGTCCATGACCCATCGGGGGTCTGCAGAGGTACTGCAGGGAGGTCCACCAATTTCTGTCATAATAATTGACAAAAATTGAAAAAATAATATTGAGCAACCTGCAAGCATTAATATACAATAACAGGAAACGTTTGACAAATTATTCACATGATGCAGTCTAACATCTCGTGACCAGCCGCTATCAGAGGAAAATTTTAAAAAAGATGAGGAAAGGTGTTGGCTAAAAAACGGCGGTTCGTACTTGTGAAATTAACGTGAATCAGTAACATTACTAAATAATTCAAGTGAAGCAGAATGGATAAATTTGTCACAGATCCTACAGCTACTCCTTCCACTTCTGCTGAGGTCATCATCATATCATATCAATGAGGCATCCTGAAGCTTTGTTGAAAACATGAACACATATAGGCTAATAATTCAGTACATAAATAGGTGAAGGAAGTAAATATAAAAGTTATTATAGGCCAGGCTTAAAATGTGACATCTCTCATCCAAGGGGTCCTTTGGCTGAAAAAAGGTTGAAGACTCCTGCTAGTGAACATGTTAATGAACCAGTGTCTACACGACTAAATGAGCTGGCATGACTCGGTGACGTCCCACGTCAATCAGTCAGCGAGTTTCTGTGTGAAAAATCCTGGTTGGTCTGGCTGTTTCCTGTATCTGACGGCTGGACTGGCCTCATTGTGGTCAATGTGCCACGGCGCTAATCTACCCCTGAATTTAAATCAAATCTTTTGTTTCTCGTGCTGCTTCCTCTTCTCGCCATCCACAGTTTTTACCGAACAACTGACACAAAATGCACCGCCGAGCACTACAATGTTGTGTTCTGCTGTTTGTGTCAAAAAAATGAACATTCAGCTCCAGAATAAGAGGAACAAAAAAAAAAACCACCTCCTTGTACTTACGGGTCATCTGTATCGCTCTCTGTTTCGCTGTCAGCCCCGCCCCTGTCTGCAGGAGGATTGTCATTGGTCGGGGGAGGGCACGACGGCGAGCCCCTCTCTAGGTCCGGAGGGCCGGACCGCCCGTCGCTCACCAGGGCCACGGCGAAACGAGGCTCTGAAAAATAAAAAGCCATTTAGAAAGACAAGCTTTATGAAAGTAAGTAGCAGTGCCATATGTGTAAACGCAGAGTTACCCTGCATGAAGCGTGTTATGATGGATAGCTCTATTCGTGGCTAACTGACTGTGGGAGGTGTGAGAAGCTCTGACTACATCTATGTGATAATCTGCTGCAGTAGTAAGAAGAAGACTTCATATAGAGAGAATGTTTCTTTCAAAGGTTTCGTGATTTCATCTCATTTTGTCATTAAATCTAGCGATTACAAAAATTGACACTGACACAGCTGCAGGCGTCTCGTTAACGTTAACGTTTATGCAGCCCAAAAATAATCCATTAACACCAGAATGAAGCTTTTACAATACAAATGGTTGATGAGAACGTACATTACCCCAGTCAAACTAAACCTCTGATGCCACAAACTCTTGTATTAAATGTTGTGTCACTGTCTGTTCTGAGATTGTTGGAGTGACGTCTTGGTACAAATCCAAAGAACTTTATTGTTACTCTTAAACACTTTAAAACTTTAGAGGAAGATCGGTCTACCTCTCAAAGCACAGTCATCCTGAAACTGCCGTGTGCTGAAGTCTGTCGTCGTGTTTGGTTTATTTGTTGAACGTGTGAAATAGTTTCATTGAAACCTTGACTTTATATTTTTACATTATTATATGGTTTTAATTTAATTATAGTTAAAATTATTATTATTGTTTATTTGTGTGTGAAATGTTTGAAAAACTCAATAGAAATATTGTTTAAGTTTGTTTAAGTCTGTGTATTCATACAGTGAGCACGCTTCCTTTTGCTGTGTTTATAGAGACTAACCTTTATTTTTGATGCCATCATAAATGTTTTTGTATCCTTTATTTTATTTTTTTATTTTGATTTCTGAAATCTGTCACATCATTTTTTATCTTTTTTTTAATTTGGTAAGTTATCTGTTTATTTATTTATCTTTTACCTTTATTTTTGTCTATCTATATATTTATTATGCTTTACTTTTATTCTATTTTATCTACCTACTTATACATTTTAATGGCTTTTATTTAATTAATTAACTATTATTCATTTTAATCTCTTTTATTAACACTTTGTTACATTTTGTTTGTTTTAAAGGTGCTATTCAAATCAAGTCTGATTAAAAATAAAGTTTGTTTAATGTTTAATGCTCATACATCCTGAAACTGCTTTATTTAGGCTGGTTTACCTAACGTTGCTTTTCACAGACTAAACAAATAATCAAAAGCTGCAGCTCTGAAACGGACAGAAAATAAAGATAAACTTTAAAGACCTAAAATAAAGCTGCGTAGAAAAAAAAACAGGAAATGCGTTTGGATAAGTGGCCGGTCCCACCAGTCAAAATGGAGCTCCAAATAAATTTTTAGCTTGCCAGTCAATAAATAGTGTGATCAACAATGTTACTGGAACTATATTGGTGTGAACACCAACTGTGCTGATTTGCAATTCAGTCGCAACTGTTTTGGGAAACACTGACTTGGCTGCTGGTATGCCCAACCAACATTTGTACTGGCTGTGTACTGAAGTGTTTTGGCAGACTGCATTTGAGAAACACAGCCCTAAATAGTATTTCCTGTTATGATTATTATATTGTGGGAAATACTTGCTTATTATATATAGTTATATATATATTTATGTTGTGTACGAGCAGTGAAATGTGTCCCTCTTCCAGGTAAAAAGTCCTGATGTCATGCCCAGAGAAAAAGAGTAGGATCATTTGCTACCTTTGCTCTGATTGACAAGCTGTTGGCCATCAGCAGGCTGGGCAGCCGCTCCTGATTGGCTGGGCTCCAGGAAAGGGACGAGCGAATGCCAAGGGAACACTGGCACCGACCGAGGCTCCACGTTGGTCCAAACTGTGGGAACACGGAGGGAGAGAGAAGCGAGAGGGAGAGAGAAAAAGTGAAATGTCATCATGTTTATCCATCTCAGTATCACGGACTGTAGACAGAAGGTAGCGCTCTGCCCTCTGGCAGCATGTGAACTCCTATGTGATCGTCAGCCAGCGATGAGCTAAAGCGCTACTAAAAACTACACTTTCATAGAAACTGCCAGAGACTGAAGACCATGAATGGAGTTGTGTATTCAGTCACCTACTCTGAACCCCTCTGCAGCACACACACACACATACACAGAGACCATCCCTCAGGATAATGAGAGTTGAGGGGTCATGTGGTGTGTGATGTGATGAGAGAACCTGTTATTTTATCCACAGAGATTCCAGACTCCAGACTACTCTGTCTAGACCGCCGCCACAGTGCTGCCGAGGCTTCAGACCCTGAACTCAACTGTCTCTGCAGCAGGGACCATTTTAAGCCAAGAAAGACTGCAGAGTGCAAGTTTAACTTTGAGTTTAACTGCTGCACAAATATATATAACCAGTGTTAAGAGACGGGTCATACAGCTACAAGCAGCAAAACAACATTTCCACAAGCATTTTCCAGATACGGATCACAATATGCATGAAAAAACACATATAAAGTAATCAAACCGATGATAGCTGAGGACTGCTTTTACATTTCCAATGAAAACCAGCGTTCCACCGCTGAGCTCTGAGGCATTTCAGTTTGATTTGTTTCGATTCGTTTCACTGCAAACTATTCAACCATTATTCGAAGACGCCCTCGCATTGCCACACCTTGTTTTCATTTCTTTAAACTAATTTAGCCTCCTAGCTGCTAACTAGCATAGCAGTCCAGACCGCTCTTGTTGATGGAGGATGGCAGTGAGAGGACGCGACCGTTTAACTCTCTACTATGCTGCAAACCTGAGCATCTATCCTCCTGCAGAAAAGAGCCAAACTGAGCGTGCCACACATGTTAGTGCTGCAGCAATGTGTTACAACCAGCTGCTGGTAAAAACAAGGGAAAATATATTTTTTAAGACAAGATGAGACACACATAAAAAACACATTTTTAGGATAGAGACAGCTGAAGAGCGTGGGGAGGGACATGCAGCAAAGGGCCTCAGGTCGGATTCGAACCCTGAGCTGCAGCTGCAATGACCTTTGCACACACTACCAGGTGAGCTAACCGTTTCATATGACCCATCCCTAGTCCAGACTGAAATATCTCAACAACTACTGTTGAAGGACTGCCATTATATTTTGTACAGACATTCATGGTCGCCAGAGGATGAATCGCAATGATAGCAGATGACACATTAAGTTCATATCACCACAATACGACTGAAAGCTCCACTTCAGCTAACATTACCACCACTATTACTGTATGACTACTACTGCTAATACTACCACTACAGCTGATTATACTAATACTACAACCCCAACCTACCAAACAACACAAACACCACAAGTGCTACAACAACTACAACCACAGCTAATGTTACTCATGCCATCACTGCTGTGTTTTCAGATGTTTACTTTGGAATCAGTGGAATAGTTCATGGTGTTGTCTGTGGTTTTTTAGTGTCTGTACGTTCTTATAATAAAGATTTCAGCCTCAGTGGGCTGAGTTTCAGTTTCACTCCTCCACATACAGGTCAGGCCTGGTGGAAATAAACTGGATATGAACTCCACTGCAGCACTTCAATGTCCAGTTTCCATTAATCATTTTATGATAAAGTATTAAAATGTTCTATTTATAGCTAACCGTTCCCCCGGCCAGGGCTCATCTAAAATGAAGATCCACATCCTGCTGAGCGGAGCGAGGTGACCAGGACGACGTATATACCTCCTGGATGTGGGAACTGTTCAAAAAGTTCTCTGTCTGGTGTCACATGACTGTTATCACTGCACCACACTGAACTTTGCTCTTCTTACTACTTACTGGCAGTTTATGCTGCTGTTTGCATAAAGAGCGTCTTCAGCTGAGGAAGTGAGGCTTATTCAAATGTTTTACACACCAGAAGTTGCTTCCTTAAAGCGGGCAAGACACGAATAACACTCACGACATACTTAATTATGAAATATATCTAAGATATAAATATTGAGGAGTTTGAAACATTTTAAAATGCTACATATGAGCACTGTTTAAAGGTTTGTCTCTCATTAAAGCTGAATAATATCAGGAGGGTCTGCCAGATGAATTTGTCTGAGGCAAATTCAATACTTTATCATACATTTCAAAGCTATCTTGATCTGAATTTAAATTAATAATGAAAATAATTCAACTGTGCTGGATGAAACTGACTGTTTCCAAATGAATGCATGACCACAGTGCAACAGGAAATGTCAATGCTATATTAACCCTGTCACGTATGATTGTAACAGTGAAGATGCATCAGACTGTCACCCTGTAGAGGTGCAAAATCAACATTCGTCACTGTTTCCACCCTCAGTTATTGTAAAACTACACAAATTACTATTTGCTGTGTCTTATTTCCAACTCTGCCTGGATCAAATATCACTGTGAAAGTATTAAAATTAAATAAAAATCAATAAAATTGATTAAATAAATAAAATAAACATGTACTAGGTGACATTTCAGCACTTTTAAAGAATAAAGCTGGCGTTATTCTTTATTTTTTTCTTATTAGAAACAACACCCAACACCCACAAAGCCTGATATATTTTATTAATCTGCACCACAGAGCTCCACTGTTCACTTCAGTGAGCCACGCTGTTGGTGACATTTTCTTTACATGCGATGAACAGGGGCACTGTAATTTAAGTTAATCTGACGTACATCATGCTGCTCCTATAATTACCCACAAGAACATCACATGTGTATCAATCCACCACTGAAAATAGTCCCCGACAAATACACTACTTACTCCTTGTTTAAGTGCCAAGCTGTTTTAGAAGGAACAAACTGGCGTGAAGCAAAGTGAGGCCGGAAAAGAGAGACAGACTAACACATTTTGGACTTTTGTGAGATCAGCTGACAGCGAGGAAAAAATACAGTATAGAATAACGGCAGGCGTTATCCTTAAGGTGCTAAATAAGTCTCACTTCTTCAAACTTTTAATGGGGCCTGCTGACACCTTGAAGTCGCGAGGCATGAATATTCCAGGGAAGCACTGACAGCGGTGAGTTGTGAAAAATTTCAGACAGAAACACTCACTCGCTCTGCTCGGATATCCGTCTGTCTCTGTTGGTTTACTTCAAGTGCTGACAGTGATGACTAGCGAAGAGCAGCAGCGATAAAGAAATACACCTGACGGGCAGGCGCGCAGCTGTCTTTGTGCTTTAAGGTGGGAGAAATTAGGTTGTGTCATGTGACTGCACATTACTACAGATGATTCCTGAGCAGGGTGGGAGCTCTAATCTCATCTCTTTCACTCATGAAGGTCTGCAGATATACTCAAAGAGCACAGTAATGAAACTTGTGATGCTAATGCAGCTGCACTTGAGCTGGGCTATATATAGGAGAGATCTCAGCCATGGGGCCTCCACCACCGCCTTCTGCAGTAAAGTAGAGTTTGTTTCTGGGCCCACTGTGGCTCTAGGTGTTTTTAAAAATGTATGGCGGAGGAAACATTACGCTACAGAGGCAGGTGGCTGTTAGCAGCAGTGCGAGGGATGTGAGAGGGAGAGAGAGAGAGAGAGAGAGGGAGAGAAATAAAAGCGCGCTCCGGTAATCAGCTCAGGCCTCGACGCTTTACTGCACTAATTCTACCGGTGGAAACAGCGTATCCATGACAACACGCCAGCAATACAATTACTCCTTTTTCTGCTGAGAGTGATGAAACACATTCAGATCACGCTGGACCTGCCCTTGATGCCCTGTCTGAGGTTGTTGATTGTCTGGAACACTGAGATGAGTGTGTGTGTCAGTGTGTGTGTGTGTGTCGGTCTGTGTGTGTGTGTGTGTGTTGGTGTGTGTGAATGTCCTTGTTGCTCTCTGCACTCCTGCTCTCAGTCTTGCATGTCTAGACATGTCAATATCCCTTTAAAGTTTCTGTGAACACCCCTTATCTCACACACACACACACACACACACACTCACACTCACATGTGTAAATATAAATATATATATAAAAAAGGGTGACACCCTTGCGCAGGCACATTCACACGCAACCACACACTACACTACACACACTGAGTCACAAATTACACACAATGAGCAGCAGGTCTGGGAGCCTGCCTCAGCGACTACATCAAATCCTATTCTGATCTTCACGCCGCAGAAGAAAAGGTTTCACTATCAAGTCATATTTACCGCTTGAACCGAGTCAAAAAAAAAAATCAGAAAGGCTTCATGAAATATGAAATATTATAATTTAGAAGTTCCTCATGTTGTAAATCTACTACCTCTGATACTATTAACAGTTTTTAAATAAACCTCCTGTAGCTGCAGTGTCTGACATCACGAACTGTGAAACCGATGGACCTATAAATTGCCAATATCTCTCTGCGCTGAGACAGATTCCTGTACATTTATGACACGCTTTCAGTTTTCAGATTTAGAAAGCGTCGTGTCTGAAATGACACAAAATGAGAAATCATTGCATTTCATATGGAAACCGTCCTTTCCCTGTTCATATATTAGTAACATTTCTTGAGTTTTTGGCTCTAATATCGCAAAGGTTGGCATGGAAACAAGCACACAGTATATGATTAACCCAAACACCTCTTATTTCTCGGTAGCCAATTTTCTTTCTATCCAACAGTGTGCACACAAAGCTGACAAAATATTTTCACAACAGGCTTGTGCATACTCTGAAAGAGGGTACAAGAGAAATGAAAAGAGGGTGAACACCAGCCCCTTTCATTCTCCCTCAAACAACACGGTGCACGTCGTGTAGTTTAGAGGGTTAGCTGATGCTATGATTTAAACCAAGAGGAAAATAAACATACTGTTTTATGGGAGCCAACAACATTCAGCCCAGAGCAGCAGCAGAACCTTCTCTTCTCGTGCCGTTTGTCATCATTTAAATAAATATTAATTCATAATTTAAAACAAATGCAGCTGGAAAAGGTCAAAATGTTTAAAAGGGCAGATCAAAAACATGTTTTGAATATGGTTACTTCCTTGCACTGCATGCAAACAATAGTAAAGTGTACATGAGTCATAGCCATAGCACTCTGATGACACTCCTGTAACCCTAGAGAGATAATGAAGGCGAGAAGTACTAGGCTAGAGTACATAAGCTTCAGCCTGCACATCCCTTCTTACTTTACAGTATAGCAGCGTGCCTCAGCAAACTTTAGATCTGACACTGAACAAAGCCACAGTGCCATGATGATCTCTCATTCCGTCCGTCCTTCCTTACCAGTCCCTGGACGTCCCATGATGATTTGCTTGCGTGGAGTAGGGTGAGGCGACTCGGCTGGCAGTATGAGCGGCAGCAGGGCTGTTGGCGTTGGGTGACAGGCGACCGGCTGCGGCAGCGCCCCTCCAGAGGCGTCCTGGTGTCCCTCGGGTTTCCTTTCCCTCTCCCTGCCTCCAGAACCAGAGGAAGACAGGACCGAGCCTGATGACGTGGGCATCGACCCGGGGGCAGAGGAGCTGGACAGGGCGGCGTGGCCCACTGAGGCTGGAGTCAGGGACTGGAGGAGACATCAGAGAGAGAGACTTTTAGAATAAATAAAAACAATATTATAACCTGAAAATCTGAGATTTAAATCATTAAAAGAAAGCAGCTGCTCAGCGTACTTCTGCAGCATAATCAACTTAAGTTACAAACACTCTTCTTCACATCATAGTTAATGACACTGACATTGACTTCCATGTCGCATTGTTATCATTATAAGTACAGGAGTGGTTTCATTTTATAGCTATAATAGAGCACAAGCTACAAACTTTAAAAGGCCACCTTTAAGGTCTATCTCAGTTAGTATTTGATACTAAAAATATAGATTTTCAGTCGGGTATTCTATTACTTTGCTTTCAAGGTGAAGTTTCTCAGTCACTGTTAAAGTTATAGAGCTATTATTAGAGCTATTGTAAACCTGTACCAACATGACATTAAATACCATGAGCTAATAAAGATATTATTTTTGCCGTACTATTTTTACACAGTGGCAACTTTGATACAATATTGCCACCTCAACATAAAATTGTATCCACATGCCGCATCCTAATACCCGTAACTGCTTATCCTCATCAGGGTCACGGTGGGGATGGAGCCTGTCGCAGCTGACTTAAGGCGAGAGGCAGGGTACACCCTGGACAAGTCGGCAGCTCATCACAGGGCACATAGAGACGAACAACCATTCACACTTTAGAGTCACCACTTAACCTGTTAAGTGGGTGTTTTTGGACTGTGGGAGGAAGCCGGAGTACCCGCAGAGAACATGCAAACTCTACACAGAAAGTCCGAGGTAACCTTCTTGCTGTGAGGCGACAGTGCTACCACTGCACCACCGTGACACTAACACTACTTCCTTCCTTGTCACGCTATTACTAAGCTGTTATTAAGTACTGTGGTGGTTGCAGAAGTTTCAAAGATCTGCCATGACTCTGGGTATCAATTAGACTCATAATAACTCACTAACTTGGAGCAGGCTACAAACTTTATGGACCACCTTTGCAGTTAAATTTATTAGTTAAAAATATAGATCTCAGTGGAGTATTCTTTCTTACTGTCAAGGAGAAGTTTCTCAGTCAGTGATAAAACTATAGAGCTATTATAGACCTGTATCAACTAAAATATGCAGTAGTATTTAATGGATTTATCTGACATTTTCAGGGACAAAGGCTCATGAAAGCCACCCACTTAATACATACTGCAATGCTGTGATATTATATACCACAAGCTAATATACCATGCTGTACTATTGTCATACTGATGTAACTATGCAATCTCAAAATATATAGCACAAAAACAACACTTTCTTACCGAGCTGGACGTGACCAGGACGAGCGTGGATGTGGGGTTGCGCAGGAGAACCGCACCGTTGGTGGTGGCCCCATTGATGGGGACAGGGACCTGCAGGCCTGGTGGAGCTGAGTGTTGGGGCTGGCTGTGCTCTCTGGACCTGCTCCTCTCTCTCCGTCCTAACGGGCCCTCGGTGAACTTGGCCAGGGGGACATCTGGGTTTCGGACGATGACCGGGGAGTCGCGGAGGGGCACGTTTCGGCGTGGGGAGGGTTCCTGCGGCAGCGGGGAGGGAGGAGTGGGAGAGACCAGCATGGGTGGAGGCGTGGAGGCAGCGGAGGATGGTGGCCTGCTGGTGGCGCTACGGGGCCGGGGGAAGGAGAGTGAGGAGGGGGTTGTGGGTTGACTCTGAGGGGAGAGGACTCTAAAGGCGGCAGGGTTGTGGCCCAGGATTGAGTCTCCCACCACGCCACCACCTATCCCCACCAGCTGCTGTTGCTCAGGTTTGGTCTGGTAGTCCTGGACTGCAGGAAGCGGAGGAGGCGGGTGGGTGTCGAGCTTCCTCTTGCTGGGGCTCATGGGGACTGTGAATGTGAGGTTGGTCTGAAAAGTGGGCACAATCCCCGACAGGTGACGCTCTCGCTCGGCGCCTGGCGTGCCCATCTTCGTGCCGCTTAGCTGGCGATGGCGGCGTGGAGTAAGTGAGGCGGGAGCAGTGATGGGGCTGAAGTTGGCAGGGCGAAAGCCAAAGAGTGGAGAGGGCGAGGGTGATGGTGTAGGGGAGAAGGGCGACTGGTTTGAGATAGGGGAGTATGAGGGTGTGCCTGAACGAGAGCCCCCCAGGGAGACCAGCATGGTTGCTGCCTCACACTCGTCAAAGTCAAAACGGGAGAGGTCCTGAGGGTGGAGAGAGGGAAGGACCAAGCGGGGGCGGGAGTCTCCTCCACGGCTGCTGGCCTCGCTGCTTTCCCGTGACGTCTCGTCCCAGTCAAAGTCTGAGCTGGCTCTGCCCGTGCTCAGACGGAGGTCAGACGGCGTCAGGGTCCCCGTGCTGCTGGCTCCACCCCGATCCCGGCTGCCTCCGTTGGCTTCCATCTCCTTGGTCCTCATCGAGAGGTGTCTGGAGCAGTATCCTCGGCGCTGGGACTCCTTAGAGCAGCCCTCTCTGGAGCACAGCCTCCTCCACTGCTTCCCATTGAACTTCTTACGGATGCCTGTCGGTGTGCACACCACATCTCCCTTCTTGTACTTTTGCTGGGCAGCTGTGAGCGGGGTGCGGGAACGCGAGGAGGAGGAGGAAGTCGATCCCGATCCGGATCCACCGCCACCACCTGCTCCTCCGCCGGAGGAACCTCCTCCTGAAGTTTTGTCCACTCTGGAGGATGCAGTAGAAGAGGAGATGGGGGGGAGTGGAGGGAGCTGGGGGGTGGTGATGACCGCAGCAGCTGCTGGATCGAGGCCTAACAGGACAGGTGACGGAGGTGGGTGGGGGTTCAAGGTCAGGTGTGCAGGGGGGATCCCGATGCCCCGCACCACAGACAGGTGGGGATTGAGGTAGCCAGGTGGGGGCTTAGAGACAATGTGGCGGTGTTGGGGAACTGCCATGGGTTTGGCCCCGGGTATGATCGCCCCCATTGGGACCATGTTAAAATGGGACACCTCCATGTCTTCTTCGGGGGTGAGTGGCATGTACGGGTGGTGTTGCTGCTGTTGATGCTGCTGCTGCTGCTGCTTTACACTGTTCTCCCTTTCTCGCTCTCTTTCCCTCTCTCTATCCTGTTTTCTCTGGAGGTCCCTCTCCCTCTCCAAGTCTTTCTCAATTTCCCACTCTCGGCCAGGAGCGAGGCTGAGGACTGATGCTGGGGTTACCGGAGAGGTGATGTTGTGGCCAGATGTGGAGGAAACCGGGACCATGCCTGGGTAGGGCATTCCTCTTCCTGACCCCACTCCGGGTGCCATCCCATGGCTCAAACGACAGACCTCCTGCTCCACGTCCATCTCCTCCCTGTCCTCCCGCTCTCTTTCTTTATCTCTGAGCCCTTCGTCTCCATCTCGGCCTCCTCCGGACGGCAGATCCAGGTCCCAGGGTGGCACCAGAAGTCGGAGTGTTTGTCGGGAGACCCACACCGCCTGGGTAGCACCAGCTCTGCCTTCCTCTTCTTCATCCACAGAGTGAGATCTTTCCTCGGACAGCAGGACGCGGTAGCGGTTGGCCACTGCAGGGTGCGTGTCCACCTGGGTCACCACACCTTCCCTGTACCACTGCCACTGACCCTCGCTGCCCTCCTCATTGCCAAATGGTACACAGACACGGGTGCCAATAGGTATTGGATGAACACCAGGCGGCGGGGCATCTAGGATAATGTCCACCACCCCTGGGGGGCTGTCATGTCGATATGGATAACGCCACAACGTCTTCTCGCCGTTTAGTTGCACCTCCAGGCTTCCAAATTCACCGCTGACCTTACGGACCACCCCAGCCCGGAACACCAAGTCTGAACATGCCCCTTCATCCCTCCTTTCGCTCGCTCCGTCTTCGTCACTTCTTCTCCTGAGCTGGCGGGCGAGAACGCGCTGATTCTTCAGGCCTTTGGCCAGGGCGTCGGACAGCGCGTCGGGGAGACTGGGTGGTGCATGTGAAGACATCTGCGTGAGGGCTTGCGTGTCACCGACAACCTCCAGGTCGGCTGAGTGCTCGCTCGCGGTGTCCGTTGAGGAGCAGCGGGGTAAGGGGCTTGGCGACACTCGCTCCGCCTCTCTCACCCCTTCACCTCTTCCAGGCCTTTCCCTCTCCCCTCCCAGCGACAGGGTAGGGGGTCCTGGGGAGCCATCCTGAGGCCCCTCCCTGCCGGTGGTCCTGCTGTGGAAGTCGTCCATCAGGCTCCGACTCTGACTGTTGCCATCAGGGTGCGAGACGCAGATGTCACTTCCTGAACCCGTTGACCCGTGGTTAATGACCCCACCGCTGAGAGGAAGAGGAGGGGGCGTGCTGGAGGAAGGGTTGCTATGGTTACCAGTAGTAGACGAGCAGTGTTCGGAGGTGTACTTCTTTTTGGGGACGCGGGCCTTGAAGGTGGCTGTTTTCCGGCTGGAGGCGGGGTTCGGGCTGTTGTTGGCGCTCGGCGTACTGCTGTTACTGCAACTGCTGCCGCCACTGTCGCTGCTGCCGCTCACAGCCAACCTCCCTGATCTGTCGTCTGAGGATGTCAACAACTTCCCAGAATCCATGGCGAGCGATACCGTTGTGTCCGACAGCCCTTCTCTGTGAAGACCCTCCGCCTCTGAAGCGTCCCGTGCTCTGATCGGGTCCACCTGGGAGGACTCTGAGTGTGAATTTGACGAAAAACAAGAGGAGGGTGTTCGGTTTTGCGGGGATCTGCTTCTGTCTCTGTTCTCGTCTGAGTCTCTCTTCTCCCCTCCTTCGGGGGCATCCCCCACTCCGCGTCGCTTCCCCCCTTTGGCCCGGGTAGAGGGAGGAGAGCG
The DNA here is from genome assembly GCA_033000465.1 of Sciaenops ocellatus. Taxonomy (NCBI): domain Eukaryota; kingdom Metazoa; phylum Chordata; class Actinopteri; family Sciaenidae; genus Sciaenops; species Sciaenops ocellatus. Next base: position 21,811,817 of record CP136873.1, read on the forward strand.
CCGGCCCTGCTTCTTTATCGGCTTCATCTTTTCATCTAGCTTGCCTTTCCTCCAAACAAATCCTTTTTATTTATTTATCCCAGAGATTGTCTTTGGCGTTCTTCTCTTGCTCTGCCTCGTTTTTGTTTTTTTCTTCTTCTTTCTCCTCCTTTTCTATTCTCTCTATTTTCCTCCTCTGCCGGGGCCTCTCTCTCTCATCCTGTCTTGTCTTGGTTGCGCGACTTCAGCACTACTTGCCCACCTTATTCCAGAGACTCTGAAAGAAAGGGAACAGGGAGTGTGGGTTACTCATGTGGTAAACACATTCAGACATGCACAAAGCCTATTCACAATGCTGCTAACTGAACGGCTTTGAGGGGAAAAGTGACTGATTGAATCAAAAAAATCAAACATTTAACGACATCAAAGTAATTCAAAATAAAAGCACAGCAAAGCAGGACGTCAAGATAAGAGTAAGTGACAGTTAAAACATAATTTTAAGAAATGTATGCCCTGTTAAATCATTTCAATTGTATATTTCTGACCCACAACAAACTCACAACTGGGCTAAAACAAACGAAAAACAGCTAAAGTGAGTTAATTTGCTATAAAACTGTGTATGACCTCCACAAATTTAGCCATACGTTCACTATAATCCACTATCACTTGGACATACGGCGTCTATGGTGACCTTTCAGTGCTTTATTCTGTGTTTTCACCTCCTGTGGTGCTGCTAAATCATTTTAACTGTATATTTCTTGCACAAAGCCTCTTCACGATGAGGTAAAGTGACTGACTGAATCATTTAGTAAAGCAAAGTAATTCAAAATAAAAGCACGGGGAAGCGGGACGTCAAAATAAGAGTAACCGACAGTTAAAACATTATTTTAAGAAATGTATTCCCTGCTAAACGATGCGCCGTCGTACAAGAGTAGTAATGAATATGACTCATTTACAAATTCATTACACATTAATTCATTACATAACAGGTTCTACTCACATTACACAAGGGCTGCATCCATACCAGGTACATATTCAAAACAGGAGGTCATATTGTCGAGGTAAACACTCAATTTCGACTTACAACACAGTATGGAAATAGTGAGAAGCACTTTGCAATTTGCCCAGACAAGCCTTTCTGCATGCACACACACTCTCACACACTCACACTCTCACACACTCACACACTCACACACACACACTACTTCTTGGCCGGGGCAGTAGAGGCGGGGGAATTCCTTCTTCGCTCGCATACTGAAACCCTCCCTTTCTCTCTCTCTCTCTCTCTGTGGCGACCTTTATCTATGTATTTCAAAGCAGAGTCAATCCGCCCCTACAAACTCCATTTCCTGTGGAAGACCATTACCTAACTTCCCGTTACTTTATTCCTCCCTCTCTCTCTCTCTCTTTGCTACTATTACACTTTCATTCTTACGCCTTACTGCCTTGCGTCCTCTCTCATCTCTCCTCGCTCTCTAATATTGATTTCTACCTCTCTTTCCTCTCCTTCCTCTTAGTCTCTATCCTCATTTTTTGTGCTGCGGTCATGCAGAAAAGCAGAGTTGTTCCACAATAATTGTTATTCCACACCAGAGTCATTCAGTATCACTCTTAGCCATGCCGGAGTCATTCAGAATATCTCCTACACACACACCGTGCTGCCTCCGTTTAGGAGCTAAAACAGATTGATTTTGTTGACTTGTTGAGGGAAGGGGAACTGTTGTCATTTAACTGGTTTGTTTGCTGTGCGGCTAATACGCGCGGGACTCTCCTCGGGTCCTCGCTGCCGTGTGCTCTGCCTCATTTCTTCCAATACAAGAGTCTCCACGCAGCCACGGAGATGTTAACAACAAGTGTATAAGAGGGAGAATCAAACACACCCCCCTATATGCTGGTGTTTTCTTTTTGATACTGTCACAATGTTCTGGATTGATGTCTGTCATCCACTGCTAGACATGTCTGCTTGTCAGTGACTGTCTGTTAACTTACATGTCTGCCTGTCTGTCCTTGTTTCTACATCCATCCTCCCACCAGTCTCTTTCTTTCTCTCTCTCCTCTCATCTCTCTCTGTCTGCCTGCCTCGTCTCTTCTCCCTTTTTGCTGCCTTCCTGTTTGTCTGTGAAGGCTCGCATTCATTCAGGTCCTTTTAATATCTGCCACATCATATCGGCGAGAGAAGAAGAAATCCATTTTCAGAGATGAGTGCCGCCTGTCTCAAGGCCACACACACACAGCAAACATCTATGTGATGATAGTTGATAGTGCATAAAGAGAGCTACAGAGCTCACAGCCGTCGCTGTGTGCTCTATGTAAATCCCTATTTAGGACAGACAGCCGTAGAGCAGCCACCATAAAATAATTTGGCAGTCTGCCTTACTTGGTCACGATAGAGGTATGCTACGTGTGTTTACTCAGTAGTGCACTGTGTACAACAGCTGGTGTCAGAGTCATGGGCCTAATGATAACAGCTTAAAGACAAACTGACGCAACTCACACTCGCCTCTGTGAAATATGGAGCAAGTGAGCCCATATGGGAGCTATAGTATAGTAGGTTTTTGACTCAGGTACACGGTGAAGTGCAGGGTGACAAGTTTAATCGTATCTTATTTGCAGAACGGCTTATCCTGTTTTATATGTTAGCAGGAATACATAGTAAACACGGCCGAGCCGTCACGAGTCATGTGAGGTGACAAACACGTAAACGGCTGCTTCTTTTTAGACACATTACTTCATTTAGCTACTTTTTTAAACACAACTGGGCTGAAACAGACTGGAAAGAGTATAAAGTGAGTTAATGTGCTGTAAAACTGCACATGACCTCCACATGTTCACTTTAATTCACTATCAATTAAGCATACAGTGCCTATGGTGAGCTCAGACAGACGTTTCAGAGCTTTATTCTGTGTTTTAACATCCTGTGATGTCGCTAAATCACTTTAATTGAATATTTCTGACCCACAACAAACTCACAACTGGACTAAAACAAACTAAAAACAGTATAAAGTGAGTTAATTTGCTATAAAACTGTGTATGACCTCCACATATTTAACCATATGTTCACTATAACTTGGGCATACAGCGTCTATGGTGAACTTCCAGACCTTTCAGACCTTTATTCTGTGTTTTAACATTTTTAATTGTATATTTATGAACCAAACAACCTTAAAGAAATGTATAAAGTGAGTTAATGTGCTATAGTTTGATATAATGCATATAAAACTGCGTATGACCTCCACATATTTAGCTCTACACTCACTATTATCCACTATCACTTAGGCATACAGACGTTCCAGTCCTTTATTCTGTGTTTTAACCTTTTTAATGGTCTATTTCTGACCCAAACAAACTGAAAAGAGTATAAAGTGAGTTCATGTGCGATAAAACTTGGGCTATGTTGAATTCAGTCCTTTTTTAACCTCTTGTGGCGTTGCTAAATCATTTTACTTGTATATTTCTGATATAAAACTGGGCTAAAACAGACTAAAAACAGCTAAAGCAAGAGTATATCACTTGTGCATACAGCGTCTATTGTGAACAAAGACAGTCCTTTATTTTATGTTTTAACCTCATGTGATGTTGGTAAATCATTTTACTTGTATATTTCTGGGCTAAAACAGACTAAAAACAGCTAAAGTGAGAGTATAAAGTGAGTTAGTTTGCTATATAACTGTGTACGACCGCCACACATTTACTATACAGCGCCTATGTTGACATATCAGTGCTTCATTTTGTGTTTTAACCTTTTGAATTGTATATTTCTGACACAAACAAACTGAAAAGAGTATAAAGTGAGTTCATTTGCGATAAAACTTGGGCTTTATTTTATGTTTTAATCTCATGTGATGTTGCTAAATCATTTTACTTGTATATTTCTGGGCTAAAACAAACTAAAAACTGCCAAAGTGAGAGAGAGTATAAAGTGAGTTAATTTGCTCTACAGCATCTATGTTGACATTTCAGTGCTTTATTCTGTATTTTAACCTTTTTAATTGTCTATTTCTGATCCAAACAAACTGGAAAGAGTATAAAGTGAGTTAATTTGCTATAAAACTGCATATGACCTCCATACATACACTATAATGGGCATACAGATGTTTTAGACCTTTATTCTGTGTTTTAACCTTTTGAATTGTACATTTCTGACCCAAACAAACTGAAAAGAGTATAAAGTCTGTTAATGTGCGATAAATAACATAAGTTATTTTATGTTTTAACCTCTTGTGGTGTTGCTAAATCATTTTACTTGTATATTTTTGGGTTAAAACAGACTAAAAACAGCCAAAGCGAGAGTATAAAGTGAGTTAGTTTGCTATAAAACTGCGTATGACCTCCACATATCTACTATACAGCGCGTATGTTGACATTTCAGTGCTTTATTCTGTGTTTTAACCTTCTGAATTGTATATTTCTGACCCAAACAAAGTGCATGATATCTAAAAGTTGTTATTAGTCATTAAAAGTGTATAACAGGATTAGCACAGTGCTTTAGAAGAGACAGGCCATGGTGTATAAATATATTGACATAATCATAATCCAGACTAGATAACAGCTGTTAACTTTATCTGAGACAAGGCCCGAAGCACAAAATGCAAACTACAGGGGATGATGTCGTCACCTCTGGTTTAGCTCGGATAGTACCGTGTATGTGTCAAGCCCTCGTAGTACCGCGATTACTACCAGTTTTACTCCACAACACAGCAGGCCGTGGCGTGCAGCGACCAGGCCTCAAACTACACACACACACACACACACACACACACACACGCTACACAAGGCCGCTTGGAAATCCTCTCCTCACTGTCACCGTAACGGGGGCATATTGACCGGTAATACCGTGTAATACGGCTCATATTCCCCCCTCCTCTTGTGCTTGCATGACGGTGTGAAATGTCCCGGGCGAGATGAACGCGTTAACTTTGTCCCACACACACACACACACACACACACACACACACATACACACACGCGCAAACAAACACACACATAGAGAGAGAGAGAGAGCGACAAAGTGGTGTTGTTTTGAGGGCCCATCCGAAAGTGACAGTCGGGTCTGTTAAAAATATAGCTCGGATAACTTTGTACTGACCCAGTGTCAATAATATGTGTGTGTGCGTATGTGTGTGTGTGTGTGTGCGTGTGTGTGTGTGGCTACAACAAACTAGTTCCAAGGAGAAGGCCTTAAAAAAAAAAAAGAAGAAGATTAATTCAAACAGCCACGTTGATTCATGAAAAAGAGGAAGAAAATATGTCAATGTACGAGAGAGGAGAAGAGGAGGAGGAGGAGGAGGACTGACAAGCGACGACGGGAGTTTTTTCTCGAGGTTTTTGGTCACAAACGCAACAAAATAACAGTTTGTTGTAGGAAGTCCAGCGGGCAGTTATGGCGTTGAATTTATTTCTAGTGGAAAAGTTTCACTATGTCTTAACCAGCACCGCTCCCTTTTTTTTTTTTTTTTTTTCCTCAGACACCCAATCCGCCCTCTCTAAGAGACACCACCGAGATATGAGAGAAAGACAGAGAGAGAGAGAGGAGGCTGAAAAATATCAGCGGCTTCACAGTAAACATGGACAACGTTAGCAGCAGCAGCAGCAGCAGCAGCTCGGCATAAAAACAAGCCCCACTGCAGTGCTTGCTGGTGCAGGAGGGAAGGAAAGATTTGTAGGCAGCTTATACTCACCACAGCTAACGTGTAGTAAACCCCCACAGTGTGTGATTCAGTAATGAGTCCGCCGGGTAAAATAGAGCAAGGTGAGCCGGTAAGTCCGCAGCTGCCCAATTAATTCATGTTTTCTCCGGCAGAGCAACTTAAAAAAGGAGGAAAGAAAAAAACTACTGCCCTGTACATTCTACACTACAGTCGCAAAATGGTGAATGAAAGCCCCAAAGCCTTGACAACCAGCCGGCTCGGCCAATCGCCGAGCACGAACGCGTACAGTAGCCAATGGGATGGCGCGGCGAGGCGGCGAGGGCGGAGCCAGACGTCAAAGTGGATTTGACGGACGTCCCGCCGCGGCCAATCGCCGTGTGGGAAAACACAGAACAGCTGTTAGGGAGAGTGAGGCTGGGCCGGCCAATGAGGGGCTTCCTCTGTGGGCATGTCTGAGGCACGCAGGACAGGAATGAAGTCTTTTTAAGTTTATATCTGTATTTATTTGTCCGTTTATTAACGTGACAGCTGGTGTAAACAGAGCAGAGGGTGTCTCTGCTTCTAGGAGTTTTATCACCAGGCTGACATGACTGTCACACAGAGTGTAAATCATGTGTTATAACTCCAACTCACACACACACACAACAGCTCTGACAATCCCAGTTAACATCCTTTATTTCTCTGTAAGTGTCTGCAGCATGTGAGCCACAGGTTAGCTGTAGTTTCAGGGGGAACCACAAAGAACACCAACTCCCAAATTCTCAGCCTTCTTCCTCCTCACTCCTCCGTCCCCTTCTCACTTAAACTCCCTCCCCCCCTCTTTCCCACAGCTAATCAGAGGTGCTCTAAACGGCACAGCGTCCCTAAGTCCCGCCTCCGCGGCCAATCAGGCGAGCCGCTGGAGGCTGTACGTCACCAGAGCGGCGTGTGATTGGCCGAGAGGCCCGGGGTCTGCAGGCCAATGACCGAGTGCTGTGGTGAGGTCATTATGCTTGTTGCCATCAGCTTGGCCAAACAGGAAGAGTGAAACCCCCAGTGTGTAAAGTTGGTCCAAACGTGGGATTATGGCTCCTAAGAGAGTGACCCATATACACCGTGGGCCCTCCCTGCACGCACACACACACACACACACACACACACACACAGGCAAACACACACACTGTGTCTGCACATGCACGAGCACGTACAGGCTGTAATACACTGAAGAATACAAGACACTGTGCAAACAGGCTGATAAAAATACAGTCAGACACACATGAGTGCACATGCACAAACACTTACACACATATATACGTGCAACACACACACGCACACACACACAGTGGCATCCCGCTGCGATTTCATAAGACACTAATGGTGTGTGTGAATTGCTCTGTAGCAGTGCGACGTGCTGTTTCTATAGCTTACAGGCACAGATGGCGAGTTTGGTCAATGATGATACAGAGATGGCTGGTTGCGGCATTGCAGTCTGCCTTGCCTGGGACACACACACACACACACACACACACACACATGCACACACACGCACACAAGCGGGTACACTTACCACAGTCACACACAACTGCTGGGCGCACGCATACAAGCAAGCACCTACACACACACACACACACATAGCAGGCGCAGTGGAGTTAGAACATGCCTGGGCGTTACATAAGCTGTACGTGTACTGGAGCACACACACATACACGCATGCTGCGCCTAGCCCTTTGCAAGCAAACACACACACACACATACTGTATATATATATATATATGTATACACGCACACACACTTTTGTGTAGACTATACAGCCCCTCTGAGCATGCAAACACACAGACGTGCACTGTTGCACATACAACAAGTACAGCACAGGTTTATTATCACCACACACACACACACACACTCAGCATTTATGTATTTATGCCTGCACATTTTAGCTGTAACATGTGCAACTTGTGACTCAACTTGTGACTCATGCACACACACATGTAAGTGCAGAGTGAGTGGGATCTCCAGACATCTCCCACACCCCTGATAGTGAAGCACTGCAGTCTCTGTCTCCGTCTAACCGACTGCTCATTCACCGTAGACGAGCTTGTGTGTGTGTATATTCAGGAAAATGTAGGGCGAGTACGGCGAGGCACGCAACTTTGAGGGGTGGCTGGTTTTGTAAGGCGCCCCCGCCGAGAGACGTTACAAAGAGGAAGACACCTAAGATTTACAGCCTCCTCTGAAGAAAGGCTGGAAATGAAAGTGAGACGGAGACTTTGGAGGCAGACGGTGAAGAAAACTATGAAAGACAGGTTACAGCGAGAAAGAGACAGAGAGTGGTAGAAGGAGAGTGACTCTTTGCTGCAAAAGTCGAGCTGTTTGTGAATGAGTGCCATAAATCCGACTGGTATTAGCACCTCTGAGCACTTTCTAAGAATGAGGCGGAGAGCTGCGGCTAAGCCCCCCCAACCAATCCCAGTCACTTTACACTAAATGCATTATGGCCACTTAACTGCTAAACAGCTCCAGGGACCCTGCACTGTACCTGACCCAACACTCTAACACTCTCTAATTCAAGTGTGTGTGTGTGTGTTTTAAAAAAGAACAAATGGAGAGTGAGAGATGGACCAGATGAGTCCAACTCTACTCTTCCAACATTTTGAGGTTGAGTAGTCGTACAATAGATTTAACAAGTCTGCACCTGCTGTGAATAATGAAATGTGAGACGAGTGTGCACTCACTCAACTACATGTGAAATTAATAATAATAATACAATTTAAATTTCCAGGGTTGTATCCCAAATCCACAATTATTAAAACACTATAAATTGTGTAGTTATATTCACAGTAAATACACAAAGTTATGTCAGGCATGCACCATTAAATTTCACAGCTTCATACATGTGGCCGACGTGGTCAAAAGCTACAGCAACAAGTGAGTAAGGGGAGGTGACACCGTGTTGTCAACGTGTTTCTAAGATCTGTCAAGCTAAAATTCATAAAGAAAGTTTGAACATACAGAGTTTCATGGGAAGTGAGCAAGGACCAAGTGCTATGGTCGAGAGCTCCAGAACTATTGAGCACAGGTGGAAACATTCTCAAATGTTCTACTTTAAAGGACCGGTGTGTAGGATTTAATGGCATCTAGTGGTGTAGTTGCTGATTGCAACCCTCTCACCTCACCCTTTCTTTCCTATGCATGAAGGAGAAACAGCGGACCTGAGGCGGGCTCAGTGAAGCCTGGTTGCTCACACAAGCCATCTGTAACTGCACCTACCTGTCAATCAAAGCGTCCACGCTCTTAATTCTGCATAACTTTAAGCCTTAATATAATTTGAACAGGTGAGTTGTATAAAAATTCACACTCAGTACAGTTGTCATGAACGGGGAAATTAGCTATAGAGACCAAAACTGTTTTTTGTACCAGGCTGTAAACATGTTTATTTCTGCTGTGAAGTTGGACATTTTAACATGGGGACTTATGGACACTGACTCACTTCTGGAGCCAGCCTCAAGTGGACAAGAAGAGAAACTGCAGTTTTTGGGCACTTGCGTAAGGTCAAAAATTCATATTTTCAGGTGACAATACAGTAATGAAAACATAGTTACATGTTACACTATGTAAAGATGCAAAAAGATGCAGTAAAAATATAAAGTATTATCAGCAAGGTGTACTTAAAGTTGGAACTGCTGATTTTCTTGCAGTGGAAATAATCAGTAGTTGCTTTTATACACATCCAACAACTTTATCATTCATTCGCAGTCATGTTTCAGCTCCACCTGGTCGATGTAACTCCAATATTCACTCTCTTCTAGCTCTGTTTTCAGTCTCCAACAGCTCCTGAGGGAAATATCTGGCTCTCGAGCTGCTAAATGCTCCACTGTGTTCACCGGCTAGTCGCTAACTTTGCCTGTCTGCTGTCAGGTAGCGCACAGTGGCCTTTTCACTGAAAACAGCTGCCTGCTGCGGCCGAATACAACGCTCGGGAGAGTGAACTAAAACAAAGTTGTGGGTCGGACGGATAAACAATGAGCTGAAACTCGATATAAAGCGAGCTGCAGATTCATGTGATAATTCTCTGTAGGCTCACCGGAGCGACCCCTCTCATACTGTCACTTAATACATCTGATTAGAATTTTATAAAACAAGCTTTTATATTATTGAGCTGATATGTAAGCAGAATTTGAATGTTGTCGCTGGTCAAGGTGGAGCTAATTTAAGTTTAATTAAGTTAAATCTTGCATTTCAAATCTCAATCTGTAAAGAAACTATAAATAAATAAATGTAGTGAACTAGAAATTAGAATAATTCTCTAGTGGTGTAAAAGTACAAAATAGCATTAAATGGAAACTACAACTAGTGCAGAACTGTACGTAAATAGAGCGTTAAACATATTTAATTACTACCAACGAGTAGATGGAGTTCGAAGTAAAAATGTTTTGTTAACTAATAAGTAAAGAATTAACTTTTAAGCTCTAAATTATTTGTATGTGAATGTAAATGAAAGCAAAGATATTTTCTCAGTGATATTTTAGTTTGTTTTTGGTTTCTTTTCATCTCTTTTGACACAACAGGAGCTGATTTTTTGCTCAGATTCCTCAAATTTCTGTCAATTTTAGTCTGGATGCTGGTATTTTAAAGTTTATAACACAATCCAGTTTGGAGATACAGAGCCACACATAAACATTGTTAGAGATCATGTTTGAAATAAAGGCCTCTCCTCCATCATGGATACCTGTAACTGTTGGTAACCTGTTAAAACATTACAACAGTCTGATTTTAGTTTCCACTGAGACTTTCTTTTAAACCAAAGTAATAAACACACACATTTCTTTACTTCAGTTCGTGTATTTCTCTAATATGAGCACATCGCAGCCGTCGTTTTGCATGTAGATCCAGACATTGTGTGAGAGGACTCTGAGGACTACAAATGTACGTTTCATGTTTGTAGTTATTTTAGATGAACGTTGCTGCAGGGAGTCCGTTTACTTTCCTGCTTTTGACCCGACCTGACATTACCTCATTAAATTAAAACATTTAAAGGATATTATTTAATTGACTTATTTGTTTTACTATCTCACTTATCATATTATTTATATTTTGTGTGTATCCTTCTTAAACCATTTTACTGGGTACTACTTTTTATGAGCTTGTTGGTCACCTGAAAAGCATTTTGAGATGAAAGGTGCTGCACATTTACATTTAGACCTCACCTGTAATGCTGTAACGGTTGTCAGATCTCAGTATTAGTTCTAAAATAATATAAACTTTATTGTTCAGGGGACTTAAAACATCACGTTAACAGAACAATGATCTCTCAGTTGGTGCCTTCATGCACATAGTGTACAGCCTGACACTGTCATAGTTAAGTCTACTGTAGTTTGTTGACCACATTCATTGTATTTGGGATAAAAGAAGCATTGTGGATCTCTTTCTTTGCCCTGAAGGGAGCAGCTCAAACTCGGGGTATATATAAATATATATAATACTTGGTGTTATGAGAACTAGATCAGTTGGTGGGATATATTCAGGACGTTGGGTCACTTTTATTCACTATCATAACATCTGCCTCTGCTCAGTAGATGGCGCTGTTTTCTCTGTGACTAAACTGAACTAACATATAAACAAGTGATCCTGGAAGTCTTAGATGTAGTACAAAATGTTCAAGTACAACAGATATGTTTGATTCATTAGTAAGTGAAGGTAACTTCAAGCACAAAGACACATTTTCAGTGTGATTAGAAGCACTGAAAGTCTGAGGTGTGACCGCTCTGATCTATCGTAGGCTGCCTCACTGCTTATGATGAAGGATTATTGAAATAAATCTGACTTTGATCCCTCTAGGTATTCTCCGGGCGCTCGGGCTGAGAACTGTCGCATTAGCACATGGCATTGGCAAGACAACAGACCAGAACAGCGGCGAGTGGACGCTCTCTTCTTGTGACTCCCACAGATAATGAATCCTTATTGGCCTGCTCTGCCGGCTCACTGAGCCGCGAGGACAATCTGCCTCCAGAAATACACTCACACGCCTGCTGCTGCTGCTGCTGCCACTGCCACTACCGCTGCTGCTGCTCAGGTACTCAGCTGTCAGCATGTAATCCTCCACACATACATGACGGACACCCTGCTTCAGTCAACCAGACCTCAGTGAGTTCAGTTTAGCCAAACTTCTTCTTCTTCTGTAGTTTTGTGCTTTTGTTATCTTAGAATGAGACTTTATAGTCTGGAGGTCTACAGATGCAGCGGGTCGTCTTGCAGGGAGATGCTGAACCGACATGTAGCCCAGAACAGACAATGTAAACGCTGGATCTCACTTTTTTTTTGGCCACCGTAGTTTCTCCTTCACATACAGAAAGGTGAAGATGAGTTGAGGTGGTTGCAATCAGCAACCGCATCACTAGATGTCGCTGAATCCCACACACCTGAAATAACATTTAGCCAAATACACGTGATCTATTTGATTAAAAGTGCATTCATACAAATCTGCATTCATTTCTATTCTACTTATATCTTATATAATAATAATGAAAAATTTGAGCTCATATAAAATTGATTTAATTGATTTTTCAACTCTTTGCAATCTGATTATATTTAAAGTAATTCATCTTTGTCTTTTACATTTACATGTAGGATAATCTTTACTGTGTATCAAGGCCACTGGTCGGCTGTGGCTCAGGAGGTAGAGCCTGTCAGAAGACTAGAAAGGCCACGAGGGTTCACTGAATAGTTCGATGATGATCTGAATCAGATGATACGTCCTTCCCCATCACCACATCTCAACCCAAATGAACACATTTGGGAGATTTTGGACTGATCTGATCGTTTAAACACCAAATGAGGGAATATCTTTTGGAGAAATGGCGTTCATCCCTCCAGCAGAGCTCGGAGATGTGTAGACTCAATGCTAAGGAGCACTGAAGCTGATCAGCCGGCACCTTACTAAGACTCTATATGTTGTTTTTTCCTGTATGTATCTATATAACGTAGGGGGCAGCAGCGCCTCAGTTCGTTGGGACCTGGTTGGTAACCATGTTACAGAGCGTGGACTGGGCACTGCAGAGGTCCCACCGAACCCCTAACTACTATATGGCAGCCCCACTCTGGCTAATGCATGTTTATAGGTCCTGTGTGAGTGTGTGTGTAGACAGACACATAAAGTCAGTTTTTCAGAGAAGGAAAGTGTATAACTAATACAACTAACTGAATATTTCATGTTGTATTAATCGTGTGTCTCACCAGGTCTGAAGTGTTGGAGGTCCACAGCTTTCACTGTGACCTGCTGGTGAAAGTGAAGGCGGAGTCCCAGCAGGAGCTCAGCAACAATGCATGATAATTAGCCTTCTGTTGTGATCTGGTTTCTGTCTCGGGCTCTCTGGACTGTGACCCCTGACCTCGTCCCACAGCCAGACAACAATCCCCCTCCGCTGGAGGCCAAACAGGCCGTCAATCAGCCTCCTTTTAATACGGCTCCGTGCCCTCTGTTAAGATCAGCGGGCCGGTGAATGCTTCAAGACAGACTGCAGGGGAGACGGAGGGACGGAGGGGAGGATGAAACAAACGCTGAAATGATTAACAGAGTTTGTAAATGTGACCAAAGTAAAGAAAATTAGAGATGTAGGTACAGAAGGAGGCAGTGTCTCAGTCAGTCACGGGTCAAATAGCTGCTACATGAACACTAGTTAACACAACAATCAACCACAGACAGCTCATGATGGAACAAAGTATAAAATAGGAGCATATTATAATACTAGTTTTTAAATTTAGGATAGGAAAAGCAGTTAGAGGAGTGTGTATGACAGCTTGCACTCATCTGTCTAACATTAACAAGATAGTTCACTGTTTCCTGACGCCTGGATTTCGGTTTTTATTTCTTGGCTCTGTAACTTCCTGGAGTCTCGGCTGGTTGCCTGGCAACCACTCAACTGTTGTTGTTTTTTTTACACTTTGTTTTTTGTGTGGATTAAACAAAAGAGAGATCCTGAGACAGAGAAGTGAAGCCAAGACGTTTCTCAGTGTTAGTGTTAGTTTGTCTCCGGGTTTCTAAAATGTTTGTTACACAGACTCCCTGAAGATTTTCCAGCAAATGTAATTAGACACAAACTAATTAATTTAATCTGTTACAAGCCAAATTTAAAATGGGTGAATTCTCAGAGACCTAGACTATGAATTAGAGATGTATTACTAGTAGAAGGTATGTTTCTATTATTGTTAATGTCTATGTATCAAGCGGCAACCTCCATGGCTGTGATATGGAGCCAAAAACTCAAACGTCCACTTGAGGCTGGCTCCAGAAGTGAGTCAGTCTCCATAAGTCCCCATGTTAAAATGTCCAACTTCACAGCAGAAATAAACATGTTTACAGCCTGGTACAAAAAACAGTTTTGGTCTCTATAGCTAATTTCCCCGTTCATGACAACTGTACTGAGGGTGAATTTTTATTCAACTCACCTGTTCAGATTATATTAAGGCTTCTGGAGCCAGCCTCAAGTGGACGCTCGAGGAACTGCAGTGTTTTGGCACGTGGCTTCACTTCCCAGCCACGGAAGTGCTGCTTAGTGTGTATATATTCTTATATATGTATTTTTTCCTTGTTTAAATATTGTTTATAGTAATGTAATAAACATGTAATTTATTTTGTTTGTATTTTTTTTTCTATTTAACTACTTTAATTTCTTTAAGTACTCACTTATATCTAATATTATGTTTGTTAATATTTCATAAATATTTGTTCTGTTAAATAAAAATGAACACAAAGCCAAAAAACATTGTAAAAAAGGACAAAAAAACATGTTATTTAATGAGCTTTAGGCTCATTTTCTTTTCTTTAACACATTTCTGTACAGTTTGTTATATTGTTTGTTAAGAAATATCAAACATAAATGTATTTTTCCGTAATATTTCTTGTGTTCAGTTGACCTATCAAAGATATTTATGCTAATTAAACAGCTGAAGTGCTAATTGAACTGGTTAAAACACTGTTTATTAACACACTGTTACATTTCCATTACCTTCCATAGGAGAGACTCTTCCCTCGGTACAGATTTCCAGACAGGCTGATCAGTCTAGACATAAATGCATGTTTACATTTTGTGTCAACAAACTTCAGCAAACACTCAATTATCAAACCATCATCGTCTCACACACACACACGCACGCCATCCTCACAAATATCGCGAGAGTTCCCAAACTTTAAGGTGTAGTACTGCGAACAGACAGCAGGGGGAGGCAGAGCTTCAGAGAACTCAGCTGGTTCATCTCCACACAGCCTTTAAAAAGATGTCAGGTGATTATTAAACATGAACAGGACGGAAACATCAGCTCCTCGTGATGTATGTTTGTTTAAACGAGCTTCATATTTAAATATAAAGAAGGATTGTTTAAGTTTTTAGTCAGAAAAGGTCCAAAATCTGTCCATTAGAGCCCAGAAGAAGAGCAAGATTTGGGTAAAAAGCTGAGAAAAGTATGATCTTTGATGTACTGGGTTATTAAATTTACATTGAAACTTAGTCTTGCATCTAAACCTGCAGCCTGAGACACAAATTACATAAATATATAGGAGAAATCTAGTCTGTAAAGGCTTTCAGGGCTTTTCTCTGGTGATGCTTTGGACATTTAAATCATTTTTCAGCGAGTATTTCTGGTTCCAGCCTCTCCAATGTGAAGATTTGCTGGTTTTTATGAGCCTGCTGTGATTGTAAACTGCATATCTTCAGGGGTCTTACTGTTGGTTGGACAAAACAAGCTATTTAAAGACTTCATCTTGCCTTCTGGGAAGCTGTGATGAGATTTTTTTTTTAACTAGTTTCTGACATTTTATAGATCAAATTATTAGCTGATCCATCTAGAAAACAAAAGTAAAAAACAAAACAAAAAACATGATCATTAGTAGAACTTTTGGCCTAAGAAATCTTTAGAAATCAAACCCCGGAGCACAAACTGTAACCTTTGTAATCAAAGATTTGTGAGGGGGCAACAAACAAACATGAGTGTGATTCAACTCGTGAAGATGAAGAAGCAGAAGTTAAACCCACGTCGTGTTTTGGATGAGAATTGCCAGTCTGGTGAGTAATTAAAACTTCCATGTCAGCGGCGGTTGAACACACGAGGTGGGCAGATCACTGAGGTGTCATCTGGGACATAAATTAGCATCACAATCACTAAAGTTCTCAGGGATTCTGTCGGGGCAAGCGTGAGTAATGCTGATGATCTAAGAGGTGATGAAAATGAACACAGATGACTTAATAATAATAACCAAAAGCTGCATTTATGTCGTCTGAATGGACAGAAATAACTCCACAATACAAACTTTCTACGTTTAACAAAGACCGACGACCTCCTTCCAAACATTTCTCTGCACCTAAAAGAAAGTAACAAGGTAACAAGTTTGACACAAACATCTCTCCTTCCTCCTGAATTATTTCCATTGTCATAACCAAATCTCTTCCATCAAGGTCTTTTTGAAGCAGCTGTCTCCAAAGAACATAAAAAAAATTAAAAATAAATCAATCACAGGCTCTATTGTGAGCAGAAGTGAGAATACTTATCCCTGGATGGCTTTCTTTCATAAAATGTGACAAGTACAAAGTACTCGACTCGCTGTTGACATGACTTGAGTCATGAAGCATTCATAGAGAGAGAGAGAGAGAGAGAGAGAGAGAGAGAGAGAGAGAGAGAGAGAGAGAGAGAGAGAGGTGGGCTGGCACAACGAGGCTGAAAGTTGTTGAATACAAAAGCCATCAGCACGAAAGAGCAGAAATGTGACTCAGTAACAGTCGGCCGGTGTGTGTGTGTGTGTGAGAAAGTCTTATTTTTCCTCTCAGGGCTGATATCTGAACTCAAATTCACACTCTGGGCGAGCGATCAAGGCTGAAAACAACAATTATTTTTCATTAACAAGTCATCTTGTATTACTTTTTTTGATTGTTTACTCGATAAAACGTCCAAATAACATCACAAGAAGACGCCTCAGAGCACGCCGGTGAACATCCAGGGATCGGATATCGATGGTGATGATCGATTGATGGTACACAGGGCAACACAGACAGCTCCTTTGGACTCCGTGGAGGTCAAGAGGTCCAGCTCTGTCCTGACTGCCCTCTTAGGAACTCCTCTCACCTCCTGCATGATACTGTGGAGGCCTTAAACAGCTCCTTCAGCTACAGACTGCTACTCCCACCATGTAAGAAGGAGATCTACCACAGGTCCTTCCTTCCAACAGCTGTCAGACTCTTTAACAGCAGCATGACTTCTATAGATTTTCTGATCAACCTTGCGTACACGAGTGTCCTCGAGGTGGGATCATTAAAGTCGACCTTATCTTATTTCCTGAAGCCCGAGGTGACATCTTAAAGTTGTTTGTTACATTTAGCTGACACCTTTATCCAAAGAGACTTACAAAAAGGGAAACAATCGAGGTACAGTGCAGGTACTGTGACAGTTGTAGAGGGATAGATTTAGCATGTCCAGTTGTTGGTAGTGCTCGGAGAGGAGGTCCTCTCTCTCAGGAGTTTTTAAAGGTACTACGCCACACACTGCACGGAAAGCCAAGGTTCAAACCAGGAGCTTCTCATTGCGAGGAGACAGTGCTAACCACTGCGTCACCGTGCCAACTCAGATTATTCACATCCTTATTCTGAGTTCTTTTCCTCTCGGATGACGCTTGAAAGAAGAGACGAAGCAGATGACTCAACAAGAGAAAGAGGACAGTTCCCGCATCTGCCTGCTTTCAACCATTTCCCTTTATTTCACAACCAAAGCATCAAATAATTACTGTTAAATAACTTCACTTATTTCACTCACAGCTGCCTCAAAATGGCTTCAAAGAACTGCAAAGCTGGGAAAGAGATGACTCGGAGGTTATTTCAGCACTACTGGACCAGCACTGCGAGGAGGCGCTAGCAACAGACTTCACGACCTCGAACAATTCGATGGAGTCTGGTCCACCGGAGAGGACAGAGGAAAGTGTCTGATCCGGCCTCCGTGAAAACAACTCCAAGCTAACTGTTAAAGTCATCGACCTGGAAGGTCGGAGAAGAAGGCCTACGCATCCTTGGGTAGTCAATCGAAGGAGGGCGACCTGCGGAGGTGTTCTCAGAGGAGACGCCTTCCTCGCCACTGGAAATCAACCCAACGTTCACGGCAGCTAAGCCGGCTAACGAGTTACCCGTTACCAGACAACCAAAGAAAGACACAGAGTCTGACGTCCATTTTTAACCTTTTTTAATGAACCCTGATTATTGTTTAATTACAAATGAAGATGAACAGAGAGAAGAGACACAGAAGTACAGAAGATGGATCCTCCGTGATAAAAACAAAAAAAGTCTCCGTCCCTCCTCTGGAGAGACAGCTCACGGCCGGAGGTGGACGCGAGAGGAGAGACGGAGACAAGGACAGAGAGAGAGAGGAGGGGGGAGGCAGTTCAAATAATACAATGGTTAAACAGTACAAAGCTCTTTTTTCTTACAGAATCCTCCAAAATGGAAAAAAATATATATACACAACATCAAAAAAGAAAAAAGAATCGTTTCTTCCCCTGCTGAATATCACGTGGGGACGATGTGACCCTCCTCTTGTCCATGGTAACATGGTTATAAAATCAACGTGAGTACAAAATAAAGAAGAAGAAGGCTGCACTGGAGTCAGCTAGTTGAAGTATTTTATCTTTAAGAGTGCAAACTGGAACAAAAACAAGAATTCATGGAGGAGAAGACGAAGAAAAGACCGGGCCCATGGCGAGAGGGTACAAAATAATCAAAAAAATGTTAATAATATAATAATTACAAGAGTAACAGTTATATGTCTGAAAAAAATACAGAAGAAAAAAATGATAAGAACGTCGATGGATCGCGGGGTGAAAATATCAGTTATTCTCTGTGTGAGTGTTCATGTTTTATTTGTTTTATTTTTGAAGCCACGACAGGTAAAAAGGCAGCACAGGTGTGACAGTTCAGGTACAGCTCTGCGTGTTTTTATTCACCAGAACACGCGTGTAAACCTACGCCTGCGTCCGTCCTTTAAAAAAAAAAAAAGGTCCAGTGTGGAGGATTTTAGCGCCACCTAGCAGCACGTCTCATCCTCTCCTACCAATCATGGAGGTAAAAACTCTGGCTGTGAAATTCACATAAAAAAGCAAAAGGCCACATCGAGATTAGTGTTTGGTTTGTCTGCTCTGGGCTACCGTAGAAAGATGGCGGACTCCGTGGAAAAGGACCCGCTCTCTCTGTTAACAGCTCATTCTAAGACAACAAAAACACAATTATTGTCATTTTTTGGGGATTATACACTAATGAAAACACACCAATTAATATTATTTTCAACTCAGCCTACAGATACTTTACACACTGGACCTTTAACACGGCGTGTTTTAGCGATTTTCCGCCGTCGATAAATGACGAGAAAGTTTGAAAAACGAGGAATGTGGACGACGTTAACGAACCAATTATGAGGATAAGGACGGACGTGAAGTTTTTTTTGTGTGTCTGGTGAAGAAAAATCATTTTAAAATGACTGAATGTGTGTTTAAAACAAACGCACACACACACACGGACATGAAACTGGAGCTGGTTAGACGTTCTGGACAAGAAACCTGCAACTAAATGATCTGAGACTTTGTCTTTTATAAGCTGTGTCTGGTAGTTTTTTTTATGTGTGTGCGTGTGTGTAGATGGCATAACCATAGAAACCACACATACACACACACACAGTGTAAAAAGAGCGAGTCAGATTATGGGAAGTCCCTCTCTCTCCACTCTGCTCTGAGGTTTTGTGATGTCATTTCCTCTTCTGTGTGTGTGTGTGTGTGAGTGTGTGTGTGCGTGTTTAAGTATAATAGTGTGTGTGTGTAATTTCTTTGGTTTGCCGTCTACTCCAGAGAGACTGTGGGGGCGTCTGATGTCACATGTGATGTCATGTTTCCCTTTATTCTAGCCACAGTAAAGCTTCACTCTAACCAGGATGGTGTGTGTGTGTGTGTGTGTGTGTGTGTTCACACAGAGCTGCTGCTCGAGTCCACAGTCCACGCTCAAACCAAAGTCCACTCCTATCAGCAGCTGGCGGTCATGCTCGGCTTCACGTGGGTGACACATCGCCGCGTCGTACCCGCGTCGGCCAATCAGAACGAGCCTGCTGTGAACACGCGAGCCGGTCACGATTTGTTTGATTTTATTTTTTTAAGCAGCTCTGGGTCCAAACAGTTCGAGGCGGGCGGGGCAAAAGAGCCAAAATGTTTACATTAAAAATGAATTTCACCTTTGCCCTGAGGTGGTTAAACCCCGCCCGGCTGCTGCTGCTGCTGCTGCTTCTCCTGCGATGTTAAAACAAACACGCCCGCTAACAAGGTAAATACAATCTGACCCAGTGCTGGTTAAAAAAAGTTTCTTCCCCCGTCCCGTCACACCCTCCGTCCCCCTGAATACACAAACCAACAACTGAACTTCATATTTTGTACAATATAAATATAAAACTCTGACACCGGCGGCGTTTGTCGCTGCAGCTCAACGGTCGAGAGAAGGCAAGGGTGAGAAGGCAAAGGCTGAATTATAACTGGTAATAATATGCCCATTAGAATATATACATATCTTTACCATTAAAAATAAGTAGGATTCTCCTGATTTGTATCAAATGACCATATTGAAATATAATATTTGAGTTCAATATATATTTGAATAAAATATATATATGTGTAGATTTACTTATTCTGTATCTCTCTTTTACAAAAAACAGAAGGCATGGTGGTACTGTGTGTGTGTGTGTGTGTGTGTGTGTGTGAGATAACGTTTTGCTGGGGGTTTTTGATAAAACATGTTGGCTTTTTAAAAAAAGGCACAATCTTACTTTGTTCGTTTTTAAAATGGGCGTTTGACTACGTGAATAAAACGTCATAAAAATAAGTCGTTTCTCGACATCTCAGTGAACGTTTGCCTGAGTTAACCTTGATGCTCGACATTCACCAACACCGTTTCCCCCGTGTTCCTCCCCCAAAGACGGACAACAAAAACCAAAAAAACATCTTCGATCGTCGCTTCGGGAAGTCCTCAGATCACTGCAAATGCCCTTAAATACTGTCCACGTCCTTTTTTTTTTAACGGAGGCACGAGCGTCCTTTGACGGAAAGAATAAGCGGGGTGGGGGGGAATGCAGAAGAGAGCTTGATCTTTACGTTTGAGGGAAAACGCACCGACCTCCAAACCCCTCGCAAAGCTGAGACACCCTCTGTATCCTCGAGGCCTTTATTTACACCAGCACACACACTCAGGAACGAGTGTGTCTATAATTACAGCCTCGCTGGCGGCTGAAAAGAAAAGATCCGGCGGCGCTTCCCTCGGGGAGAGAGAGGTGGTTTTTCTGTACAGTGGGAACGGCGTCCGACCGCTGTCAGTTCATCATCGTCGTCCTCTCGTCTCGTGCTAGTTTGACTGTCCTTAAGATGTACAACCCCGCGCTCGCGTCTCGTCTTTATACACTGTAGTGAATGAGCCGAGGACGAAGAGGCCTCTGATGCAGTCCGCTAGTGTCTGAGGCTCTGTCAGCGTCTCTCTTCAGAGCAAGGTCTAAGTTTTGTTTTGTCGCTGTCCTCCATCTTGTAATCGACAGAGAGGCACTTCTGTAATCTCTATCAGCTGTTCAAAGTGTTTTTTAGTAACGTTAAGATGTGTCTGTTAACGTCAAGTACGAGCGAGGAGAGAGGGGGAGCGAGGGGGAGAGCTCGCCACCTTCAAGCGGGTGAGAATTCGTCCGATCTGGTTGCTGTACAATTCAGGCTGCGCTGGTGCTCTTCGGCGCCCGTTGGCGGGCACAGGTGTGATGCGAGGCGATCTCCGGCTGACTTTATGGCATAAACTGGCACCGTGATGGGCGAGGATGAGATATTAAAGAGAGCGGGCTCTCTCCCTCTGCAGGGCTCTGATGATAAAAACAGTCGATATACAGGCCGAGTTTTAAGAGTCACTGTTGTGTCGAGTGTTTGACAGAGTACCAGGGGCACGGGGCGTCTCGCCGTGCAGTACATACATTAGAGGCGAAACAGGCACAGCTGTTTCGTGGTTTTAGGCAGGCCGTAATGTCGAGCGGCTGCCTGCTGACAGTACTGACGCACGTTCGTCTTGTTCTTTACAACATAATGAGCTCGTAGATGTGACATATGTGGGGAAAACATGTTGTTTTATGTTGAGTAATTTAAGGAGTTGTTTGGGCGGTGAGGTCAGTGAAGAGTGGCCCGACAGCTCCTTTAATTATTGCACAGAAAACTGATTTTCTACATATGAAACATCAACGTTGAAGTGTGTTTATATCGCCAGATTTCAGTTACCGTCTCCGGAAACCGCAAAGCATTATGGTCTACATAAAACGATGAAGTTTGTTGATGAGACTCCGACAGGTGTGTGTTTTCTACGCCCGTCTGTCTCAGTGTGTGTGTGAAGCTCAGCAGCCAGTGTTTTCCAGAGACAGCTGTGCTGTCGCCCTCTGCAGCTCCGAGCTCGCCCTGCGCTGGGTGGGAGGCGGCGGCAGCATCAACCCCAAAATAACTCCTCCTCCTCTTCCTCCACCGTTCTCCACCGCTCCCGTCCTCCTTCCCTTCTCCTCCACCTGCTCCTCCTCTCCCTCGGCCCTCACTTTCTTGTCCTCCGCCTCGTCCCTCTCGCCGTCCGCCTCCATCTTCTGGTCCTCGCTCCAGCGGCGTTTGAAGCGGAGCTTGAGCGGGATGCAGCGAGTGCCTCCGGGGCTGATGGGAGCCGCCTGACCCGGCTCACTCTTCAGGCCCATCAGAGGGAAGGCCAGGCCGCCGCCGCCCCCGCTGCCGATGGGAGGAGTGGCGGGAGTCTTGAAGACCTCCTCGTCGTCGTCGTCGTCGGGGTTGCTGTGAGGAGCGGCGGGGAGGCTGCTCCCGTTGCCGTTAGCTCGGTGATGGTTGTTGAGCTGGAGATGATGACGAGCTGTCGGGGTGAAGATGTCACCTTCATCGTCCTTGTCATTGTGATTGAGCTCATCTTCCTCGCTGATGTCAGTCACCTCCACCTCTTCTTCGGACTCGATGTCTGATATGGGCTCCACCTGAAGAGGAAGAATTCAACACAACATTATTCATGAGTCTGGACACATGTTGGTGTGTTGGTGTGTGTGTGTGTGTGTGTGTGTGTGTGTGTGTCAGCAGTCTTACCTTGATCTTGGGAGGCACTGCGTTGCTCATCTGCCCAGACCCCGTGAAGGAGGAGGACTGGCTGGAGGAGGGAGCAGCCAGCGAGCTCCCGGCTTCCCTCTGTTTGCGGCCGAGTGGCGGCGGCTGCAGCTTGAACTTGAACGGTGACGGGTGCTGCTGCTGCTGCTGCTGCTGCTGCTGCTCCTCCCCTCCTCCTGGCTGCTGGCTGAGCGAATGAGAGAGCGGGTGGTGCGGGCCGTGTAGGTGATGGGCGGCCGGCTTCTCCAGGGTGGGGCGGTGGGGCTGAGGGATGACGATGTTGGGGTAGTGGAGGAAGGCTCGGGGGCTGAGGTGGTAGTTGTAGACGGACTGGGTGTGGGCCTGCAGGTAGTGCTTCATGTCCTCCGGGTTGAAGGAGAAGTGGGAGCCCATCATGGGAGAGGACAGGGAGGGGGACGGGGTGTAGGACAGGTGAGGGGTCGGGGTCATGGACAAGGCTGGGGACAGAGTTGGAGCCAGAAGACCTCCAGGACCAGGCAGCGGGGAGACGGGGAATGGAGACAGAGGCTCTGGGTGGACCCTGGGGGCGGGCCTGGCGAGCCCTGCTGTGTTGGGGTAGATCCTAAAGAGAGAATCGTGAGGCAGACGCGGAGGAAGCAGGCCCCTGTAGGCCCTGTCGGGCCCAATGCCTCGCTCGTCGGCCCCCACGGCCTCCTCCAGCTCCGAGTTGGTGGAGGTGCCGTCGCTGCAGTCGCTCACGGACCCGCGGGCCATGCGGCGAGCCACGCTGCTGAACATGCCGGGGCTGCGCAGCTCCTCGCTGGACGAGAGGACCTCTGACGGCGTGGAGGGCGGGAAACGGAAGTGGGTGCCTCCACTCGGCACTGGAGGGGCGCTCTGAGGGACTCCACGACCTGTGAGGACGAGACAACGTTAGGACTCAAACATACGGGGTCGAAAAGTCCTTTCCTAAACACTTTTCCTCGACCTCACCATCACAAACACTGCTGCAGTCTGCTTCACACTGTTTATATTAACTGATGTTTTCTTTTTATTGTCTGGCTGTGTGTCAATTTTTTGTTTTTGTGGGACGGCATTCTCTCCTTTCCTTTGGTAAAGGATGGCCCGGTGTATCCTCTGCTAAAGGAGATAAGAAAGGAAGCACTGAGGCTCCTTTCTTCAACATTTAGACGATTCAAAGCTCATCGTGGCGGCTTTGTTAATACTTCCGGGTCATTTCACTCAGTTAACACGCTAAATAAGACTACTGGTCTGCACTGAGTATTTTCTCCTCTCTCTGATGGTGTCTGCGTTTTGGTTTTTTAGATATCAGTCTGAGTTTTCTGCGTCGCCACAACGCACCTGAGGTGCGTTTGATGTCATTTACGACGCCCAAAGTGATGAAAAGAAGTCTCTGCTGCGGCGTCAGCAGGGCGGTTTTTTATAGGAACTTTCAACGGCTTGACAGTGTTTTGAGGATTATCCAGAGTAACCAGGATGTAGCTTCTGGACGGAGGAGAATGGTTCCATTTTTTATTGCTGCGAGCATCAGAAAAGAAATTCCATTAACACCCAAAGACAAAAAAAATCTACACGGCTCGATACCACCAGAGCTAAGTGAGAAAATATGTTTTTTTTCTTTTTTTGGACGAAGCAGCACGAGAAAAGGGAAAAGTAACTAATGAGAGAAGGTCACATGTCTCCCATAACTCCAACTATTTTACCCAGAGGGTCACAGGCACACAGAAAGAAAACACTGGGTTACACAAAGCCACAAATTCCCTTCTCTTTCAACCCCTCCTCCGTCCTCCACCGCCCTCCTCCCGCCTGCCAGGGAGACTGTGGCACTGCAATAAATTCTTGGCATCCGCGCACGTGCCAGAATTAAATATTGGAAAAGTCGCTCTTACTGCCATCACAAACATGGGTTGGGTTCCTCTGTTTTTTCCAGCACCGCCGAGCTCGTGTGTGTGTGTGTGTGTGTGTGTCAGAGACGACGACGAGGAGAAAAACTGTGTGTGTGTGTCGATCTAGTGTGTGCAGATCAATCCAGATTGACGTGGGCATGTGTGTGTGTGTGTGTGTGTGTGTAACCATTGTATGAAACCATCATATCACAACATGTCAGTGTGTGGGCCACATCACACGGAGGCTATAATTAAAGTTTCGTGCTGCACTTATGTCACCCAGTATCCAACGCTCCATATGGGCTGTGTTTACACTGGGTGGCCGGGACCAGAACGAGAGACGACTTCAGAGGAGGGAGGAGAGGGATAAACCGGGACGTGGCACACTGATGTCTTCAAACACACACACACACAGTTACCAGGCAGATACATGCACACACACTACACCCAAATTTTTATGGACAGGATTTGTACTTCTCCTCGGATGGCATCAGATTTTTTGGGTGGAAATACTCCACGTGAATTATATTAAACACAGTCAAAGTCTTTACCGATAAGATTTATCTTCGCAGAGTAAAATGGTACGCTGCCCGCCACACAGAGTGGAAAATCTCTCAGACAATAACATTTGAATGTCTTATATACAATCTTTGGGACGCCGACTTCAGAGCTAAAATATCAGATTATGATCGGCTCGCTGTAACTCCACATGAAGTTTGGTCGCATTTAAAATCTCTGTTGGGAAGAACGTGAACGGCGGCTGTGTTTCGGCACGTGTTTGGCCTGATTGAAACACTTCACTGGAAAGTTTTCACTGTCTGCAAAAGAATGGCAAAGTCACAACACGAGCACTTCAAATTCACAGACACCTGAAGGCCGTCGACGTTTTGTCTGTCTTGAGAGTTTATGCTCGTTGAACAGGTCCTTGCATTCGAGTGTGATTTCATTCTTTTCATTTGGTTGCATCTCACTTGCCAAAAGATATCATTCAGTTATTCTCATGGTTAAGAGCTTTTTTTAATACATCGGCACGACCCCTGAAAATCATAACAAAGACGCGTTAAGACGATAACTCTTCAGGGTCTGATGCTTCGTTGGTTGGTTTGCGAGTGTGTGCGTACCGGAGCCCATGTCGATGAAGGGGTAGTTGACCAGCACCAGTTTGTTGAAGTTAAACTTGTAGGTGAACCTCTTCCCTTTGGTCTTGTGGAGGATCCTCTTGTTGTAGTAGTATCTGCAGAGAAGGGGAAAGGACAGACAGCGTTATCTCCTGCTGAGTTGCATGTTGGATCAGCAGCAGCGTGCAGTAAACCTCTGACCGTGGCCACAGTTTGTTTTCAGCCAGATATCTCAAAGTGTGAAACCAGAGTGAAGCCGTGGAGAAGTACACTTATTACGCTCAAACTGTGGACTGAAAAAAGATTTCTCTTCGCAGGCCACAAAACGTCTCTGTGTGGTAGCCAGCGATTATTCACAGTGCGGCCGAAATGAATAAACTGTGACAGTTGGCTTGTGTGTGGACATTTAGCAACCATGCTGGCTGGTTTGACCGCAGCGTTTAGGGCCGCTGGTCACCAACAGCCAATGAAATCTACACTTTCTTCATGCATCCCCACCAACGTGAAGTAATTACTGTAGAGTTCTGCATAGCAGTGTACAGTGAATGAAGACATTAAGCTACGTTAGAGGCTGTTAAAATTAAACTTTTATTTCAGTGAGTAAAGGAACAAACACAGGGTCAGCTCTGAACTCCAGGTGTGGGTGAAAAATCGATTCTTGTAATCGTTACGTTAACGAATAAAAAGGGCTAGACTCAACTGCGAGGGCGCAGTGCAGCAGACGTTCATCTTCAAAACAATGGTGGGCTTCATTCTGGACTTCATAATTAGCTTTGCAGGACAAAGATGAATCATTTTGTGAATGCTACCACCTACAGACTAATGTTAGCGGAGCTCAGGCTGCATTCAGGCAGGACCAGACGCTGCGGTGAATCACCACATGGTTGTGCGGTGGTGTGTCTATTTGTGTTGAACGGAACCGCTGTGAAACAATCAGGAAATAACTTTTTATTTCGCTACAGAACCGGCTTCATCGATGCTGACGCTCGCTCACTCTCATTCACTGTCTATGTCTCTTAACCGTTCAAACCGTCAAACACAAACCATATTAAACTTCTTTGTGTCTCTATTTTGCAGCGTAAATTGTGAGTCAGACTCAGATTTGGAAGCTGCTTCTAAAGGTAGAGTATCAGAGTTTAGATGGTCTCAGTCTCAGAGACATTTCAGCCTGACTGCGGAGGTTTGACCGGTCCGAGCGTCTGATTGGCGGCTGCTGGCAGCGTGACGTCGGGCTGTGTTTTTTCGAAAAGTTTGATCTGGCTCAACTTCTCCGCCACGGGTTGCTGCGTTTTTCTGACAGATAAAAGGGACTCCCCTCACTCAAATGAATAGAAAAAAGCGCTGTATCCTGTCTGAATGTGGCCTACTCCAGCACTAAAACATCGAGTCCTATGGACAAACAAATCTGGAACAAATAGAACAACTCGGCCTGTAGATCGTTGTATTTACATAAAGCGTTACAGATAACGATGGCTTTCCCAGGGACTAGCATTACAGCAGAGAGGCTGTTCTCCACTGCTGGAGACATAACGTTAACGATAACAACACAGTGGATCGCTCCGCTTATTTCCCTTTCCTCCTCTTTAATCATGAACACACATCAACTTTTGTCTCTACAAAAGAAAACATTTAACCAGGTCACTAAATTACATTTTCATTTCATTATTTCCAAACAGGAAGAAGACTGTAAGATGCTTCCTGGTTAATTAACAAAACACTACCTGCATGAGGACACGATTAAACGAGCTGCTCCCGATGTGAGCACACGGCTCGATTCAAAACTCTCTCTCACTTAAAGGAAGAGAGACAGCCGTTCTGATTTCGCCTTACCCAGGCGGCTCCATTAATAAGAGTGCGTTAGTCATCGTCAATACACAAGAGCGATGTAGAGGAGTGAATAGCCGAGCCTCTGACAGCTCATCTAAAAAGATAAAATGGCTCCCTGTGACTCACCGATAGCCTCGGGACAAAACCACATTCATGTTTCTTTACATAAAAACTTCTAAACAGCGGCTCTCATTCAATTCACAGTGGCCACTTCGTTCTGGGAAATGTAATATGTTATTCATCATTTTCCAGCAGATTCAAGCAGAGAAGAGCTCAGAGGCTAAAATTATACACAAAAAGACGGATAGGCTCGAGTAAGATGTCGTCAACAGGTCTCATGCTGTCAATAAGCCTTGAGTATTTCAGTTTAACCGTTACTTATCCGTCCATCTATCCAATTTTTCTTTACAAATCCATCTAACAGGAGGAATAGCTTATTTTTGGCCACATATATAACATGATATAACATGTTACATATCTGGGAGGTGATGAATGTTCATGCAAACACAACAAACTACTTTAAATTCCTCCTTTTTTCCTCAAAATGCTGCTTAACTTCACAAACTCAACATGCTTCATGTCTGCCTCCCCACAGAGCTACAAAACGATGCATGACAACGAGATGAAACTTAATTTCTTTGCACCGTTACAGCCCGAGAAAAGAGCCAAAGTGTAAAAAAAAGAATCTTACAGATGATTTTTCCTGAAATTGGTCACACAAATCAGAGCATTAGTCAGCGGAGTCAGGACTGTGTGAACCAGGAGCTCATCCTGCCCCTCAATGACTCAAAGAGTGAAGGGCCTCTTCTGATGGAGCTGACTACTATGCCACCCACACCATCAACATCACCACCTCCAGCACATGTAATACAGGCACATACACACAAACACATAAAGGGGAGCGGATATGCAGCAGGCACACATGTTCAGACAGAAAACATACAAGTAATGACAGCTGAATGACGCCTGGTTGCTCACACAAGCCACCTGTAACAGCACGTACCTGTCAATCAAAGCGCCCACGCTCTTAATCCTGCATAACTTTAAGCCTTAATATAATTTGAACAGGTGAGTTGTATAAAAATTCACCCTCAGTACAGTTGTCATGAATGGGGAAATTAGCTATAGAGACCAAAACTGTTTTTTGTACCAGGCTGTAAACATGTTTATTTCTGCTGTGAAGTTGGACATTTTAACATGGGGGCTTATGGAGACTGACTCACTTCTGGAGCCAGCCTCAAGTGGACGTTTGAGGAACTGCAGTTTTGGGCACTGACGTGAGGTGAAGTATGAAGTCTCACGGATGACAGGTGCTTAGATTCGTGTTCAAATATTCGGCACTTGGAAACTTTGTACAGGTGTAAATTTAAGTGGCAACCAGGCGTGCGCACAAATAAGACGTGTGAAGTCAAAACAGTTTATACTACACACACACACACACACACACACATATTTGTGAGTGAGTGTTAACAATATGAGGCCCGTTTGTCACTAAAAGCTGGAGGGACATGATGTTCACAGACGTGTTGATGGATGGATGGCACTTTGAACGGGTGGAGGAAAAGGCATATAAATCCACACATACATGTGAAAGGAACAAACACACACGCTCAAACAGTATTGAGTCAATATGGGACAGCCGCTCTCACATGCCGGGCCCAGACTCGCTGCAGGCCTCCCTCCTGCTCTTTGAAGACCATTTGAACTTCCGTCAAATGAACTAGAAAGACAGTACGGACTCAACCTCGTGTGTACACGTAGGAGAAGTGCGTGTGAGCGCACGGTCATTTCTCACATGTACGCTGTACGCATGAGTGAACCAACACGTGTTTAGTAATGCATGCCGACTTCAAAGACGCAGAGGAGCATCAATCAAAGACGTCACATCTAACAGAGAGACTTCAGAGTTAATTAACAGCCCTTCATTCATATAAAAGCTTTACAAACCACAGTAAAGACATCGCAGCGCAACAAAGCTCGACTCCAGCTGGTCCTTAATGTAAAATACTAACTGAGACGAGGGAGGATGTGACGGCTCCTGCATCAGATTGACTGTAAATCTCCTGTTAAACCTCCGCGGGCACGATTCCATCGATACAAACTGTTTAATTTGAAGATCAACATCAACATTTTGGTCGGTTTCTGTCTTTGTGACACATGAACGATGTGTTCTAAATATACAGACTGCGCCAAGGACTCTCAATTCTTCAGCATCAAATAAAAAAACAGAAGATAAACAAACCTTTTCTTGACACGTTACTCCAGTTAAAAGCACGTTTATCCAACGTATACTAAACTTTTACCAGCCTTAGTTTTGCTTGTTTGTTGCATGATATACTTAAATCATTGTTACAATGGAACTACATGGTTAAATGTGATAAATCAATTCTCCTCTACAGCTAGACGGCGTACATACATCACACCTGCTGTGCTGTTTCTTCTTATGTAACGTTCACCTGTTAAATGAACCAACAAACACATAAACAACAGTGTAAAAATCACTGCGTCACATCAGCAACATATTTAACTCTTTAAGAGGAGCAGCGTGCGGGATTTAGTGGTATCTAGTTAGCAGATTGCAACCCCCTCCACTCGCCCTCCTGTTCCAAGCATGAAGGAGAACTTATGGTGGCTGCGAAAAGATGCTAAACTTCCTGTTTGCAGCCTGTGTTTGTCCTTTCTGGGCTACTGTAGTGCAACATGGTGGACTCTGTAGAAGAGGACCTCATTCCAAGGTGACAAAAACTCTTATTTTCAGGTGATAACACACTAATAAACACATTTATGCATATTATATTAGATTTCTGTTGTATTCTGTAAACAGAGCGGCTTAAATCCGACACACCGGACCTTTAAATTCAGGATGCGTGTTGAAATATATTCAAGTACAAGTCCAGAGAAGGTTGTGTGTCTTTAAATATGCAGTCATGTTAGTGTAAGTTGAGGATAAAAAGAGGTTTAAGCAACAAACAAGACGCAGATGGGCTGGAGGAGGGCTGACATATAACAAGGTGTTAAGTGTATGTGTGTGTACGTGGGTGTGAGTGAGTGTGTGTGTGTGTGTGTGTCTGTGTGTGCGCGCGTGTGTGTGTGTGTGTGTGTGTGTGCGCGTGTGTGTGTGTGGTGGTGATGAAGCAGTGTAACTAGTCATCACCATGGCAAACTATAACCCACACCAACCTACAAACACAGGAGGCGACACTGATGACTAGCAGTGTGTGTGTGTGTGTGTGTGTGTGTGTGTGTGTGTGTGTGTGTGTGTGTGTGTGTGTGTGTGTGTGTGTGTGTGTGTGTGTGTGTGTGATTATGAGAGAACAGACTGGCAGCTAAATAAAACTCTGCAGCATCCCACATGTGCTCCGCGGAGGGTGAAGGTGTGCGTTTCTAAATCTGCCGTTACCCTCGAGTTTTAGCACGCGGCGCAGATGTACATTCGCACAAAAACACTTAATTCCTTTTGTCTTACACAGAAACTCGCCGCCGCCGCAATTAAGCGCCACATTTAGCCCCGAGCGAGCTACAAAAAAAAAAAAAAAAAGACTGAGAAATAAGGGAATAAGCTCAAACTCAAGCAAAACTAATGAGGGAAATGAAGTTAAACGTTCCTGTGAATCATTATTTAACCGTGAATTGAAGCTAAGTGAAGATAAGTGACAGAATCTTTTCCAAATTTAAAGTTGTGTAACTCGACAGAATCTAAATAAGGAATAGAGGTCATGGCAAAGAAACAAGATGAAAGCTTTCATCACCACGTCTCCTCTTTCTATTCTTCACCTTCTGTTTTTTCTTTTTTACACCTCGTGGAGTTCAGACAGAAACAGAACAGGCCGAGGATAACTGAGAAGAAATATTGTTCCAATTGTGGCGAGCGTGTGAATGATGTGTGATCTGTTATGTTATCCCTGACAAATTGGATTCATCTAAGAAAAAAGAAAAACTCAATCTCGTATGCTTCAATGAGTTCATCTGGAGTTCAGAAACAACATGATTCCAGTTCCTGTAACTTTAGATCCACCCGTCTGGGCTCTTCGCCGTTATCTGACTCCTCTGCTGTTGATGCCTGCCACGAACACATGACCCAAATATAAAATTAAATATTAGCATCAGTCAAGACGAGCCTCGCTGAGGCAGTACCGTTAAGACTGGAGCACGAGTGTTTGTCGACGGTGTCCATCTGACGCGGCTGCTTACTTTCAACTTGGCATGCTAATAAACTTCCACAACTTTCAATCAGAGTAGAGAGAAGCATTATCGCTATTGAAGGAATGCATTAAAATGAGTGTTTTCTTGGTGAAACGCTGAGTCTAAAAATACAGTTTAGACCTGTGTCACATCTGAGTGCCTATGATCAGGTATATGTTGACAGTCTGGGGTGAATGAACAAGTTTTGGGTGGACACGTGTTCAGTTTCTGCTGTCATATGAAGGATTTGTGCGACATTCAGCTTGTTAATGTCTGTTTAGTGACCAAAAACAGCCGAAAAAAAGCAAATAAATAAAGTTTAAACATGCTCAAGGGGCTGATGAGCATGAGCGACGTCACCCACAGGTTTCCGTCTCCCGGGTAATCTAAATATCAGCCAAGACGTGGATCATTGGTGGTCCTGAGGCGGGCCGGAGGACGCCTGGGTACTCAAACAAGCCATCTGTGACCGCACTACCTGTCAATCAAAGCATCCACGCTCTTAACTCTGCATAACTTTAAGCCTTAATATAATTTGAACAGGTGAATTCTATAAAGATAGATAGATAGATTCACCCTCAGTACAGTTGTCATGAACGGGGAAATTAGCTATAGAGACCAAAACTGTTTTTTGTACCAGGCTGTAAACATGTTTATTTCTGCTGTGAAGTTGGACATTTTAACATGGGGACTTATGGAGACTGACTCACTTCTGGAGGCAGCCTCAAAGTGGACGTTTGAGGAATTACAGGTTTTAGCACTTCCACACTGGCTTCACTTCCCAGCCATGGAGGTTGCTGCTTGGTCTGGACCTGTGCAGCCAAGTTAAAGTAGGCGTTCCCCCCTCTGGTCTCACCTTAGCGCTCGGCTGAGCTTGTCGTAGTTCATTTGTGGTTTACACTTCCTGGCCCCCCACAAGCGGGCCACCTCGTCCGGGTCCTTGATGACAAACTCCCCGTAGTCCCCCTGCCAGGCGATGACATCGTGGTACTCCTCTTTCCTCAGCAGCTCCAAGATGAAGTGCCACAGCTGGATCTGTCTGGAGCCCGGGCTCGACTCGGGCTTGTAGGCCCAATCCGGGAAGGCAAACCCTGAGGAACAGGAGAGAGGAGAGAGGAGAGAGGAGAGGGGGTGTTCAGCTGGATAATCATGAACAGAGGCTGAATTCAAAGACAGGATGGACACAACAAGAAAAATCTGTGTTTTTCCCTCTCCACAGCTCTTTAAACCACGTCTAGTCTTTTTGTTTGTCTCAAGTTGTTGTTGGTGCGCTGCGTGTGATAAACCATTATCCTCTTGTGAAGTTGTTAATTCTACTTGACTGCAGCCGCTCTGGTTTCAAGGTCAGCAACACAATAAGTGACAAACGCTCGTGTTTACAGCTAATAATAGTCAGGACTGTGTGTGTGGCGATTTCTTGGTACTAAAAGACATATTGTGAAATAAAAAAACAGTCAATTGGCATCATTTTTCGTCGTTTGAAGGTTGTTTTTTTGTTTCCCTGGAGATACGTTCTAATTTTCTAAAGACAGAAGAGAGAATACAGGAGGAGAAAGAGAGGAACTGACAAAGAATGAAGGATGAAACATGTTTGCTGAACGTCCTGAACACATTTCGGTCTGCGTGACTTTGCCGCCAGAGCCGATCCGTGCCTCCGGGAAAAGCTGGTGATGATCACTTTGGCTAAAATCTGTTCCCACAGACGCGCAGTCATATCAAAGCTTTGCTGCTATCGCCATCAAAGCTGGAAAAATCAGCACTGTTATAACAGATTAACAGGCCTTGGAGATACGTGCAGACGAAATATAAGCTGTGGTTTTATAACTACTATCAGGACGCACACTGAACACGAGCGCACACACACACTATTACCCGACAGTTAAAGTAAAGTAAAGTATAGGCTTCGAGTTGTAAAGCAGTGGGTGGCAGTAAAAGACTCAACACCACTTCAACACAAGGCCAGGCTGAAAGGCTGAATAGCAAAGGCATGGTGACACACACAGACACACACACACACACACACACACCTCATTAGGACCAGATGTGCCTTGGCAATCAGGCTGAGAAAGCTGAGGGTGGGAAACATATGGCCACAATATAACAATGCAGAATTTTGTGCGTGTATGCGTTTATGTAACTGTAAAGAAACACACTCTCCTAAATACCGAGGTTACAATCAGTTTCCCACACTCTACAAAGTCAGTCATATCTATACAGCGATGACAGTGAACTGTTAACAACAATACGCCCAAGGCCGACACACTATAACACCGGCGTGGCCTGTTGACTGAAGTTGTAACGGCGCTGATATAATATTCAAAGTTGTTGCATCACGCTGAAAGTGATCCGTGCCTCTGAACGCCGTCTAATGTATCCGTGTGCGGGCGCACTGATCGGACACGTTACACGGGGAATTGTTTCATTATTTTCAGCACTTTATTGCCTTGTCAGCATTTGATAGGAAACCGCCTCTGGGCAGCTCCATAAAAATGAAAAAAATAAAAAAGCAGACAACCACGCAAAAAGAAAGAACAAAAGAACAGATGAAGAACAGACAACAAGACATAAAACAGGAAAAAGAGGAGTTGTTAAAGTTGAAGACACACCTGGCAACTAAATCCTCGGGTAAAGTAAACTGTATCTAGACATGGTGCCCAGATGGTAATTAAATCAATTATGATTTTTCCATTGACACAACATGCTCTCATTGTCTGCACTGTGTGCTTATTGGGATTAAATCCATTTATGAACAGGCAGCAGAGAGTAAATGAAACGTAAAATAGCAGGTGCCAGTTTATTTACGCGATAATACACGAGAGGGTGTGCTTTAACGTCATTATTGGCACGACAGGGATGCGGTCAGTAAGCGTCACTGCAGTTACACAACAATAACCGACTTAAATAAAATATATAATCGAAATGTTTCACATTTTGGGGCAATTTGTTTTGTTTCCGTTCTGATCTCTGTTTCCATGGAAATACACGATGTCTGACTAATACCTGGAAAACAATCAGTCACAGCAGTACACTCCTATTTGTAATGAAAGCCAGTTTACTACTCCAGCAAGTAGTCTGAGCCTTAGCAACGCCCTAGCAACAGAGACGATAACTAGTCCTAGCCAACTAATGTTAATAAGCTTTCTAGAGATCGTGGAGTTTCCAAACTGCATAAATACAAGACATATAAATACTAAACTAAGAAATCTAAGATAAGATATTTATTCCATGGACAGATTTAGCTGCTAAATCTGTGGACTTCACTTTTATTTTTAAGCTAAAAACGCTGTGTCAGCAACTCACTGGCACAGCTGCCAACTCCACAGCGCTGTTCAAGTCCAAAAGTCAAAATATATTGAGTAAAATATAACAACGAAATAATTTCTAAAATTATATAATAAATAAACATCAACTCCAGTCCAGATTATTGGACCTTTAGTCTTTAAAAAACATTTTCTTTGCACAACACAAACGAGGTACACATCTGTATTAACGAGGCATCTAACAGCTCCAAAAAATACAGAATATTCATTAAAGAAAGATGAAATTTAAAATTCAGATGTATTACTTGCTAAAGTTGAGTTTCTAAATGTCTAGTTGACCAATCAGATTGCTTGGTGGGAGCTACTTGTTGTATAATAAAAATTACAGGACGTACCTGATATTTACTTTAAACACATGCTCTTTTTTTTTTTTACAGTGTTTTTGTCAAACAGCTGCCCCGCAGGTCGTTTCAAACTGCTGCAGCGGTGTTTGTACCTGTGGGAATGGATCGTACCGGTCTCCTTTTGTGAAGGTGAGCGGATGACAAACTCCAGAGTGAGTCATGACATTCCTACCTTGCCCACCTGGGTGGTGCTTCGGTAATGCTCTTTGAATTGTCATGAGCTGCGTTTACAAATTGCTGAGTTTGCTGATGTGAATCGCAGCGCGCTGATATGTTCGGCCTGTCTTAACATGTGTTTTCTCTTATCCAGATACAGATCGCGTTTTAATAGCAGGTGTAAATGGAGTCCAAGAGAGTCATGGAAAAACTAACCAGGCACTGAAACCAAAGTCCAATATCAGGTGTGCAAAGTCTGCAAATGCTGTTAATCCATAGTAGGAGTAGAGGAGGAAGTGGTGGCAGCAGTAGCTGTACGAGACATGACAGTTTGAAGCCACTCATGCAGAGACACAGAGAGAGCCACAAAAATGCACTTATAATACGTACTGTTTACAATACAGCGCTGCCACATTACACCAAAAGGTCAAATACAACTCAAGCGACTAAACACTGCAGGCACATCTGATTAATTTATGCAGCGTCCACATCGTCACACGGGTTTAAACTTAGCAAGCGACCCAACTCCAAGTACTGCACGGGCACTTTGCCTCTGACATTGCTGCAAGCTCCCTTGTGAGCAACGCCTGGCTAAACAATGGAGAGAGAGACACACACACACAAGTTGAGTAACAAGTTGTTTTTCCCCTTTAGGATACACTTAAGAGATTCAAGCTGTGACGTTTTATTGTCCAACAGACAACAACTTTTGCAAGAATTCCAGCGGAGCACAGTTGCATCCTCTCTCGTCTCCACTTTCTTTCCATTTTTCAAAACTCTCAAAAGCAAACAGTGAAAAATACTGACGGCTTCATCCACCGATCACTGAAATTCATGTGAATATTTTATTGGAGCTACGAAGTGTTAACGATTTTAAGAAAACATGTCCCAAAGTCTCTGATTTCAGCTTCTCAAATGTGAATATTTTCTGGTTTCTTTAGTCCTCTGTGACCGTTAAACTGAATACCTCTGGACTGAGGACAAAACAGGACGTTTGAGGACATCATCTTGTTCTTCTTCTCATCTTCTGGACCAAAAAACGAATGGATTAATTTAGAAAATGATCAACAGATGGATCAACAATGAAAATAATCATATAAATATCATTTTTATTGCAATCTCAGAATCGACTGCATCATTGACGGCCTTGTCTCGGACAAAGAGGACTCTGGATTTTATTTCATGACGGGTCAAGAAATCTGCAACACAGCGTCCAAAAGAAAACACACAGCAGTCAGTAAATCCTGCAGTTTGTTTACTGAGAAGGCTGCGAGGCCTCACCCAAAGAGACACTGCGAATATTAGCTACCTAAGTATGTCTGGTCCTGGTCTTGGTCTAGCTGGTCTTGACTACTGATTGAGCACTGGTGAGCAGTGTATGTATGCTGCGTTCAGGCTTAAAGTTGATGATCAGATGTGCTGCGTTCACTCTGTACATACAGTTCCTCTTTAGTTTTCACGTCTTAGCACACTCATAAAAACTTACAAAAGTCATATTAAGGAACAGAAAAAAATGTCCTGAAAAACAGAGCCATTCCTGATGACTAATAAACCACATGCTGCTATCTGATCCCCTATGGTGCTCGGAGAGTGAGCCAGAAGACAGACAAGCTGCCTATGATAGTTGATAATAGCCATTTGAAGGCAGATTACTAATGGGGGTACGAGCATATGATTCACACGCCAGACAATAAGGCTCTTGTCGCTGGGGACAGGTTAGGCGTTGTGACACAGACGCAACACACTGCTGTATAATCGGGGTGCAGGAAAACACACATGCACACGCACACGCACACACACACACACACACACACACACACAGAGCAGAGTGGATTAAATCAAAGTGGGCGAGCTAATATCTCACACACATACACAAAGTACACAGACACACAGCACAGGTTAGTGGGGAGAGGTAAGTGGGTTCATGCGTGGGCGCACAGAGCACACAGACAAAGAACACAGGAATAGCAACCATGCCCACTGCATGAGAGTGAGAGTGTGTGTGTGTGTGTGTGTGTGTGTGTGTGTGTGTGTGTGTGTGTGTGTGTGTGTGTGTGTGTGGTGCAGATGTCCCTGCTGACTCATAGCTTGTTCGTTCGTCGTTCAGCTTTCACAGATTCCGCCTTTCTTTCTCCCCCTCAACACCACTGCCATCGCTTTCTTCCTTTCTTTTCTCTTTCATTCGGTCCCTCCCTCGCTCAGCCTCTCCTAAGACACACCGTCTCCTAGCAACAAAAGCTTTTTAGCTCTAAAAATAAATGGCCGAGTCACGACAGACAAGACAAAATATGATTCAATTACACAAACTTGCCAAAAGAGTTTAGAGTTTTGGGCGCGGATCCAGAGAGCTGCAGTGTGAGGGTGTGATCCGTCTAAGGCTGCCTGACCAGCGGAGACCTCTCGGCTGCGGCGCGGGATTCGCTGTCACGCCATGTTTACACGGGACAGGACGCGTCGGCCTGTCTCATAAGCGCCGGAGGAGTTTTCAACCGTCATCCGGCTCGATTTGAGTCGAAAATGACACTCGCGGTCTTTTTCTTTTGACGGTGATAGAAAAGACACAGCTGATGGTGTGGCATTGTGACAGATGCACAACTGAGCGTCCAGTTGGAGGTGCATCTGCTACAGCTGCTGCTGGTTAATGTAACGCGAGTAAAAAGAGATTAGCAGGCTGAGACAGAAAGAAACAACGACGGCAAAAGAGCAGAACGAGTGAACAAACAGGGAAACTTTGAAACCTCCAATGTTTGGCAATCTCAGCCTTCATGCAAAGAGGACGGGACACCGGCCTGGTTAAGCCTGAATTTTATGATCCTTACACCACAAGCGATTCATCTTTTCCCTCTTTCAGGCAGAAATCCTCCTGAAATTAAGATCAGCTGTCGTTGCATGAAATCTCTACATTTCCTGGCTATCTGTAACTACCAGCTTCTACAACACGAGCCCTCCTTTGTGAATCATTTCTGCTAACTCTGTTAGAACATGACAGGGCTGTTATCGAGGTAGCCGCAAAGCTCGCATGATATTTGGCGTCTGGCACGTGAGGCCGGGCAACGCGGGAATTTAAATATAACGTAGGAGGCAAGAT
Source organism: Sciaenops ocellatus (assembly GCA_033000465.1). NCBI lineage: Eukaryota > Metazoa > Chordata > Actinopteri > Sciaenidae > Sciaenops > Sciaenops ocellatus. The sequence continues at coordinate 21,850,493 of CP136873.1, forward strand.
ATTTCTGACTCTGGCGTGGAGGGAGAATGGTTCTCTATTTCTGGGTTGGACCGATTTCTAACCATTTGAACAAGAAGGTAGTGAAGGTTGCAGCTGTCAAATGTGCAGCTTTACAATTAAATCTTAGATTAAGATGCAGTTTAACATGCGTTTTTAGTGTTTTGTATAAGATTTGCATGTAAAAACATATAAACTCAGTAAAAATATCTTATAGTCTTATATCCTATATCTTATAATAATCTTCTAGTGCACATTTAGGACCATTTTGGGGTCCTATTCAAACACGGGGTTAGGGTTACTGACTCCAGCTACTTCCGATTAGTCTACTGCGCTGGTCAACTGCTCGAGAGGTCCGGATGCACCACAGCTACAAATACAAAGAAAACTGACAAAACAAGAGCAGACAAACAAACCCGAAGCCCTTTGTGCTATCTGGCAAGCTCTGCTCCAGACAGGAAGAATTTCTGATTGTCAGGCGGAGGTGAAACACACCATTTCAGGCCTCATTGGATTCTATATATAGCAAAGTACAGGGTAGAAAAACTCATTTACTATTAGCCTGCAGTCCCAAGCCACCTGTGTTCTCCTTTCCAAGAGAAACACAGGATCCGTGCAGCCTCGGCCGGTGGGTGAGGGGCGTTTAACACGCAGGTCTGCTTTTCTTAGGGACCCTGACGTCACTGCAGTTGGAATAGTGCTCGTAATAACCGATAGCCATCATTGGGGTATTGTCCAGAGCGGCTGCAGCCGCTGAGACTAAACACAAACGGCCTCCCTCTTTACGTCCCCCCAACAAGTTCCTTTAACATGCTGTTCCATCTATCCATCTATCCCCCCGTTTATTTTTCCCTCCCTTCCTCCCATTCTTTGGTGGCTCTATATTTAGCTGTTGGAAAGGTCGGTGTGTCTGTCTGCAGGGTAATGATTCAGGGGCACGCAGAGCGACGCACAGAGGTAACAGGCCAGGCCTTAATGGGCGGGGGGGCTGGCTGGCTGGCTGACTACTGAAATCTGGATGGTGATTTTTATCAGGGATGGGATCAGGACAACACAGAAAAGCAGGAAATAAATGGGTACAGAGCAGGAAAAGGGGAATCTCCGCTGGGCGTAAACGTTACTGGCATGTGCAGAAAGTTGAATTCTGGAGAAAAATACACAAATAAAAAACAAACGGAAAAAAAAGTTTCCAACCTCACGTGAACATTTTAATGCAGGACTTGTTTGGGAAAGTCTGTAAAACTTCAGAGAAGGTCATTTTTAAATCTTAGTTCAGGATGAACTCGTCGTCTGGGTTTCCATCTTTGTAAACTACCTGTCTACAACGCCGGGATCACAACAGACAATCTAACACCGCTTTATTGAGGAGTCCTGAGCCTCAAAGTACTGTTTAAAAGGCCTCTGCTCCTCATTGAGCTGATCTCATAATTACCCTTAAAGGATGGGGAGTTTAGATTCAAGGAGCCAGTGGCTTAAAGCCAGGGAGGAGTCAAGAGAAGGAGACGGGACGGGACGGACGAGGAGGAAGTCGGGTGGAAAGGAAGAAAAAAGTGAAGGAGTGGGTCAGGAGGAGAAAAAAAAAAAAAAGAAACGCGATCCAGCCGAGATCAAACGGGAAAGGAGGACGGCCGGCTGCAGGTGCGTGGCGTGAACCCTCACCTCGAGTCTCACATGATGCTATTACATAAGGTTTACAGACAGACCGACTGGGAGAGGACGAGAGACAGGGTCAGTGTTAGAGAGGACAGATAAAGACAAACATACGTGTTTCGCTAGAAAACTCTTAATAGACTCACTTTGTTAGAGATATGAGACATTGAAATATGAGTTTGATGTGTTGGAGAGTAAATCATTATCACATATTGTGGGACTGCCCCAAACTGAGCTACAAAAGCACCGAGCTCAGCATTTAAAACTCAGATAGCGCTGAACCTGGAGACTCTTTATCCAGAACGTGTGTTACTTTTCAAACAAAGTAAGGATACAAAGCTGCTGCAGGACCTTCGAGTGGCAGGTAAAAAATCAATCACTAGAAGGAGGCCAAGTCCAGTACCACCTACATTGGAAGACTGGTATGAAATAAATTTGGAAACATGTAAAATGTAAAAGTTGATTCATTCTTTGAGGATTCAAAAGGACAAATTCTACCAAATCTGAAATAAATGGATCCAATTTAAAACCCCAATGTGAGCAGGCTTAGTTTTCTTTCTTTGATGTGGATAATAGAAATGTAAGCTCTCTTGGCTGTCTTTACTGTATATCGTCGTGAGATGGACATATGTTAGAAAGATGAAGCCTTGGCCAGATTCAAGCAGAAGTAAACTGGGATAAATATATTTGGATATACAAGCCTGGAAATGAAGATGGAGGACTGAGAGTTACGGCCCGACAAAGATCTGTTGGGGGTAACACCTTTCTGTGTACATGTATGTAAGAATTGGGCTTTTTTTGTAAGAATATTGCTGAATATTTTGTATATAAAAACTCTGCTTGCACGTTCACTTGACAACCAAACAAGTGACTGAACTATGAGGCCGGAGGAAAAGAGGAACAGAAAGAGAAAATGACAGAAAATCCAGGTGTGAGTGTGAGAAGTGAATAATGATAAAGAGACCAGAAGAAACGCTGCTCGAGTAGATAAAGCTCACAAAAAAACTTCTTTTATGAGCGGAGATGAGATGATTTGTTATTAATGACTGAAATTTGTGCAGATAATGTGGAACACCGGGTTTGTTGGCACAGTTTGAGCATCAATGAAGCGACACTGTATGCTTCTTCGGGGATGATGTGGGTGCTTTCCATCTTCTACTGTGAGCGATGCTTCCCGTAGACTGCGAGCGGTCCAAGCTAAACAAAGCCTCACCATTTGGGATGAGCAGTGTCAGAGCGCCGACAGCTGCGCCGCAGAAGAAGAGTTAAGGCACTGTAGAAAGTAAGAAAGGGGGGGAGGAGGACGAGGTTTGACCGTTTGCCACGGCAGCGAAAGCCTTGGACTGCAAAAAAAGAAAGAAAGAAAAAGCGAAGCCTTTAAGTGTATAAACCGTCTCTCCTACAACTGAGACAGCTAAGCCACTCTAATCTGTGACACAGCGGCCGCCTGAACCTCGCCAGACAGAAACCTGTCACGTCCTGGAGAACTCCGCGGCACCTAGGAGGCAGCCAAGGCTGTGATTAAGCCCGGCCTGGCTCGGTGTGTGTGTGTGTGTGTGCCACTTATTATACTCCAACATGAGGGGAAGCTCCTGTTCCATTCAGCCGGGGCCCCCACGGTCATATAGCTGAATTAAACGTGCCTAAATGAGAATAATGTGGTCACCTGGTCACATCATTTAACCTTTCTCATTAAAACATATTGTACTGACGGCCCTGAAGGGAAGACAGAAAGGCAGCCAATCACAGGAGAAGATTATCACTGTGTTAATGAGAGACAAAGTAAACAATCACATCGGTGATGATCTCAGCGCTCAAACTTCTATCTGCTAATCTGCAGCAGACGAGCCGAGGATGGAGACTTATCAGCTGCAGGCCTACAGAGAGGAAGAAGAACACATACATGCACGTACACGTGCTCGGGAACTCGTCTGAGCATGCTTTCCTTCGAGAAAATGACAACCCTGTAAAACATTCGGCTGTAATGAGCTCCTGGCTACCTGACTGCCTCGCTACAGATTTCACAGCTTGCTTCCTATTGTCAGAGTTAGGTTGGAAGGAACTGTGTGTGTGTGTGTGTGTGTGTGTGTGTGTGTGAATGACAGTGAATGACAAACCGGAAAGGAGACGGAAATAAAGACAGAATGAGATTTGACTCCATTATTTCGATGCCGAGGTGCACTGAGGCAGCACTGATTCGCTTCATCTGTTGCACAGCAACACACACTCTACTGTGCACATACCCAACTTGTACATATTTATGACACACTGTTAGTCTGCAGGAAATAAGGCCGCATTCAGACAGGATCCAGCCCTGTGGTGAAAACACAGGTTTTTTCCCCCCATTCATTTGAGTCGGGGTCGTCGCAGCGACAGTTGAGCTGGATCCAACTTAAGGAGAAACGCAGCCTGACGTCACGACACTCGAATCAGGCAAAATCTACCTGTTGTGTTCTGGCTTCGTTTATTTTTAATGAATGTGACTCGCAATCTATGTTGCAAAATCAAGACAGGAAGAAGTTTAATTTGGTTTGTGTTCAATGGTTTGAGAGAGAGAGAGCAAGCAGTGGTTGAATGACACAGACAGTGAATGAGAGTGAGCGAGCACCGGCCTCGATAAAGCCGGTTAATCGTCAAAAATAAAAAGTGACTTCCTGATTGTTTCACAGGGGTTACGTTCAACGCAAACAGACACACCTCCAGCAACCAACCCCAGCCCTCACCATCCTCCGCGTCCCCGCAAGCCTGTCGTGTTTCCTGAATGCACGCTAAGGCATGCTACCACCCTGCAGAAGTCGACCAATGGTCAGCCTAACGAACAAACCAGCCGGCTCCACGGTTGCCGTGCTGATTAATAACATCGTCATGACGTCGTCGAGCGAGCCTCGTTTCAGAAGGAAGGGAAAGAGGAACCAGAGTGAATCTGTTCACACGAAGGGAAATAGATGAAATCAATCTCTTTTACCACAAACACACGAAGACTGAATTACAAATATCAGATATCAAGAGATAAACTTTGCTGTTATCCTCGCCATCGATGGAGAATAATCCGTGTTAACACAACTCCTAAGTGAAGCTGTCATAGACTGATGGAGGGAGGACGTCGTGGAGCTGGAGTGATTTAAAGAGCGGTGTTGTAGTGGAGGAGACTTCAGAGCAGGAGAGGGAGAAGATAAATATCTGCGTTTAAATCTGGCTTCTGTGTTGTGGTTTGGTCACCAGACTACTTTCATTTTCCTCCAGCACGCACACGCACACACACACACACACACACACACACACACACACACACACACAAAATGAAATTTTGGTGACTTCAGCTGTTGGACTGAGCCATGTGAACACTGGCGTGCACGTGCACATGCACACACGACCACATACACACACACACACACGTGTCACCACAGCCCAGAATAGGCCCGCAGCTCCAAATCCAGAGCTGGATGAGTGACTCATTCTCGTACTCCCTGCCAATCAAGTTTCATCTCCTCATCTCCTCATCTCGCCTCTGCGCCCCCCTCCCCTCCTTTCCCATAATGCCGCTTTCCTTTCAGCATCTTTCCACGCAGACAAAGAGGCTCCACCGTTGATTACGACTAGCGTGACGACCAGCGCGACAACGCTGAGAGGTTCAGGTCAGGGATGTGACTGTGATGTTACAATGTGATTTATCATCTCGGCGTTTTAAATATTTGAATCGTATCTCAACACTCCTGATGCTGTAAAACTTCAGTCAGAGCCAGCAGAGTAACCACACGGTGACTTTTATTATCGGAGTATGTCGAGAGCAAATATCACACAGGAATGTGCATATTTGCGCACTGAACACTCTTGGCTCTGAACAGTCGAGTCACTTTTATTTATAGTGTGTAGTTCAAAATCACAAATTTGCCTCTGGGGGGGGGGGGGGGGGGGGGGGGGGGGGTGTTACAATCTGCACAACATATGACAACCTCTATCCTCGTACACATGATTTGAATAAAAAACTCCCTTTAAAAGGCCAAGTGTGTCAGATTTAGAAGCTATAATATGGATAACTGTGTTTTCATGTGTGTATCATCACCTGAGAATGAGAGTTGTTATGTTTCTGTTACCTTATAATGAACCTTTTATATCGACAGGCGTCGCTCCACCATGTTGGATTTGTGGATTTTCAAAATAAAATACCCTGTGCAAACTGGTTGTAAAAACAGACAAAAGCTAACTAAATAGCATATTTACACATGTAGAAGCATATTTAGAAGAATACAAACTAAAGAAAATTACCAAATCTGAGCAAGTAAACAAAGTCTGGCGGGCTAAATGCTTCTGAAACGCTCCCGGTGGGGTTTGAAGTCGCGTGCAGGACGTACCAAAACAGCGTCACAGCTGCAGCGACGTGACCGAGACGAGCCCGGTGAGGTTTCGGGGTGAGGCGATGTATGTGAAATCTGGAAACTAAACCACCAGATGCCGCTAAATCCTAAACATCGGTCCTTTAAAGAGTTAAATATGATGCGGGTGTAACACACTGAATTTTGTTGCAGATAACCTTTGTTAGGCGAGGAGACACGATGCAAGAGACGATGGTTAGGAATGATGAGACATGATTTATTTAGTTTTTGAGAGCTACTGCTAATTTAATATATTAAAACATATATTTTTTCTCATTATGATGATTTAAAATCTGCATTCTCTGAATATCTGAATGTGGAAACACTAAATTTGAGGATTACTGACAACTTTAAACTTCAAACTTAGTCCATCGAGGAGTTCTGTGCTCTCCTTGTTATGTCTGATACTTTAAATACATGTCCAGCGAACCTCCTTTCCAGTTACTCTCTGTGGGAATTGTTGGAGACTCAAACTGGCAGAAGCCCAAACCAGTTTACCACAAACCGTTCCTGAATATCAGCCACCAACGACACCTCGTACGATCACAAACTCTCTCTTCGCTGCTAATGCTGAAGGTTGTCAGACATTTTTCTCTTCGACTCGAACATGAATATTTGTTATTACAGCCAGAACGCTGCGGTTCTGAGCTGCCGCTCTCCAACACTGGCTCCTAATGTTGTTGATCTACCAGTCGCAGCTTATAAAACAATCACGGTGACGGTAATTCGCCGAGGATGAGTGTGTGTCCGTGAAATTCCTAAAATGTAAAACAGCCCAGCGAGGGGACTTTTGTACATGTGTGATGTCTGGGTGCGTTAGTCAGCCTTTCCTCATTGGCAGAGCCACCGCAGTCTTAATTCCTCAGTCTATTGCATTAAAGCTGGATCTTCAAGTCTCTAGACTGAGTGGCTCGCTCCCTGTGTAAAAACATTAAAGCCGGAGGCACGACGGCGTCACCGCAGGGAGATGGCAGCCCAAATGAGCAAGCCACGCTCGCAAGCTGTAGTGAGAAAATTAAAAGAGTGTGTCTATATATATGTGTGTGTGTGTGTGTTAGTTAATGCAAGACAGACATCACCCATTTTCATGGCATGTGGGGGGTCCGGGGTCCAGGCCCCCTAATAAAGTGAGTGGGTGAGATGAGTGAGTGAGTGTCTGAGGGACTGAACTGACTTTCACGTTTCAATAAAACAGAGAGACGACTCATTCGTCACTGCCACCGGCTCGGGGGGCGTTCAAACAAGCAAACAGGGACTGCAAAACGGGGGCCACAAATCTCCCGCTGACGAGTTAACGGATGAACGAGGGCTGAGCTTTTTTTTTTTCAACTTAACAAATTCAACATGGAAAGAAACGCTCTCGTTCGACGGTTAATGACTCGACATTCTTTCACGTTCAGATCACGTCTTTCAGCCGACTCGCTCGTCACGTCGTGTATGAAACATTTTCGCTTTAAGTTGAAGAGCGTGGGCCGAGTTTGTGAGTGATAAAGAAAGGACAGATGAGAAGAAACAGAAAGACAAACTTTATGGCTGTCTGACGGCGCTGACCTGATCAAATGGTGCCAGTCTTATCACTAATGTAATTTATGGCCTACCTTTGAAGCAGCTAACGACACAAGCCCAAACCTTACATTCCCTTTAACCTCGTTGGAAGCCGTTTTAAACGTTATTCCTGCATACCTGCTGTGGAATGATCTGATTAGAGGCCAGATTTGTCCCTGCATTTCATAAGGACAAGTTATCTTAATCTCATAGACCTACAACGTTGATGCACATCATCACAACTCCATCCTGTTTTCAGGATCGCCTGCATGTCTGGCCGCATTTCTTATAAATTAAACTTGAACTCGCTGCTGTTGGATCAGACTACAGCACCGTACTGTAAGTTCGTTGACCTTTTGTGCTCGTCTGAACGTGTGACGAGGTGTGTGAGGATGTGTGCCGCCTGTCATCTGCCATTTGTGAGGTTTGGGGTGTGAATTTGTTTTTGTTTCTTTAAGGAAACTCGTCTGTAGCCAACACAAACTTCTTCATATATTTCAGGTATGAAACACACACAGGCAGAGTAACATCAGGCATAAACACACCACACACAGACAGCCGCAGAGCAGCAGGACGTGTTGTGACAGCCATGAGAGAGAAAACAGGGTTCCCAACAGCAGACAGGAAAGACGGCGCTCTGCTGAATCCATCTCTTTCTTACGCTCCACACACCAACAGACAACAGCTGCCTCTCTGAGCTCGCTCTGACTTCATTTAGTTCAAACATGACGTCACTCACCTTTACTTTTCATTTAAGGCATTTAAACACTCACATCGAGCAGTCAGCATCTGGCTGCAGAGGAAACTGTCCCTTCTATAATATAAGAAATATGTCTTCAGACCACGCTCAGAGCCAGTGTGCGTTGGCTTTGGCTCTAATTACTTTGGATATGAGGACGCTACAAGTAATGATCTTTCCTTTCAACCTCGTGGCCCGCAGCCACTTCGACGCTGGAGGCTTTTTGTCATGCACATGCATTCTTGTAAAAAATTCCTTTAGGAACTTTTAAGCCGTGTCCAAGAAATTCAGTTTCTTCAGCAGGAAAGCAGCGATGCCCAACCTTCAGCCTTCAATCATTCACCCTGATTACAAAGTCTGTGAGTGTAAACACACTGAAGGTACATTCAGGAGGAGGCCAGGGAAGCATGAGGAGATATATGTAGCATGAATCAGTGTCTGACAAGCAACAACCTCCGTGGCTCAGGCGTCTCAGGTCGGCTGATGATCCACGCCTTTGCCGATATTTAGATTAGCCGGGAGGCAGAGGAAGCAGGCGGTCCCTCAAGCTCTGTCCATTCTTTATACTTTCATTGGTGTCTGGTGTACAAATAAAATACAATTTTACCGTCCTACAGCGCGTGAGCAGTCCTTACAGCACCACACCGAACAGACCAGACACTGACACACACAGAGCGTCCATCAGGTTTAACAGTTTGGTTTCAATCGTGCTCGTGGCTTTGACTTTCTCAGAGAGGGGTCTGTAGACATTAAGATTTGCTTGGCGTTTCTTTCAAATCGAGCAGTGTGGGATTAAAAATGCAGGTGCAAACGCCAACAAGTGTACAGGCAGGAAAAAATCTGGGCTGGATCAACCCAGTCCAAACAACCACACAAACCCCAAACTGGGCTGTTTTTTCTCTCTGCAACCTGTTGGCTCGGTTTCCCCCTCGGCGGCTCTTATGGTGGTCCCTTTTGAAAAAAAAAAAGCATCCAAATCATTTTACAACTGGTTTCTACATCAGCTTCTTTCCCCTCCTGCTGGAGACTTTTCCACTGGTAGAGCAACACGTTGCCAGTGACTGCCACAGTTTTGCATTTGGAGTGCATGTCAATGCTCCCATTTAATTGTGAAAAACTAGCTGTTGCCACCTCCTGTAGGTCTTTCTAATTGCCAGAACATAACCTGGCAGGCTAACTCTAACCACTCCTCTCAGCTCAAACAGACTCCCTAAAAAACATATGGCGTTTGGTGGATATTTTTTGCTCTGACAGCAACTTGGTTGTAACTACTTTAGGACTGGCAGTGGCAGCCGTAATGTGGGCAGTAATACAGAGGACCACACCTAGTCTGTCCCCCTTATTCCTGCTGCAGTGAGTCGAAGTCGGTGGCTCAATCCTTCTGGTGCATAAATGACGCCAAACCAACCGGGCCCCCTCCACGAATCACAGATAATAGCCATAACACACAGCACAGCTCTGCACACCTCTTTGAGTGAGGATGACTCCAGCCAAAACAGCCACAGACAAAGCACAAATCCACCTCGACACCTTCTGTCTCTCTCTCAGCCTTGGTTTGACTCAAAAAGCCTCCAAAAGGGAGCTCCAAGGGCGACTCGGTGTAATGCCGTCTGCATTTTTTTGTCAAACAAAAGCCTCACTCAGGAGTCTGATGTGAAAACGGTTCAGGACGGAGCATCTTAAACGTTTCTCGTGTGAAAAATATGAAAGGAGCCGGAAACCCCGCTTCCTGTCAGGTGTTTCAGAGATATCTGTCCTGCTGCAGAAGCCTCCCTTATCTGCTCGGTGAAGCGAGCCGCCGGTTCCACTTGACCTCCTCCGTCCTTTCATCTGCCCTGCTGTGGAGGGGGGTGGTCGACGGTCACGGAGCAGACACAGATTCGATCATAAATACTTAGAGATACCGAGCGAGCGAGCAGGCCCAAGCGAGGTGATGAGGACATTCTTTGGACTGAGAAGTGCTGCTGTCTGTCCTTTACAAATGACAGTGCAGAGATAACGAAGTAACCAGCACTTTGTCTAAGGCCAGGCCTGTATTTCTGCTACTGGAGCGCTCCAAAACTGAATTCCTCGTAGTGAAATTACACAGAAAGATAGTGATCAGGAACACCTAGGCTCCACAATATGCTGGTCAGAGGAAGAAGTTACCATTTCACATGAAAAAAAGAGAAACGCACCTTAAAGAACTTTTAAAGCAGCCATTGGTGGCGTGCCCTTCTTTTGTATGTATGCAGACAACGTGGCGCCGCAATAAAACACGATGCAGCTATCTAAAATATCAACATAACTGTCAGGCTTCGGTGTCAGCCTCTCAATCAAAGAGCGTGGGCTCCTCTCTAAACTCAACACTTCATACAACAAACACGAAGAGAGAAATCCATCACAGAGGAGGCAGAAAGAACTGTTTCACCACCGACAAACGTCTCAACACAGCCCTGAGATGTCTTCCAATTAGAGAAACGCTCCACTTTCTATTCTGTTATTGCTTTTTCACCTGCGTGTTCAGCCCACAGCCGTCTATAGATGTTGTTAAGTCATCCTGGGAAATGCAGGAGATCTCTAATTGGAGTGGGAGCAGAGGAGTCTGTGAGATGTAAAGAAAATTACCACACTTAATGTAAGTGCAGCGTACTGTATTACATAAACAGACGATTCCTGGCGGTTTCACAGTACAAGAAGATGAATTAAAGGTCCAGTGTGTAGGATTTAGTGCCACCTAGCAATGAAGCTGCAGGCCGCAAACAGATGACTACTCCACCACTCCAAGCATGTAGGAAAAACTAAAAGCAAAGTATCTAGATCAGAGTTGGGTTTGTCTGCTCTGGGCTACTGTACAAAAATGGTGGCTCAAGATGGCGGACTCTGTAGAAGAGGACCCGCTCTCACTGTAGATATAGCGGTCTCATTTTAAGACAACCAAAACACAATGATTCTTATTTTCAGGTGATTATACACTAATTAAAACATACTCATACTCATATACAGTTTTTACAGTTTTGGTACAATTCTGTGTGCCATCTATTCACTAGACTGAGACAGGAAATGTCTGTAACTTGACAGTGAGAGCCACAATCACAAATTGAAACCACTTTTTAAAAGGACAACATCCCTGATGTAGTTGCACCAATTCATAATCTTCTATGTCTGAAAAACTAATTAAACTGCAGGCATGCACGTCAATCAACACTCAGCTCCCAGGCGGACCGTCAGCCTTTCCTGTCCGTGAGGCCCCACTGTTTGTTTGGCCAGCATGTCCCAGCTCGTGCGACCTGTTGTCTATTCTCTCAGCTTTGTATGGGTCACCAAAGCCACTGTATGTACACACTTCCAGGAAAAAAAAAAGGCTGGGGCCGCCGTAACATCCAGAGGCGATCATAGCAACGCTGACCCGGGGCCGCCACTTGACAACACACCAGAGAAATGCTGACGTCACTCTGCGGTTGATTTTTTCCAAGGTCCGCTTGCCCGGACACGGCTCGGTAGTAATCAGGAATGTGATCAGGTCAAACCTCTGCGCTGACCTGATCACTCACAATGAGCACATAATGGGAGGAAAACCGGGGAAAAGGTACATCCTGTGAGCAGCGCTGGCATTTAGGGGCTTTTTCTGGTTGTGGCATTTTCCTAAACTTCTGTCATGATTTATTATCCACCGGAGAGACTTGAACCAGGCTCACTGTCAAATATGACGTATACCTGCTTTCCAGTCAAAATATACATTTATATTTGATTTGCACACAAGCAGCAACCTCCGTGGCTGGGAAGTGAACATGCCAAAAAAACTGCAGTCGCTCAAATGTCCACTTGAGGCTGGCTGCAGAAGTGAGTCAGTCTCCATAAGTCCCCATGTTAAAATGTCCAACTTCACAGCAGAAATAAACATGTTTACAGCCTGGTACAAAAAACAGTTTTGGTCTCTATAGCTAATTTCCCCGTTCATGACAACTGTACTGAGGGTGAATTTTTATACAACTCACCTGTTCAGATTATATTAAGGCTTAAAGTTGTGCAGGATTAAGAGCGTGGACGCTTTGACTGACAGGTAGGTGTTGTCACGGATGGCTAACAGCAACCAGGGTTCATTCGGCCTGCCGATGATCCACGTCTTTGCAGGACTACTAACATGGCTGTTGTACCAGGCTGTAAACATGTTTATTTCTGCTGTGAAGTTGGACATTTTAACATGGGGACTTATGGAGACTGACTCACGTCTGGAGCCAGCCTCAAGTGGACGTTTGAGGAACTGCAGTTTTTTTGGGGCACTTCCACATTTTTTCCCAGCTGCAGAGGATACCGCTTGATCTCCACCAAATCACACACACAGAGAGACAAAGAGACTGAAACAACCACATCACTGTGCACGGGTCGCCAGCACCTCTTCTCAAACTTTCCCTGAGACAAACAACTTGGCCTCGACTTGTAGTGTAATTGCGCTGTCTCTGCTGCCGGTGCCAACAGCATAATTCAGTATAATGGTGAGACAGTAAGACAACAGAGTCCTTCCCAAAGGAAACTAACGGCAGGCCTTTGGTTCATTAGCTTTGGTCCGAGCAGTGTTATTAAGAGTTTAGTCTAGTTGTTCTTCCTGTAATTACAACAGGCCCGAGGCAACTGCCCACAACCAAATGGTCTTCCTCAAGGGCAATTTGGCCTCGCTAGTAAAAGTCAAACACTTGCTTTGTTGTGACCACATCAACGTCAGGTAGAGCCGCCGCGTGACAGATATATGGGCGCACACGTGCAGGCCTGTGTGCGCAACACACACACATTCACAAACACATAAACACACACACGGTCATAAACAGCCGCCCAGCCCTTACCAGACTTAACACCAGCTAATTGCTCATGTATGGCTCCTTTCACTCCACACACACACACACACACACACACACACACACACACACACACACACACACACACTTGCGTACAGAGGGCAACAAAGCTCGAGCTGGCTGGCTGGCTGGCTGGCTGGTTGGCCGGCCCGGGCCGTCTACAGCTGTGACGTCTCACATGTGGCTCTGTGTTGATATAAGGAGTAACACAAGTGGAAAATTGGAGCTGGTGGGGCCAGACTGCTGACTTCCTGATAGGAAGAGAGTGGAGGGTGACCCATATATACATTATAGTCAACAGGCAGACAAAAGGTGTGTGTAGCTCCATGCATAATGTAGTGTGGATACAGATCAGGGTTAACCGGGGGGATCCTCTGATATTAAAGTAAAGTGACCGACGTCCCACTGACGTCACTGCAAAGGGAGCAACAAGGGAAGTTGGTATGAATCACACAAAATAGGAACTACTGAAAACTTCCAAACCACTTTCATTTAGCAGCCACGCCAACAACAGTTGAACTCTTTTAAGCTGCTGCTGCTAACCAAACCAGAGAAAAATCATTTATAAATAGACAAAAAAAAAAAGGAGCCGTCCTCTGCAGCACGGTGCACACGGCTAAAAACGAGGCGGTCTACTTTTAAAACTGAAAAGGGAAGTGCAGCATAACCTTGTTAATCTGATCCTCTCGGTTAATGGAAGCTCATTAGAAGAGAATACAATGTTCAGACGTCTGAAATAAGCCGCCGTGACATGTCATCGTCTGAGCACTGCTCTAAAAATGAAATGAAAAAACTGCACGTTTAATTCGGTTTGTGAAGACGATGGCGTGACCTCGTGTTCGGAAAAACAGAAAAAATATTGTTTGAGGTGTCGCTGACAGTGTAAAGAATGGACCGAGCACGACGGACGTCACATGGAGGTTTCCAAAGCGCCGTTTGGAAGCGGCTAATCTAAATATCGGCAAAGACGTGGATCATTGGCAGGCCGACTGAAGCCTAGGTGCTTAATCCTGCATAACTTTAAGCCTTAATATAATTTGAACAGGTGAGTTGTATAAAAATTCACCCTCAGTACAGTTGTCATGAACGGGGAAATTAGCTATAGAGACCAAAACTGTTTTTTGTACCAGGCTGTAAACATGTTTATTTCTGCTGTGAAGTTGGACATTTTAACATGGGGACTTATGGAGACTGACTCGCTTCTGGAGCCAGCCTCAAGTGGACGTTTGAGGAACTGCAGTTTCCACATTTTTTTCCCCCCAGCTGCAGAGGTTGCTGCTTGGTCACTGCCCAACGTCTGCTAATGATTTTCTGCATGATGAGCTGCCAAACAGTGTTAGATCTTCACGACACGAGGCCCCGCTGTGAGGAGAGTTTTCTCATAATTGTTTTGCGATATATAAAAAAAAGTTATTTGAAGCTAGGCAGAGATCTTAAAAGTCATATCTCTAATTATGATGTTGTGTTGTGGTGTGTGGCATTCCCCCTCTTAAACATCCATTATGGGTACTGGATCTTTGTCTGCCCAAAAGATTACAACACAACAAAACTCCTGACTTAAGTTTAAGAGCACCAAAACGCACAATGGAGGAGAAATCATGAGTTATGGATGGAAAACCATATAATCATTTCAATGACAACAGAAAGGAGAAAAAGAAATGAGTGGAATTTGTAACAGTAGAGCCAAAGAAATCAAATCTATTTAAATTCCTGGAGCGGCTTAAAGTGAAGCTGTTAACCGGTGAAACAATTCACTTTGGATCTGATTCTTCCACGTGTCAAAGGTCAAACAGCTTTACTCACAGGAAGCAAAGAACACGGCGAACTTTGTTAACAATGGGACACAAACTGTGTTTCCTGATTTAATTTTAGAGCCTGACACACACACACACACACACACACAGTTTAACTATCTGCAACAACAACCCAAACTTATCAGCTGTGGATTTCAAGTTCCCGATCCAAATCCAATCAACCCAGATCCACAATTTCACTTTTATGCCTGTAAAAAGTGACACCCAGCTTGTAAAAGCACCAAAGATTCATGTGGGAGCTTCAGATTTAACTGTAAGCAACATCCTCTGCATGCTTCTTCAAATTCTTGAGTCTTCCCTGCAGTGTAGATGTTTAAAATCCCTCTTTATGGAGGTCTCTCCCTGCCTTTGTTCTTTACATTTAAGCCCTCAGAGTGCAACCACACTCTCTCTCTCGGGCTCTCCTGTTTGTTGTTACATTTTACAGGCTTTTTGTTCCCACCAAACTGGGACACGGAGGGTGGATCTCTAATGTAAATGTGCAGCCTGGGTCAGTGCACTTTGGCCCTGGCTGACCGACCCTGATCGGACTCAAGTTACCTCCAGCAAAAAGTTAAATATCGTGGAAATAAGTTGGTGGTCGCGTTGAGAAACAACGTGGTCGTGAGTGTGGGGGGACTCACTCGTTGAGACAATAACAAGAGAGAGAGAGAGAGAGAGGGGGCTCGGTCGGTCGGTCGGTTGGTGGACGGATGGATGGATCCACCCCAGCGCCATAATTTTGTCACACTTTCCCCCCGGAGCGGAGAGTTTGTTAGCGTGCTAACGCAGCTAGCCGCCGCCGCCGCCGCCGCCGAGGCTAGGCGCTGCTGTTGTTTTCATCTGAAGAACAAAAAAAAGTTGATATAATAAATAAAAAAGTGTGGTTAACTTACCCGTGTCTCCCGGGGTTTTCATCTTAGTTGTCGTCTTCGGTGTGATAACTTCAGTCACTTTCCCCTCGTCGACTTTTAGAGAGAGCTAGCCGTTTTTTTTCTTGTTTTTTTTTTTTGGTAGCCAAGTTAGCTCGCGAAGTTAGCCGTGACACCCCACACACACACACACACACACACACACACTCACTCCTTCCTCCAGTGGCCCGCTAGGAAGAGCCTGTCCCCGGCCGTTAAGTTCAAAAACACACCGCTAACTTCACCGGAGCTCCCGTGGCACACCAGAGGGGCGCTGAAAAAAAAAACTTTTACGCCGGATTATGTGCGTTTAAGTGCGGGGTGAAAAGTTGCCCCGAAGCCTCCGGAGGAAGGAGGGAGGGAGGGAGGGAGGAGGGGGAATCCAGTCGCCCGGGTCTGAATGGCGCAGGTCGAAGTTTTTCGGAGGAGTCGTGCCGCCGCCGTTTGGTTCGGTGCTGCTGGAGCAACGGAATGCAACCGAGTCTACAATTTCACTCCGTTTGTTGCAACGATGTCGCATGGTCGATTCCTCCTCCACATCATCTTCTTCATCATCATCATCATCATCATCATCATCGCCGTCACCATCATCATCCTCACCGACAGTCCAGAGAACCAGCGCCGCTTCTTGAAACGAACAAAAAAAAAAACTCTGTTTCTTTCTCCGGCACGGACTTTTTCTTTTTCCACTCACTCACTTCGTGTTCACTCTCTCACTCTCTCTCTCTCTCACCCCTCCTTCCTCTGTCGGTCGGTCGGTTGAGGGGGGGGGGGTGGGGGGGGGTGGGGCGGGGGGCGGGTGTCGTGTTTCGCTCTCTCCTCCTGCCACACGGGGCCGCCCACGCTGACCCATGGAGGGAGGGAGGGGGAGAGAAACTGAACGCCCACTTGTTGCCGAAGATCGTCTGTAGCGTTTGAAACGTTACTTTCCCCCGTTTTCTTTCAGCTCAACGGGAGCTAAGCGACAAACACAACCGAGTTAAAACAGTAAATTCAACTTAAATTAAACAGATGAGACGAAAAGGCCTGTGTACGGAAGCCCTGAGCGGTCATGTTGTTTTCTCCGGTGCTGGGAAATAAAGCCAAGCAAGTACACTGTGATATTTAAAGGTCCGGTGTGTGGAACTGAATTGTATCTAGTGGTGTGATTCCTGCATTGCAGTCTCCTCACATCACCCTCACCTTCCTAGAGTCAGGATTTAGTTTGTCTGTTCTGGGCTACTGTAGAAACACAGTGTTTCAACATGGCGGCTCCATGAAAGAGGACCCGCTCCCACTGTAGATATGAAAGAATCATTTTTAAGTAACAAAAACATGAAGATTCTTATTTTCAGGTGATTATACATGCATGAAAACATTGTTATCAATATTATATACCATGTCTGCCTTATTCTAAAAATAAAGGCCCCAAATCTTACACACTGCACCTTTAATGAAATATATTTTGCTGTCATGGTTTGACAGTTTTTCATCGTAAAATCTACAGACATTTAAAAATATGCAATAAAACAGCAACCTTATACGTGAAATCAACAGTACTAACATCCTATTACCGTAATATTAAAAAGGTTATACCGTATTTATTACGGTAATATTCTGGCAACCGCAGAACAACAGTTTACAGATAAAAAGATGAAATACTGGGTACAAAATAAACAACAACACATAAAAATAAAGACACCAAATTCATGTGAGCTTCTCGTCCCAATGTCAGTAAATTATTTTACTAAATATAAGTTATCAGACCTGCAGGAACACTGATTTATTTCTACAACCACAAATTGTTTATCCTGGAATCTACATCCTGTGATTAAAAATAAACACATGATGTGTATTTTATATGTAGATTTCAGCACTTTTAGACTTAAAATGTTCAAATTTGACCTGTTTTGTTCAACGAGCAACCCAAAATCCAGACACTCAATTTGATATCGTAGCACACTGGTTCTCAAACTGTGGTAGCTACGTGACGTTCCTGTAGTGGTACAGGAAGGATTTTTGTGAATGAAATGAATTCATATCAAACACAAATCAGTGGAATATAATTTTAAATAAGTTAGCCTGATATGTAGTCATGTTCGTGCATGTATGATGAGCTGAATGTGATGATCTTGAGCCGGTTTCGTTGACGATTCAGCAACAATCAACAATAAATGATATAGTTTAATGTCTGATGTTTTGTGAGGTGGTATAAGAAGTTAGAGAAACACTAAAAAACAGCAAATATTAAAATTAATTATTAAATAAATAATAATAAAATAATAAAAAGGATAAATTGTTGCATCTGGTTTATCTTTGGAGTGACTCATCGTCTCGGTAGACGATCTTCGCTAAGGACCAGTCGCTCGTTGCATGGCCGGTGAGGCCGCCGCTGCCTCCGGTTTGTCGCCCTCTGCTCGCTCCCGGTTTGTTGGCGCGTCACGGTTGCCGTTGCTGTGGAGACCCGTCACCACCGCCGCGGGTGATGAGAGGCGCCGTGTTTACCTGTAAACTGCGACAGCGAGGCAACCAAGAAGGGGGGCGGGGTGGTGGGAGCAACATCCGCCGACATCCGTCACTTATACACGGGGAGAGGAAAGGCCGATCAACAGGTGTCTGAGTCCCACAGCGACGGATGGATGGACGGATGGATGGATGGATGGATGGACGGATGGATGGATGGATAGATGGAAGGATGGACAGATGGATGGATGGAAGGATGGATGGATGGATGGACAGATGGATGGATGGATGGATGGATGGAAGGATGGACGGATGGATGGATGGATGGATAGATTGTGAGACACTGAAATTTATATAGACTGTAATTATAAGAGGACATCGCCTGTAGCCTATCAGGCGCTTATTAGCATTATGGGCTCACACACACACACACACACACACACACACACTCTCTCTTTTCTCCCACACTCTTTCTTCCTCTCTAATGAAGGGCCCTTCAGCACTTACATCAGCTCTGAGGAGGCAGCCGAGAGAGAGAGAGAGAGAGAGAGGGAGCTGAAAGAAAGGAGCAGTAATTACTCAAGAGCCTGAACTGGAGAGCAGAGAGGCGCTGAACTGAAGAGCAGGATGGGAGGAAATGAAGTGGAGAGAACAAGTGTGTGGATTGAAGGTAGCCCCCCCCTCCACCTCCTCCTCTTTCTCCTCCTCTTCCTCCATCCATCCACCCATCCGTCCTCTGCTCATTTACTCTGAGTGGCAGTGTGTGGGAAGCGAAGGCCAGCAGGTGGGTGAAGTATTTCATGCCATTGTCACGCTGTCACACACACACACACAGAGAGAGAGAGAGAGAGCCACGATAACGTCAACAGTACAACACAAAACATCTCGTCACAGAGTTTTCTGCTGTCACGTCGCCTCCTTCGTCTGCCTCCTCCTCCACACTACTCTCCTCGCATCCTCTCCTACAAGTGCTCCTCGCCTACCTAACTCCCTCCTCCGATCTTCACCTGAGCTCTCCTCCTCCTCCTCCTTCCTCCACCTGCTGCTCGCCTCCACATGATGTCCCTCTCATCCGACAAGCATCTTAAAATCTGTTCAAATTAAAGGTCCAGTGTGTGAGATTTATAATATAATATGTTTTTATCCTCTTCGACAGAGTCTGTCATGTTTCTGCAGAAGCACAGAACACTGGCTCTAGATTTTGTAGTTTCTCGAGTGAGGCACGGGGTTGCAATCAGCAACTACACCGCTAGCTGACACTAAATCCCACACACTGGTCCTTTAAAGTCCCAATGAAGTCACATATGTTTAGCGCTACATGTCAACTAAACATCAAAAACTGGTCCATCAATGACAAAATAAC
This sequence comes from Sciaenops ocellatus, assembly GCA_033000465.1. NCBI lineage: Eukaryota > Metazoa > Chordata > Actinopteri > Sciaenidae > Sciaenops > Sciaenops ocellatus. Next base: position 21,870,138 of record CP136873.1, read on the forward strand.
AAATATTTGAGGGTTTTTTTTCGGATCTTTTCTTAATTTTTTATGTCATTTCGTGATAAACCATGAGAAGTCATTGATGACTCATCCTGTACTCGAGGGGCGTGTACTAATTTAGCATCCAATGAAACGCTCTCTCTCTCTAGTCTATGCATCTACGGCCGGGCCTCACTGATTACTGTACAAAAGCACAACTTTATGACTTTATTCAGCGATTCTGGTGAAACTTTTATACGCAATATATTTGCTGCTTTTCACCTCCGATGTCCCTCGGCTGCTCAGCTAACTGAACCGGGCTCAGCAGCCGGACCGGACCCCGGTTCCGGCACAGCCTCTGAGACCAACGTGATAACGTTACATACCGAGGTGGTTTACAGACTACTGACGCTTGGTCAGCCGGGTAGTTAGCCGAACTGCCAGGAGCCAAACCCGGAAAGAAAATCTCCTCTGTAGGCGACTGTATTCTCTGCCAGACTGACCACCGCTGGTTTGTTTTGGTCCCAGATTTGGTTAGCTTATTTATTTTAGCTTATAGATTCATGCTACTCACTCCGGCAAATGGTTATTGTTAAACAAACAGATAAATAACCGCAACAAGACCCACAAGAAACATGTAAAAATAACGAAATGATGCCAGCTCCAGCTTCTCATCAAATCTTCTCATCTAATTCTCTGCAAGAAAGTGAATCATTTCGTAAAATCTCCTAAAACTTTTCCTCTGAACTTTTGATCACGTGGTCAGTAAAAGGTCTGAAAATTAAGAAACATCCGAGGTGAATTATTTATTTTCTTTGTCATGCGACCAACAGTCCAAAACCTGAAGATATTCACCGTGCTATCAGATCAGACTGAAGACTTACACCATAAATGAACAGGATACATTTCACAGAAGCTATTTTGACATGTCACAGTAGGATAAACATGTAAATAATAAAGTGAATTTCACTGTCACACTTGAATAAAACACACTCGTCATTAATGTTATTTATTTCTTTGATAAGTCTGCTGTAAAGAAGCTTTTTGACTAATTGTTTCAGCTCCGGCGCTCATGCGTTTGAGGAGTTGTCACTTTCCCTCTCTGCTGCTGCTGCTGCTGCTGACCTTTTGCTCCACCCGAGGACACGTCAAGACAAACACCTTGAGGAAGTGAAGCGTGAACGGTCCTGTTGTGCATGACGACATCAGAGAGCACGGCGTGTTTGTGAGATTAAAAGAAGGATGGACTCGAAAGCTTTTCCCTCCGCCAACAGCATTTTCATATCGGGCGCACCCAAAAAAAAAAAAATGGGTTTACCAGTTTACTGGAAACAAAAATTATGGACTCATCATTTAATGCAAATTAAACGGTTTCTAATATTGTTAGTGAGATGCTGCTATTCACCAACACTGCGTAGGCGGGGAAATGCCACTGTAGAAGGCTAGAAACAGATGAAGATGTTCATCTTCCAACCAAACCTCCATTCAAAAATATCAGTTTTTACCCAAATAAAAGTTAGTTTACTTTAATATGCTGGTGAACACTTGAGGAGCTCTTGTTTACGCACTAAAAACTCTTCACTGAATGTATTTTAGAGACGGGATCAGTCAGTGTCCAGTCATCTAAACTCAAACATCTCAACCGGTTTCACTTGATTATTGGTCAATACGGACCACGCCTCCACCTGGTTGCATCAAAAAGATGATTTTCTGCATGAGTGCATTAAATTCTGGTGACTTATTATCTAATTTTACTGGACTTTAAGAATGTTTGCTTGCAAAACATGACAGCTAAATTCCAAAACACAACATCAAAGCCTTCATCCTCACAGCTGTGATGAAATATTGTACTAAATAACTTTAATTTAAGCTGATTTCTTTACTCGTATCACAGCTTGATACTGTGTTTAGGAGCCAGTAGTGAAGTGCTGCAGTGGTAGTTTGTTGATGAACCAGAGCGACTGGCTGCAGTGACGATGGTCTGGGTCGGTGGGGTGGTGGTGTTGGAGTGGGTGGAGGGGGTCGCAGACCTCGTCCGCATGTGAAAGCGACGACAACAAGAGCTCAGCGGGGGGGCTCCGACGGCCGCATACGTGTGAATTGGTGGTTTGCGATTGGGCACTAATTGATCACCAGAGTCACTATCAGTTCATTACTGAGGTGGTAATGACCCTAATCAGTAAACAGGAGCGATCAATCACCGACTGATTGGTAAATGATGAAGAAATGTACGGATTGAAGGATTAATGAGTGAAAAACATCTGATCAGGGGGTGATGATGCTGAGAAATCACCGGGGCAAAGTGTCACCGGTATGGGTGAAGCGCTGACACAATTTTAGCCAACATCGGTGGGTGGTTTTGACCCAGTTTTGGTGTCATTTTATGCCCCAAAAGTTGAGCTATATCGGGTAAAGAAAGAGGGTTTTCTACCCGTGGGTGAAGTTAACCAACTATTGTGTCGGCTAGGTTGATTCCAGTGATAAATGTTTGCGGGAAAAACATTCAAATGCACCTTTATATTGTGAACAAGGCATGACATTCAAATTAAATGTAACAATGTGATGTTAAGGTACTTTTTTTTTTTTTTTTTAGGGTTTGCCCCGTTACTAAAAACCCCAAATAAAGCTGCGTTCATGTCTTTGTTTTTTCTAGGTGAGTGTTTTCTATCCGAGGAAATCTGGCATGTTTTTAAAATGGAAAATAGGCCTGAGGGGGCAAATGGTAACCGAGCCACACCCAGAGTGAGCGAGCAGCACTCACTCATGACAACAAAACTGTAATGGGAGAGGCCCTTTTCACACCAGCCCCATCTGTATGCATAAGAAAACACACTCACACACACTCAGTCGTCGAGTCAAAACGAGGAAGCTTCGTTTGTTTGGAGTGGCCGGAGGGGAAAGTTTTCCTCCTGAGTCTGGTGTTTTGTGCAACAGACAGAGTGATGAGGACATCTTCCATGTTGTTGTTGTTGTTGTTGTTGTTGTTGTGCTGCTCTGCTCTGCACCATGACCGTATGTTTGTGGAATAAGGAGACCCTTGTCTGTGTTTCTGTCTGTCTGTCTGTCTGTCTGCCCCCTGGCTTGTCAGATGATGTCTGTCTCTCTGCAGCTCTTGTCTCTCTGGTATGTCAAAGCAGGATGTGGAGATAAGATATAAAAGAACATGGAGGGAAGAGACGTGAGAGCACGGAGAGGATTTAAAACACAGAAAAAAAATAGAGGTCAGGAGAGGAGAGCTGAGGAGAAACTACCAAGGATAAGTAAGTGTATGGGGGGGAGGGGGGGAGGAAGAAAGAGAGTGAGGCGAGAGAGTGAGAGAGAGTGAATGGGCCCTTTGTGATCAAAAGGCTTGTTTATTTTCTTGGCGCTTGAACTCCTCAGGAGCCACATTGGGCCTGTCTGCACTGTCTAGCTCGCGGTCCTCATCGCCTCGCCGACATCCCAGCAACTGGCCCTGAATCACAAAGAGGAGGCCGGAGGCAGCGTCCGAACCCAAAACAAGCAACCTAAAACATGGAAAGTGTCATTTTAAACTGCTGTTAAACATCCCGAGCACTTGACAGAAGAGGAGAAAAATTGAGTTAAGACAAGTGCTTTTATTCAACTTTCTCCTCGGTGGTGGAAAATGTTACTCGAGTGCAAAAACTGTGAATGTTTATCCTCCATATTGCAAAGATCTCACATCGTTATCATATTTAAATCAAACAGGTCAAAAACACATCAATACATAAATGTCAAACCGTTTTTTTTAATCTTTTGAGCCGTGAATTCGTTCAAAAAAGAATTATTTCCAACTTAATTTTCAGTTTTCCCCTCGTGGCCTTGGTGAGCTGCCCTCCTTTAAAGCGAAATAACAAACATTTTGAATAACCTGTGAAGGAGAGCCACGAGCACAAAAAGACAATAAAAATAAAAAAGAGAGACTCTTCAGTCGGGTGTAAAAGAGACGGCACACGCAGACAAAAGTGATATCAAGGTCTGTTAATGTTCTCAAACTGCACTGCGTTTAAGCTTTTAACAGCTTCCTGTTTCCCCTTTCAGTCGCATTAAGCTTTGAAAACTCCGCTCTGTCCAATGGCATCGTCGGATATATTCTGTTTTATGTTACTGTGGAGGTCGGTGAAGCTATATGACATGAAATATTAAAACTCAAACACTGAACATCCGCTCTTATCCTTGACACAAAGTCTTAACTCGGGGATTTGGTTTGTGTCCGTACAGCTGAGCAAAGTTCAGTTTGCTGATGAAAATGGTGAGATACAGCTGAAAGCTCCAGAAAAAGTGAATAAGTTCAACCTTCAGTTACTCATTCAACATCTAATTTAATAGTCTTGTGCATCATTTTGCATCTAATTGTGGGTTTAAACATGTTTTAATGTTACAAATTTGAACTCTCTTGTAAAGAGCAGACGCTGATACTTCAGTATTTGTCCAAAAATATAAATATTAGTAAGTAAATTACAATAGAAATAAGCATGTTTACAGTGTAGTTTCATAGTATCTGAGACAAAGAAACTCTTTCTAGGGTGTGTGTGAAACTGAAAGAACTCCCACGTTACACTTCATGATAATGCATTACATTATATTACCGTAAACTTCACTACATTACATGAGGGGGATTTTGCATCAAGCAGACAGACACAGCCGTAGAGGACGCAGTCATCGGTCACATGGACACAAACACTCTCTGTTCCCTTCTCCCCCTCTTCCTCACCCCCTTCTCCCTGTCTCCCCCCTCTGTTTTCTGTCTGTCTCTCTCTCTCTCTCCCGCTCTCTTCCAGCTGGTATTCACACATGTGTAATGGGATTAACACGCTCCTCCTGCACCGAGGAGAGAGAGAGAGAGAGAGAGAGAGAGATGGAGGAAAGAGGGGAGGATGAGGCCATGGAAGAAATGGGGGAGGAGTGAGAAAGAAAAGAGAGGGGGCTAAAGAGGGGAAGGTTGAGGGGGCGGAGAGAGCGGGGTTCCTGAAAAGGAAAACAAATGTATAGAGGAAAGAAAGAGGGGTGGCACGGCTCTTTCCATTAGCTTGTTATTAGACTACGGGAGGTCACGGGGGACATTTCAGGCTCATTTGAATTTCAGGGAAGACGGCCCCCTTGAAGCTCGATCTGCATACAGTCAGACCAAGAAGGATCTGAATAATGAACTATCAATAAACAAGTCTCGTGATGAAATCACCATGAGTTGATCTTTTGTGGAGGAGGAATCAGAGTTAAAGGCATCAGGAACAATGACAACATGCAAGTACAGACTGGTGTGAGTGTTACAGATGTATTGAGCTCATAAAAAGGTGCTGAGTCACTTTTTTTTTTTGCAGTGTTTAAAGGGGCAGTTCAAATAATTTTCGTGAGCTCGGTTAGCCGTGTAGCTAACTGAACTGACTCGGGATGCCAGGAAGCCAAACCCGGCGAGTAAACCACCTCGATAGGCGACTGTATTCCCTGCCAGACCGGCAAAATTCCTGGTTCAAAAGGTTGTTTTCAGTCCCAGGTCTGGTCATGTTTACTGGAAAGTAGACGCTGACACCAAGTGGCAACCCAAAAAACTGTAATTCCTCAAACGTCCACTTGAGGCTGGCTCCAGAAGTGAGTCAGTCTCCATAAGTCCCCACGTTAAAATGTCCAACTTCACAGCAGAAATAAACATGTTTACAGCCTGGTACAAAAAACAGTTTTGGTCTCTATAGCTAATTTCCCCGTTCATGACAACTGTACTGAGGGTGAATTTTTATACAACTCACCTGTTCAGATTATATTAAGGCTTAAAGTTATGCAGGATTATAAAAAATAAAACATTTTGAGATCTTTGAAGAGGATAAAGTTCAATATTTTCAAGTAAGTTTTAAGAACTATAAAAATAATTATTATTATGAGTTATTCAGATACTTTTTCTGTAATTTAATCCGTCCATTGTATTCAGTTCAACTGACAACATTTTAAAGTAATCTGACCCAACCCTGAACAAGTCAGTGAACGCCTCACTGTTTTGTCTTCAGCACTGACTCTTCGGTTCAGTTCGAGCTGTTACCTTCAGTTCAGCCAACACAAGCGCCGTACATAACGCTAACAGCTCTGCAGTCTGTTATTTACAACTTATTATGATTGTTTCTGTGGCTTTTGTGGTCTTTGAATCGGCTTTTAACAAGGAAGTAGCGTAACTTGAGTCATGTCTGAGCTGTCGCCAATGACGGGAGCTCCACTGCCAAAAAAAACAACACTGTGACAATGACGGTGATTCACTGGAGTCAGTTCAGCTTAAAGATTTGTTGATCGTTCATACGCCTACTGAACACCTCGAGTATTTCCTCAGAAGGAACGAGTTCCACTGAGAGCCGATGTCTGTGAACTGCACTGTCATCGCTGACATGTTCCTGTTCAACTTGTTAAATATAGTTTTTGGAGATTTTGGGGAAATATACGAGAGAGAGAGAGAGAGAGAAGGAGGGGAAAGTGAAAGAGATGCAGTGTGACATCCAAGACAGGTCCCCCGCCAGACTCAAACCAGAGATGTCAACACGTTAAAACCTTTCACACTGAGGTGTCCTGTTGCATTTATTAATATTGTGCTGTGATGAATATTACATTGACCTCTGTTGCATTCAGGTGACAGCATTAATCTTGAACTATCTGCATGAACTAAGTCAGAAAAACTGAACAAATCATGGATATTGATTTGTGAGCTGGTGTCAGCCAATGACAGCATAAGGAATGGACAGAGCGTGAGTGACGTCACCCGCACGTTTGTCTGCTCAAAATCTGCGCTGGCCGCCGCCATGTTGCCTGTACCGCCTCTTCCGCTAAATATCAGCAAAGACGTGGATCATCGGCGGACCTGAGGCGGGCCGAATGAGGCCTGGTTGCTCCAACAAGCCACCTGTAACGGCTACTGAAGCGGCCACTCTGTTAACTTTAAGCCTTAATATAATCTGAACAGGTGAGTTCACCCTCAGTGCATGTTCGTCCCACCTCTGGTCAGACGTTTGCTGACAGAAAAGGAAGATTTTCTGATGTGAACGACCTTAAATGCGCATTTAAAATAAGCGCAGTCAATGTGGACGCGGTCTCAGAAAGAGTGCACTTAAAATCAGGAACGACTGCTTTAAACTTGTGAATCTGTCCCACGCACTCTTACCCTGATAGCCACTTGAATATATATATTTTTTACTTGCTAATGAACCACCACGGATTAATGCTCTGCATAATGAATCACACTGGAGATCCTCAAACACTTTACTTTGTGGCCAAGTGGCGGTGAAAAAAAAAAAGTGAGCATTTAATTAGGTGCAAGTCAGAGAAGACGGCAGACTCACATTCAATAAAGCTTTAATGTGGAGAGAGAGATAGACAGATAGAGGCCACATTCAGTCCTTAGGGAGGAAGAGGGTCTGCATAGAGGAATGTGAGTTATATTTGACCTATTTGAGGCCCTGTGCCAAGTCTGTAACGGAGAGAGAGAAGAAGGAGAAGAAGAACATGAGTAAGGGAAACCCGAGAGGTGAAGTACACAGACGAGTGAAGGAGAGAAGTGTGAGTTGGCAAGATGGAGAGAGGGTGGAGGGTGGAGGGGGGATTAGAAAGTGGAGCAGGCAGACGGTCGGAGCGAGAGCGAGGTATGTGAGGAACGGTGTCAGTCTATATAGAGCTCGGTGTGTATGTGTTAACGGTCTCCTCCGTCTATCTCTGGAGGAACTCCCTCTTCCTATTCCTATTGGCACCACGCACAGCTTCCTCCCAATAATACACTCCCCGAATACCCAGACTGCTCCGTCAACTCCGTCAGTATAGAAACACGCTGCCTGTGCGTCTAAAGCAAACCGCAGACTTGTGTATTGAGACTACGTGTCATCATCATTTGGTCATGTTCATTCAATCCGCTCCATGCCTTAATAAGTGAGCTCCTACATTTCCCAGAATTACTTTCAGCTGTCCTCGGGGAACACGCTTGAACTTGTTGAGGTCAATCAGGTGGGCATGAACAGCGTTTAAATAAAGCTGGTTGGCAGTTATAGGAAGCAGAAAAACTCCAGAACTAAAGTTTCCACCACAGGAAGTTTTCCCAAAGGAACCTTTAGAGGAACTGTCACAGCGAGCGGTGTTTAAATGAACTTCCGGGGACGTTTTACCACCCCCAAAAAAGTCCGAACTCGAGTTGGTAATGATTTACAAAAGTACAAGAAGTTCGGGGAACATGACTGAACATTTTATTTCATCTTCCGAGCAGCCGCAAACCAGTTTCTTGATTTTTTTTCTTCACTGTGCTTCAACACATCAACACGTACTTAATAATGATGCCTGTCCGCTGTTGTGCAGTGTGCAGTCTGCAGACTAGTTTGCCACGGTGGAAACGCAGATATGAAGGACACTTTTAGTTCCTTGAAAAGTCAGAAGTTCCTGTCATAAGTAAGCCAAAAGTATCCGGGACTTTTAGTCCCAGGCCTGCTGCAGCTCCACACATGATCCATTCTTGGATTAGCCGGCGGAGACGGCGGAGACAGGACTGCCAAAATGGCGACAACCGGAGAGCTACCACACTGAGGGGGGCGTCACGGACACTACATCCATGTTTATACAGTCTATGGTTGTAACACACTTAGACACCTGGCAGACACAGAGAAACATCCCGTTGAACCAAGTCTAGTTCCCCCCAGGTGCGGTACCGGAGACAACTTTGTAGTCAGCATTAGTGATACGAATTTAATGTGGGCTGCTACAGGCAGCCAGTGGAGCTCGATGAGCAGCGGGGTGTCATGTGACCTTTTGGGTTGGTTGTAGACCAGGCGAGCTGCCGCGTTCTGGATCATCTGAACGGGTTTCACCGTGCAGGCTGGGAGGCCCGTCAGGAGGACGGTACGGCTTGTGTCAGGAGCTGAGTAGCATGTTGAGTTAGGTAAGGCCTGCAAGTGCAAAGCGGCGTGACCGTGCAACTGAGGCGACGTGACTGGAGACGGTTAGTTGGCTTTGAGGTAAATACTTTTGTTTTGATCTATTTTAGCAGCAGGACTTGAGATAAAGTATTGAAATGATAATAATAGTGATAAACTAATAAGAAAGTAAGAAAATCACACCTTCAAGTAACAAAATGAGTCCTTAAAAACATCCTTGAACTTATTCAGGACACTTAATCTGTGTTCAAACTCAGCAGTGATAGCGACGCTAACGGGCTCTTTGCTCTCTCCAGAAGCTCACAGTACTTCATTCATACGGTTTTACTGTCTGTTGACAGCAGATACAGAAAAGTATGTCAAAGTCGACAGCGCTAACACAGCGACAGGCCAATGAAAATACTAACTAGGTGCTTAGATTTGGTCGAGTGTTGATCTAAAAAATCTGCGGCTTGGATGCGAGGCTGAAGGCGCGGGAGTGTGTAACGTGTGTTTTCTCCCGCCGTGACTCTCATCTGTGAAGTTTGAATTTATCTCCTCGCTCGCTTTCTCTCTCCTCGCTTCCTTTTTCTTCAACGCCATCCTCTCCTTTTGTCGTCTGTTCCTCGTCACTCCGTCCTGTTTCCTTGTCCACACGACAAGAAAACAGATCTGAGATTCGTCTTTTCTCCTCATCCTGCGTGTCTTTATTGTTTGAATACAATGTATATATTTACACTGACATGTATAGTCTACTGTCCTGCGTTATACGAGCATGTGCGGCCCTGCTGTGTGTCAACACTTGTCTGTACCTGTGTGTCTCACAGACAAATTATAGTGACTGCACTGAGGGATTAAGGTGACTCTGACTCAGATGGTTTTTTTTGTTCAGTCTATGTTTGAATAAAAACAGTCCAAGATCGACTTTTTTTTTTAAACCTCGGGTTCTGACTAAGTGTTTTGTTGGCCAGTTTCACAGTCAGGACCATTTTCTGAAATAAAAACTGAAAAGTTGCATCACACAGAAGGTTTTTTCTTTCCCCCCTCTCATTTTCTAGTTATTTGTCTTTAATTTATTGTCTTTTACACTGCTGTTATACTTGGACACATTCCTGGTTTTGACTCTTATTCAAAGTCACTAAGACGGAGGCGGTTTGCGGTTTATTGTCTCTCGCAGAAGCACTTACGGTAGATTGACAGACAAATCGGTTGTCGATACGATCGAGCGTGACCTTTCAGAAACAAGACGCTCCCTCTACCCACAGGGCGATCCTGCCACCTACAATTAGGATGATTTCTTCCACTGTTTGCAGTTATAAGTCACTCTGGAGGAGAGTGTTGGCTAAATAATGTTTAGAGTATTAAATATCAAATGTTGGGTTAGGGCAGGGTGGAGTGTGGTGGGCTTGGCTGCACACAGTTACGCTTGGATGGGTTTGGATTGAGACTGAGTTTGTCTGAGTTGGGTTGAGATTGGCTGGCACCGTGTTTGTGTAGGTTTGGCTGGGTTGTTGGTGGGGGCTGGCCCCGGGCGGGAAGCAGCCTATAGGCTCAGCAGTATGCACGAGTCCCTGCTTGATGGCAACAGACATCACACCAGAGCTGCGGTGATTAGCCAGCGCCGACAACACGCCAACCAACCAGCCATCCAGCCAACCGCAAGCAGCCGGCCACCTACCACACAACCCCGAGCGCACAGTTTTGTTTCTATAGCTACGGAGTGACTGTGTGCATCACCGCGGTTACCGGGGGACGTCGTGTCTGGAGGTGTCTGGATCGTAGAACCTCAGAGAGACAGTCAAACGTCAGAAGCAGATGTGGTGTCGCGTTGGCTCGTGTATTTACATTTTAGGCGTGCAGCCATGTGCTCTCATGCAGACACAGGAAGGCCGGGGGCCAGTTCACACCAAATTCATCCATCCCGACAGTCAGGAGGGGAAACCCTGATCTGAGGGAGCACAGACAGAGTCTGGGGAAACAGGATTTTACAGATTTCTGACTAAACTTCTGACACTTCAACCAAAATCGGTGTGCGGAACATGACCAGTGGTGGAAAGTACATTTACTCGAGTACTCTGTTTCAACCCAATTATGAGGAAGCACCCCAACTGACCTTACTTTATACATTAACTACATTTCAGAGGGAAATATTCCATGTTTTATAATATTAGTAAGATTAAACCTTGTTGGCTTGTGATGTCCTAAAGATAATCTATGGTCATCTAAATATCAGCAAAAAACGTGGATCATTGGCAGATCTGAGGCGGGCCGAATGAAGCCATCTGTAACAACACCCACCTGTCAATCAAAGCGTCCACGCTCTTAATCCTGCATAACTTTAAGCCTTAATATAATCTGAACAGGTGTGTTGTATAAAAATTCACCCTCAGTACAGTTGTCATGAACGGGGAAATTAGCTATAGAGACCAAAACTGTTTTTTGTACCAGGCTGTAAACATGTTTATTTCTGCTGTGAAGCTGGACATTTTAACATGGGGACTTATGGAGACTAACTCACTTCTGGAGCCAGCCTCAAGTGGACGTTTGAGGGAACTGCAGTTTTTAAGCACTTCCACATTGGCTTAATTTTCCAGCGCCGGAGGTTGCTGCTTGGTGTCTAGTCGCAGCTACTTATCAACCAACAAGATATTTCCCCTTTAAACCTCTCAGATGATTTAATTTTTGATCAGAGAAAAGTCCAAAAATGAACTTTTATGTAGCAGAACTTTGTTTTAAATCTTTCTTACTCTGTTAATTATCTCACGACCCCTCAGATTCATCATGTGACTCTTCAAAGGCGCCTGATCCCGACTAGCTTCACCTCAGCTGCCTCAGTAAAATGCTGTTCACACACTGAGGCATCATATTAACAGTTAATAGTTAATATATGTATAATAAATCAGTCACTTTTAATATTTTAAGCACATTTAGCTGCTAATACTTCAACTTCAGAAGGATTCTGACTTTGACTCATGCATATGAACCAACATCCAGGCGGGTCCTGTCAATAATTAGCCGAGTACGATCAAATGAAGCACAAATAATTTGAGGGTTACCTTAAATAAACATTAGCGACTAAACAAATAAAAGCTCAACAGCCCGGCCTCATGAAAGCATATAGTGTGAACTGTTTGCCCAGTAATTTTAATATTTATTCAAAATGAGTCAAACCAGTGTGACATGTTCGTACCGGTTTTACAGCGTGGAGACAGTTTAACTGCTGAGGCTGAATTTACATGTGAAATGTAGCAAAACACGCTAACAGCTATAATGTGATTCTTCTATTCAAAACAACACACGGAAATGTTTGTTTACAGTAACACCTGTAAAGGTGACAGCTTCAACGTGCACGTGACTGTTCCTGCTTTGAGTTCATACGACTGCCACCGGTGGAATGTAACTAAGTACTTTGAAATGTGAAGTGTCAGTACTTTATTTAAGTATTCCCACACTTTATATTCATACTCTGCTACATTTCAGAGAGTGGTCCAGTCGTCATCTTTACTGTCATCTTTCATGTTAACATCCTTCCTCATTTTAAATGAGTCATTTTGAGATTTTGCCTGTTTGGTCGGACAAAACAAGATACCTGAAGGTGTTTTGGTGGCTTAATTTCTACCAGCAGATTAATCTGTAATTAAATGTAATCATTAATCTGCAGCCCAATATAAAACAACCAAACACCTCAAACACCTGCAACAGTTACATTCTACTTTTATCCTGCACAATATTATTGGATAAATCAACAGGGAGCATATTTCTGCATTGAGTACTTTTACTTTTGATTCTTTAACCAGGTTTTCCAGATGAAACTTCTAGGTACATTTCTCAATACCTGGAAGTCTTAAAGAGAAGTGTGTCGTCGTCCTTCAAGTGAAATATAAAAAAATCTACTGAAACTGGAAGTCTGAGGTTTCCACGGAATAAAAACTCTGCAGAGGTCTTACTTAATGTTCTTTAGACAACGCATGGGCCTGTAAAATAACAGCAATTTCCTCCAAACTCCAACAGCTCATGGATTCTTGTAACATCAGATAGAGCGTGATTTTGACGAGAGCTAAAAATAAAATTCAAGAGGCAGTTTTTATCTATTTGACGAGTGTTTCAGTAGAGATGTGACTGAAGGAATGTGATTCAGGGAGACATGAAGTGTTTTTTTAGATTGCTCAGCCTTCAGATGAAGGAGAGGATGAAATGTTAAAACATCTTTAGTTTTCAAATCCTGACATTAGACAGCTTGTTCGTCAGAGCCTTGGCATCGACCTGACGTTAGTCTAAAAGTCTAAAACGAGACGTCAGAGTGCACAAATGAAATATTGCACTGTATTTTTTGTGCCTACAAATTCATTGAAAACCTGTTGAAGTTCCCGCTGAAGTGTTTGAGTCTGTTGTGCCTTAGTGACCTTTTTTCATAGTGAGTGGGCGCCATCTAGTGTTTCATTTGATGCTACAGCTCAACACACACTGCCCACCTCTCACAACATGACGACTCTTCTTAGAAATATACTTTCTGAAAAGAAAAAATCATATCTGGTCTGAGAAAGATGGCAGATTACAGTATGATTGTGTTAAATATTAAAATATTTGGCTGTATGAAAAATGACATTATCTCTGAAGTAATTTATAAAATTTGGGAGGAGAATCTAGTTCTAAACAGGTCCTGTAAAATGTAAAACATCAGTGAACTTTTATTTTGATATATTGATTTTAATATTTATCATCATTTCCTGTTTTTGAGAGTTTTACTGTGGTTGATATGTTTTATATGTGTGACTCTGACATCCTATGAGACTGTAATTATGAGGCAAACTTTAGTTTGTGTGTATATTTTTGGGAGGTGGAGTTCTGCTGCATGAACAAAAGTTCTGATCTGTGCTCAGACTCTGTTAAAATAAATGTAAATAAAGTTTTTACTTCATTTTGAGGAGTAAAAACAATACATACAAAAAAATATAAGATACTTTTTAACTTTTAAAAGTTTCTTCTTTTGTTGACACATGATATTTGTCCTAAACATCAAGAAACAGATGAAGTTATCATCCTTCCTGCAGGTCATCCCTGCCGCTCTGTGACCTCCAGCCTCGGCGCTGTGGTCCGACTGAAGCTGCTGATTTCACGGCCGCTGCACACCTGGTATTCCAGTTTGGTTCCCAAACATTTGGCTCACTCACATCTGGCACGCAGAGTGTGTGAAGGTGCAAACACAGCGGTTCATTCATGGTTACAGAGTGCAAAGACGGAGTTAAGACTGCGAGCGACCGAGTGTGTGTGTGTGTGTGTTAGAGACAGACTTAGTTTCTTCCTTTCAGCCGACGAAGCTGCTCCTGAGGGACCTGTGGGTTACAACATGTTAGTTCCCAGAAGAGAGACTGGGACTGACTGGAAACACACACACACACACACACACACACACACACACACACACACACACACACACAGACCAGGCCACCCGGATCTGAACCACCCAGGACCAATAGCAGCATCATTATTTCATGAGATCAGTTCACGAGGGAGGCATCTGAATGTCAAAACTACACATCATCAGTTTCGCACAGAAGCCTCGTATCTGCTTTTTATTTCACCACCGCTGGCAGCCGACGAGAGAACGCGTTTCATGTACGACTGGGACGAAGTCAAACTAAATACAGTGTAAAACATCTGAGGATTACAGAGAAAAAAAACAGCAAAATGACAGCGTTGACTCTGGATTTGACCAGAATATTCTCAGATGAAACAGTGTGTGTTTTTAGGTTACTATGTTACTGCTGCAAAATGGGCAACCGTGGCGAGAATTACCGGATTTGACCCCAAAATCTCAGCACCCAGAAATATTCTGGACGGGGAACTGAGAGTTGTAATTTTTACCCCCAAAGCTATCTGCATGTGCAGTTGGATGTGTGATTTACTGTAGACGGAGGGAGCCATGGGGATTTTGGTTTGGCTGATCGGCGACGTTACAAAGCTGCGAACCGCTCTGGATCCAACTCATGAAAACAAGAGCAAAGAGAAGACTAACGAGTGAGAGGAGGAGGAAGCATGCAGAAACTGGCTGAGAAGTTTCTTGGAAAAGAAAACAAGTTCGATCTTCTCTCTCTAAACAACAACAAAAACACTTTAAGCTCCAGCTGCTGCTGCTGCTGCTGCTGCAGTGTTGAACGCTCCGGTAATGCTGGGCAGGAATAAGTTGTGAATGTGTGCAAGGCCGCCGATAGCTAGAACCCCCCGTGAACTCAACACGAGCGCTGACACATTAAATATCTATAATCACTGGCAGGTTGCAGGGCTCTTGTCCTCCTCCAGGCCCCCTGAATGATTCACGGGTTTGCACCCCTCGACATGAATGTAAAGAAAAGTGCAAGTGTGCTAAAAAACTACTGAGGACGAGCAAAAACCGTGAGAGGATTTACAGAGAAAGTGAAAGACGGGAAGACGTTTAACACGATTTCAAGACTCAAAGATCTTGTTTCGATGTTTCACGGTCTTTGCTGATTTCAGGATGATACTGTCTTATTACACATACCACCTGATAGCACCATCATGTTGTAATAGTATATACTGTAGGTCTGTGTTTTAGCTTGACTGTTTCCACTGGACACAAATCTCCTGAAAATATTGACTTATTCATGTTAAGAGAGGCAGGAGAACACAAAAACAAAGTCTGGTCTACAATTTAACCATCCGGGCTCTGAAATATGAAAAGATTGTTTTTTTATTTGGGGATTTAAGTTGCCAAACAGTGTCTGGATAATGAAAAGAAACATTCTTCTTTATTTATTTGGGAATATAAACGATGTTTCCAACTCACAGTGTCTTCATCAGAGTTTTAAACAATTAATACAGCAGGAGAAATGAAGGTATTTGTGTCCTTGCTCTGCCTGAGAGTGTCTGAAGAGCGTCTCTTTTTTTCTTTTGTGGCTCGTTCTTTCATCGTCGAGAGCGCCTTCAAATTCTTGAACTAAAAATGTGAAGCCGATCGAGTGTTTCTGAATTCTTTTTCTGTTTGGGGGACAAATATTTTCCACTTAGATTATCCTGAGTTTGAGTATTTTCATGTCAAAATCCTCCAAAGTAATCACTCTTTCTCTGAGAATTTGTCATTTTCAGGAATTTAAAGCAGCATTAAAATATTTTTTGTTATTGACATATTATGACCATAAAATGTGGAAATGAGTTGTTACACTTCTGGCTCTAGGCGGCATCATTAGTTACAATATTGTCCCAAAACAACATGTCTACATCAAAGTGACGTAGCCCTCTCGTGACAGCAGGAATTAGGAGGAAGTCACCGTTTCCTGTTTCAAACTGACAGTCAGTGCTGTTTTTTTATTTTTAAAGCGTGAAGCGTGAGTTGTTCCAGCTTTTATTCACTTTCCTTTGACCTGTTTTTAGTCAACAACCTTTAAGAAAAGTTTTTTTCAGTTGCTAAATGTTCCTCTGTGTTCACCAGCTAGTCTCTTTGTCTGATGCAGGCTGGTTTATCTGAGCTTTTTGTTAAGATGCTGCAGCTGGAAAGGAGAGTGATGAGAGTGAACCAAAGTGTTATGGAATTTTCTATCCTTAGGTTACAGGAGGTCACGTGTGGGCCTTGAGGTCCTCAGCAGTATTAATTGTTTGGCTTTGATTGGGAACAACAGCTGCCAGTCTATCTCAACACTGTGGTGGCCAGGGTCGAAGAGATCTATTGCTGCCTTCTTAGACATAATAGATAGCTGGCTGTTGACGTTCCAATCTGCGTAAACAGACATCTGTGTCTCCAGACTAGAATATGTTGACAATAACACCTCCATGGGTAAAGACATTCTCTTTGACTAATTCTGGGCGTATAGTATTTGTGGTGTTATCTTGGGGTTTAAAGTCTGACCACCAGGATGAGTTGGGCAGAATGTGAGACCGACTCAGGCACTTCTGATGAACTTTGAGAGTGTCTCTAATTCTCCTTGGCCAAGTGTCAATAAATATTACAGCATAAGACATCAGAGGCTCCTGAACACTTTCTTCCCTCCTGACCTCACCATTGACCTTTGACTTCAGCAATTTCTCCACAACACAAAACATTTAAAGGTCCAGTGTGTCAGGTTTAGGGTCTCGATTTACAGAATATGGCATATAATACGCATCTTTTCTGCTATCCACAGGTGTATTTGTACCCTTTATCATTTTTCACCTGTGTGATTTGAACTGGTTCCTGCAAAACTTGATTTACATTCATGTTCGTGCCACTGGCAGTATAAAGAATGGACGGCGTATGTGTGACGTCACTTGTTTTGAAGCTCAGAATCTGTGGCTCTAGCCTCCGCCATCTTGGCAGTCCTGCGTCTGCTGCCTCCTGGCAAAGACGTGGAACATCAGCAGACCTGAGGTGGGCTGAAGGATGCTGATCCATCTGTAACGGCACCCACCTGTCAATCAAAGCGTCCACGCTCTTAATCCTGCATAACTTTAAGCCTTAATATAATCTGAACAGGTGGGTTGTATAAAAATTCACCCTCAGTACAGTTGTCATGAACGGGGAAATTAGCTATAGAGACCAAAACTGTTTTTTGTACCAGGCTGTAAACATGTTTATTTCTGCTGTGAAGTTGGACATTTTAACATGGGGACTTATGGAGACTGACTCACTTCTGGAGCCAGCCTCAAGTGGACGTTTGAGGAACTGCAGTTTTTTGGTATTTCTGCATTGGCTTCACTTCACAGAGGTTGCCACTTGATTCATACATGAGAAATACTGCATCATTGTCCGGTCCGATTTCGGCTTTCACACATCGACGCTGTCACGTCTTGAACTGAAAGAAGAAGAAGAAGAAGACACGGGAGCTGACTTTGGTCTAAATTCGCACTTTATTCCTAACACTTACAGGTTTGTTTTGTCCCCGTTTCCCTGGCCCCCAAAACAACAGGCACACAGATAGCGATGAGTTAAGGGACAGTAGAGAACAGTTTCAAACCCAAACGTTTCCAACAGAATCAGGTTATAGAATCAACTCAGACAAGAGAGAGCCTCGAGGTCAAAAAACAGCATATCGTAAGCATACTTCAAAACAGAAAGAAGGACCCCAAAAAACAGATACTAAAGCTTACAGAGCGGTGTTTGTCTCATCTTTTATGTTCATCACCACCACCATCATCATCATTAGGCTATATTAAAGAATACTTTTGGAGTTTACAGCCATAAAAACAGGGGGAGTCGTACAATGCGGAGAAAAGTAAAATCAAGGTGAGAAGATACAGTGGAGCTCTTTGGTTTTCACTATTGAGGTTTTTTCTTTAGCAGTAAAATCTATCTTTGCTGTCCTCTTAACCTTTGGATTTAAGCTGCATTGTAGAAAAAATAGAAAGGAAAACGTTTCTTTTTTTTAAACTTCTCCTAAATAAATGAAAGATAACACGGGGCAAACAATATTGACTGAAAGTTATTCTCTCCTTTTTTTTTCTCCCACTCTGTTATTAGATTTTACATTTTGTGTTCTCAAGGCCAAAAAAAAAAAGAGTCTCATATGTCACGGTGACTTGGAAAGTTGAGCATAGTAGTATTAAAATTAACATTCACAGCCACAGAAGAAGAACTACAGTAGAAAACTGTCCTGAAGTGCTCTTTATTATCTGACAGTGTTTTATATCGACGACAGGTGCTGGATACCTTTTTATTTTAGCGGTTACAGTCCCTAACAAGAATCCTGAATGTTTATATACACATGGAATGACTGTGAGTGTGTGTGCGTGTTGTGTGTTGTGTTGTGTTTGTAGTGTAGCGTCTCGCCGTGGTAGTTTTTAACTTTGGTATTATTCTCTGTCCACCACAGCCGAGTCGGGCTACACAGGCACACATGCAGACGAGAGCCGCACTGCTGCCGGAGAACACAAAACACAAATCTTAAAAATATAAATTTGTATTTTTTTAACGTTTTGTTCGACGTCCGTGCCCGAGGGTCGAGAAACACACCAACACCGTGAATCAGCACGTGTATTTGAAGTAAAAACACTAAACCTGGAGCTCAAATGTTTTCCTCCGACAGCAGTGTTGGATATACACACACACTTTCCTCTCTACAAAACACAGCCACGTCCTCGGCGCTTCGCTGAACTCCAAGCGGCGAGCGCGAGCGGACACGGTGGTGAATCTCGTAGGTTAAAGCCATAAGAACAACTGGTTAATGAAAATCTTTGTTTCTTCTTCATCAAACTAACTTCGACTAGGGCCAGTTTCACATCCCTCACTCCTGAGTTCAGACAAGTCACGTCTTTTTTATTTTATTTTTTTTGTCATTAAAGCTTGAATGTCTATTTGGTTTTTCATCAGAGTATCAGAGGTATGAGTTAAAGCCCTCGTCCTGAAGCGGAACAGAGGGATCAGAAAGCTTTTCAGAGAGCAGAGGAGGAGACGTGAACGGAGGAAACTCACTCAACGGGACGGAAATGTTGGATCTGAAACCAAAACATTGGGCAAAAAGTTGAGAAACGTGAAAACCACTGACCAGTTCACCCAGTTTGGAGTGTGTGAAACTGAGCCGGTCAGCTTAGTTTACTTTCCAATGACTGACGGCGCACCAGACGCACAGTATGAAATGTCCTGAAAGAAAGTGATTTACTAAATCAGGTTGCACCACAACAAAGACATTTCTTCGTAATAAAGACTAGTGCAGTCCAGTCAACTGTTAGCATCAAGAGCTGTGCCATAAATAATAATTTAGGGGTCTCACCTATATATTTAACTGCTAACCTTTGTAAATGTATGTATGTATGACTTTGTTTTATTTATAGATCTGCATACGTGAAGAAGTAGTTTCAATTTGTAGTATTCATATTCAGTTATTATAATGAGATGTAACTACATTGTGTTATTTTTGTGAAATGTAATTTAAAATCTTCCAGTTTACGTCACGTTTTAAAGAATTTTAACCAATTTCCAGGTTTGTTACGTCGACTATGTCGTATATGTAGCTCCGTCAGTCTAACCTGCCACACTTGGCAGTTGCTGAGTGGAAGCATGACATAATCTTAATAAACAAAGAGCTGGTGCAACCTGACCACGCGGATGAAAACTCTTCTCCACCTCAGTCTGATATCGGGCAGTAAACACGACTGACTGAGGATTATAAAACAGTAACGCACACTCCAGGATCTGTGTAAACTTTCCCACAAAGCTAATCGAGAAACAGCATTTTTCCTCCGTCACAGTTTCCCTGCTACTTTCTCTCTCTGTCTCAGGTAACAACAGTCTTTAGGTTTGGTTTTGCTTTGAAACATTCGTTTGGCAACTTCTTTCTCTTCTTGTCTTGATCTCAAGAACACCTCTCTCTGCAGATACAAGCCTCACAACAACCCCTGAAAAAACTATTACAAAGATCCAGAAAGACATAAATAGAATCCAATAAATACATAAATAAAGAATCAATAAATAAACAAGGTGAGAGACAAAGAAGTTAAAATACAAACGGACCGTTTGTTCCCCCATCCCCGAAAAAAGCACACACCTCCCTCATACAATAAATACAAATATTTTTTTCCAACAAAGAGCCCGTGAGAGATAAAGAGTTTTAAAGCTTTTGGTTCTTAAATCAAGTCATCGTCTTCGGTCGTCATCATCATCAAAGGATTATAGTCCCAGCCTTTTTATACATCAGCAACAAGTAAGAGCGGTTGAACATAGATTATTTCCCCCTACAAAAACCTAGAAGAAGAACTAATGGATACATTCCCTCTAAAAGTGAAACAGCCTTTAATCTGTGTCAGACGCTTCCCTCCCCCATATCATCTCTGTCATCGGTCGCCTTCAGTGTCTGTGTCTGTTACGTGAAAGCTCGACTCTGTTTTCAACCTGGGCCTCATAAAGCTGCTTCACTGCCGAGACGTTTAACAGAACGTGGAGGCAGATTTTCATTTATTTAGCACGTTAACTAAGAATCAGACTGATTTTTTTTGGTGATCGTTTATCTTAAATTAAGTATTTCCTTCCAGGTAGTTTATTTTAATTATTAATCTCATGACATGAAAATCAGCTTCGCTCGACTTGGAAAAGTTTTGTCAACATGTGTGGATAATAAATTACAGATTTTAGATCATCCTGACGCAGCGTACTCGTTTCCAGGTCGAATAACTCGTGAACGTGACCGTGATAAAAATATAACTTTAAGTAACGAGATGTCCAGTGTGTTTTAAGACCTGTGAGTTGCTGAATTAAACCAGCGTAGTTATTAAACTTTTCCTTCTCTGGCTGCTTTAAAAGTGTCAAAAGAAGCATGTCTTTGACTGCTAGTGTACGATCAAGCTTCAGAAGCTGCCCGCCACCTCTAGAAAAATAAATAGTGACGTTATGTAACCATAAATAAACTAAAAACTACATTTTAAAAGAAGTCTGTGACGGTTCTCGTCATTTTTCTTTGGGGAGAGTTTAATCTGGGTAACTGGACTTGGCTGTAGATCCGTGAAGACGTTTCACCTCTTCAAAGAATCTTTGAATAATGTTTAAAAAGCAGCTTTGTGTTTCGTCTTTGGAGTTATCTGTTAGAAAATCTGCTGCTGTCCGAGCATCAGGAGAGGAAGTCATAGCCGTGAGTGTAAGTTAAAAGTTCTGATGTGAAATGTGTGTAAAAAAACGGGTCCAGGTTGAAAATATGCAGAGTTTTTGAGCTTTGAATCGTTTTTACGGGACAGAAAGAGCCTGTTTTATGTTTGTATGCAAGAGAATTAACTTTATACCAACACATGCTCACACACACACACACACACACACACACACATGCACACACGCACACATCAGCTGACACACTCTTGTGCATTGGTTTGGTTGTTCTATTTGGTTGTATGTCTAAAAAGTTTAACTTTTGGTTTTCAGTTTTGGCTTTTTCACGACATTCTGGATCAAAACTAAAAAGAAACTTAGTTTTTTTTTTTCATCTTGGAAGCTACATTTTCACAACTGTGAACGAAAAATTAAAAAAAAACCCAGAGCACAACCGAAGAGCCAAGAAGATATGAAAGTAGGCAACACGTCGCCAAACACCTCCCCGCCCTCCCGTCCCGTCCCGTCCCGTCCCGCCGCATAATAAGTAGAAAGCAATGAGACAAATCCATACATCATTAACAGACACACTATGGAAAGCAAAAACAAAAATATATATATTCTCAAAGTCAGTTTTTGTTGAGGTTATTCCATATTTTATCCATCCAGGGAAAAAAAAGAAAGAAAGTGAGAACAAAGCCGAGGTCGCTGGCTGAGGGGCGGGAGGGAACGATTTCTGTCTGTCGATACAAGAACAGCAATCACAGCGAAAGACGAACAGACAGACAGGGCCTTACTCCCCCCTTCTCCTCCCCTCGTCCTCCCCCTCTTTGTTTGTATTTGGTTTAGTTACGGTTCAGTCACTCATTCATAACTAGTAGCAGTAGTAGTAGCTTTTGGTTTTTTGGGTTACTTTTTGGTTATTTGGTCCGCCGCTTTGAGCGCACCTCCTCCTGCTCCTCTTCCTCCTCCTCCTTCTTCTTCTTCTTCTTGCTTTCCCCCTGCAGCTTTTCACACCTTTGGCTCCTCCGTTCCTGACCGCTTCTCCTTCTCCTCCTCTTCTTCTTCTTCTCCTCTTTTCTTTTGGCCCTTTGATCTGATCTTTGGAGACAAAGGAGAGGGGCAGATGGGGAGGGAGGGATGGAGGGCAGGGGTTTGGGGGCAGTAAGGGGAACGCCGGTGCTTCACCTCTTTCTTTTGTTCTTTTTTTTTTTAAGGTTTTTTTCTTTTTGGTTTGGACTCTTTCTTATTATGTAGCGTGTGTGTGTGTGTGTGTGTGTGTGTGTGTGTGTTTTCCCTTTGACACTGCTGCTGCTGAGGTTTTTTGTCTGGACACTCGTCTCCCGGGCGAATCCAGAGACAATGCTGCCAGAGGCGATGCTTTGGTATCCAAGAGTGACTGTCTGGCGGTAGATGAGCAGTCTGGAAGATGACATGATGATGATATGGGCGTGTGTGTGTGTGTGTGTGGGGTGATAATAAATAAAAGAAGGCAAATAATGCTGAAAAAATCCACATCTGCCTGTGGTGTGTGTGTGTGTGTGTGTGCACATCCTCTTTGTAGGCAGTATAAACACTGTTGGGTGTGTGTTTGAGCGAACATTAAAGATAACAGTGAAAATAACGACGATGACGGTGACAGAAATGTTGTTTTCGATCCAAAAAAATCAGCGTGGAGCAGCTAAACAACCAATATTCACCTGTTTTAACGGGATTTTCCAACGTGTGCGGTTGGTTTTATCCTGTTTACGTGCCAGACGGGTGGGTTTTGCGACGTAGTCGGACTTAGTGAAGACCAGAAAGTTGTTTTTACGCTACGTCACGTATAAGTTTGGTAATTACAGCAGTGAACTCCACCCGTCTGCCACTCCAGGCTGGTTAAAACAAACACCGTCTGTTCTAATGTATGGTAGAGGTAGGTAGATATCCTGCATGTGGGTTCAGCTGTAAAACATCAAACTTAAGCGATGAGTACAAAATAATAGAAAAATATTAAATCTTGAACTGAAGACGAGAACGATGACTGAGATGACAGATGTTTGAAATGAGCGGTGAGCTGATCCTGGATCAGGACGTAAAAGTCTTTTTGAACTAAAGCTTTTCTCTCCGTTTGTTGTTTTTTTGTCTTTTTTGGTTTTCAGTTTTTGGTATTTGGAGATTTTGGTTTTCATCTTTGTTGGTGTGTGTTTCTCTTCGAGCATCTTTTCTTTTTTAATTTGGTTGTAACCACGTGACCCTCCGAGCTTGTTAAACAAGTCTTTTTTTTCTTCTTGCCTCCCATTTCTCACACACAGTTTTCGCTTCTCATCCCTGCCCTCGCTCAGCAAGTTTTTTTTTTCTGTTCGTTTCCCCCGATGCCAAGCGAAAACACTCCTCAGTGCCACCTCTCCAGCTGTAGATCATTATTTGGTTTCAGATTTCCCCCCCTCTGTTCTGCAGTTCTCTCTATCCTCTCCATCCTCCCTCTCTCTTTGCTTCCTCCCGTCATCCGTCTGTTTATATTTTTGGCTTCAGAAGACTTCAGCGGGGAGACGGAGAAAGAGAGAGATGAAATCAGAGATGGATCAGACAGAGAGATGGCTTTGGTTGAAAGGCGAGGTTGTAAATTTAGATTTTTAAAGCTCCTCCGACGCTCTGCTTCCTCCTCTTCTTCCTCCTCCTCGCCCTCCTCTGATAGGATACTTTGGCTGTCAGTCAGGAATCACTCGGCCATGGCCCCTCCCAGGGGCGGTGGCGAGGCTTCGCTGAAGGAACAGAAAGAGGCGGGACTTGAACATGGAGACACGGACTCCTCGGGGCACGAGGTCGGGCTCATGAGGTTGCTGGCGCCAGAGGTCGGAGATTGGGAGAAGGTGGCCCTTGGGCCGCTGACCAGTCCGATGGCAGGCGTGGAGGCTGTCGCCATGGAGCCGGTCACCATGGGGAGGAGGGTGGGGCGGTTGAGGAAGAGGGACTGGCGGAGGGAAGCGGGACCACCGGGTCCGCCCAGAAGCATGTGACCCGCCGCCCCCTCGAGGCTGGAGATGGGCAGCTGACCACCGCTGGCCGCCAAGGCTGGTGAGGACGGAAGAGAGGAAGAAGAAGGTGAGAGTGTGGACGGAGCTGGAGGAAGGACGGGAAGATGAGGGTGGAGAGGGACGGAGGAAGATGGACAGAGACATGAAACGAGGGTTGAGAAGAAGAGATGAGCAGGACAAACGTAGATGTGGAGGCAGTGAAGAGGATACCGAGAGGAAAGAGTAGAAGAGGAGGTGAAGAGAAAGACGGTGTGAGGAATTAATGACGACAGACGACCAAACGGAGAGAAACACTGAAGAAAAACTGACAGAAATCATGAGAAAAGATGCAAACAGTGATGCAAAAGAAAAGTCAGTGAACACATCACAAACATCAGTAATGGGGAAACATTTTAAACCTGCATGGTGAAGATGATGAGTGACAACACAAACTGTTTTTATACATCAACTGAACTACAGGATGGAAATCACATATTGACAGACACATCAATGATTAAAGGATCAGTTCACCCAGGTGTGAAGCTAATGCGATGAAGCCTCGAATTTGGCATTATGGACGATGCTATCTGGATTCTTTGGAGCCAGAAGTGACCATATTTTGACGGGAGCGTGGTGTTGGTGGGTAACATATTGGTAGTTATTAATGTACTGCTATAACAGATAGACAGTAACTAAAACATCTGAGGAGAGAAATCTGATCAGCGCTGCCTGGTTTGACAGTTTGATCTGAGTTTCGTGAGCCCGGGCAGACACGCCCTGCTTTAATGTCTCTAAATGAACATCATGCTGTGTGGAAGAAGACTTCAAACTAGAGACTGAGACCATAAACTGACGAGGAAACTGTAAATAAAGAGAAAAGTCGGCCGTTTTTACACGAAGCTCAGTGAAATCAGACAACCTGCTGACCATTAGGAGGTTTAAAAAGACGCTTTGTGTTGGCTTCACAAGCTCTGTGCACTAATTAGACACCGGTTAAACAGTTTTAATAATATTAGTATAATTTCAGACGGAAAGACGCAGTTACTACAGACAAAACTAAAGACAGGAGTCTCAGAGACTGAAATCTTAAATCTGTTATAATTATCTCCGTTTATTTTGTAATTTGGGTGAACTGACCTTTTAGACATGACTGTTTCTGTTCACATTAGGAGGTGATGTGACACATTCTTCTACATGATGGAGCAACACACTCGGTCGGATGTTGAACTGAGTCTTGTACTTTTCTGCACATTTCCTGCAGCAGACGTGGCAGAATAACCCGCCTATCAGCCAGAACTCGGCCGTAACACCTGCCGACTTCTGAATTCCAGCGTAATAGTCGACACTTTTATCCATTACAGCACCGTGAGTGTAAACATTCATAGCGCGCGAGGCCCCAGAGGGATTCAAACCAGAAATCCTTTTACGTCAACACTTCATTTCACCCGCCTCTTTCTTCTCTCCTTCAGCCTATAACTCTATCAGAGCCGGCAGTGCCAGAGCTGCAGTTTCCATAACAGACTGTATCCTTCTCATCAACACATGGCCCGGAGGAGGCCGGCTCTGAATGACGCCGAACAGAGCGGGGGAGAGAAAAAAAAAAAGGGGGGAAGGGTCTGAATCGGCGCTATAGGGAGATGGACCACATGACGGATTCAAAGCTGAGCTTATTCGTGATGCTTAATTGATTTGGCGGCAGATCATCTCTTTGAAAAAAGGAGAATTTTGAGAGGAAACTGGTTATTTAGCCAACAGGCCTCGATATTGAGACGGAGGGATTGTGCCTGTTCAACTGTTTACTGTAAGCTGACTGGGCCTCCTAAGCTTTGCCATAAGGGGCTCTTGTCACTTTGTGATAATAGCGGGCTATTGTATGAGAATGAAATTGAATCTTTCACCATACTGAGCGATTCAAAAAGTTTGTGCTGAGGAGGAGGAGGAGGAGGAGGAGTGTGTGGCTGCAAGGGAATTCATTGTGGACAGGATGGATGAAGGGTGAAATGGGAAGTGGTCTTTAGAAACTCATGAAGACTCATCGCTGGGCTGGAGGGGACAGTCTGCATGCACCAACACACACTCATGCACTAACACACACTCATGCACTAACACACACACATGCACTAACACACACAGACATGCACTCATGCACACACACACACCTTGCATGGTAGCCAGGGGATTGCTGCCAATGAGGGCCTGGTTCATCCCTGTGCTTACTCCCATCATTGTGTTCCTGAAATGTGGATGGGCCGTACAATCATTTACACACAGACACAGACACACACACACACACACACACACACATTCAAACATGTAGAAAAACAGTTGGCAGGTTAGGTGACATAAAACCTGAGCGCTCTGCAGCTTCTTGTGTCTTTGTGCAGCACCTGACATTTTCTGTGCGTGCCTTAGCTTGCACACGTCTCGATGCGTGAGAACACACAGAGTTTCAGACAAACCGGCGTGGCAGCAGTCTGACATACCGACAACATGCATGTACGTATGTACCAGGTGCTGTCATGTTAACGTGTTTTCATTACAGGTGGTTGCGTGTTAAAGGTTTTACTGCAGCACTCATAAATGTGTAAAAAAAAATCAAATAAAGATGATCTGTATAATCAGTAGAAAGCATGCTGTATTCATACAGGAGAGTATTTTAAAGTTTTTCAAAGTGTGCTTCTTTTATTTTGAAAAACAAAATTTCTTTTTTATCTCAGGCTGAAGCTAATGATTAATTTCATTATTGATGCATCTGAAATCTGCTTTGTAGAAATAATCAGTTCATAAAATGTGAAAAGAATCCAGCATGAGGTGATGTATTTATATTTCTGGCGTTATCCGACCAGCAGCTCAGAATAAATGAATAAATAAACAGATTTATGTTACAATAATATAAAATAAAGACGCAGATTTGAGATTTGAGACATCAGAACTTTTTTTGACTTGAATGATGAATCAATAATCAAAACTGTTGTGGACAAATTTACTGTTGATTCATTCGTTGTTTCATCTCGTTAACAAATGAGTAAAGACTTTAAAGGTTCAGTGATATATTTACAATCATCTTAAAAAACTATTTTTTTATTCTCTTAGAATTAGCTATTTATATCGAGTTGATTGATCGAGTTGTTTAAGATAAGGCGACATGAACACTCACCCGGTGCTGAGCCCGTGGGCCGTCAGGCTGGACGGGGTGGGGCTGGCTGTGCTATGAGGAGGCGGGGTCACAGCAGAGGAGGTGGAGCCGACTGCGGCCGAGCTGACTGGAGTCATGGGGCAGGACGCTGAAGGTGACGAGCTGGCGGCTGCGAGGAGAAGAGGGATATTGATGCCTTGTAGCTGGTTTGATGTCACTGTGCGGATGAGTTACGGTGTTATTACTGAATAAAAACTTCTTTTTTCGTCTTTTTTAACTCTGTTCAACTACAAGCCGGAGAGAGAAGTTCGCGACTGGAAAGTATTAGCCTCGGCTCAACAGGCCAATAAATTTCCAGCTGTGTTTGTTACCTGTCAGGCCATCTGTCATATCTGTGAAGCCTGGGATAACTCACACTGTAGCCAAGGTCTATAAATCATGAGGACGAGTCATGACTCATGGAGGTAAACAACTCAAGATGGGACCAGTGCTTCCATGTTGTTGTCAACAAAACATCATTGTTTTCTATTTCAATCTTTCTCTCGCAGAAATCATTTTTTTTTGGGATGTGATGATTCTTCAGTGTTTCATCAGACGAGCGAAAAAAGCTCAGACAATACAGAAATATCAACTTCTCCCAAATAATGTCAGGAGCAGTTTAATCTTCCTGTGACTGACCTCAGGGTTCCAGAAACACAATTGAGAAGCGCTGAGCTAACCTTTAATTATTTATTGACGAGACTCTACACGGGGACAAACAGTAATTACAGCTCACCTGTTGTGCTGAGGCTGGTGGTGACCTGGGACAGACCATGACTCGATATCTGGAGTGGGAGAGAGAGGGGAGGAGAAATCAGGAAATAGTTCCATCCGTCTGTGAAACAAATCTCAGGAAGAGGTGGTTAAATAGTAAAGAGGATTCATGGCGGACTGTACCATGTGCGGGCTGTAGCAGGAGGCTTTGTGCGTCACAACAGGCGAGGTCTGGGTGGGCAGGGGAGGGGTGGTGCTGCTGGAGGGGTTGATACGTTTCTCTTTCTGCCTGCGGTTGCAGAACCAAACACGAATCACCTCCTTCTCCATGTTGAGCTGCTCCGCCATGAGCAGGATCTCCTCCGAGGTAGGCTTCTGGTTCTGAGGAGGAAAACATCAGACCAGTGAGTAAATAGACAGATGAGCAGACACTGAAACCTGTACCTGTGACAACAACATCATTCTGCTCCTTACACCTGTGTATTTGGCTCTTACACCTACCGCGTTGAAGTTGCGCTCTAAAGCCACTCGCACGTTGGTCTCGATGCTGGTGCGCTTCTTCCTGCGTCGGCCGGGTAGACCCTCGAGGCCCAACATGGGGGAGGAGAGAGAAGACGGGCTGGGCAGCATGCTGTCCACTGCCATGGTTTCTGTCAGAGACAGAGAATAAAGAGAGACAGAGTCATGAAGACAGACAGGTCACTGGATAGAAAGCAGTAAAGACAAGAACAGTCAGGGAATAAACTCTGTCTCATGTTGATGATGCTCTGATGAGTTTACCTGCGTCACTCAGCCACTTCTCGAGCAGTGGTTTCAGCTTGCACATGTTCTTAAAGCTCAGGTTGAGTGCTTCAAATCGGGAGATGGTGGTCTGGCTGAAGTCGTTGCCGTACAGTTTGCCCATAGCAACGCCGACGTCTCCCTGACAGAGACAGATAAACAGTGTCAGACATGAAACTGAGACTCACACACACTCACACTCACACATCCCCTTCATCTCCGTCTTTTACCTGGGTGAATCCCAGCTTGATGCGTCGCTGTTTGAAGGTGCGGGCAAACTGCTCCAGCTCCTCCAGGTCGCTGGGCTCTTCCCCCATGTGACCCCCGTGACCTCCGGGAGTCAAGCCGGATGTCAGCGAGGAAGCCATGGCGCTGCTGGACGCCGAGGTAGCTCCTACAGACGTCACGACGCCAACGCCGCTGCTGCCGGTGCCGACAACAGAGCCGCCGCTGCTTCCACCGACCACAACATCACCACTCTTCTCCCTCTGTGATGGAAGACAGAAGACATGAAATGAATCCTGCACGTGTTTAAATCATACAGAGCAGTCAAGGTTTCTCTGAAAAAAATTTTTTTTTCACTTTCCAGGAATTTAAATAAACTGTTGGATGAATACAAATGAGCTAATCAGCTGAGAAACATGCATGAAAAACAATAATTTGACCCTGGCTGCCTCGACAAATTATACAGACTTGACAGGCATCATGCAACATGCGCATCTTTTATTCTAAACAGGAGAAAAATACTACGAATTTAATATTTGGAAATAGATTTTAACCTTGGCCCGGCTCTAGGTTAGCTGGAATTTGACCCGGCGTATTTGGGAGTGTATCAACTAATTGGCCGGACGTCATGCGTGATATCTGCCGCTACACGCCTCATTTACATTCATCGTCTCTGTGCATAAAACACGGCGTCGTGTTTGACACGACTTCATCGCAGCTTAATGAAAAATCTATAATGGCCATCGGGCGTGTGGGGATGCATTCATGCGTTATGTTATAGAAGATGAAGGTTGAGCACACGAGGTGGGGCGTTTGATTTGAGTGTGAATATATCATCAAGATCCTCAGACGCTGCGTCTGCCGTGGAATATGTTTTAGATTAAGCAGCTGCCTCGACCTTTTTCCTCTGGCAAACAGATGTTTGTTTAAAAATATGAAGTCACTTTGCTTTGCTACATGTGTCGGCTGACGCGGAGCACAGCTTGAAGCATTCTGCAGGTGGTTTGCAGCAGATGATAGAGGTGAAAGTCAAAAACTAGACCGGTTTGTCTTGTAGTTAAAGTTTCCCAAGGCATCGCTCTCTCACTCTCTCTCACACACACACACTCTCTCTCACAGAGAGGCTTCCTACCTGTGCTTGGAGTCCCAGGCGAGGTGGCGTTGTCAGGAGTCCCCCTGGGCTTTGCTGAGGTAGCTGGATCAGATTTGGTGTCGAGAGCAAACCTGTGAAAGAGAAGACAGTTCAAAAATTCCTGCTGTTATTTAATTCTATATTTGTTTTTATATTTAATTGTATCATAACAACTGAAGACCGTAGAAGTTTCCTGAGTTGCGCTCACCCTGCTGCTGCTGCTGTGCCTGTGCTGGCTGAGACAGGAGGAACTGGGCCGGAGACTGGAGATGATGACCGGGCATCAGAACCAGCTGCTGGAGCTGCAACAGCTGCTGGATGTCCTGCAACGAAAGCGCAGACACGTTTTAGTACACAGCTCAAATAAACTCGACTTAAATCTAAAAAAGTGTCGGGCAAAGATCTGATCAAAACACTTCATGTGAACCAAATTTCCCAATCAGCCGTCAACTCAAATTGCTGTTCATTGAAGTTCAAACCTGCGCCGTGAGCTGGATTGGCTGTGACAGGGCCAGCTGCGGGGGAGGCTGAGCTTGGACGGTTTGCTCTTGCTTGGTTTGCTGCTGTTGTTGTTGCTGAGATTGCGATTGGTTCTGTTGCTGCTGCTGGTTGGCTTGTTGCTGCGCGGCGGCGTGCGCAGCGTGCGCGGCGTGGGCGGCATTGGACTGCTGAACGGCGGCCGCCAGGAGCTGAGCCTGAGCCTGTTGGAGGAGCAGCTGCTGCTGAGCCGGGAGGAGAGCGGCAAGCTGGAGGGGGAAAGCAGGAGGAAGAGGAGGAGGAGAGACAGAAATGAGGACGGCGACGGCAAATGAGACGAAGATGTAGACGTGCAGGAAGGATGAAAAGGAGAGTTGAAGGACAAGTAGAATTACGACAGAACAAAAGCGGAAAAATCAAATGAAGGCAAAAGTGGAGACGAGTCAGGAGAGAGAACAAAGAGCAGTGTCAGCAAAGCATTCCAGGAAGAGTTTTAGGTGAATCTGTTAGCAGACAGTAAAAGCATGCCAGAGCAAGACAAGCAAGAAAAGCCACCCACTTAACGTACAGAACATTTAGCTGAGGTATTTCACTCTTTAAGCATGTTGTGCAAGTGTCTTCTTGTCCTTCAGGGCAGTTATGACAAATGTCAGAGCACGTTAAGAGCTTCGTTTAACTATGTGTGGTTCCTTTCAGCACGTCAGAGGAAAGATAAATCATGAATCAAATACAAACTGAAATGACCACAAATGTGAGATTTTCTACAGACGTGGACATCGTGCAGCCAGCTGTTCATTTTTGAGACCAGATGAAAGAAAATGATCAAATTGAAAAAAAAAGTGTCATCCTGGATCGAAGAATTTATCATTTAAAGTTCAGTAAATGCGATCAGAGGTGGAGGTGTGTGAAGGAGTCTAAAAAAAGCTGAAAAAGTGGCACACCAAGAAAAAAATGAGGGTTTTCTAAACACAATAGACCGTGTGTGTGTGCGTGTGCGTGTGCGTGTGTGTGCGTGTGTGTGTTGTCTCACCCCTGCTAGCTGACTGCCGGCCAGCATCAGCTGTGTGTGGTGGTGTTGGGTCTGTTGTTGTTGCTGTTGCTGCTGTTGCTGCTGCTGTTGTTGTTGGGAGGGCGGTGCAGGAGGAGCGACGGTGCTGTGGATCATCTCAGAGCTCTCCTCGCTCTTTCCCTGAAGAAGAAACACAAAGAAAAAATTGAACTGTTAGCAAAAATATTGTTATTTAAACTGAATTAATCCAGGAAGGACTGCTACGTCACATTCACACACGCTCACACACTGATCAGTACAGCCTTTATTAGATTACAGATATTTAACTCCGAAATATGTTATTTGTTTTTTACAGTTTTTGTGTGCACAAACATGTGAGCGCACAAATCCTTTTAAAAATCCTGCAAGTCACTCATCTTCAAAATAAGAGGAGATAGACGAGAAACACGGATCCCAAAAGAACTAAAGAACACATATTTTGTGCATACATTTGTGATCGCACACTTCAGTGTTTAAAGACATTTTGCACCTGCAAACACACCTTACACTTCATTTCTAGTATCTTTCTGTCTTCACGCTGCATTTTTTCTCACACACATTCAGATTCAGGAGAGAAATCGATGCATATTTAACAAATATTCAACAGATCCAGACTTTCTGCAGCTGCATAACTTAAGTTAATGGTTGTTTGGGACTGAGTCACACAGATATTCGTGGAGAAAGAGAACTGTTTTTTCAGAATGTGGCAGACAAACCGGACTGTGCAGGTGAAACAAAAAAAACATATTCCTCCACATTCCTTCGTTTAACTTTAACTTGAACCTGTGCTCCCCGCTCAGCTCATTTCACAGGCTGAAGTGTTCACCGGTCATCTGTCCAGAAGGATGAGTCAATCGTCCTCGTCTTCACGGTGTCAGAAACATTCCTAAGCTGCTGACCTTTGACCTCCAGCTGTCATTACCTGCTCACAGGCCTGTCATTACCCATCAATCACCGCTGCACTCGGCTGCATCTTTACTTCTATCACTCACTGTCATCTCATCATATCCTCTCTTCTCTGTGTCTTTTCTCTCAGGCCTCTTTGCTTCTCACTGAGGTGGCTGCATATTCACACACACACACGCACGCACACACACACACACACACACACACACACACACACACACACACACACACACACACACACACACACACACACACACACACACACACTGCATGTCTGAGCTGACTCACCTTGGTGCCAGCCGGTGTGGGAGAGAGGCTGTAGGGGCTGGTTTTCATTGGCTGGACCTGCAGCAAAACACACAAGTGTATAAAATTAAAATCACACACACACACACACACACACACACACACACACACACACACACACACATCATGTGATGACAGATTCAGGTGAAACACCGCCCTCAAGTCAGCGTCAGCATACACCCAGTCAGTCACAGGCACAGGTACTCTCAGCTGGTTGCCGAAACTGAAAATATAGTTGCTATATTTTGTCACAAAGAAGCTTAATGATGAAAATGTGACATAAAAGAATGCTTAAAAGCTTTAATAAAATATTTTGTAGTTTGTTTTTTCACTGCACAGTCAAACAACTTTATTTGCTTCATAACTGTATCTGCATACGAGTAAATGGACCAGCACATGTGAAGCGCTCTCTGGTTCTGTTCTGGCTGTAACAACAACGTTTAAATATGCAAATATTCAATATTAAAAATGTTTGCTGCGCCTGTTCTGGATAAGGTAAAAGGTAGTTGTCACTGATGGCAACGAAACCACAAGAATCGGTTGCCAGTTTCACAAAGTGGTTGCCAATGGCAACCTGGCAACAGTTACTGCTGAGCCCAGAAGAGGTAAATCATCTGTGGAGAGGCGTGGACGGGTTGATGTTCACTCAGACATCAGACAACAGACAGAAGACGACATGAGGTCGACAAAATAACTGTCCCCAGATTGTGTCAGTTCATTTTGTTTGGTTTTTTAAATAGCTGAATATGAAATAGAAGATTGTTTGAGAAGGGTTCTGTCAAAGAGCAGCTATTCAAATGCATGGTTATTTTTATATTGATGTTTACAATCATGCAGTATGATTTGAAAGAAAACACTAAATAACATAAGAAATATTTAATGTTATTGTGATGATTTGATACAGATTTTGTTGCTGTGATTAATTTATTTAAACACATATTTACTGTAGTGTAATAATTTAATGGTTTATAAATTAACCGGTCGAGACAGAAAGCAGTTTATAAAATACAGCAACACTTTTTTTTTATTCATAAAGACTTTTTTTAGTGCCTGAAGCGGAAATAAAGACAATAAAACGGTTATTAGTGTTTGAGAATAAAAGTAAAAAACCAACCTGGTCATCAGGGCTGTTTCTGTCAGAGTCTGAAACACAGAGGGACACTTATTATTATAACAGTGTGTGTGTGCAAATTATATAAATATAAATATATAAATTACACAAATCCAGTGACTTAAAAGATGTAATATTCACACAAGAACTGCTGTTTGTTTGTTCTAAAATATAATTAAAATATGATTAAATATGTGTAAATAACATGTCATTAAATGTGTGTGTGTGTGTGTGTGTGTGTGTGTGTACCTGAACTGTCCCCTGGATAATCAGCCCCAGGCTTCTCCTCCTCTGCTTTCGACATCCTGATATCTGAAAGAAACACACACACACACACACACACACACATTAACACAGGGCATTGATAATAACACAGATGTACGTCAGATTATGTCGCACGGTCAGAGCAGCGGAGGGTTGTTGGTTCAAATTCCTGGCTGACGGGGTAAAAACACACTCTCAGCAACGAGCAACCGTCTGCCCTGAAAACATCTGACCGCCGTGCTGTGTCACACGGCGTCGCTCTAATGCTGATAAATCCGACACAGGAGGCGAGACCGACCCGGTTTGTCCGTAAAGACGCTTCATTTCATCACAAAAACAGAGAAATCCTTTTCATGTGATACCAAATAAAAAATGATAAATGTGGAATAAAATGCAAATAGAAAGATGAAGTCTATTTTTAGTGTAGTTGATTATTTATTTTTATTTATATTTGCAATAATTTAAAGTGTTTTAATAATAATAATCTGCATGTTTATGTTTTAAATGCATCTGAGGTTCAAATTCATTTAATAATTTCAGTTTGATTCAGCTTGGTAACAAATTCAAACCAGAACTTTATTAAAATTTGTATTTTTTCAATGACAATCTGCAGAAATTTAGAATTTTAGTCAAATGTAGTGATCACTATGAGAAAATAAAATTATTATATATAGAGATATAACATCAAACTGCAGAAACACACACACTAAAATCAAATCTTCTGAGCATATATATATATATATATATATATATTTTTTAATCTCTGTCCTTTCACTCATCACCGCCCCTCCTGCTCTGCTCGTCCTTTCACCGTCCATACAGACGAGGATACAAACAATCGGCCGGGCAGTCCCATGGTACGTGTACTTGACCTCCTGCAGGTCAAAGTTCAGACGAGATCAATGTCGTCTGGAGGCGTCTGAATTCAAAAGAACGTTTTCGGTGCGACTGCTACGACAGACAAATAATTTAAAGGAGCGTCCACTTGTAAAAGTGTGCTCATCCTCAGCCGGCCGTATCTTTGACAACAAGAAGTGGAAACAGACTGATGTTGCTATTGTTCTGTGATAACCTTGATACTCGGGTATGGGCGGTGATGAAACCCTTTGAAAGCGTTGCCGGATAAAATCAGAAATGCATCACTGTCAGGATAAAACCAGAAGATGTGCTTCACAGTTCCTAAAAAGTTGGAGAGACTTAGAAGATACAGTTCAGGTTTTTACTCTGCAGTGACTTTAAAAATGAGTCCTGCTGATAATTTCAGCCTGTTTTCATTAAAAGAAGAGAAAACACTGTCGAGCAAAACTTAGTCGACTTGAAAAGTGATGATACCGTACTCTGATTTAGCTCTTTAGATGTAAACTTTATTGACTCAGGATGTGAAACTGGGATTAAGAATCAGCTTTTCACGGCACGTAACCTAACTACCCTCCTCTGTTTGTGGTGACTTCTGGGATTACAGAGGTAATTGGTCCAGGAACGCCGCCGCCAGAGGAACTGCTTACCTGAGCACCAGACATTACTCAGCACCACCCCGCCGCCATCTTGGATAAAACACTCCCTCACCCCTCGTGCACTACGCTCTTAACTTACGTCTGTCTGGTGCTTTTATAACCAATTTTTCCCTCTTCAGCGCAAGAAACGGCTCATCTGTGGCAACAAGAGACGAGATGTCGATAAAAACGCTTCAGATTTGAGCTGTGTGCGATTTAGAGCTCACGTTTTGGATTCAAAGCAGCTGATAGAACCACAGCTAACATCCTCTACCCTGCCTTTCTTCTTCTTTGGTATAATTATATCTACAGCATCCACCCTGCTGCTTCACTGCCTCTTTTACACTCTATGGAGCTGACACACACACACACACATGGAGAGAGCATGTTTGTGTATGATCATATAAGATCATATGAGAATGAATACTTGAAAACAAAAGAAGAGAACGGCTTTCTATATATAATCCCAGTGTGTGTGTGTGTGTGTGTGTGTGTGTGTGTGTGTGTGTGTGTGTAATCTTATCATCAGGGTCACAGACAAGTTCAAGATGTGCTGAGAGGAGGTTGAGAGGAAGGAAGGAGGCGGGGGTAAGGAGGGAGACAAAGAGAAAAAGACGGAGCGACGTGACGCTGCACTGAGAACGTTTAGAAACGAGTAAAATATGTTTATATGTTTAAATATATTTTTAAATATAGCGTTTCAGCAGCTGGAAAATATTCAGGCACTAAACTTTATCACACACTTCTTTATAATAATGCAGATTAATGTCAGTATCTACCTACGTGGTAATTTCACATCAAAATATTAGATATTAAAAAGAGGGAAGTTCTTTCTTTTTTTGGACTTTGACATGTTTTTATATATTATTTTGTTTTGAGTCAAATGTCATGGAAATAAATGTTTTTAAGTCTCAATATTTTGTCTGAAATAAAAACACATTAATCAAAATCCACCTGCTTTATTGTCGTATAAAGGAAAATACATTTCCCCCAGAGGAAGCCCCTCTGTGTGTGCAGAGCTGCAGTTACATAAAACGACCAGATGGTGGCAGCACTCTCCTGGAAATGCTGAGCCAGAACTGTGTGTGTGTGTGTGTGTGTGTGTGCTATACCAAGCACCGCACACAGTAATAAGTCATCTGAATCCTTTCACTGTAAAAATAATCTCTCAGAAAAAAAAAACGAGGTACGCTGGGAAATAAATGAAGAGGCTGAAACATGACCTCCAAACTCAAACTAATAAAATCCTCTAAACACAAATTTCTGCGATGTTAAGACGAACCCCAAAAGAGGCGGAAACATTTTAAAAATTCACATTTTAAGTTAGTTAACTTCATCAGATCGTCCTGAGTTACAAACATCGTTTACTTCAGCGACTGATCGTCTTTATTAAGTCACCAAATCAGAGCCGAGCTTTAAAAATATTCAGCTTTCCTTTGATAACTTCCTCCACGTTCAATCAACCAGGCTCACACACTCACACACACCTCCACGTACTGTATGTACAGATGTGCTGACCTCACCATTAGTGATACTTTGAAAACTACGAGCACCAGTACTACTGCTACTGCAATAGTACTAACACAGTGCTGATACTACGAGTACAATCTTTCAGAAACACTTTTTAAAAATACAATTCACTAAAACGCTGCATCCACGCCTTAAATGTAATACACTCCACCTCACACACACACATTTATTATTCCCTGCTCCTCCATCCTCTCAGCATATGAAGGCAGGGTCCCTCCATAAAATCATTTTATCATCCACCTCCACCCCTCCACCTCCACCCCTCCCTTACAATGCCTCAACTGCCCCTAACCCCTCTGGCCATAGGGCCTTTAAACCCCCACCCCCCCCTCACCCCTTATATCCATCCCCAGCCACCTCATACATGCTAACAAATCAAACAAACCCCAAATGTCACAGATGTCCACGAGGTTTGATTTTTCTCTCATCAGGTTTTTGGACCTCTAAAATACGTTTTTAATCAGTTACATAAACGTTTCTCTCTGTGTAAATGTGTTTCCTCACAGTAAACCTGCTGAATGTCACTTTGATTTTAATCATTTCTATATTTTGAGTCGATTTCAGTGTGAAATTTACAGCGACCACCGTCCCAACACACTCCTGCAGCTCGTAGGAATTAAGGTAGACCCTCCCGTCCTT
Source organism: Sciaenops ocellatus (assembly GCA_033000465.1). Lineage (NCBI taxonomy): Eukaryota > Metazoa > Chordata > Actinopteri > Sciaenidae > Sciaenops > Sciaenops ocellatus. Next base: position 21,908,270 of record CP136873.1, read on the forward strand.
ACTCATCCTATCAGTGCTAATAGCATAGAGAGAGAGAGAGGGAGAGAGAGAGAGAGAGAGGCCACTGGGCAGATGATGTATCTGTCTTCTGGGGTTGACATGGCCAGCCTGCCTGTGTGTGTGTGTGTGTGTTAGAGGGGAGAAAGAGGGGAGGGTTGCAGGGTCACTGTCAGGGAATTAGAAAAGGGGGAATGAGTGAGAGAAAGGGGGGTAAGAGAGGAGGAGAGAGGGGGGTAGGATGGCTGGAGGGGTCCTAAACTCACCGCCTCCCCTTCCTCCTCCTTTTTTTTTTGCCCACCCACCCCGCCTCGGTCACGCCTGTCAGGGGCCGGTGACAGACGGCGCGTGGGTTTGTGTGTGTGTGTGTGTGTTTGGGGGGGGGGGGGGGGGGGGGGGGTGTTGCCCGCGCTGTTTGGCGTGTGGATGTCAGAGGTCAGGCACATGGTCTCGGCCACCTCGTGCCTCGCAGTAACACACACACACACACACACACACACACATTCACAAGCTGCCTGCCTTTTCCACCTGTCCCCTGTCACATTCACTGCCAAACAAAAACACACACACACACACACACACACACACACACACATAACGAGCAAATCTGCAACTGCTGTGATGAGAAGAAATTTTAAAACAGCTGTGAAACTGAAACTAAACTATCATTTATTTAAAAAACAATTTCACTTTTTATTTTTTTTAAATCAGTTACCATAATTATAAGCTTTTATTTAATGTATTATATAATTTATTTACGGCTGAATCTAAAGATGTTTACAGTATTTATCAAGCTGCTGATTATTTCCTCCTTTTATTGTTAAAAAATGAGAAAAAAAAACGACAGTGACGTCTTCAGTCTGATCAAAACATCAAAATATTCCATCTGCTGTCATACATGGCAAAGAAAAACAGCCTCACATCAGAGGAGCTGAAATCAGAGAATATTCTGCAGTTAAAGATTAAATTAAAGGAGTATTCGATTATCCAGATTATGGAGATTAATCTTCTGTCATCATCATTGCAGCTCTAATTCTGTGAGATATTAAACAGGAATTTGAATCTGTGATGTTGAACATTATGAGAGCATGATAGGACGAATGATTATGATATTAATGTTTCATATTTGGATTAAACAGTTTCTCCATTAGTCGTTTATATTAAAGACAAATGACACGTTGAGATTAAAACTAAACTTTAACTCACACAGCACAGGAGTGTATTCGGTTACATTCGCGCTGGTTTTGCATGACCACGTCTCTTTTACTCTGCTGGTTAAAGTTCAACATTTGATATCCTCAAACACATCAGAGGAACAGACCACGTGTTTTATGTCTCATTTTAATGATCATCACAGTCTGAACAGAGCAGAGCTACGTATGCTATTGTGTGCGTTTAATGAGAATATATTCGTCTTTAAACGAGGAGCTGCTGCACGGCAGCATTAAGTAACGACGTTCTCCATATCAGAGAAATCATACTTCCAAATTATGTCACTACACTGTATTATATATTATATTTCATACTCTACATTCTGCACTATACGTTTGTACAGCCACAGTTTCTATAACTTGTTGGATATTTATGTGGCTCAACCTCAAAATAAACATTTTATACCACAGAAGAAGAAAATTCAGTTCACCTTTGGAGCTAAGAATATAAAACTACTTAAATTTCACCATCTTTAATCTATAAATAACTATTATTGCTGCTAATTTCTATAACGTAAGTATAAGAGAAGGGATCCACGCGTTCAGCCCTCCTGCAAAATCATCCGTCCTACGTTTAGTCCTGCAGCAGAGAGACAAACCACGGGGGTGCTTTCTGATCCCCCGGTCACTTTCCAACACAAACCGAGTGTTTCTGGATTGTTGGTGAGCATTTTTTGGCTATCTGACGCTGCAAAATAAGAAGAACTGGTGGCCCAGGAGGTTTAACAGGAGAGATTGTGTGTGTGTGTTCAGTTCTCCACCTTCACACTTTGTATTAGCATCCATCCTCCTTCACTTTGTCCCTCACCTCCACCACCACTCTTTGTCCTCCACTTGGTCCATCCTTGATTTATTCTGATCTCTCTCATTTCCTCTCTTCCTCTTCTCCCTCAGCTATATGACGAATCTCACTTGAACTTCTCCCTAACCTCCCCCCTCCTCTTCCATCTCATAATTCCTCCATTCCCACCTCCCTCCTTCTGTCAAATTTAATCTCTAACATCCCGTCTCTCTCTCTTTCTCTCTCTCTCTCTCTCTCTCTCGTCACATCTTCACCTTCTGTAGTTTTTCTGTATTCTCTTTCATAAATTTGGGTTTTGTACAAACATTTGCAGAGCTGCTCTGGAAACAGATGAACACATCGCTGGAGATAATTCTCATTACCTGGACCATATATATATATATATATATATATATATATATATATAAAATTATTTTTTTTTGTGCAAGTGAGAGAGCGAGTTAGCTTCTCGCAAACTTAAGGGTCAGCACACTGGTAACTAGCTCACCTACACACTCGGGTTGTTATGGCTACAGTGCGGTTAGAGCAAACCTCCGGCTGGTATTAGAAAGTTTCATGAAATAATGAGTCCTTCTGATGCAAATAGCGGTGATGGAAGAACTTCATGTTACTGTCTGACTGTGTCAGTGTGTCAAAATGTATCAGAACTGTTAGTTTATGTTAAAGCTGCAGCTAAATTAGCTTTTCAATCTCACAAATTGTGTGTGTCACAATTTTGGTCTTATTTTAGGTAATTTTTGAGACCATGTTGCTAAGAGTCTCCTCTTCCTGTCTCACCACAGCCTGTTTTTTCTCAGTCTGATGCTACTTTGCCGGATTAACCGAGCTTCTGTCATTACGCTTCACCAAAAATAGATCATTTCCGTCTCACTGTAACGTGTGTACCTAAAAAAAAATCCCTAATTTGTCTCCCTCTCTCCCTCTGTGTCTTTATTTCTCTTCCACTTTATCCCTTCATCCCCTCTAAAACCTTCCTTCCTTCCTCCCTCCCTCCCTTCCTCCCCCCTCTCTCTCCTCTCCTTCTTCAGTAGTGGTCAGCCGCAGCGGTCATGGCACCACTGGACAGCGCTCTGCTAGCACAGGACACACAGACCCGTTGCCAGGCAACAGCAATGAAAGATCACTGTGTGTGCGTGTCCACATGTGTGCACACACAAAGTGTGTGTGTGCTCCTCGCATGTGTGTGTGTGTGTGTGTACCTGTGTGAGTGTTAATCATTAAAAATAAACATGTTTCCCTGCCTGTAGCTCGGGCTTTGGTGTGAGGCAAACAAAGTGCTGCATGCTAATGTCTGCGCTGATGTTTACACTTTAACGACCTGTTTTAAAGGATTATTATGGATTTATTTTTCAGGTGATGCTCACACTGTAGTTGCTTGATGATAAAAACATGAAATCACATTTAACATTGACTAAAAAGGACTGTACATGTCAGTTTTAAGGGTGGAAAAGCTAAAAGATCACATCAAACGTGTTTCATGGTTTCTGGTTCTTTCTAAAGAACTTCCTGTTTTTTTTAAAAAACAAAAGGCCAAACGTGTCCGGGATCTGTACGAACAAAACTATCACACACAAACTAATTTCAGTGCGCCCACGCAGGTTTTACTGACGCTGATCTGTAAGATAATACTCCTGCTCAGGAGTCGATACTTTACGTGGTTTGTTCCGTGCATCCACAGAACGTACTGAGGAGGCTTCATTGTAGCTGCCTCTCCAGAGTGAATGACTAACGTGTGTAGACGCTGGTTTGTTGGTGATTTGTATAGGAGAGCGTATGAGTTTATGCACCGCGCTTGTTTTGTGCACCTCGTATGTTTGTGTGTCAGAGACAGAGTAATTACACACAGAGTGTGTGTGTGCGTGTGCGTGTGTGTGTGTTCGCGAGCGTATGTGAACGTGCACGAGGGCGAGCGCTTTCCGAATATGTCTCTAGAGTGTTTATTATATCCGATACAGTACCTCTTTCTCGCACCACATATTTCTGTGCCGATCGATTCTTCTGACTCCCGACAAGACAATAATCGCACCGCCCTCCCTCTCTCCTTCTCTCCACCATTATTACTGCCCTCCCCAAGGAGCACAACGCAGGGATGGAGGGATGGAAACAGAGAAATAAAGGGAGGGAGGACAAGGGGGAAAGAGGAAATGGCCACTGTGTGTTACTTCCTTTTTCCAGGATCCCTGCGCTGGGGCGTAAAGATGGAGGTGGAGGGAGGGAAAATGAGTGGATGAGGGCAGTGATTGCTAGGAGATGGGAACAAATGAGCAAGAAAAGATGAAGACAACAAGCAGATGCTGAAAATTTAGAGAATTTGGGGAGAGAGGGGGGGGGATAATGGTGGAGGCTGGTGGAGATGTGACAGAGATGGTTTCAAAGAGAGGAAAACAAGGGGAGTAAAGAGACAGAAAATGGCAGGGGGAGTGATGGAGAGAACGGAGGGAGGATGGTGGTGGGACAGTCGGGGAGACACATGAGAGGAGGGAGCAAAAAAACAAATGAGGGGAGAGGACGGAAAAATAAATACGCTAGCAAATGACAAACAGGCAACAAAAAATTTAGGAATCTGGGGATAATGGCTGAAGGTGGAAAAAAATAACGAGGTGTGCCGAAAAAGAGAAAAAACGGGAGGAATGATCGGACAGGAAGAGCAGGAGTTAGTGAAAGGGTGAGGGTGAGTGAGGAGGAGAGACAAATGAGCAAAGATGAACAAAAAGAGAAACAAGCGGCCCGAAAAAATGTAGAACGTGGGTCACATAACGGCGAGGAGGGAATAAAAAAGTGAAGATGAAAGAAAGGAAAGAAATAAAACGGACGCAGAGGAAGCCGCAGTGTGACAGAGCATCCTCACAGGAAATAGCAGGAAGGAAAAAGATGGTGACAATTGGACTAACAAAGACACACAGCCTCGCCTTGATGGTGTCTGTGAGTGATTGGACGAGGAGGGAGGGGGGGTAGACTGCACGCAACAGAGTCAATGATAAAAATGGACGGACAGAGTGGACGGAGAGATGTGACCAAAAAATGAGAAAAAAAAAGGTCAGATAAAAGCCTGAGAGACGCGAGAGGTGCAGTCCCAGTTTCATGTCTAACACAGATGTATCGTCAGAGTTAGCGCTGCGTGCTGGACGGCAAAAAAAGTGAATTTACGAAAGCAAAAAATGCCTCGTGCTGTCGTGAAAGAGACTAAATTTAAAAATACTTATTAAATCCTTTAACAGGTTTGATGTCGAGGAAAATGTTTTGTGTATCTGTGACTCGAAACTTGTGCTCGTTTTCTTTGAGTTATAAAAAGAAATTAAAAATATTAGAAATAAAAATAGAGACTCTTTCAGGACGAACCCTGCAGCCTCCTTTTTCAGCTTGACCATTTATTCAACGGGGGGCTGGAAGGATCTCATAAGTCCAGCGAAGGCAGAATTTTTCTCCGCCCGTTGATCATATTATCCTTCAATTTGGAGTTATGAGGCTGTCATGTGACTGCGCTGTGTCTGATCGCAGAGCCTTTTCTTTGTTTTCTGTGACACCTGATCGTGAACCAGCGCAGCTCCACAAGTGCAAACCAGTGACTGAATGACTGAGTGAGGTGTTGAAACCAGCCCGTCGTCCTCTCCTCCGTCCGCGGATACCCGGTGATCTGTGGTGCGTGCTGCGAGCCGTTAGGCAGTTAGCTTTACAGGTTTATCGATTGGACCCGACTTAAATTGGCTCCCAATTAAACAGAGCGCTTATTTGACCTCCTTACCCCTTCCTGTCCTCTCCTTTCCTGTCGCGTTAAATATCCCCCACCACCACCTCCATATTCTCTCCCCACCTCCCCTCCTTGCACCGAGCTCCTCTCCATCAACACATCCATCTCTCGCTCGGTGCAATACCTCCACTCCCTTCCCCCCTTCATCTATGGCCGTCACCCCATCCCCATCCTCTGTTAGCAGCACCTACCCCCTCTATTTAAACCCCTCTCTCTCCATCTCTCTCTCCATCACGGTGCAGCGCTGAATTCGTTTCCGCTCGCCGTCCTTCCCCAGATCTGATCTCTGCTCTGTTTCTCTCTTACACTTTCTCTCAGTCAATCCATCAATCTCTCTTTAAATAACAACAATGAATTATTAAGTGTATTTATTCAAACAGCATTAATTATAAAATACAGGCAGCTTGTCAGTCTATTCGCTTTGGCTGAGGCCGACCAACAGGACTGGGAGTGAAGAAGAGGAGAAGAAGAAGGAGAAGGAGAAGACGGGGTATTGGGAGGTAAAGGAAAGGTGGAGGGTGAGGTGGTTTGTGGTTGGGGTTGGAAATGGGGGAGAGAAAAAGGAGAAGAGGGAGGTGAAAAAGGGGGGGTTAGGAAATTGGTGTGGCTAGCGGAACAGCTTCCCTCCCTCCTCACCACCCCATCCCTCACTCCCTCCTCACCCTCCCTCCCTCCCTCCCCCCTCTCCCTTCCCCGCTCTGCTTTGTATTCTGCGGAGATGACAGGGGGAAAGCTTTATTGCTCTGAGTTTGTATCGATCGGGGCCCCGCAGAGGGGGTAGCCAGACCCACGCACACTGGAGGCCCTTTCGCAGAGGCCGCTGACTGCTGCCTATAGCCACCCGCCTCACCCCCACCCCGCCCGCCCCACCTCGCACCAGCCAAACACACCCTTCCATCTCCTTTCATTCCGCCTCTCCTCTCTCTCCCTCTCTTTTTCCTCTCACTTCTTAAAATTGCCGTCTTCTTTTCTTGTTTTGAGAGGTCAAGAGACGAAGCGCGGCTGCTTTTATTTACCTGCATGCAACATCAACGCAACCCGAGCGCAGAGGGCCTCGCAAAGAGTGAAGCATAAATGAGAGTGAATGAAAACACGATCTCTCTCACACCCAAAACACACACACACACGAGCAGAGGCGAAACACTTGCATGAAGAAGTACACAAACTCACATATACACACACACACACACACACACTGCCAAAACACAATCCCAGGCTGCAGGGCTGAGCTGCTGTCCTGACTGGAGTTGCATCAGAAATCCCTAATCTGGGAGCGTGACGGTCCTCAGTTCCAGCAGGCAGGGATCAGGACGCTCCGGGCAGATTCCGAATTTAAGGATAAAGATGGGGATGGGATGGGGATGCAGGTTCTGAAATCACCCCGAGGGACGGAGGGATGGGATGGGATGGAGCCAGGGATGAGAGGAGGAGGTGAGGGCGAGTGGAATAATTTGCCCCCCCCCATTTGCCCGCTCACTGTGCACCAACTTCCCAGCATTCCTAGGGGCAGAGGGGGCCGGTGGAGAGACATGGGGACCGCCGAGAGGACAGAGGAGGGAAAATCACCAAAAAGAAGAGCACATGAGGTGAAGTATCGTGAATGAAAAGCAGCAAACGGCCTCTTCTGATTGGTGGATAATGATCCAAGATATTTTCAATTAAAGCTCGCCGCCTATAAACAAATCAAATGTTTTCCTTCATGGTTTTTCTCAGACAATCTGACATTCAAGACTTCCAGCTCGTCTGAATCTGTAACCTTCCGGCCATCGTCGCAGCCTTCCACTTAACAAACTCCATTTTGTCGAGGTGAGCTGAACGAATCGGCGAGTCGGCCATGGAGAGGTAGAGATAGAGAAGAAGAAGAAGAGAGAGAGAGAGATGGACGAACCGACGGCTGGAGGGAAGAATGGGTGCTCAAGGCCACCCGGCTCTGACCCCCCTTCTCCTTCAACTCTTTCGCTCCAGAGTGGCTGTTATCTCTCTATTTTTACACTCCTTCCATCAACAGACCGCCCCAGACCCACTTATGTTCACTCACCAAATGACACATGGACACACACACACACACACACACACACGGGAACAGACAAATACACAATTACAGATGTAGACAATGATGGCCGCGGTGCTGCTAAGCCACTGCAAGTCATTAAGCGAGTGTGAGTGTAGTTTGTGCGCCGCGTAACCTTTTTACAGAGGCTGCACATCAGCTGCCGCCCGGCTGCCTGACCGGAGGTTTGATCAGGAGAGCTTTTTCCGACATTACGCCGGTTTGGAAACGTTTCTCAGAAATGTTGTTCAAATTTTGAAGACGCGAGGCGATTTTTAAATTTAACATGAATTCCTCTGAAAACAAAACAAACAGTAAAAGCTCGAGCTGCATCAAGGTTGCTTCATTCATTCCTTTTTCTTTCCCCATCAGAACTATTTCACTATTTTATAAGCAAAAAACATTTTTCTTATCAAAAGTAAATAATTCAAAATGAAAAGTGTGTGATGGAGGCGGTTTAAGATTCCTTTGATGATCGCTGCAACACTCGAAAATAAAGACAAACATAACACAGACAATAATCACATCTGTGAGGTTAAGGTAACACACACAGCACACACACAATTACAGGCTTCCAGAGAAGAGATAATTGTAACAACCATAGAGAGAGAACAGATGTGTGTGTGTGTCATTGTATGGATCAGATCCATAGGGGGGTAGACTATACAATAACGACCAATTTAATAGAAAAGTCTATCTTCTCGTGGGTGGAATGTGTGTGCGTGTACGTGCGTTTAGACTGTAACACACTACAGGGATGCCAGCGTGATGCCATTATACTTTTCACTATATAATACATTACACTATGTGTCTATTATTTGTACAATAATCATGTCCTTTATCCTGTGTGTGTGTGTGTGTGTGTGTGCGAGTGCATTGGTCGTTATTCACTGTAGATGAAAGCACGCAGGCACATGCTGGACCACCACGGTGTTATGTGCAACTAAGACCACTCTCTCCTTAACACACACACACACACACACACACACACACACACGGACAAACAGACACACGCACACACACACACACTCACACGCTGCCTGGCTGACCGACCTACCGCCATTTCACACTACTGACCAGTACAAATTGGATAAGGGTCCATTCTCTCTGCACCAGCACACTTTCACACACAGACATGACGTGCACACGAGTACACGTACACATACACGCACACACACACACACACACACACACACACACACACACACACACACACACACACACACACACACACACACACACACACACACACACACACACGTGTGCACAAACTGCGCTCCACACAACAAGCTCAAAATGGCCGAAATGCTGCGGTTAGAGTCGGTGTGTGTCTCGGCGGCGAGTAAAGTTACAGAGCAGAGGAGGAGAGGTGAGATAAGGGAGGCGTTTGTGGCCTCTTCTTCTCTATGCAAAACTTTGGTTATATTTTTTAAATATTTTAGTTGTTTTGTTGAAGATTTTTTACACGCTGTGTTTAAAAGAAATGCAAAGTTGAAGCAGAGGTTAGTTCAAATTATTTCCTGCATCTTGTGTGCAGATTGAGCTTCCATTCATCCGAGTACTGCAGTCCACACTGACAATCATGCAGGATGTTGTTGTTGTTGTCGTATGGACATTGTTGCTGCGTGTCACGACCTCTGTAGTGTTCTTCACATTCTTTTAGTTTGTTTTCCTGCTTTGTTGTTTCTTCACCCAAGTTTTCTCGAAGGCCGAACGCAAATTGGCTTGTATACTTCCCTACTTTTCCTCTTTGTTAAATCTGTTTATGTTTAATAAATCTGTGTGCAACTATTCTTCTTATAACAGCGTGACCTTGTGTACCTCGACCCCACAGTTTACACTGTATACGCTGTAGATCTCAGTGGATGCCGTGACGCTGCTCCCACATTGTGATTTTTGTGAGTTTCTCCTTCCTCGATTTAGTTTAATCTTCACGTATGCACTCTGTAAGTGTTCAGTGGTTGCTGCCTGTTAGCTTAGCTCTGAGTCTAGCCTCCTAACTTAGCCTCTAGTCACCCACCTCGCTAACTGATACGTAGATAGGGCGTCTCATCTGTCCTTCAGTTAGCACAGCTCATCTCTGCTAACGTTACCTTACATTTCAGATCAGCCACAGGCTCTTCCTCCCTAGCTTCTTCACTCAGGCTGGACCATCGGCCGTCCTGGGACCTCTTTTTCTCTCTCTGGCCTCATTCCAGATGTTTTGGATTTGGATCTTCATCCTCCAGGAGATTCAGCCTCTCTTCTTGTCTCTCTCTCTCTGTCCGGTGTGAATAGTCTGTCCTATTTCCAGGTCTCCGTGGCAGAGAGGAGGTCTTGTCGCTCAGGTCCTGTCTGTTTGGCGACGGCTGAAGTTGCTCGACGTCCTCCTGGATCCATATACTTCTTATAGGTTGACAATGGATGCATAACTGTCCATATTCTGCGCACACATCTATTCATGTCTGTGTGTCTGGAAGGCCGATTGTCATCTGCTTCTCTTGACATTTCTTTTGGGGAGTTTTTCCCGAGTGTGTCATCTTCTGCACAGATTGTGAAGCCCCTTCATACAAATGTCTTATTTGTGATACTGGCCTGTATAAATAAAGTTGACTCAGTGTTCTCACCTCTCTATTCACCCCGATGAAACACTATTGATTGTAAGCCAGGTTTTCAATGCGGCAGCTCGGGTCACAATGCAGCACAGTATATATAGTGCACGCTACCCTTTTCTTCCCCCGTCCCCACCCCACTCAGCTTCATATAGAGCTGTGTAATTACAGCGTGGCCTTGCCATACCCCCCTATAGCGTCTAATTGTGTGGATGCCAGGACCGCATGCTGTTAGGGAGCGGCTGCATTGTGTACGTTTCAGATGTTTGCCTTCATGTGCAGGTCTGTTGTACTAATGTCCGTACGAGCAGGGGAGTGGAAAGAAAGAAGATTCATGCGGATCGCCTTCTCCGGTCCTCCGCTCTGACTTGTGTCTGTAAATGTTGTGCAGTACGTCTAACGGAGAAAAAATTTTAACGTCTACAAAGTGTCAAAACCGTTTTTACTTTCATTTTTCTACCAGGTCAGTCTTGTTTCTGAAAGAATAATGTGACAAATACAGCAAATTTAAAGAACCACAACGTACTGCTACTGACATTCATAGAAACGTGGTGGACAAAAAATAAAAAACAGAGGCACGCCTGACATTAAAGATAACTGAATCTATGTTATATAATAAAAAAATCAAAGCATGAGCCCTTTATTCTAGAACAAATATTAGTTAATTACAAAAACTATCAGTAACATTACAGAGCTAATAAAGTTGTTAGTTGTTTAATGTATGTACACACCAGCTGGGTGCAGTTATAGTTACATCTACACTCGAGAAGAGTCGTAAAGTCGACAATAAAATGCCTTTAATAATAGAAATCATTTCAAAATGAAGTTTCCTCATATTTTGTCTTTTGTGTAGATTTATGTGCAGCTCTTTCAGGAAGCCACAGAAGAGCTCAAACACAATGAATGTCTGATATGTTCTCTGCTCTTCACGTAGATATTTGCCCTCTCATGCTGCAACTACTCAGCTGTATTTTTGCACACTTGCTTTGTGACTTCATTTAGGTCTTTAAATGTGTGCTCTTGTATTAATATGTGTATATTGAGCTGGATATAAGTCAGATCAGATGCTGTGAGAGGAATCAGAACGTCGTCTGCTGGCACATCTGTGATGACATCGAAGTGCTTGCTTACCAGCTACATGATACAGTTGTTTTTCTGCATGTTCTACATCAACTGATCAAACTATCTTCTAAACTCTAACTTGTACACAGGTGATGTGTTTTACTGAGATGAGGAGGTTTATTTCAGCCTCTGAAAGCTGTCAAATGGAAGTAAACAGAGTATTGACAAACCAAAGGCCCGAGTATGGTTTAACATGTCATAACAGGATCGCTCCGTTGGCTCCCGCCTGACTGTGCGTGGTCGTGTGTTGGTCGAACTCGGTGTACATTTATAAATCTGAATATTTGTATGCGGCCGCGTGTTTGTACTCGCAGGCGAGCCACGTGGCCCGGTGTGTTTACATTTGTTGACGGGGGCACGCGGGGCGATATCTCACGGTAATCGATGAACAAGGGAACAAGAAGGGGGGGAGAGAGGGAGGGGGGAGAGGGATTGGAGTGGTGGTGGTGGTGTTGTAGGAAAAAATCGGTAAGGAAAGCAGGTTATCTCCTGTCATTAACGGAGGGATTCCCGCGTGGAGGGCGAGGAGGGAGGGGCAGGTGGGTTGCGTAGGGGAAAGACCTGGATTCATTGAGAAAAAACACAGCGTGTTTGGCATGAAGAGAAAGCAGACAATTATCTATATTGATTAAAGCCAGCCAGCCAGCACAGGGAAGACAGAAAACTATGGCTGGATCAATAGAGACGGAGGGAGGGGAGGGGAGGGAGAGAGAGAGAGGGATGTAGGGCAAAAGGAAAGAGGGATAGCTGGAGACAGACGAGATGGTGAGGGCTTGAAGAGAGATGAAGCAGAGACCCGACAGATGTGCAGAGACAGAGTGTTACGAGCGAATAAAAAGAGAAAATGAATTAAAGCGAGATGAGGGAGGAGTGAGAGCGAGAGGCGGTGAAGAAGAAGAAGAAGAAGAAGAAGAAGAAGCGATGACTGGCAAGAAATCACACGGCGAGGGATGAGAGTAAACGTGTTAATGAAAATGACGGGTGGGTATTTGATGACTTAGCATGTAATGTACTCTGTAAGGAGATCAATAAGTGGACAGATCCACTGTACGTACAGATGGACGGACAAAAAAAGGACAGAAAGAGATGGATGAGCAGAGATGTGGAACGAGGACAGATGTTGTACGTGGGCATCATCATCCTCAGACGATCCCCGGGGAGTGGAAACAATCGCTAGGGGAACTAACCCTCCTCGGAAAGCAGCGTGCGTTTGTGTTTTTGTGTGCGTGTCACATTTGCATATCAAAAAACTACAACTGAATAAAAGAGACACGGTGACTGTGACAGGACATCCATCAAATACATCCTCCAAGAAATCCAGCAGCTCTCACTTCCAGTACACAAACTCATCCTGGTTTTACAGTATCATCATCAAACTAGAAAATAAATGAGCTGCTGTGCTTCGAGTCAAAGTCTACATAATTACATATTCAAGCTGAAGCCCGTCTGATGCTCTTCGTATTGATTGTTTTATTGTTCATAAACTTTTTATGATCAAAACCTGAGACTTTGATGTTTTTGCTTTCAAGTCTCAAGTCAAGTCTTCATCTTTCCATCTGAGTGGACTCTAAGTGTCGGTTTCACACAGATCGACTGACTGTGGCTTTGATCTGACAAACTAACCTCATATAGACGTCCAGGTTCATTGCAGAGCTGTCCGCTTCTTCACCATCAATTTGCCGTGAAATTTAGGTTCATTAAGGATTTTCAAACTGAAAAAACGTGGCTGACGGGATAACGTCAAACCCGCTCAGCTCTGTTCACTCGAGCAGACTGATGAGCTTCTGCTAAGTCGTCGGTCAGTCTCAGGTTAATTTACAAACGACTAACGATGTCCTCGCCTCGTAAACTCTTTCCCTTGTCATTATTCGCTCCACAACATCGTTAACAATCCACAAATTATGAGACATGTTTGCCTGTTTTTTTGTTATTTGGCTCTTCGTTGGGAGTTAGCTCGGGGGTAGGGGTGGCTAACTTTTTTAGATTTAAACTAAGCCCCTCGTTATTTTTGTGAAACTGTCTGTCTGCCTTGCATTAGATTAATGACAACATACAGACCACCAAGTCTCAAACTCTGCAAAGTCAGTGTAAGTTTTTCTTGTCTGTGGTTTCTTTTTGATTCAGGTCACAAACTTGAACTTAAATCACGCTGGTGAAACTAAAATTTGAAGATTACACATGCAGACCTTGTTCACTTTTTATCCCCTCGCAACCTTTCAAAAGTTTGTTTAAAATGTTGAATGTGGACAGAAACAGAAGTCTCTGCTCCGTCTGTAGATCATCACTTTCTTTAACTCTCCCTCCTTTATTCTCTAATTCTCTCCTCTGCACTCTCTTTTCTCCCACTCTCCCACTTTCATTCACAATTTCTCCATCTCAATTTGTCTCTCTCTTCAGTCTTGCCTCTCCCTATTCATCGCCTCCCCGTTTCTCTCGCACTCTATCTCTCTTTCCACAGGGTCAGCCTGATGGTCACCGAGGTGCTGTAGTGAGCAGTATGGAGGATTGTAGGTCTGGGGCGAAATGGCCCTTAAATGGCTCTCAAACTCACACTGGCTTTATTGATGCTCTGGCCTGACGCCAGCTAGCCTCGACACTTTGTGTATGTGTGTGTGTGTGTGTGTGTGTGTCAGGGGGAGAGTGGTGATTGCTATGTTGATTATACAGAATAGTCCTACACCTCTCTGAAAGCTTCTCAACACAGACGGTGTGGACAGACAAAACAGAGACAGGTGGAAAACACAACACTGCTTCGAGTTTTCGTGCACTGAGCCGCCTATTTTTAAATACACCGCATGAGTTCAATGAAAAACAAGAAACAACTGTTGTTCTGCGTTTATTAAATTACAGTTTTTAAGTGCCATAATGACAACTTGAAAACGCTTCATTCTGCTTTGATTGTGGATGTTTAAACTAAACTGAGAACGTTGCCTGAACACGTGCCCTCGGTCTCAGTGAGAACCTGCAGTACATGTTCTCATATACACGCTGACATGAAGCCACATTTGTTTGGAGTCGTGGGCGCATTACAGGAAACCATATAAATCTTTAAGATTTAAAGGAACATTACGTGATCTGAGATATTTACAGAGCTCTGCTGACACAGCTGTTCTGTTCCCAGTCAAGTCCTGATGCCTTTTAATTGACCAAAACAATAAAGTGTCTTTTTTATAATTAACACGGGACCTGTAGTCTTTCAGGTGTTTTACTTTAAAATGTATTGAATGACCACGTGACCTTTGTTTTTAGAATAAAGAGTGTTAACAGGTTGTTTAAGAGTAGGACCAAGAGACTGCCTCCTCTCTCAGAGACTGCACCGACCGGTCTACGTCCAAAACACGACTCAAAACTCATTTATAGTTTTTTATATCGCTTTTAATGTTTGATTAAAGATGTGTGTTGTATATTTTTATTTTCATCGTGTTGTTTGATGATTTTAACTCCTGTAGTGTCTTTGAGTATCATGAAAAGCGCTCTATGAATAAAATGTCTTATCATTATTATCTTTAAAAGGACGTTTTTAAAGATATATTGATACATTCATAAAGATATATTAAAGAATTTGGGAAATAATGTTGAAATATTGTGTATTAGTGTATGTAGTGTGTATCTGTCTCAATGTGATATCTTAATCTGACATCTCAGATATTGCTGATTTGATTTGGACCCATGATGTTGTATTCAAACGTTTTTAGAGGCACGTTTTGTGTTTATTAACTAACGCACAGTAAAGAGCTACAGAGGGTGACACAGGGAGGCTGCAGTTACAGTGTTTTGAACCACGACGCTACCAGAACACCCCAGTTACAACACGCTTTGCTCTGTATTTTCAACAATTAGACAGAGTGGAATGAAAGAGGTGCAAATATAATGAAGCTAAAACATGCAGCACACGTCCAGCTAATTTTAAATGCAAATTACACTGATTTAGATGTAACAGAGGGAAAAATGTCAAGCTTTCAGTGCTGCAGTGTCTAATCAGGGATGATGCATTTATGTGAGTCACTATCTACATCCTCCAATGGTCACAATCCTTTAAAAACACGACTGATAACCACAAAAACCCACCATGAAGGCCATATCTCTGTTTCCTGCTTCACTCTCTCCACACACACACACACACACACACACACACACATACACACATACACACACACACACACACACACACACACACACACACACACACACACACACACACACACACACAGAAAGGCCACATATGAGTGGCCTCAGTCAGTCATATATAGTTAGGAGTCTCATCCACATTCTGGCTGAATGTCTGGCTTCTTTTTCTTCAGCTGACGTTGGCATGTTACCGTGGACACAATGTGGACACAAAGGGTATGTGTACGCTCACACACACACACACACACACACACGAATACACATATGCGATGTCTGGTCTCTCTCCTCTTTCACACTCACACAAACAGAGATGATCAAACCTGTAGAAATCTGAGGTCGATTAAATAAATTACAAGTTGTTCAACAACTTAGACTCAGAAGAAGGACTGCAGCTCATTTTTAATACCTGTCCCACATAAACAATATGCAGATATGTCATTACCACGTCAGATTTTCATTCCACTGAGCAAAAAAGAGGAAATATTTTGACATATTGTTATGAGGATGCCTCAGTAACTAGCCCCGCTTCAATATTGCCTCTGACGTGCGATTGATGAATGACTGAATTCAATAAAATACAATCTTCTCCGGCCGACTTGATGGAAATTTGGAATGCAAACGTATGTTAAAGTATGTTTTCTGTACGGGATGATGGGGGGTGCAGAGTTGTCTTGCTTATAAGCAGCGATGGGGGGGTGTATGTGTGTGATTGGGGGTGGCTGGGGGGGATCACGCTTATGAAAAATAAATTTCAAAAAGCCAGCATTACCTCTGCTCAGGCCCGAGCTCCAGCCTTTGCATTTCAATGTGAGGTGCAGCCTCCATTATTTATGATGCTTTACACCTCAAAACCACGGCCTGCCTCTCTCTACCTCACTCACTCCGACTCTCTCTCTCTCCCCTTATCCCCATAGTAACCACTAGCCCTGGGTCTCCAGAAACACTATCTGTGTGTATATAGGGAAAAAGACGGCGGCCTGTGGGATGGTTCGGTACCAGCAGGCAGTTTGATGGGCGTCGACACGCAGGAAGTGAACGTGACACTAAACTTCATATATAAACATCTCTGGTGACTGATAGGGAGATCTCACAGCTACAGATGTTTTCTCAACTCTAATTTCTTTGGTGTTGTATCTACAAGTTGGTGCAGTGATAGCAGCAGCTGTCATATCTCCATCTCTTCCACGTCAAAATGTTCCATTTTTTTTTTGGAGCGTGCCTTTCTGTCTTCCTGTCGCTCTCTCTGCCTGAAAGGAAGCAGCGTTTTATCTTGACATGCGAGATGCTACGCTGCCAGATACTGCACATCCAAACTGAACTAAAGTTCTGCTCAGCTACAGAAAAAAAGTCTCAAAAGAGTGTTTGAGAGTGTATTTTACTTATTTGTCATTGGCAACAGGGTGTAACAAGGTTGTAGTGAGAACACACCAGTTACACTGATTACTCTGATGATAATGTACTCATGAAGCAGCACTCACTGTGTATTTGTAGTCAAAATTTCAACGAACAAGCAGCAAACGTGAGCGCGTTTTCATTCACGACAGAAGAAGAAAGCTAATAATACGTGAAAATATCCACTTTGGCGATAAACTACGGAGCACCACCTCCTGTGCCGGCTCTCAGCGGCACTTCACTCTCAGCGCTGGAAAGAAAAATCAAGAGACTTATTCATGACGAAACCAAACTTCTTGGCAGAGGCACACTTACTGTGGCATCAACAGTGCAGTCTGAATTTCCTCGACACCTTCCTGACACTGAGCAGACGGTGACAGGATGGCCACTGAAAAACCGGAGTGGGAGTGAAAGTAGCACCGAAATTCTCTAAGCTGTTAAACATGTTTATTTAATGACGGCATAATATCATGTGCTGAGTGCTGCACTGCTGTTACACGGTCTGACTTAAGATGGACACTTAAAAAAAGTCGAAAATCGATGCAGCAGAACTGGAGATCGTCTTTTTTTTTTTTTTTTTTTTATTCCACACATTCTGTCAAAACCTGACGGCTAAAGTTACCCACAATGCAACGTGACCACCAGCAGTTCAGTCACAGATTTGAGTGTGTTATGCTAGCAGCAGCTAATGTAGCCTCGAGCAGAGATGAGGGGGACGTTTGGTAACCCTCGCTCTCTAACTGCACACACACAGATTTTTGTCATTTCTAAACTTGTAGTCTTTAGACGCACCTGACGCTGCCTCAAGTGACATCACTTGAGGCAACTAATCAGACGTTTGGCAGTTCCCTCTGGAGCTACAAAAGGCCTGAAAGACCTGAAAACAGATGCTGATGTATAAAATCTGCTCGGTTCCACTTCAAGCTTGTTTGTTTGCATCTTATTCAAAGACCATTTTGTTGTCCAAGCTGCCCTGATGTACATTGTGTCTCTATGATGGAGGTGGTGAGTGCAAAGTTATTATGACCCGTTATCAGAATGGACACAATGGAAAAATACAGTCATTTTCCATTTAAATAATAAATTCCTATCAAAGTTCAGAGCGTGTAGTCGAGAGGACGTCGCACCGATTCTGATAATTCCCATCGAATATAAAAGACACTGACCTGACAACATCTCAGCACACTTCAGTTAGCATTGTAGAAAAAATATAACGCCCTTGAGAATCATCTTTACTGTATTTACGGCCTCTTTGGTGCTCAGCTGTATGGAGGATTCAACAAAATATATAGGAAAAAAAATCACGAGGGCTCTGTGGTGCTGTGCATGTATTTCCATAATTTGACTAACAGACTGAACGCATGTCCTCCACATTGTCCAGAAGGTTGACACGCACAGTGCAGGCTCGGTGGCCTCTGCGCGCAGTTAAAGTGTAAAATGAAACTAATGTAATAACCACGGAGCCTAGAAGGGATGAGGCTTTTCATGGGGGGAGATTTATAGTTTTGGAGCGCGGAAGAATCTCCATTTCCTGAATTAGGAGCGAGCTGACCCCGGCCCTGCGACAATAGTTGGCGAGTAGCGTTAGAACATCTGCCAGACATTAGTCAAACACACACATCGCCTGAATGATGGAGCTTCTGAGGGGGTTGTAAATTACAATGGGAAAGAGGGGTAATATCCATCAGTCCATCCATCTGTGTGTGTGTGTGTGTGTGTGTGTGTGTGTGTGTGTGTGTGTGTGTGTGTGTGTGTGTCCGGACCCTCGGACAAAAGGCCTGCTGCTGCTACGTTGGCCAAAAGCTCTGCTGGTCAGACTTAATGAACCTTACCCTACCCCCCACTCCATCACACACACACACACACACACACACACATATATAAACACACTGCCCATCCCCCCCGGTGGCTCTCTCTCCTCTCCAACTCTACCTTGGCCTGCAGTGGCTGTGTCACTGCTAATATTGACGACACCCCCTCTTCTCTCCCCTTTCTCCCTCTCTCTCCTTCCTCCCTCCCTCCCTCCCTCCCTCTCTACCTCCCCCCTGCTTTGGCCAGCAACCGCTGTTGTCCACATCTCACCTCATCCATAGTAGACAGTATTGATTTTCAGCACGGAAAATAAAAAAGGCCATGAATTTTAATGCCTCACTGTCTGTCTGTCTGTCGCCCGCCCACCCTCTCTCTCTCTCTCTCTCCCCTTTTTCTCCCTCTCTCTCATTCTCTTAGTACTCATCTTCACCTCCTCTCCTTTTATTCTTAGAGCCACCTCTCTCCCTCCCGTCCTCTGATGTATCTCTCTGTCTGTCCATCCCTTCCTCTCTCTTTCTCACTTTCTTTCTTCTCTGACCAATGCTCTCTCTCTCTCTTTCGGTTTTTCTTTCTCTCATTTTTTTTTCCTGAGGGGAGGATAGTGGAGAGAAAAAAGTGGGGAGGCAGGTGTCGAGGATGCAGTGATATGTATGTGTATGTGTGTGTGTGTGTGTGTTTGGGTCATTGGCCATTTCCAAGCTTATACAGTAACCACTCCTTGCTAACTAATCCGTGTGTGTGTGTGTGTGTGAGGGAGTGTGGTGGGATTTGGAAAGAATGCCGATATATCTGCAGATAAAAAAATCTTTCTTATGTCTTATTAAAACATTAGCTCATTAAAAAAAAAACCCGAGCAGACAGTGCATGATCATTATTTTGTTGAACCACCTGAGAAAAAAATCGTCTTTTTTAAAATCTAGATCACAAATTCTGGCTGTAACACCAGCGAGATGTTTCACGCCGTCTTACCCACGACTACGGCTGCAGCAGAGCTCTATTGGATTCCTCCTGTTTTTTAGATGGTTATTAAGCCAGAGAGTAGCCACTGGTGACCACTACATCTGACGCTGGCTAATGCTGAGTGAAGTGAGGAAGATACTATAAAAATAAACACACACACACACACACACACACACACTACTGTTATCATGTTTCTACAAAGAGGTATTTTTTCAGTTTGCACATATTCAACAAAATGATGTATGCACTGTGTGTAATTTTATCAACATGAAGGTAAAAACACCGTACTACAGGGAGACCTGACAAGTTGGAACATAGTGATTTCACCACTCAGCAATAGAAGAAGAAAGTGGCAATTGCCGTCAATGACAGGTTGCATGCTCTCGTGTCCTGTCAGCGGCAAACTGCGTATCATCGTTGTCAGGCGCAATTTTCAGGAAAGATGAAAAATATTTTCTGTTGAATTTTTCACAAATCGTAATGTCAGGTGTTAACTTTCATGGTTCATATAACTCACTTAGAGCCGAAATAACAAGTTTCAGTTCAAGCAAGTGAAAAAGAAAGATGCTAAAATGACCAGCTGCATGGATTTCTCTGGACAGCGGGGTCATTTTTTTTTTTTTTCAAATACTGAAACTGAATCATCCGTGCCACCCACGTTTAAATCAGTTGTATGACATCTATACATATAGACCTGTGCAGTGTTGGACTGAGGACACAAAAAATACTATATATATATAATAATACTTAAACATTAGATCCAATTTTGTAAAAAACACGAGAAACCTTGAGTTAAATATCTAACTTTTCTGTTTGTGTTGTGAAAGGTCTCGAGTCGAGGCTTTTTGTGTGTAACAAAGGTAAACAGTCTCTTTCACAGAGAATATATAATACTGTAATAAGAGTCTCTTTTTTTGTCCATTTTTTGAGTCATTTTGTTGCTTTTATTAACATGTGCAAGAAGTTTTGTATTATTGTTGGTCTACATTCAGATGTGCAGATATAAAGTGTGTTTATGAACCATAAAGTAATATTACAGTTTTTCTAACAGTGAATAAATGTATTTCAGCTTAAGAAATAACCATCTCTATCTCTATTGAATTCATTCTAGTAAACCGACACGGGTCAAAGCCACAAACAAACACACTGGACACACACTTATATACATTCACACACACACAGTGACAGGGGAAGTCAAAGACAATCGATTCACCTCAGCTGAATGTCAAACAAGCAACAGAAGAACTTTTCATTTCCAGCAGAGAAAGAGCAGAAACTATTCAAACTAATTCAGATTTCTGATACGCTGAGATTTTACTCACATTTCCATCCGACCTTTGATTAGCTTCTGAATGCCGTTTTCCAAGAATACACACGAGCTAAGTCTTTAGCCATGAAAATGATCAAAGTTAAAGATGCTCTATAATGTGTCAGCCTTCAAGCTTCGGCGTCTGCAGCTCTTAAATAGAGATACAAACAGACACATATGCATTATACATACACAGACACACACAGAAAGGCGGGCACAGGTTACTCTTAAAATTTGAATGGTGTGTTATTAAATAAACACCACTCCTTTTGCCTGTGCAAAGATACAGTCACAATGATTTTTGTATCCTCGGCGCGCAGGCTTTGGTTCTCGGAGGGCAGAAGTCATTCTCCCGTTTTCCGTGTAACCTTCAGGCCGGCTCAATCAGCTGTCAATTGGGACGCTTTGAAAACAAACTCCAGCCCATTATCAGCAAGAATGCCCCAAACACAAGCAGCGGGTTGAATGTCAGATGCCTAAAAAAATGTTCCCACTTAACGCATCCTTGGACTGTGTGTCTCCTCGAGGAATGTTGCTTTAAACTTTTCTATGAAAAAAAGAAACAACAAAAAAACATATTTGTATGTTTTCTGAGGATAATGTGCGAGGAATGTGGAGTGTACAGTGTGAAAATAAATATATATATATATATATATATATATATATATATATATATATATATATATATATATATATATATATATATAAATGATTATTTTTCGCTCTGAGTGGGTCTTTATTCATCGCAGAGTGTCCTCAGTGCTGCGCTGGGACAAGGAGGTATTTTTCAGTTTAATGAAAGCGTAGTTATTGTCACTAGATCGTTCATTCATTGCATTCATTCACCGCTATGTGTACACATTGAAGGACAGTGTGTGTGTGTGTGTGTGTGTGTGTGTGTGTGTGTGTGTGTGTGTGTGTGTGCTCTCATTTACACTTCATTTGTTAGTGGATATATTACAAGATGCGTCTGCCTCCCAATAAAAGCAATAAATAAGTCGGCTTGTGAAAAAGTTGAAGTGTCAGGAGAGCATTAACTTTGCACTCCAAACTCACAAAAGGTCACCTCCTGCACCACAAATGAAACATGGATAAGAGACATAATTAATCTCTAGCACCCTTACAGCACACATGAATAAAAAGTATTTAACTCTCGCCCAACACAAACTCATACAACCCTTACCCGCCAAAAAAAAACAACACACATCACTTTCCAGCCTTCCTCCCTGACAATACATTAAAACCCAAGGAGCCTCCCAATCCTGTTAATCCACTCATCCACTCAACGTCAAGTCCACCGTCTGTGCGTCCGTCTGGCTAGCTGACCCGGGCCCCACCCACCTTGACCCTGACCCCGAGACCGCAGCATCAACGCCCCAAAGCAGGCCCCTCGGTGAAGGCTACAATGGAGCCTCTTGACAAAAACGGAGGAGCTTAAGATTTTAAAAGTGAAACGCTGTTCTGGATTTAATGAGCGCCACCGGAAAATCACCACAACTGAATACCATACATCCAACCTGCAGCAAAAACTCTAGATAAAAATATATTTTAAAGGATGGAAAGTCAAATTTATGTATGTAAATTTAAACAAGAGGAATTATAAATGACATTTGTTTGAGATTACTTTCCTTGCTTCTGTGGATTTTTCAGTTTATTCGGTACCCTGAGCAAAAACCAGTGCAGTTTGTGTCTCAGTTATTTAGCATATCCTTATATGAACTGATATGAATGGGGTAGACAAAATATTAGGAAAATCTGTCTGTGTAACCCAACACAATTCAAAAGCATCACAAGCTACATCCTCCAAAAAAATATAGTTCAATCTATATCTGTATTTATCACAGGACTGCTGTGTTAGACTGCATTAGTTTTAGCTTATATATAATATATGTCATCTATTTTAAATACTTGACCATGTTTAATTACAGAATAAGTTTCACTTGTTCTCTAACTAACATGATTTCCAGGATTAATAGCAGATTAAATCACTGGTGCAAACAGACACGTTTGTCAGAGTGAAGCTGACCCCGGTGTCTGACCCCAGCCCATCCCCAGAACACCGTCCGACCATCTCCCTATGACCCCCGATAAAAAATGAGCATCCAAACACTGGTCCACCCTCTCGACCCACCACCATCCCCCCTGATCCCTGCCGCCTGCCAGATCTGGTCTGTTGTGGCCTGGCGTGGCCCTGGATGGCCTGGCTTGTCCCAGGACTTGAACTTGAGACGTGACACAACAGCCTGGCCAGGCGTGGACAGATGAAAGAAAAGAATAGGCGGGTTGACGGGTTGCTTGCATATGAATCGCCGGGGCAATGGAGAGGGGAGGGGTGGGGTTAGGGGGTGAAGGGTAAAGGTCAACCCCCCGCATCCCGGGGTCCCCGCACAGACCGCTCCCTAACTGACGAGCAGACAAAGGAGATGAGGCGGGGGGTTCGGGATGACACGGGGCGCTGGGCGCTCGGACCCCTGCTGCCCCCCCCACAACCAGGAGGAGGAAGGAGGGAGGGAGGGTAGGGGGCTGGGACATTAACACACATATGCATGGACACACACACATACACACACAGGCAGGCGGGCAGATGCACTATGCAAACACACTTATGCTCACATGTGCCACAGCCGAAGGACAAAAACATTCGGACACACGCACACACACGCTGACAAACAGACGCCCACACACACAAGGAGAGACATTTTATCTGAATACACACACAAACACACACACACACACACTCGGGCCTCAGCTCACATGAGTGAGCACACTGAGGACATTTGCATCAATATTTCATCACGTCTAAATTCAAATGCTAACATTGGTGCACGCTGCTGTGATGAGCGCAGGGAGCACTTCACTCTGTGATTATTGATCAGCCACAAAATCATCAACAGGCCACTTAGACGATCTACAGTATCTGAGGCTCGTTATCCAAATACATAAATTTATGTGGTGGTGGTAAATAAACCATCATAGCACATAACATAAACAAGTTTCGTTTTTTAGTATCTAAATACGGCGTTTGAATTAAAATAAATTCACTCTTCTTCATCTGCAGGTTTTGCTTCGTGTTATGTTTCCCGACAGTCCCGACCAGAATTTATCAGCTGATTAGAGAAACTGTCCCTCAGCTGAGAGGTCACAGGATTGATTCCATATACGGGTCATGTGTCCTTGGGCAAGATACCAAATTTCTTTCTCTCCGTCGCCTGACCCTAATAAATGTTTAATTTTACAAGCCTGGGTTATTAAGATTTACACGTAGGCTGTATATTGCGTGAACAACTTAATCACCTACTGAGTAGAATGAGGAGATATATCAATTTAATGGCGATATGTGGATGGGATGACTTGATATCCTCTGGGACTGTGCTTGTTGTAATCATAAGCAGCTCCTCCTGATCTTAAACAGTGAAACTGAAACTTTTTCATCGTCTTTTTTTAGATTAAATTATCTGTGAAAGAGCTGATGATCGTCGTCCCGCGAGCGAGTCACGTTATCGACGCTGAAGCACTGAGTCAGAAATATTATGCCGTTTGATTGTGTCAGTATTTCCCAGCTCTGCTATGGAGGCCAACTAGGTGCAAATAAACTGAATGCTTTGTCTTCTCCAGTAATGGATGACTGACAGACTGTCTGAGTGAGCTGCCATCCAACCATGTTCTCTGACCTCGACAAGACTGGAGCTGCAGAGCTGGTAGCAGAAAACAACTGTGTGTGTGTGTGTGTGTGTGTGTGTAACAGAACATGACGATGGTCATCGGTGATCCCTCACTGCCTCAGGCGAACACTAGCTAAATGTACCTCACTCAGTCAGCGAGACACTGACATGGATAGAGCCTCTGCATGTGTGTGTGAGTGAGTGTTAAAAAGCCATGCATCCAGATAGCGATAGCTGTGTAGCTCCAGCCACCATGTTTAAGCTGAGCTGCTGCTGCGTTGTGGTGCTATCACTGCTACTACTGCTGCTGCTGCTGCTGCTGCGGTGGTGAGATAGATAGGAGGATTGGGGCAGGCTGGGGCCCTTTCAAACCCCCAGAGAGCAGAAAGGGAGTGAGTGCTGGGCCTAAATGCAGAATCTCCTTAGCTTATACCCCCGAGGGATGCAGACACAGGGCCATTTTCTGGGAGAGAATCATGCCGCCAAGCGGACAGCGGATTTACCATATTCATACCACTCTTTAGAGAGGAGGAGGAGGAGGGAGAGGATCTTCACCTGTCCCATTTCGCTGCTATGACTGTATGTGGCTGCACCAGCTCGCATGGCCGCTAAAACCCCTAGGGGGAACCATTAAGGAGAACCTCGCTCACTCCCCACATTTCTGCCTCCCCCTCCCCTCCCCAACCCTGCATCTCCCTTCCCTGCCTCCCCTTTTTTCATATGAAGTATGGAGCCTCTCTCATTCATTCGATATCCCCACTAATAAGGCAGGGTGGTTCAGCCAAGGCCGAAGCTAAAATCCGACAATATCGCCTGTCTCTATGTAGAAGTGGCAGGAGTAAAAGGGGGGGTGGGGGCGGCTGTAAACAGCTATTTTCCAGGCACAGGCCCTGATGAAAGATGTGTAGCTGCTAAAAAGTACAGCTGCTATATTGCTGCTGCTGCCAGTATGGAGAAAACAGCCCAGATTCATATCAATGGCTTTGATTGAAGCACCGGGAGAAACCCGCCAGAGGACCGTTTGTCAGGGATGTCAACATGTGTGTGTGTGTGCGCGTGTGTGTGTGTGAGGATTGGGATTTGTCAAAAGATTTGTTTAGATACCTGTGTGGAATGAAGTGTGAGTGACTACAGTTTGTGCATACTTACCACAGCATGTGTGTGTGTGTTTGTGCATGCATGTGCGTAAATAAGTGTGACAGTGCCTTTGTGTATGAGTGTGCGTGTGTATTTGTGTGTATTTGTGTACATGCACTTCGCCGTGCGTACATGAACTATGTGGATTGAGGTGGGGAGTGTTAGAGAGAGGGGCAGGCGGGCTAACAGATTCATATCCAATATGAAGAGGTTAAAGTGACGAGTCCAATCCTCCCCACAGAGCAAAGAGAGAATGAGATTGAGATGCGGGAGGAGGAGGAGGAGGACGAAGAAGAAGAGGAGGGAGGAGAGGAAGGAGGAGGAGGGAGGAGGGGTGTAGTACAACAGATTAATTTCATTTCTGGACTGAGCACTCCTCTGCTGAAGGAAAAAAAAAAGCAGAGGATAATAAAAGAGGATAAAAAAGAAGAGAGGAGGAGGGGGGAGGTGATAAGCAGGAGAGCTGGGAGGAGAGAAAAGGAGTTTTTTCTCTGCTTTATCTGATGTAGTAAATGTGTGTGTACTGTATGTGGAAGAGATTGGAGTCACGGTGTGTGAAGACGATTATGTGTTCAAAACTGCTGGTGAGTGTGTCTGGCCTCTGTGTGTGTGTGTGAGGGGGGAGACGTCCTAACTTCACAGGCTGACTAAAGTACTTTAAATCATGCAGAGCGGCTGACTACAGCTCTGAGTGAATCCAGAGAACGAACCCTGATCAGAA
Organism: Sciaenops ocellatus; assembly: GCA_033000465.1. Lineage (NCBI taxonomy): Eukaryota > Metazoa > Chordata > Actinopteri > Sciaenidae > Sciaenops > Sciaenops ocellatus. Next base: position 21,934,912 of record CP136873.1, read on the forward strand.
ACGTGTTTTCTTTAAGGCGTTTAGACATTTTTCATTCTCTCTTCTTTCTACACACGTCTAAAGACTTTCATACAGCATCTCATTCAGGTTACAGTCCCAAGTTGAGAAGCAGTTTAGCAGCTTTAAGTATCGCTATAATGTCAGCAGCCCACATTGAACCAGTAACCTTTTGGTTGCTAGGTAACCCCCCTAACCAAACAGCCAATACATGCCTGTTACGTTGTGATTTATAGTTAGAGATGTGTGGGTGTAGCTGCTGGAGTGCACGCTATCAATAATGGTTTAAGTGATGTCTCACCTGAGGAAATGTTGTATGAATGCGAGCTACTTTAGCAACACTTAATCAACCTGAACCTGCTGTTACTTATGTTTGCATGCATACTCCCGGAGAATGAGGGTCCCTTTCGTGTGTCACATGACCAGCAGTAGTGAAAACGAAACTTGGACCCCTTATTGCAAAAACCCACCATGTCTTGTGACTGCTGTAACACACTGAGGACTCTCTACAAAGAAGCTCTCGCTCTTTTTATCTGAGCATCTGATGTTTACTGTCGATGCTTCAGACAGCTGAAAGATTTTCTGCTATTAGACTGCACTGTAACTACTGGAGACGTCTCAACGTGACATCATGCCATCTGTATTGGGCCGGTTATCTGTGACCAATACGAAAATTACACCATCAAACAACAAAATGGAGCCAGAAATGCAGGGAACAACAGCCAACATCTGTTTTCTAGAGTGTTTGCATGCAGTTTTTTTTTTTTGCTTTAACTCACCAGGCACTCAAAGAGCACCCAAACTGGATTCATTGCGTGCAGTAGCATCCAGGTACTTGTCAGGAATAGCTCGCTGTCTGCTCTTAGTCTGTTATGCTTGTGGAAATTGCACATCTACCACGCCGCTTTTTTACCTTTCTGCTGTGTTGACAGGGGAGACAGTGAACGAAGACTGTCAACATAGCAAAACTTCAAAAGAAGAAATAGAAAATTAATATTAAAACACCAAATACAAAAAAAAAACAAACTAGCTTTCCTACTTTTGTGCCCACATGTGGCGGACAGTACGATTGGGAGCAGCATCAGCTGTACAGTCGGCTGAAAAACACCTTCTAAAAGCCCTTGAGCTTGTCGTCTGGCGACAGCATATGTGGGTGAAAATGAGTCACGGGGAGTAAGTGCATGTATGTATTTGAAAGTGCGTGTATGTGTGAGTGTGTGTGTTTGTGTGTGTTGTGGGTAGGAGGTTAGTTGAGTACAGCAGATTGAAGCACTAACCAGAGCACTCAGATTTATTAAAAAGGGACGGACCCAGTGCCTGTCCACCCCCTCCTCCCCTCTCCATCCTCTATTGTTGTCACTTTACTTCTGTCTCTGTGCATACATACAGCCCCCCCCCCACCTCCTCCATCCATCCTGCATGATATTACGTTTTTCACTAAAAACCCTTCACAGTCACCGCTGGTCCCTCAATAAGACAGGCTGAAGGGAAGGAGGGGTTGAGGGGAGGAAGGATGCGGTGTTCCTGAGGTAAATGGGGACCCCCACATCCCCTCCTCCTCCTCCCTATCTGTCCTCCCCTCTCCTTACACGCCCCCTTCCCTCTGTCCCCCCACGTTCATTACCATAACTCCTGTCCGCTAAATTAAATTGGGGGGTCTAAATCTCCCCTTTCTCCCTCCAAAACAGCGCTGACCACCAGCCAAGGGGACGGACGAGTGGAGAGAGGAGACAAAAGAGGTGGAATCCAATCTAACTAACCCCACTTTTGTCATCCCACTTTATTAGCTAAATGTATCAGCGGCGGGAAGAAACGCATTGTTGGCTGTGGGGATTCATATTGCTTAAGAAAACACACACACACAGTTGAAGACATGCAAAAGGGCCGCACAAAGGACACGCGTTGGCTCTCTGTGTGTGGTTTATTCAATACAAACTATGTTGGCGAGCACAAAACGTCCCCGCGGCGCAGCAAACGGCGAGATTACATTACAGCGGCGCACATAAACATGCAAACACTCAAAGAGGAAAGTGTACTCAAACACACAAACACACACACACACACCTCTGCTTATCCCTGTCATTTTAATCTCTATATAAAAAAAGTCTTAAAGCTTTGAGACGGGAGAAGCGTCAAGACGAGCTTCCTCACACGTCCACAGAGAAGGTTGTGTGTGAGATCACACTCTGGCTTCATTATGTCAGAGACCTGGAAAGGAGGACAGGAGTCTTTCCTAAGCTCTGTTCTCTCTATTCATGTAAGCAGGGGGAACGAGATCACTGCCTTCAAGTGGGCACAAAAGACCAGCACTTCTGTATTACACACATCAGCAGCAGGCGGTGACGGACATTAGCTGACAGATAATGACACACACCTGCTGGAGATCGCACACATGCACAAAACTACAGTGTGACCTCCAGTCCACCCAGGAACACACACAGAACACAGAACACAGCATCACGCTCTTAAATATAGGTTTCTATTCTTCATGCTGCACGATGCAGTGCGAGGAAATGTTTGGCGACTGGAAAATATTAAATCTGGTCAGGTTGTTGCTTTAAAAAACTGATTTTTATGGCAGCTGCTGGACAGACAGGTGTTGGACATACAGATTACATACTAGCTGTGATCTGGATCTGGGATTAAGAGAATAAGACGATTATAACCTTTTTTTTTTTTTTTTTTAGCCATAACGTTGAAGCTAAAGTCTTGATTCTTAAATCCTGAGGTTATGTGTGGTCAAGAAACCAATTTACCTGGAAATGTAAGTGTGTAAGCAGTTATGTCTCCACTCTGCCTTCAGTTTTTGAAATTTTCTGTCTGCCTTGAAAGCTTTTAAAGGTCCTTCAAAAGTGATTCAAAGGTTGGGCTTGAATTAGCTATGCGGTAACACCTTTTCACCTACATACATGCAGTATATATGAAAATAGGTGCACATAAAAGAACACACACACAGACCTCTGATTCGTGTGTAACCTCATCATTCTGCTTAATTAGAAGGTGAGCAGCAGCCCTGACCTCAGATCAGCCGCTAATCAGTTGAACAGCCTTCATGCCTTTCTCGCTTTCTGCCTTCTCTTCTTCCAGCCAAACACACCCCGGTGACACACCGGGCCGAGGCGTGGAATTACAGTGATGGAGGGATGGAGAGGAGAGCGTGAAGAGAAGGAATGTGGAGCCATGAGACGAATGAATAGGCACGGGGTTCTTTATGGCATTTATGTGCGCCGAGGAGAAAGCCTATCGATGGACACCTTGTCGAACAAAGGGGCAGCACATGCTGAGTGCATTCGATTAGGGGGGAGCACTGGTGTTAAACCAAAAAAGGTTCCCTGCTGTGCCCACGATTCATTATTTAGTGTGGGTGTAAAATAGTCACTGGCCTGTATATATACACACACAAATACACACACACAAGTACTGAGATGAGCCATCAGAAAAATGCCAATTTCCAAACACACACACCAGAAATAAGTACTCAGTAAGTACACGGGTACTCATGTTTACACACACAGACATACCGGAATTGTACTCACAAATAGCCACTAACACACACTAACACACACACACTTACATATGATTGGCGATTACAAACCCAAAGAGAGCGACACACATGGGGCAGTCAAATATAGCCTGAGTACAACCAATTTAGCCCTTAATGGTCTTTGTGACCATCAAGAGCGCAAGACGAAGATGATGTCCAATGGAGGGTGCGTGTGTGTGTGTGTGTGTGTGTGTGGAGGAGGACAGTGTTTACCTAGCTTCCTTTCCTCCTATATGTGTGTCTAATGGCCTATGAATGTTTCCACGGTAACAATGACAGTTTGAGCTGCTTGGATGGACCGACGTACGGACAAGCGGCAGAGGGGAAGCAGAGTTCAGGTGACCATGTTTGGCTGTGGGGGGATTTTTATTTCATATCTGCACAGCAGGAAGTGTCCGAGGTGTGAAATGACTTTTATCGTCTATGTGTGAAGACAAAAGGTCTGCATGCATGCACGCGTGTGTGTGTGTGTGTGTGTGTGTGTTCAAAGATAATGTACAGTACATGTATGTGTGTGACGGGGAGACTATTTTGTTGTGACCGTGCATGAAGTTACTGACATTTTCTTTGTCTATTTTGGAGTTCAGTGAGCTCAAACTTCAGGAAATATAAGAATAAAGATAAAGTGCTGATCATATCAGTACATACTGTCAACAATAAACTCTCCGACAACCTGTTTGATGTGATTTGAAAGTGAAACAAACGTTTGCTAAAAGCATGAAGAGGCTGAAGCCTTCTCTGGTGACTGTGTGCAGTATATACTGTATGAAAATGTGTGAAGGTGATGTACATAAATACATAATGTAGGTGTCAAGAGAGTGTGTGTGTGTGTGTGTGTGTGTGTGTAGGTGGAACATAGTTTGACAGCGATACCAGTCAGAGTTCCTGTATGTATCTGTGTGTGTGTGAGGTGTGAATACATTAATATTTGCATGCATGTTTCAGACAGCAACATCAGAGCAGATACATCCTCAGATAGACTTTTTCTGCGTGTGTGTTTGCATGTGTGTGTGTATGTGTGTGTGCAGAGCCCACGGTGGGGTTGAGGCGGCTTAACGCAATAAAGCATGTTGTATTGACATCTGTGTTGTGTCTATTGATTCCCCATTATGGAGCTAACAAACCCGCCTGGACGCTTTGTCATTCGCAATCACGTTAGCACCGGGACTCACCAACAACGCTGCCCCTTTTAAAATCTGATCCACACACACACACACACACACACACACAGGCGTGTGCACGTACGTACGCATGCAGGAGCAGGTGTCTTCACGCGCTTTCTCAAATTCCTACACATCCACGGCAATCGTTCATGTCACCACACACACATCGAGCCCGCCCACACACGCATGTTAGAACCACAGATTCTCATGCACACATATCAACAGTTCACACACACATACACACACAAATGGGGTGGCGGGAGAGTAGTCAATGCTGGCGAATCAATACCGGTGGAAGGTTAAAACCACTCACACAATGGGCAGCTATGAGCTGCTTGTGGTTTCCAGATAAACCACACATGCCGGACGGATCCATAACTGACCTCAACGTGCAATTATTGAATCGTCTACCTGTCTGCCTGCTCACACACACAGCTTTTAGCTTCATGCATACACACACACACACACACACACACACACACACACACACACACACACACCAAATTCCTGCTTATACACACCATACTTTCCGACATATGTTCATACAGACACTTAAAAATATAGATAAACCTCTACATATGCACTGACACATAAAGAAATCCTGCTCCAACTTCAACACCACCTTACACTTCCAACAAATCCTTGCTCACACACACACACATGCACACAGCCAATTAATCCTGGCACAGGGGCCTTTGCTGAGGCCCAGTTTGGTGTGGCCCAGACAACATAACCCCCTCCTGGGCACCGCGAGGTGAAGATCCTGGTGGGAGAGGAGGTAGTTATCGAGCAGCACGGAGCACTTTGTGTGTGTGTGTGTGTGTGTGTGTGTGGGCAGGAGGTTTGTGCTTTGAACTCTGCAATAAAAGTTTCTCTGTGCTGTTGTTAAACAATAGTATAGAAGAGAACAGCACACAGTATTGTCAAATTATTGTTTTCTATATCTTCATCTTATAGTTATTCGGATTTAAGCTATAAATAAATGTTTACAGCTCTTTCTGTGCATTATCACGACTTTATTACTGTATAAAGACGCAAACTAACTAGAAAAGCCGACAGTAGAACAAAGCAGGTTGGACCAGAGAATAAAATCAACACTGTGCTGAATAACTACAACTCAGAAAAGAGGCCTCTCAGAGTAGCCAACATAAATAAACCATCTCTCTCAATCCAGACACGTGCCTTCTCTCTGTGAATTTGACAGCTCTCAGTTTTATATGGGCCACAGTGGCCCTGGAGGATTTTACAGCAGTGTACATAAAATAAAAGAGCATTTAGATTTCCTTTGTTGTGGTGCAGAGCGGGGACAGAGCAGCAGCAGCTACAGGTCCCTCTCCGCCCTGCCTGCCCTCTGAAAAACCACACAGCAGAGGAGACTGTCTGGTCAGATCTCTGAGCTGCTCAGAACGGGGGGAAGCTTTCTGAGTCTTTGTGGCGAAAGATCTGATGCTCGAAATGAAACCAAAGGAAAATCAGTCTCTGCTCCTCAGCAGTAAATCTGTGTAGCTGAATGGGGACAAGTGTATTAATGACGAGCAAACAAGAAAGAGCTCAATGAGGGGCTACGCCTGGACAAAGGATGTAGTTCCTCCTCTCCTTTCTTTGTATTCTCGCCGCTTTATGACCACAGTCTACATCCATGAGATGACAGGGTCCATTCTCATCCACACACTCACTGTTCGCTCTGGTTCAGTATAGAAACTACACACTGCACACAGAGTGAGAAATTAACACCTCAGATTGAAGAAGAAGTACAAAAAGAAGCTGAAATATACATTTGAGCCGAAAAACTGGTGTGTTTTCCTGCAGTGTGTCTTTATTTGCAGAAATGTAATATAATATAAACATATTTATGTTTTTATCATCGTATAATCACCTGAAAATAACAGGTGTTATATTTTTGTTACCTCAGAGAGGGCCTTTTATATCTACACACACCACAGGTCCACCATGTTTCTACAGTAGCCCAGAATGGACAAACTAAACACTGCTCTTGATAGGGCCTCATGTGTTTGTATTTCTCCTTCACACTAGGAAGGAGATGGTGAGGCGAGGAGGCTGCAATCAGCAACTAAAACCACTAGTTGTCATTAAATGCTACAAAAAAGGATCCACTGACTATAATAATGTTTGCAGTCGTGTGGCAGCTCTGTCAGGTGGTTAAATAATGATGAATTTTACAGTGAAGTGTCAAACTTTGATCAAGATTTTTATTCCAATAGCTATAATTACTTACAATGCTTATAATTAATGACTTAGTCATAATATTTCCATTAGCAGAAGGAGCTTCTAAAACAGTATTTAGACTGTAGATCCATGGACTTAACGGCAGGAGACAGTTTGCTGTCTTCAAATGAACTATTTATTCACGACAATATATTTAAATGAGAAAAATAAAACCTGCAAAGAAAATATCCGATAACAAACTCAATCCAGTGACTGTTTAAAAGCTTTTTACCGCGGCGTCTTAGGCCCAGCTGAGCTGAGGCCAGCGGTCTCAACACTGTAGTGTTAAAGAGTGGAGCTGACAAAAAACCCATAAGCCCTCAGTTCAGATCCACTGTAAAACCACTGTCTGCTAGCGTCTGCTGTTTAGGACCTCGCTCTCTCCTTCTCCACTGAACCTCACTCACCTCATCTTGGACTTTTGACACCCCCGTCTTTGCTCACACTAACGCAAACACACCCACGTATGTGCGCACACACATACACATTTACAGGTGCAGGCAGTCGTAGGGATGCACACATGCACACCTTGGTCAAAGGCGCAGATCAGAGGGAGACAGAGAATTGTGGGTAACAGACTTAGCTAAAGTGGCTTATGGGGCCCGGCCAAACCACACCAGGCAAATCCAATTCAACAACCTCCCTGTCCATAGGGAATGAGAGGGAGAGAGAGAGAAAGAGAGTTTGCATTTTACTGAAAAGGATTTCGTGTCAAGTGAATACTTCATAGAAATGAAAGAGAAACAGAAGATCCTGAGTTTTTTTTTCTCTCCGGAGATTAGGGAGGAAGAAAGAGGAGAGGAGAGGAGAGAGGAGAGAAAACAGAAGGGGAAATGAGGGATGAGTGTTGGCCTCTGCTCTCCTACCAAGTTTATTTCTCTCGTGTGTATTGGCTGTTTATCACATCAACATGTTTAAATAAAAAGACACTGTGACCCTCTCACACGAGGAGAAAACACGATGGAGGCACGACACTCGCAGGCTCGCTCACACGTTCATTTATTTTTTCATCTATCGGCTCATTCGCTAAATCATTAACTTCCTAATTTATCATCCAAATATTCAGTCACCCAATTATTAATTTACTGATCTGTTAAATCTTTCTGTTTATTCATTTGTTCACTCTCAGTCACTGATTTTATTAATTTAATTCACTGACACTTTCACCTTCTCATTCATTCATTATTCATTTATGCACTTGCTCATTCTGTTATTCATTCAATCATCCATTCACTCCCTCGGACCCAGCCTCCACCCTCTTCTTCCTCTTCTTCTTTTACTTTAATTTCTTAAAGGACCAAGAAGAGAAATTGACCCCACCCCCGAAACAGAAGCCAGTGGTTATATGTCGTCTGTCAAAGCCTCCAGGAGCTGCTCTCATTAAAACCTCAACCGTTTTTCTCCTTCCTGACACCTACTTAAGGTGATAGCCTGAATTACCCCTGCACGGCTCGGCATACACACCTACCCCCCACCCCCATCTGTCATTTGAAATTTCCGCCTGGACGGATTACGGCGGTGGGGATGGGGAAAAGGGGGAGCCACCACCGGCACTGTCACCCTCCGAGAAGCTTGCTCAAACATGTAGACACGCTTCAGTGGACACACGCATGGTTTGTGTTGAAACAGTGACCAACAAGTCACGCTCTTAAGTTTTTAAAACTCCCACAGGTGGTACGAGAAACTGAAGCTGAACTCTGACCTCTGAGCTTGTGCATCAAGATGGAAAAAAATCGGATATATTGACAGAAGAATAAATGTTTGAATTTGAATTGTGTGTCAACACGTTGAATTTACAAACCTTTTACTGCAGGAGCTCTGCTATGAGTTTAAGAGAACGACGCCAAGCAAATATCACAGATAGGTTATGGAGTCCTTTAGGAATATTACAGGAACGTTACAGTGATACTAAAGGAGATGGAAAAAATACCATAAAGAGCTCTGCTCTTATTGATCACACTGAAAGTCACTAAAGCAATATTATAGTGATCACAGGGTATTAAAGCGTAGCATAAAGGCATGATAAGGTCATTATAGTGAGGAGTATTGATTGACAAACTCACTGCAAGTCCCTTTAGTGATAGGCCAATTATAAGAAAATTACAGTTTTATTTCAGAATAAAAGCACGGCTGGGTTTTTAGTGACAAATATGGAAACTTTATTTCCTCGAACCAATTTGAATTTCACTCATCAACAAAATGTCACCCATCTTTTTTTCTTTTTTTTCCTCTCCAGTGAAGCCAAACTTTCTCCCTCAGTCAACTTGACTGTACTCCTGTTTTCCCAAAGTGGCCCCAGTCAGAGATCAATACGTCCTGATCGATAGATGGACCATGAATATTCCCCCCCTAACCGCACCACAGAAAGACTGAAGGTAGACGAGTGTGAGCAGAGGAGACAGATGGGACGGAGGTTGAGATGGATAGAGGAAAAGATGAGGAACGAGTGTGGCGCCCGTGTGACACTGTGATGGATGCTAATGAGCCGTATATTCATGCATCCCATTTTGGGTGTGTTTTACATGAAAGGATTTATATGCAAGTAAGTATTTGAATTAAACTCTCTCTAATGTTAAATTCACAGGAGACAAAGAGGAAAGATGGTGATGGGAAAAATTATATTTACTTTACAATTTTTTTTCTTCAAGCATGTGAGTCAGAAAATTGAACTTTGGATGCAGTTTGACGTGTTTGTGTGATTTTAAACTGAGCAAATCTGAAGAGAAGCATCATAAATTTGGGAGACAAGCTGATCTGAATTTTAAAGAAATGAAACAACTTGACGGCTTTGCTTCTTTACAGAAATTTAATTTTAAGATTATTAACGTTAAGATGCAGCTTAAAATAACTTTTATATATTCAGAAATGTCTGATGTGTGTAAAATACATAGAGGATTAAAATTATGAACCCTGGAATTCATCTCACGTTTGTCTATATAAGTTTATCAGACTGAGAGTTAAATTTCAGATGAAACAGCACATTCTGTTTATAATAAATCTAACAGATTAGAAATTAAAAGATGTTAAATTAAATATGATAACCGGCTTTTATTCTTTGTGTGGGTGCACCGTGCAGATGAAAGGGGGGAAAAAAGCGTCTTACCGGGGCTGGACCGCGGAGCCAGCGAGGACTTGAGTCTCCAGGCGCTGAAGTCGGACGCTGTTCTCTGAAAGACGAAGGGGACCGGCAGGGGGACAAACATGGTCCTCTGTCGACCTGGGGGTCGTTGTTTTTTTATTTTAGTCTCACTTTTCTTCTCTTCCTATCCGTCGTCCTTCCGTCGTTCTTTGGCCTTTCTTCGTATGCTTCTCCAGGTTTGTGGACAGCCGTTAGTGAAGAGGATTTGGACGCTTGGAAATAAACAGAAGACTCAGTATTTGGCTTTCTCTTCCGTGGATGGACACTTGTCTCACATTGCTCGGTATTCAGAGATATTACGGTCCCTTTTACTTGTGTCTTCTCGGAGTAACTAGTCCGGCACGCACACACACACACACACACACAAACACACACACACACGCAGAGCGATGTGCAGGGCGCGCTGCTCAGCTTTGGGAGAGAATATAAAGCTACCAGTGGTTCTCCATACAGGCTAACACGGGCTGCAGGTGGACTGGACAGCGGATGATCGGCTCTAGTTATCGCCGCACCGTCATGTGGATCTAGTGCAGTTGGTGCTCCTCTCTCAGCTGCTCTCCGTTGGATGTAACACACACACAATTGGACTCCATTTATTGTGTCCAGACAGCTGTGCGTAAAGATCGCGGTGGCTCTCCTCCGTCTGTGTCTGTCCTCCTCGGCGGGCTTTGCTTTGGTTTAGGTTGGGGAGAGACAGATTTCTCCTCCTGCTGCACTGTCATGAAAAGTCTCAAACAAACAGAGTCCACCGGTGAATCCTCGGTATGGAGAAACGGGAGGTGAAAAACTGTCCGTGTGACACTAGAGTTGCTTCTTTTTGGTTTTGGTAAAGATTTGGTTAGTAGCTGGCTGGTCTGCTGAAGAAAACATGCCCACAAAGCGACACAATAATAATAAAACGCAAAAGCATTATTTGGTAAAAGATAGAAATAATCAAATAATAAAGTAAGGCTACGCAGGCACCTCCTGTCTGACTTTCGCTCCTCCCTCTCCTCCCCTCGTTGTTTCTCTCTCTCTCCCTCTTTCTCTACCGCGGGTCACTAATTAAACCAAAATCAATAGATAAATAAATTAATAAATCCATATCAATAAGTACACCTGTCGTCTGCTTTCCTCCTCCAACTGACGCGCGGGCGAAAGCGAGAAAAAGAGGTGGGAAGAGCGGTTAGCCTCTTTTTCTTTTTACGCTGTGGAGTCTTTTCTTTGGCTCTGCTCCGCCATCCGCCGGTGTGTGTCTCTCTCTCTCTTCAGCCTCTCTCTGTGTGTGTATCCTACGTGTGTGTGCGCGTGGATCTGCGTCCCCTCAGTTTATTTTGGGAACCCCGGTGGTGGTTTCGGTCCGACACCGCGCAGCCTGAACGCACTCTGGCACGGCGAAGCGCTCCGGCCAGGAGACAGACAGAGATACCCGGCCCCCCCCCCCCCCCCCCCCGTTTTTTCTAACCCCCCTTCCCTCCCATCCATCACCCCCCTTTTTCTCCTTCTACCCCCAACACACTCACACATACACACGCAACCTGTCCGTTATTTTTTGCACACATTTGAACATTTATTGACACTTTTACGCATTATTTATTTATTGATAGTTACACTCGGGGAGGTTGGATCCGTCACAGAAACACTGTGTACACGTGTAAGAGCAGTTTCATTAAAAAGGATTTATTCTCCAGAAGCCCACGTTGAATTACTGGCATTTTAAAAACACACACCTCCTCTGCACACACACACACACACACACACACACACGCACGTACACTTGCTCTCTCGCCCTCTTTCTGACCATCATAATCCCGAACAAGACAAGCACAGATCCAGCCAATTGATCTTCTGATTACTTCATTATAATGAAGCCAATAATCACATCATCGCCGGCCTCCGAAAAATCGATTGGCTCTTCACAATGTGCGGACATGAATTCAAAGAGAGAGAGAGGAGGAGGGGGGGCTTTGATGTATATTTCAGCAGGAGGATCTCTCTCTCTCTCTCTCTCATATAAATGTACGTGGCTCTGATACGCAAGGTCACCTGCAGCACTCACCTAATGTATTTTTATTTTCCACTGAGAGGTGAATAATCAAAGTCTGCAGCGCCCAGAGTGTTAAATTAGTAATTATTTGGGGCTACATGCGTTTGTGCGTAAAATGCGCGTAAAATGTCAGCTGAGCTGAATCTTAAATTGCGTGTTTTTACCTATTAGGGGTCAGGGAGAAGGTGTGTGTATGTGTGTGTGTGTGTCTGAGGAAAGGTGCCTCCCGGCCATCAACTCTCTCCTCTCTATAGGGGGACTATAGTTTACTCCACCCGGCTGTCAGACGCACCACCCACCGCCAGCCCGCGCGGTGCATTTACACTCCAGATTATCGCCAGCATGGATTTTTTTAAATAGAAAAATCTATACGCTAAATATCGCAGTCAATAAAAGAAAATCGACCAAACTGCACACACGTCTGGCCCTCTGTATACACTCCGAGGTGGGACTGAGCTGTTAATAAGTTATCGATCAATTATGGCCCTCATATATGGAAAGGCCTCAGGCTCTTTGCCGATGCTAATGTCTGAGAGAGAAAACGTCAAATACAAACGATCTACTCCAGGATGAAACATCATCACTGACTGACTACTGCAGCCCTCTGTACTGTCTACTACTACTCATACTACCAGTACTGCGTGTTGTACTACTGAAGCTGTTATCACTTCTCTGGTAGTACTAGATAAAATACTTCTATCATCTCGAATGTTGCTACTACCACTACTGTTTAGACATCTACAGCCACTGCTATATACTGCAATTAATGCAGTACTACAAATATTATAGTACATATTTAAACTACTACAAGGTGCCACTACTACCAAAACTACTATGGAACAAATGAACGCTCTGCTACTACTGTTAGTGGTTTAACAGCTACTACTACTATTACTCCCCTATTACTACAAACAACTAGTTTTATTAGTGTTATTGTTTCTAGTGTCAACAGTAGTACTGATACTACTACCACTACTATTTAGACAGCTACAGCTCCTAATATATACTGCAATTAATGTAGTACTACAGATATTATGGTCCATATTTGAACTACCACCACTACTACTAGACAGTTAACCCTTTGCTACAGCTACTACTACTACTACTACCACTACTGTTAGTGCTTAAACAGCTGGTACGTCCATTACTACAAACATTACTACTCCTCTACTAGTAATACAACAACCAGCTTTATGAGGTTTATCGTTTCTAGCATCAACAGTAGTACTACTACAACTACTACTACTACTAATGCTGCTATACCCTCTATCACTACTAACATTAGTAGCAATACTTCGACTGTAACTGCTGCTGTGGCTCTACTCCAACTCAAACTACTACTACTCATAATAATACAACTACTTGTACCACATGTTTATATGTTTCCCTTCCACTCTGCTATTAATAGTACTACTGTTAATGCTACTAATACTGCTATACTATCTATTATGATTAGCACAAATATCATGACTATTACTGCTACTGTGACCTCTACTCCAGCCCCTCTTTTAGTGATACTACAACCACTTTTAGAACTTCTATTGTGTACTACAACAACTTCTACTACTAATAAGAGTACTGTTAGTGCTACTAATGCTGTAATTTCCTTTATATCTACTAGTACTAATAGTGTGACTACTACTACTACTACAGTACTTGTCCTCCGTCTTAAGCCTGTGTCCAACGCTTCAGAGTATTTCCGTTACCCGCTGCCGCGTTTGATGTCATCTATGCACCGACACACGTCACATCACAAAGGAGCACCCCCCCTCCATAAAGAAGCCCACTCCCCATTGACAGATGACATCCGTGAGTCCAACGAGCGAGAGAGGGAGGAACGAGGAGAGGAGGAGGAGGGAGAGGAGAGGAGAGAGGCCATATAAAGAAGCGACCGGTTGTCCCTCAAGAGCCCCCCTCTCTCCAGATGAGGGCGAGCGCAGAGGAGCCCCGATCCAAACTCCTTCCAGACAAAAGCAATTATTTCTTGTAGAATATAGTGTGTTTTGTGCGTCCATCGCAGGAGGGGAGGGAGGTGTGTGTGTGTGTGTGTGTGTGTGTGTGTGTGTGTGTGTGTGTGTGTGTGTGTGTGTGTGTGTGTGGATTTGAAGGAGAGGTGAAGAATATGGCGCACGGTGGGCCTCATCAATAGCAATATGTTCTTTTTCCCTTCTGTAATACCTATCCTTTTATAACTACTCTGCAACCTGCTGCGGTGGTTGCTTTGTCTGACATCGTGGGCTTATAGGCCATAGTGGACTTCTGATCAGTTACACACACACACACACACGCACACACACACACACACACACAAGCAGATAGCTGTATGAAAGGAAACTGAACAGATTCAGTCTCTTACCTCTCAAACCTGTTGTTTCAAACCAAACCTGGAACTAAATGTTGAATGTTTGACAGGATTTAAACATAAGAACTGATATTTCTGACCAAATTCATCACCTCCACACACACACAAACACACACACACACACACCACTGACTCCATGTGCGTTTAAAATAATAACATCAAATCAGTGTTTTCACCGAGTGGCTTCACTATTTCTGCTAAAAATACAAACACGTCTCCATAAAAACTCAAATCTCGAATACATGAACGCATCGCTTTCAGTACAGGAAGTCTATTTTCAGAATAAGATCTTATTGCTCTCTATCTGTCTGCTGTGTGTGTGTGTGTGTGTGTGTGTGTGTGTGTGTGCGCGTGTTAGAGAGAGTTCATTGTTAAATGGCAGTGTCATGTTGACAAACGAGTTGGTTGAATTAAATTCTCCCTCATCAATAACAAGAGGAGGCCAATCAATACCAGCTTACAATTATATCACCGCCTACCCCTCCGCTGAAGCTGTAACCACACACACACACACACGCACACACACACACATAAACACACACACACACACACACACACTAAGAGATAGTGAATCATTACCTCGTTGTAACATGAGGCTTAATAAACACGAAAATATTCACACACACACTGATCATTACATTACAAACACATTTACACACACAGAAGGAATCATTCATACGACCCTAATAAATACTAACACACACACACACACACACACACACACACACACACACACACACACACACACACACACACACACACACACACACACACACACACACATCTCTCAGTCGAGGTCTCTCTCCCTGTTCCTCTTGCGGCCTGACTAAGTAATCAATGCTGACAGATTGTCAATAGGCCAGTGCGGGCCCTGCCAATACCTCTCCTACATATCCATTATTCCTCTTAATGCCGCGGAGGACAAACACAGAAAAGAGTAAAACACGGTGCCGTCGATACGCCACCTTGATACGATCATTGAGGCAGATCAATGCTCTTGCTTACAGCTCGCCTCGATCTCGAGCACGCTGGAAATAACAGTTAGCGTGAAAATTGGTTTGTGAATAAGCATTTTCTCTGGCTGGATGTCGTCCCGTGTTCTTATCTTCATTTTTTTTTCATGTATATTCTTCTTTTAGTTCACACATAATTTTAGTTTGACTTTGAAGAGCTCTGTTCATATTTCACACGTGTTCTGCATCCTGTCTCATCCTGGATTACTTGTAATGGATTTAAGATGTAAAACGCAAGACAGCACTGAAGTGAGGAGTGAGGAGGAGGTGGAGGAGGTGGAGCAGGGGGGCAATATCGCCTTTTCTCGCTATCAGGTTCACACACACTCCTGTATCACACACACACACACACACACTCACACACACATTTATGTACAAGCTTAGCACATGCAAACACACCGTAACATGTGAGAGCGCATGGAAACTCCAGACTAACACACTCATACGAGATATTCATGTACATGCAAACACACCATAACACACACGGAGTACACACACACGCACACGCACACACACACACACACACACACACACACACACACAGCAGCCTCTGGTTCTCGTGCTCAGAGAGGTCCAAACAGCTTAGCTTAGCACAAATGCAGCATCAAGGCTCGAGGTAATGCCAATGACATGGATGGAGCTTTCCTGCAGCCCATGCAGCCTGGTGTGTGTGCATGTGTGTGTGTGTGCATGTGTCAATGTGTGTATGTTCACGTGTGCGCTCGTTGCAGACATGGGGGGGGATGAGAGCCTTAAACACTGAGAGGATCAGACCCAGCTCTCCTGGACACCATGGAATACGATCAAGAGGAAAGAGTGTGTGTGTGTGTGTGTGTGTATACAAGAATGATAGCAAGACACTGCTGCAAAAATATAACAACTATAAGAAGTGAAAGGTGTTCAACGTCCAACGCTGGCACTGAAATAGCATGTCACAGCATCAGCTGTCATATTCAAATTTTAAATTTCCTGTAAAATTTCTACAAAATTCTTTGAAAATTAGGCAGAAACATCGATCTGACAGCAAGATATATCACTAAACACACTCATACTCGATATAATCAACATTTTATGGCTGTTATGTGTGTGTGTTGTGTGTGAGGCAAGGGGAGATGGTTGTATTTAAAAAGATCACTTAAATTATGAAAGACGAAATTCAGCAAAAAAAATGTCTTTGTCTCACACACACACACACACACACACACACACACACACACACACACACACACACACACACACACACAAAATCCTTTTCTTCTAATACATAAACACCATCGACTAAACTCTCAAATCTCGTTTCTCTGCGTCTTTTTTTTTTGTGCCATATTTACTATCCACCTGCCTTCCTCTCTCTCTCTGTCCTTCACTCACACACACACAATGTGTTCATGCTCGGCCCGTGTGGTGTTCATGAAGAGAAAGAGGGAGACAGACACAGAGTGTATGTGTGTGGGTAGATTTAGAAGCAGGGATCAATGAGAAATGTAGAAATCAATGCACTTAGCAGTGGGAAATCAATGGGGCCTAATCGGGATGCCAATGGCACAAGTCAAAACAATTAAGAAGGAAGAAAAATGTTTAACAACCCCCCCTCACCACCACCACCACTGCCGCCACCCCACCCCACCCCACCCCAATGCTTACATAGAGGCCGAGGAGAGATGGAGGGAGCGGAGGGGAGAAAGAAAAAGAGAGGGCTGAAATAATACGAGGGATGTCGGGAATGTTGATGTTTGGACGTGCTCACAGATCAAGAGAATTATATTAAATGCATTTACCTCGTAAACTGCCCGGAAAGTTGCAGGTTTGAATCCATCCTTTGCTCCATTTTTCAGCTCAGCTTCAAGACCAGGTCACTCACAATAATCTGTAAAAAACGAGAGCAAGAAGGCAAAATTCAGAAGACAAATAATACGACAAACGTTTTGCACGCGGCTCATAAATTAATAGTCGTGCAGATTATGAAGTCAGTGACAGGCATCATGGACAAACGAGCTTATCAGAGGATTTAAACAATCAACAATGATAAGCTGCACAGTACTTTTTAATCTCGCTCATTAAGGTTGATAAATTGATCTTAATCATCCATCCAGGATGCTAACAGCCGCTCGCTCCTGACCAGAACGTGGCAGTCCTCTGTTTTGTTGCAGTGTACGATGGAAGTCACGCTCTTCATGAGACCAGCAGAACTACATGAAGCAGCGATGCATTCCTGAGGTCACCAAACCAAACTGTACCGACAGGTCTTCTGACTTTCTGCTGACTCAGACCAGAAAAGTCACTCTTCAGTTTGACTGCTTCCTTCACTCCTGGTGTCAAACATCAGGCTCTTAGCTCGCTGCCACAACAGGCACCGATGATCTTCTGGCTCCAAGCAGACAGCTGCACTCACCTGGTGCCTCTCTGCACTTCTAAAGGAAAGTCCAGGCCCTATCAAGGAGTTTGGTTCAAGGATGCATAGAGATGACATAATTGGAGCTGACCAATTCCTGTATCAGCCCTGAGCCCTTCCCCATCAAAGAGGTTCAACTCCACAGTTATAAGAGGAATAGAATAGAATAGAAACTTTATTGATCCCTCAAGGGGAAATTCTTTTTTCTTTTTACATGCATTTTTACCTGAAATACAACCACACACACACACAGGGCTCATACAAACCCAGAGCCCTGAGAGCAGTTGGGGGGGGAGTTTCGGTGCATTGCTCAAGGGCAACTCGGCCCTAGGCCCAGGTGGGCCCACCAGCTACCAGTCCACATTCCATACTGGACTTGAACCAGCCACCCTCCGGTTCCCAAGCCAAGTCTCTATGGACTGAGCTATGGTCACCATCAGTCCACCCTCACCTTCACCTGCCACCTGACCAAACTTTTGTGGGTGGTAAGTTGTCCTGACAACTTTTGCCACCTGACCAAACTTTTGTGGGTGGTAAGTTGTCCTGACAACTTTTCATACACTCATGGCCATCAAGTGTGTCCTGGAAAGGTTTCCAGGTTTCCAGGTTTCCAGATCTAGCTGAGGTACCACTTCATAGAGATCTCTGAATGGCTCTTGGTCACCTGAAAGAAAATTTGCCTTGGGGAACCCAACCAGGAGGTCACGCGCACTGATAACACAACTCCCTGAAGAGGAGTGTGTCAGTCACATGGTGTGCAGAACAAAGAGACAGAGAGTATCTTGAAGTGATTCTCTGCTTCTGCACATACAAAAACCTCAAAATCTTTTGAGCATTAAATACTGAATTATGTAGGCTTGAAAGGTTGCTGTAAATAATTTGCACTTTTCTTCAACAGCAGCCGTGGTCCAGAATCCTAATGACGTACATTCAATTTTTAATCATGACAAGGTTTAACCTTTTCTTCTGTGAGACATGACACCATCTAAAGCAGCTGCTTTCTCTGCAAAGAATGAAAAGTACAAATGTTTTAGAGGCACCTTTTAAGCCTGCAGATGGTGAAGGTTTTTGATACTCCAAAGATTTTGGGAGGAGTATCACTTTAAAGTACTGATGGAGATATGAAAGGATATGAAAGTATTGACAGTGGGGCAGAGCAGCTGGAGAGGCAGAAGCAGTTTTGTTAGATGCCTCCTACAACTCATAAATTCTGTCAATAAAAATATTTCACTCTAAAAAAAAAAAAATTGACTGATGGAGATGACACCACAACATGACACAAATATACCCAACGGCACACTAGAAGAGAGACTGAAGGTGGAGAGGAAGCGAGAGCAGAGCTGCAGAAAGAAACTATGTGATGGTATGGTTAGGCTGCATGCCATAGGACTGGTGTGTGTGTGTGTGTGTGTGTGTGTGTGTGTGTGTGTGTGTGTGTGTTATGGGGAAGAGGTGGTGGTGGGGTTGATCTGGGGCCAATCAATAGCAGCAGGCTCTCTTACGACCCCTGAGTTCCTCCTGGCTTGGCTGGCAGGCTGGAAATCAATGGGCCGGGCCAATAACTCAGGATGGTGTGTGGATTAGTGAACTGTCAACTAATCAGAGAGTTACTGAATCTGACACCACAGCTATTAACCTATCGATATGACACTTGGCACTGACACACACTCACACACGGATATATATATATATATATATATATATATATATATATAAATGTATTGATGAACACACACGCACATAGAAACACGTATGTGAATGCCTGAAGGCGGCTCGAATACCTGCGAACACGTGGGCCGACACACACTTAGAGAATCATTTCACTCTGTGGTGGACGTACAGTAAAAATTTGCATACTCATGTAGTAGAAACTTGGATAGTACATGTTCTTACAGATTAATACTACGTCACTGTGTACATACACATAGACAAAGCTTAAAACAAAGTGAAATAACAACGGATGACTATATATTGTCCATCAATGGCTGTTTTTTGTCATTTCATTCTGATAATTTAACGCTCTGCCTTCGAAGAACAAGTGACAGGAAACCCAGCTGTATCTAACTTGGTAGATTAAACGGTTTATTTTATTTTTTAGGGGGCTTTTTCACCTTTGATAGTACGGCAGACAGGAAAGAGGAGAGAGAGAAGGGGGATGACATGCAGCAAAGGGCCGAGTGTTGGAATTGAACCCAGACATAGCCTTGGTACATCGGGCACCCCAAAGAGTTTATCTGACCCAACCAGAGTCGGTGGTTGTTGGAACAGTAGACAGACTAACCAAGACGGTTTATTTTGTTTCTGTTTGTCGTTAATGTGTTTTACGATGAGTTAACATGACGGTAAAAGAGAGAAACTTGAATTTCGAAGGTGTACAATACGGAAAACGTGAAAGAATATTCTTGACATTTTGTTTATCTATTAGAACATCAGAATCACATTTGTTGTACGTCTCAAACATTATTATTGTAGAAAAGCTTCATTCAGAATAAACAGAGCATTGATCTCACAGTCACAGCTCATTTAAGGATCATTTGAACAGCCATCATTCAGATTTATTACTGTGACCTTTGACCTCCACGCCACGACTGCTTTGACTGTTGGTGAACTTCAAATTTCAGTGTTAGAGGTGTTGTATGTCTCTTTCCTGCATACTAAAGAGTTCATCAGTACTAAAATCTATTTGTAAGCCACTGATATGTTAAAATGTTACCGTGTGTTGCTCCCTTTAAACATCTTTTTAACTCTGAAAGTTCTTTGCAACATAAATTTAAGTCGTGAACATTGTGCAGAAAGCAGGGTGAGATGAGTTTAGGTGGCTTTACTCGGCACCACATCCCTGCTTTTATATCCAGATTCCTCTGTGCTTCTTTAATATGTAGACTCTCTGATCTTTTGATGCTCTCATGTTCCTCTAGTGTGGAACTACAGGCTTATTCTGTGTTAAGGGTGCTGGTTCATTTTACATTATTCTCCTCTATTCTTCTGTCCTTTTCTACTTTTTTTGGAGGGGGGAGCAAAAGGAGATTATTTTGGGGGGTAATTCCATTGAAACCGCTCTGAAATAACTTGACTTGGCATGTGCCTATACAAGGCTCTACAAAAGGCTCCAGGAATACTATTCAGTAATGGGGTAAAGCAAGAGAAGAAGCAGGACAAAAAGCCTGTGTGAGTGTTCCTCTGTGTGTGTGTGTGTGTGTGTGTGTGTGTGTGTGAGCAGCTGAAATGAGGGAGAAGAGAAAGAACGAAATCACCTGAGAGAAAATAAGACAGCTAGCGGGAGGAGAAAAAAAAAAGGATGAATGAGCAGCAGAGAAACCAGTGGAAAATAATCAAGAGGGGGGAAAAGAGAAGAGAGTGTGTCAGTTTATCCTACAAACATATAAAAATATAAAAATTTACATCATTCATTAAGTGTTGCTATGCACAACAAGTTTTATGACAATTCATCACCATTGAAGCTCGGGTCTGCTTTTTAGGTTAAGATTCAGGTCGATGAGGTGATTTATATCAGAAAAACAAGCCCGGCTGAATCTATATTTTCTGTTAGTTTTCATGTTTAAGGATCTGTAATCTAAAGAGAATTGGCTAAAAGAAGATGACAGAAAAGAAAAAAAAGAGAGACAGACTACGTAACCATGAAAGCAATAAAGAGAAAATGACATAAAAAAAAAAAGGCAAAATGAAATGAGGGGAGGTGAAGACGAGGAGGCTTTAGGTCGGGGCAGCCAAGTTCACACTGCTGTCTGACGATAAGAGCTGCAGAAAGAAAGACGGAGAGGGAGGAGAAGGCTAAAAGAAAGACGAATGGAGGCAGGTTACGGCATTACAGCCACCGAGAGAAAGGCGAGTGAGGAGGCGGTGGAGGGGGGTTCATGGGCCTCCCACACACTCCGGATTAGGAAACATATGCAGTGGAGTAGTGAGGGATTAGGGGGTGAACGAGAAGCTGGAAGAAGGAAAAGAATGTTTTTTTGGGGAGGAGAGGAGGGGTGAGGGAGGGGGAGGAGGGATGGAAACACAAGTGCTCGGCCAGGCGTATTTCCACCCCGCTTTCATCCTGCATCCCCTCCTCTTCTGTCCTCCTCCTCCTCCCACCCACTCACCTTCATCTTTGAACCTCCAGGATGACGAGATTGGTGTGCAAGGACTCGGAGAGGAGACGAGGGAGGAGGCCGCTCGCTGGCGCCGTCCTTTGATTGTGGTTATTTGCTGCGAACACGAGAAGAAACGTGTCGTGAAAAATAGTTTGAATGAGTAAAAACCTTGAAGTTAATTGCTTTTTTTTAAAAATTGCAACATGACCTGCGTTGATCTGAGGGCTGACTGATGTCATTCAAGGAAAGACGAGGAAACAGGGAAGCCTTTTGTTCTGGCAAGTTACATGTTAAAGAGACAGAGGTGTTTAAATATTAACAGTTATTAAAGGCACTTAAAACATGATTGTAATTGTGACAAATCTTTATACATTTTCAAGATCTCTCTGACTGTTATGGACACTCATAACTCAACAAAATGTATCTTCATACGCACGATGGTCATTTTTGCATCTATAAAATTCAACATTATGGGATCACTAGCAGAAAGTACTCCAGAGCCTGCAGAGGACTTTTTATTGTGAGAATCATATAGTTCATAATCGTCACACTCAATATTTAGACTCTCACATAAAATGCTCGTAAATATAGTGAATTATATATTAAATAAAGAGAGACGTTGAACACAGCATTTGTTAAAATATGCTACAACACCATTTGTTGAATGGATGAAGTATAAATATTACCAAAATAAGAGTCTAAAATTTGTATTCTATTCTATGTTGTATATTGTATTATTATATTCTGATTATTGCAGCTGTTTGGACAACACCTTAAACAGGTTATGTGACTTTAAATCAGGTTAAAAGAAGTGTCAGAATAACATGTGCCTGCCTGCTGCCCCAGACTGCACGACAGTTTGCCTTTGAGGGAGTCGATCACATGTAATCTACGCCACATTAAAATGTAAACAAAAACAATAAACTTCAATACATTTCTGGTTTTCTTACCACAGGTCTTCCACACTGTCAAATATTAAAGAAATCATGCAAACCTTTTGAGGTTACTGGTAATTGAAGCAAACTATGCCTGTGCTCTGTTCACAGTATTGCATTTAAACACACTCTGCTGAATCATACTGGACAGACTTATATTTGTAAACTTTTAAAATGTGCTAAATATATTTTTTAAAAATTACTTCCAGGGAGGAATACCTCCTAAATACAGATTTGAAGACATTCAGGGAACTCTTTCATCTGTATGATCATGCACATAACTCCAAGTATAAACTCCAACTCGCTGCAACTGCCTTCAGTAGTATGTGTGTGTGTGGGTGTGTGTGTGTGGACGTCCATATGAATGTGGGCTGCTGCACACCAGAGAGTCGTCAAACCTCTTGTGTGTGTGTGTGTGTGTGTGTGTGTCTGAATGTGTATTTCTGTGTGCGTGTGTGCGTGACACAGGGGTCACGAGTCAAGGTCAGGTGATAATTTGCCAGAAAAGCCGAGGAGAGATGAAGGGATGGAGGAACAGTGGAGCCGGAGGAGAGAGAAGAAAAAGTAAGAGAGGAGGAGGAGATGATAGCAAAGTGATGCTGAGAGAGAAGAAGAGGAGGGCAATCAGTGAAGAAGAAGAAAACCTGTAACTGGAACCATCCACCAATCTGTCATCGCTCTCTTTTGGCCACTTTCCCTCAGTTTCATTCACTTTTTGTCTGTTTCCCTTCTCTCACTGTCACCGGTTTATGATTACAAGACCACATGCAGCATAAAAATGTGAATAATCACACCAAAATAACTCAAACACTCAATCACACTCCAGTTTTTACATCAAACTGACACTGTATATTTCACTCGTTCTTCTCACCTCATTGTTCACCAAATTTCTCCCTCCTTCTCTTCCACCCTCCCTCTCTCTCTCTTTCTAAACACACACACACACACACTTTCTCCAGGCTCAGAGAGGTCAACCTTTGGTGGATGAGGTCAGGCGTCTGGGATGAAGTTGACCTTTGACCCGGAGGGCACGATCGCCCGCTTGCATCCTAACCAGCTGGACAATGAGCGAGCCGCGCTCCCATCGCTGCTTCTGTTTCTGTGTGTGTGTTAGCGATCAGTGTGTGTGTGTAGCTATATTTTTGTTGTGTGTTTTGGTGATGCGTGTGTGATTTAATATCTGTAAATGCACGATCTAATGTCTGTGGTTGACTGTGTGAGTGTGTCCACACTGAGAAATTGGATTTACCTCCTCGGTCTCAAAGGGACGGGGGTCACGCTGCTTGTTACCGACGCCGAACAACACAACGATATTGATCAGGCCGAGGTCATCCACTGACGAATCCTGTCTTTAGTCTTTCCTGCAAACGCTCATCACTTCCTGTCTTCCTCCTCATTCGGGGGTTAATATCTCATTAACTGCTATTATCTCCACACCGGTCACCACGGCAACAGCCAGCGGGACAAGAGCTGACAATTCCCCCTCCGTAGCCGGCATCCTGCGGATCAGACAGGCAATGACCAGATTATTGGAAATCAATCCAGGGGAGTTACTGTTTCCCTGACCTCCCAAGCTTCATTTCCACTATTTATTGAGGAACGCTGGTCAAACGTCGACTACGGTGAGGTTTACACAGACGTCAATACACGCAACAACGAGAGTCAATATGCAATAGGTGTGATGATTGTGGTTAATTATTTTGAGGTTCATAAATCAGACGTTTGCTGGAGGCCAAGAAAGGAGTCAATTAAACAGATGGAAAAGATTTTATTTATCTACTGGGGTTGTTTCTTTCTTTTTTTTTTTTTTTTTGCTGATTGCATGTTTTTGCCAAGCTGAAATTAAAAAAATACCCTCACAGATATTATCAGTTAATTTGGAGTTTATTCATTTTGGACTAGTGACCCACACAGAGATGACAGTGAACCACGGGGGGTCGGAGTAGGTCTGTATGTGAGGGGGCTTTTCTTTCTTATCAGTCACCGGACAGTCCTGATCCTTATTTTCCACGGAGCCATGGAGGAAATGTTATTATTTAACAAGCTGCAGTTTGAGCTTAGCTACACAACTTTACTGTCACAGTATTCTTCAATTCTTTCACAATAACTGGTTAATATTGATCTGCTTTTTTCTTACTGATTACATTTATATATTTTAGGTGAAATAGGTCAACTTAAAATGACATGTAACATACCTTACCTGTAAATATTCGTGATGTGTCAGTGGCGAGTGAACGATGGGAGCTGGCTCACATCCACGAGCTGTTTATTTATTTTTTGTTTTGTTTTGTAAAGTAATACCGCCTGTAGTCACTTTACTCTGTGCAGTATCCCGTGTACGCGTCATTTACAGTCTGTAAATGCGATGAAAACAATTGGCTACAGCAATTTATTGATATTAGAAAATGTAATTTTTACTTTTGAATACGTAGAAAGGATGTGTTGAATAATTTAAATGATATACGCGTACACATACAAATCATAAGTCAAAACAGCGCTAAATTTGGCTGAATTATATAAAATATAAGTGGTAAAATGAAGAGCCGTTTAAGGAGTCGAAAGATCCGACTCTTCTTGGCGAGCTGAGTCAAATGATCTGACTCCCTAAAAACAACCGAACTTCCCATCACTATTACTTAACATTAGCATTAATTGCATTAACAAAGCAAAACTGTTTAAATGAATTTAAGTGTGACTCAGGCGAGTTTATAAAGCTTAATAGCGTTGATTTAATTCAGTCTAACGGTGCTGGATACGGTTTGTGTGAGGATTTTAACGTCAACTGACACTGACGTGACACCTGATATGTGGCTAACTGAAGCTAATGCTAGCCCTAGCATCGATACGCTGTTTCAGGTGAAACCTGGCCTGAGTATACACCTGCTGTGCCGCACACCTGGTGTATATTGACGGACTGGTAACGGAGGAAGTGCTTAAACAGTTTTTGGCCTCAACCTTGGTGAATTTTGGTAAAATTAGCCGGGAACGGTTGAGCTAAAAAAAGAAAAAAAAAAAAAAAAAAAAAGCTAACGGCTAATTTACATATTAATGCGCCGAACCTAAGCTCACCTTTCATTACGCGTGTTACTTAGCAACCCCACTACGAACTGCACTGCTAGGCGGAGGGATACAGTCCAACAAACTTAACGTCTATCTGAGTTATTATTAACGATTCGGCCGTGTTTATATGTTTATTTACAATAACACACGTTAAAACATCGTGTTTTATAGAAACGCTGTTGTTATTGAGGCCTACAGGCTACTTACCCGTAATTAAAAACGAGTCGGGTTCGCCTGGTGGTGTTTGCGGGGAGCTGATGAGTTGCGGTAATGGCAGAGTGGCCGGCTGACCTTTGACCCGGTGGGGTCGAGTCTGGTCTGGCTCGAGGGGGCTGCGGTGACAGACGCTCCCCGCAAATTGATGAAAAACGCAATCGAGTCTGCAATAAAAACACGCAGCAGCAGCGGTCCACCATCAAATAATCACATGATGGCTTCAGTGACAATAACGATGTTTTGCTGTCCAGGTTATACACAGAATATAGGCCCATCCAATTATAACGACA
This sequence comes from Sciaenops ocellatus, assembly GCA_033000465.1. Classification (NCBI taxonomy): domain Eukaryota; kingdom Metazoa; phylum Chordata; class Actinopteri; family Sciaenidae; genus Sciaenops; species Sciaenops ocellatus. Next base: position 21,961,372 of record CP136873.1, read on the forward strand.
CATTAGGATGTTTAAGCAGGCTGTGTTTATGTAAGTGATAATAAATAAGCTGCACCGCTTCTCTTTTCGTTTTATATTTTTCAGGCCTTAACTGTCTTTATTTAACACTCACAGTGTCACTCATTAGTCTGTTAGCACCCAAAATGTGAAGTTTAAATATTAATTTCGATAATAGGTTACATAAAAGGACAGATAAACGTTTATAATTTCATCCAGGAAGCTGTGAAATATTGTTGCAAGCATCAGGGGACAGTGTGGCCCCTGCAGATGTGAACCTGTGGTTATTATTCATCAATTCAAATGGAAGTCGAAGTGATGGAAAATCGATCGATGACTAATGGATGTTTGAAAGCTTCTCAGGCACGGAGAGGAAATTTTCTTTTCCAGAGGTCAAACCTTAATCTTTAACTTTATTCATAAAATTATATTAAAATTTATGAACGGAGCTTTAATGCACGTGACTTAAATATATTTTCATGTATGCAAAAATGAATGTTAAAGTAAATAAATATTGTTTTTGGACAGCGTCACATGAGAATGAAAGCACTCCCCTGCTTGTCTTTTATTCTGTGATATCATGCTTTTCTTTTAAAGATAATTTATTCACGTATTTAATTTCGTTTACTTTCACTTTGCTGCTTTTAATAAAACATTTTAATCTCTGATTTGAAACATTTTTCAGCGCCTAACAATCAAACTTTTGTTGCTTCCTCCGTCGCGTTGTCTGCAGGCCATTTACATCCGATGCATAAATAAAAACGTGACTAAAATAAATACAAACACACGCAGACTGACCGGATTCTCTGTGTAGTATTCATGTTTGACATTTATTCTTACAAATCGTAACAAAGATTGCATCTTTTCACGGACTGTGGCTCATTTGCATATAAGCAAAAATCTGAAAGTTCATGAAATAAACGTGCAGCTTCTTTCAATTTGTTTAAATTTGCCAAAATTAGATTAAATATTTAGAAAATAAACGAAAAAAATATTAAAATAACAAAAGAAGCAAGAAATTAAAATAATAAAAACAATTTTAAAGAATAAAAAGCTGCACACTGTAAATATTAGTTTTATTGAATTGATCAATAGATGTAAAGCAGCTTATGAATTTGTATTAAACTTTAATAAATGTGCAAATTCTGATTTATTTTAATCCACATTACAAACATGAAGCAGGAAAAAAAAAACCTGCTGCTCATTTCTTCACTGATCAGCTGATTCCACTCAGCCAGGTGAAGTTAAAGACGTAAATATGTGCTGATATGACTGTTTTATTATTTAATTCAGGTAGATTAGAACAATTTCAGTATTTTTATACTTGTAGTATTTTTACTTTTATTTATAAATAAGTGAAAATTGATTCTCGTGGGTAAAAAAGATGTTTGATGTAGTTAAAAACATCAAAAGTCCTGAAGTGAGTCAAACATGATGCCAGTTATTTAATATGTTTAGATTAAATTCTCATTTTGAAGCTGAATTTAAGAGAATTTATAGTTTAAAACATCTCACACTGCTCTGCATGATAATGAACTGATTATAGCCTGTGCAGTTTACTGATTGAGAATCAGGTTAATTAGAGGATCAGTGTGTGTGTGTGTGTGTGTGTGCGTGTGTGTGTGTGTGTGTCTCACATGACATGCAGGGTTCAGATGGGCTGTAGATTTTTGGACCAAGTGTGTGTGTTTACCCTCTGACTCAAGCTCAGGGTGAAAATCCCATTGACCTGTGTGTTTGTTTGTGTGTGTGTGTGTGTGTGTGTGTGTGTGTGTGTGTGTGTCCATTCATTTACCTGCAGCCTCTGAGTTTAAAACCAAACACATGTCACGGATGGATCTGTGTCTGCAGGATGAGCCTCAGAAAAGGCTTTTTGTTTGATGCCAATTGCTATCAAGTTTGTGTGTGTGTGTGTGTGTGTGTGTGTGTGTGTGTGTGTGTGTGTGTTTCAAAGAGATAGAGAAAGAAAAATCTGGATCATAAAACAACCTGATAGGAGAGCTCGTATACAGGAAGCAGCATCAATCGTTTCCTCATATTTTAGTGCAACAAGAAAACAACCAAGAGCAGAAGGGAGGACATCACCTCCCTCTCTCTCTCTCTGCGTCCCCTCCTCCCCTCCTCTCCTCCTCTCCCTGGCCGTGCTCCTCTCAAATCACCCTCTCCCTCCTTTTAATTGATTTCTCATAATTAACTCAGTGTGTTCATCGATCTCCCTGCGACCGCCCAACACCACCTCGAGATCGGAAACCTCATTATTTCCACGTTAACCCGAATAATCCCGAATAAATACTGAGCACATTCAATAACAATTAGACTCAGACGACACTAAATAATCCCGTTTCCTTTACATGACCTGGCTGCACTGGAAGAAGACGATTCATGCTGAGCTGCTGAGACGTGCAGCTTCTCCAAAATTTAGCAAATGTAGGTTTGTAAGCTGCACACGAAGGAGCAACTGTATGCAAATAAAGTGAAAGAAACTCTCAGAGGATGCTCCAGTGTTGTTCACCTCTCCACCATTTAATCAATTAACCTAATTAAACCCTGTTACACACCAGCTCAGCCAATTAAAAGGCCTGCTGTGCACATCAGTCACTTTGACTCCGGTCAGTGTGTGAAATGTCAAGCTGGAGCATCTCTCCGTCAGCTTCAGCAGCTTTGAAAGAGGAGGAGGAGGAGGAGGAGGAGGAGGTCAAACAAGCCTCCAGGCAGGAGTTCAACCAGCACTCAGCTCCGACTCCTGCCTCCACCTCCACCTTCAAGTTCTCCTCCTGAAAAATACAAACTATTTTTTAAATTTATTTTGGTCTCCATCATCATCTCATGATCAGAAATCTGGTTTCAGTGTGAAAGAAAAGTTGAACCTTCATCTCTGCATGTTTATGTTTCTAACTTCAATTTCTACTTTTACTTTTACATGTGAGAATTTCAAATGTTTTGAGATTAAAAAGAGTCCTTTGAAGAAATCTTACATCATATTGACATCAGATAACGTGCGTTGTTCCTGATAAATCCATGGATTAATAAAGTCAAATAAAGACTGACTCATCAAAAGGTCCATTGATAGCTGTTCTGGAGCTTTTGATCATATTACAAAATCCTCCTCAGGAGATGGAGTTTAACAGGTTTGAATAAATAATACTAAATAATAGTTCTTTAGAGAAATAAAAATAAGTGAAAAGTGTCAAACTCAGGAAATAAAGTCGTGCACGTAGAGAAGCTTCTTCTGGACATGCAAAGCATTTTATGTGTAGAAACAGTTTTACAGAGTGAAATGGAGCATAAAGAGAGCAGAGAGGAAAAACAGGACAGATCAGGTGAAGAAAACAAAAACAGAAGAAACATGAAACTTGACAAAAATAGAAGAAAGCACACCCCAGAAAAGGAGGACAGAACAGAAAAGAGTGTAATTGAAGAAGAGATAATAGAGTAGAGGAGAATAGAGGGGGCCAGGAAAGAGAGTGAGGCGGGAGGCAGGGAGGACGGAAGGGAGGGAGGTGGGTGATGGTGTTGGTCACGGGGGGTTAAAAGAAGGGGGCGTCTAAAGCTTGTGAATTAAACGCTGTGAGGCCCTGTGTGTCCTCGGCACGTGCACCGGGCCTCGAGAATAAAAGGAGCTCCGGCCCATCTGGCTTTTTTAGAGTCAGGAAGAAAAGGGAGGGAGACACAGAGAAGAGGCAGGTGAGGGAGGAAAAGAGAGGGAGTAACAGGGAGAGGGAGAGAAAGAGAGGGAGAGAGGGGTCCTGTGTCGCTCAATGGAGAGAGCGTGACATTAACACAGCCAGGCGTTTAGGGCACTTGATTCCCTCTGGGGGTCACCGACGGTAAAAATGTAGGCTCTCATTGTGATGTAAGGTGCTTTTGAGTGAGTGTGTGCTGTGAAAGGGTTCAGAGTGAGCAGGTGAGGAGAAGAGCGAGAGAGCAAGAAGAGGAGGAGGCGTCAAAGAGGAGAAGAAGAAGAAGAAGAAGAAGTGAAGAGTCAGAGAAAAGTGTGAAAAAAAAAGCCCATTCAGAAATCAGTTTAATGAACTGTAGTGTGTGTGTGTGTGTGTGTGTGTGTGTGTGAGAGAGAGAGAGAGAGGGCAGGTAGGTATTCAGAAGCAGCGTCAATAAAACACACTCACCTTTAATCTATATGTGTCCTTCACAAGATTTTTCTATACCTTCACAGTCTCTCTCTCTCTCACACACACACACACACATGCACACACACCCCTTACCTCTCCTCCACTCGGCGGCATCTTAGCTGTTTCCATGGCGACGGAGTTGAGACTGCAACCAGAAAAAAGGTTGTAAGGTGTGTGTGTGTGTGTGTGTGTGTGTGTGTGTGTGTGTGTGTGTGTGTGTGTGGACAGCAGCAGCAGCAGCAGCAGGTGATGAGGCTCAGCTCATGGCAGACAGTGCTTCAGCATCTGGGAGAGTGATTTCTTTCTCGCCCAGTAAAAGTTATATTAAGGTAATCTGAAAAATAAATGAATAAATAAAGAAGAAGAAGAAAAACAACATCAGACACTGTGACCGTCATTAAAGAGAAAGAGAACAAAGAGTGACGTAAAGTCAAACAAACACATTTACAGTTAAATCTGAATCACAGGAGAGTTTCTGTACTTTACTTCATTACTTATATTTAAACCAATCAAACATTTATTCATTTTTTTAATAATTTGAACAATTAAACATGAAATTCAACAGTGCTGCAGACAGTACACTACACACTGTGTGACGTGAGGGGCAGAGGACACAAATCCAAATATTGTGCAGTGAAAATAAAAAAATATATTCTGAATTAACACTCTGATCGAGGCCTGCTGTCATCCCTGCAAGTTATTTACTAACTGGTAAAATAATGACACACACACACACACACACACTCTGTATTAAGATCTTGAATTACATGAAGAGAGTTGACAGGACACGACACGCAGCAAACAGCTGAAATCAAACCTGAGACTGTACCGGAGCCGCGTGCAGCACGGACACAGCAGACATTCTGACTCATGATAAGCAGGAAACCATGGCCGTGTGCTCTGTGCTGTGTTCAAAGGTCCAAGTAAGTCACAAGTGTGTGAGTCAGCGTGAAACAACACCACGAACACCAGCAACACCAGCAACACCAGCAACTCCAGCAGCAGGACCCTGAAACTGAAGCAGATGAATGAAATGTTATTATTCACATCTCTGCTGTGACAACGTCAAAATGTAAAACAGTTCTTGGACACTTTGAGTGAATAAACTGAGTTTATAAATTCAAACAGCTGACGCAAGAACACAAACAAAATAATAAAACATGTAGATGAATGTTTTTTTCTCACATATTCACATATTTCTGACACAGACTTGACTCAGATCAAACTGTTTTTCAGGGAATGATTGAGTAAATTAAGATTTATTTATGTTGGTTATTATCAATACTACAGATTTATTGTGTTTATAGATTTACTTTAAAGTAAGTATGATTTATTTGAACATACATATTTAAATTTGACTCATTTTAGGTCAGGACAGACTGCACTTCCTGTGTCTGCTCCTGTGTGGAGGTGGAGAGGCGTTCAATGACCTCTCTAAAACCCTGAGTCGTTCACACTCATTTGATTATTTCATTATAATATAAATATCAGCAGCCTGCAGTCATTGAATCTTATAATTATTATTTTTTCCCCTGATGAACACACCTGATATGAATCCACACATCAGTCAACCTCTTTGAGCTTTAGGTTTTTCCTCGGTGACGGTGCGGCTGAACATTTCCTCCTCCCACTCTTCATGTGGGCAGAAACTTCCCGACAACAATGTAAAACCCGGAAAAGAGGAACCTGAAGTCAGACTGTGGAGCACGAAGGAGAAGAATTAATAAGTAAGATTAAAACACCGTGAACCAACCGGAGGATTGTTACTAAGGACGATCGCATGGGCTCTGTGGAGATGTTCATGACTGAGGAAGGAGCAGTGAAGGTCGTACAGCATTATGACTTGAGGTGCGTGAACACAGCAGGAGCAGAACACGTCTGTCATGTCCGCTCTGTTTTCCTGTGAGGATGTTTAGAGCTGCCTGCTGACCTCTCCTTCACGTTAACTGCGTCTGTCGCTGCTCCCTTTAAAATATAGGCCATTAAAAACGTAATAACAACGCAGGCCTGTGTTTCATTTCAGACTGCACGGAGCTCACACGCTTTACACACGGATCCATCCAAAAGTCTCACTCTCTCTGTGTGTGTGTGTGTGTGTAATGTCGTCTGATCGGTGTCTTCCGTGCAGGGCGCTGCTCAGACGTCTGCAGCCGCAGTGCTTCCAGCGCCCCCGTGTGGTCCGGTGTCTGTGCTGCAGCGGCTCGGCCGGAAGCGTCAACGAGAGCGAGAGCAAGCTCAACCGTGCGCTCATGTGCGGCTTCCTCGTCAGCCTCATGTTGACTGTGATGAAGTAAATAACTTGAGCGTGCACTTACACCTTATGACAGGTTCTGAAGGTGGTCAGGATGAGCTGCAGATTACATGAAGATTTAATCTAAAAAGATCTGCGTCTTCTTTATTTTGGGGATTAATCAGTTCATCATTTGATCTGTAAAATATCCAAAAACTACATGTTCAAACATCCACAACAAAGATCTTCAGTTTGTAATCACAGAATATTCACATTTAAGACGCAGGAACCAGATTTAGTAGAAGTTCATGAGTTTACAATAAACTGTAATAATTATGTGACTGAATGAATGCATCTGTTTGTTCTTCTCTCCTCGACAGTGTAATCATCTCTGAAAATCGTTTAACAGATTCACATCCACATCGTGAGTATTTCTGCAGCGATGGAGACACCAGAATAAAATTCTGCTTTTAGATTATAGATGAAAATGACTTGTTTCCTGTCTTCTCCTCCTCCTGCAGCATATTACGGCATAGATTACAGACACCACCAAACACTGTTGTTTGGGTATTTTGAGGTTGGACAGAAGGAAAAAGCTCTGCTGGTGATGTTTGGTGAGATTTTCTTTTTTTAATGCTGCTTAAACGCAGATCTGCATTCACAAAGTTTTCACACACTTAGCGGCGGTGAAATGTGTCTGAAATCAGTCATGTAGTCGTCCAAGCTGCACGGGGACTGTTTGATAACCCTGCAGTGGTAATGCAGGATATTGGAGGGGAAAGGGGGCTGGGGGTCTGCGGCGCTCAGAGAGATTGGCTTTGCACGGACGCCTTGTGACTTTGAGATCCTATTTGGTCCACTGGCTTAAAATCTAAAAAAAGGAAATCTTGGTACTAAGGTGCTTTTGACCAGATAAGTCAAGCTGGATGTGAATTTGTATTCTGAACCACGGCCTGGCAACATTTTTCACTCCTCTAAACACTGAAGCGTTCTCTGTTACCTTTAACAGAATTCAACACAGGCTGAACACTGGCTGCTGGACACAATATGATAAATCGCTGTGCAGCAGTCTTAATGTGACATTTGTGAAGATTTTAAAGTGACTTCTTTGAATGTTTTCATACGCACCTCAAAATATGAAGATTTTGGCACATTAAGTTTAACTTTATCCAGAAGTTGAAGATCACAGAGCGTCTGTGCGTGATTGCATTTGATCATTTTTTCCTGAAATGAATAACTTATCACAAACCTTCTACGTGACTATACATGTACAGTGTCAGAAAGTGTCAGAGAATCTCACCCGGGCTCTGGGTTTCTTCTTCTCCTGTAGCTGCCATCCTGGCGGTCAGCGTACTCGCCAAGAAGGTGCCGAGGAGGTTCTGTTCATCACCGCCGGAGACCAAAGTGCAAACAATCTCAAGTCCCATCCTGCACGTTTAATTAAACACGACGTAACTGTGAACGCGGGAGGACTGTTCTATAATGAAAGCAGGACTGCAGAGATGTGTTCGCACAGCTGACAGACGAGGGGTGACTTTAGGCTGTGATATGTGCACACTCACATGATTTATTTGAGATTTTTTTTTTTTTTTAAATGAGTTGTTATATTTGATAAAAGAAATGAAGACACTGACACGCTTAAAGAAGAAAAATAGTGAGTAGAAAAGTTTGACTTTTAAAACACTAATAATAAAAAATATTTTTATATTTGATATCAGATTAGACTGCATAATTCTTCAGTCAGATTTAATCAGCATATTTCTGATTAGAGATTAAAAATGAAGTTTAAAACTTAAATGTAAGTAGGCCTGTTTTTATTTTTCTCTCTGAGTGTGTGTGTGTGAAATCTGTGCACAGGAAAAAAATCATCCAAAGAGCTTCTAAACATGTATGCATGCCTCAAACATATATGTGATGCATTTGTTTTGTTTTTGTCCGTCGCTGCTTTGTGAAGCTTGGCTGCAGAAGTTTATTTTTAAATGAAGATGTAATAAATAAAATAAACTCATGAGCGAGGTGATGTTAAACTGATTCGTACGTTATTGCGACACACAGACAAGAGAGAGGAAGAGAGAGACGCAGATGGAGAGAGAGACAGCGACCACATACAACACCATTCATTATTAACACACCCAATATAGCTGGACTGGACACCTCTCTCCCCTCCACCTCCCTCCCTAATAACACACACACACACACACACACACACACACACACACACACGAAAACGAGAGCCCTCCAGGACCCTCCCCCTGACCCTGCGACCTAGGCGCCATGGCAACCCTCTGACCCATCCCGCTGTTGCTGTGGTAACAACCTTGGAGCATGTCTGACCACTGCCCCCCCCCTCCTCCTCCTGCACGGAAACACACACACACACACACACACACACACACACACACACACACACACACACACACACACACACACACACACACACTCTCCCTTTAGCCCTACAGCCCCCCCTCCATCCTCCATCCTCCTCCTCCTGCTCCACGCCGAGCCGAGGCAAACCGATCGATATTCTATCACACAGAACAGTGGAGCGAGAGAGAGGAGGCCACGGGCCAGCCAGATTACTGGGGAGGAGGTGGGGGAGGCAGGGGGGAGGATGGAGGAGGAGGGGGGTTAGTGGTTGACAAAAAGAGAGCCAGTGTGTGTGTGTGTGTGTTCTTGTACTTACCACGTACTGAGGACCGGCATGAGTTTTTAACCAACATAGTGAAGTCTTTTTTGGGAAGTGAGGTCATTTTGGCCGGTCCTCACTTTGTTTTCACTTAAATCGCCTCCTGAGGCTATATAGATGCTACATAGAGGCTATTCTGTTGTTTTCAAAAAAGTCCCAACTTGAATGCCAAAATGAGTTTTGGACACTCTAGGGCGCACCGGATTTTCACACACTTTTTGCTCGCGAGCGCCCCCAATGCATTAGTCTGGTATTACACCCAAATTATCATGAAAGAGTAAAGCCTGTACTGCTGTGTTATGATCAGAGGCATAAGCAGAAATGTAATGGATAGTTTTGCCATGTGAACTGAATTAATCTAAGTAGTTACATTTATAGTTGAGATATAAAACAGTTTACCATTTCTCTATGAATTGAGCTCGTTTTAAATGGCTTAGCTCTTTTTAATATTGCAGTATGATTTCATTGTATAAATACAATTAATGTGACAAGGTAATCTATATTTCTGACATTATCAAGTGTGTTCTGTTTTCTCATGATAACAAGATAAATCTTATTTTAAGAAGATAAGCTTTGTTATCCTGAGAGAGTAATATTCACACATCTTCTGTCACCTTTGATTTTAGGGAATTTCAATCTGGCATTTAAAGGGTTAAAATCCTGAATATGATGATGGATATTATTTTATGATCAAGACTGAATGTGGAAAAAGAAGAAAAATGATACACTTATTATATTTTTAATTCATATTTATGAATATACACAAAAATGTGTATGAGGGTTTTTTGAGGACACACTTTGTTTTAATTCAGTTGACTTTATCTAGTTGTTGAAAATGTGTGAAAATATGTTCAGGTTTTAGGGTCAACCTTATTCAGAAAGGCAGAACACTGAAAGGGTTAACAGAGTTTTAGTGAGGTGCTGGAGAAGCAGAAGCAGACTGGGGGGCCTCCGCTAATTAACGACCCATCAACAGCAGCCAATCAGAGCTCTCGGTGCGCAAGGTGAAGAGTTCGCTGGCAGAGAGAGTGCGGCTGCATGTTCACCTGATACAGAGGCCTGGATGGAGAGATTTAAAAGACGTTTGGACATTTTAAGGAATCACCACAAGAAATGTGAGGCGAGGCCATACGGCATACACCATTGCTCAGGTAAGAAATGTTATTTTATTTTCACCTGCTCTCTTTTTTTTTTTTTTTTTTAGGTTTATGCGTTACTAACTGTTATGGACAGGCAGAAACACAGACATTCAGAGTCAATGTAAATGTGATTAGAAAGTTTTAAATCCAAATTGCATGTATTCCCAAGGGTTCAGTATAGGGGTGGAGAAAAAAAAATCGATTATATGGACGATTATGAGTCGATTATTGAACTAAGGATGTAAAGGTTACCCGTATTACGGTAAATCTCTGTGAAATTTTACATGATAAAAATATATATATATATATATATATATATATATATATATATATATATATATTTTTTTTTTTTTTTTTTTTTTTTTTTTTTTTCAATCTATGTGTTTTTTGGACATTTGTGCAACAATTAAGAGATCAGGTTAGCACTACACATGATAACAGCTGTGTATGAAGTGAGATGTAAACGTAAACAACAGATCACTTTGCGTTTCTGAGGTTGATGTGCTGTTCGACATTACTCCGTGATTTCTTGCTTTTTGTTCTCTTGTAGAACTAATGTGTTTTGGTCTTAAAAAGATATTAAAAGTCTTACATATAATTTGGTGATGCCTGCATAAACTGTGTTAACAGAAAAAATGCTCTCCTGGTGCACTGTGAAAAACTTTGAGATTGGTGGGGATAACACAGCAATCAAATAATTCAGAAAATGCCATGCTGCTCTGCATTTAACAGTTGATTCCATTTTCATTACACATTGCTTAAATCATAGTATCCTATCATTATAACATTTGTCCAACAATGAAGAAAATGAACTAATCTGATGCATAAGTATTTTACCTAAAACTGTATTATATTTCACTGATACCTAAACCTGCCATCTACTCCATACCATGTGTAAATAATAGAAAATATTTAAATACGACCACAAACTACTATACTATGAAGTCTTATAAGCAGTCAGTTTGTTTAATTTAATGACAATATTATGGTTACTGTAAAATAAAATATTGCAGCTAGTCAGTAACACTGTAGGCTGATTTAATTGATCTCCTGGTTTATGTTCACATCAGAAGAGATTATTAAATCACTCCTATACTGTGATCAACCAGCTCTGTCCTATCCAGGTTGCAGTGTTGCTAACATGCTTGCATGAGTGACAGGCAGTGGCTGCCTTTACATTATGACACACACTGGGCTGGGTACTTATGAGGTGTTGATGATGTAGCAGTAATTAACATGATGATCTCACAAAAATGACTGAACACCAGTATTGCCATATAATAATGTAAAATTGTGCATTAGTTTTTACTGTTTTAAAGGCACTATTTCAGCAGGCCTGTGGGTCATTTATATTAATTCCTGTGAGTGAATAACATGTTTTTTCCCTTCTTTTTCTGTCCATCTGTTCTCCAAGATGGACTTGCCTTTTGAGATGGACTCAAGTACCCTCAGTGGATCTATCAGTGACCAGCCCACCTCAACACATAACCATGATGGGCTGATGGTGTTTGCTGCACCGGACTCATCAACCACAGTTCATGAGATTCCCCCTCTGAAAGCTGGAACTTCAAAGTCAGAGTCATCTAAAAAGTTGCCGTTATCCTTCCGGGATGGATCTGACAAAATCCATTCACCCTCATCAGATGCACATGATGAAAATCAAGACTTATTCAGCAACAGTGGCTCTGGTGAAGTATACCAGCCCTCATCAACACCATCAAGCAGTGACAATGAGACACTTTCAAAGAAGAAGAAGTCATCCAGGCACAGAATCCCAGAGAAAGATCACTGTCACCGATCAATGAATCAGTTGAAAGGTTTTTAAATTTCTATACTCAGAAATACATGTTAGAAGGCCAAAAGCTCAACTTACAGCTTTTAATTTGCCACTGTAAAAATGGCTGAGCACACTAAAACAAATGATGTCAGAGGTTATTTTGATTTTTTTTTTTTGTATTTATTGGTACTTATAATTTGGCATTTTTTAAGCATGGAGAAGCAGCCTAAGTCTCCAGAGTATTTTCTAATGTTTAATGAGCAAGAAAAGGTAACCTTCCTAAACAGTGAGTGTGAGTGGTGCTTAGAGATCTTTCAGTACAACTTATGCTCATCAGATGGGGATCTGCAGCACCTGTCCACCACAAGCTCACTTGTTAAGAAACCAAGAGGCCTGCTACTAGAAGAAGGCATGATGATAATGCTAGGAGTGAAAGTGATATGGATAAGTCCATTACCACCACAAGAAATGTTCTCAGTCTGAGTTCAGTACTGTTTCACTTTGCAAGTGTCATCTTTCTTAGATGCTATACATGGAGATATTAGAGCTTTCACTTTACTAAAAAATATTTTTTCTCAGATGGAGAGGAGCGACACTCAATCACAAGAAAATCCCCTGCTGATAGGCACAAGAAGGGTGTAACCACTAAACATGATGACTATGATGCTGATGACGAAAGTAAACATGCTGTGGGTAAGTCCAGGTGTTAACACAAGTGTTCTCAGTCTGCGTTCTGTACAGTTGCAGATATCAGTCCTTTCATACCACTAAAACTTTTTCTTTTATAGAAAGGCAACAACAGACCACTAGAAGACCTAAAGCTAAGAGGCAAAAGATGGCAACAAAACATGATGATGATGATGATTGGAGTGATGAGAGGGGTAAGTCTAGACATTGAGAAAACTGCACTGTTAACACGTGTTCAGCCATTCACATTGAAAAGGTGTGGAAAAAAAACACTCTGTCGCTTCAGATAACTGACATTCTGGCCTGGGTAACAGCTATATTGCACTGATTCTTAAGAAACGGGACAAACATGTCCAGCAATTGTATCTGCTAGTAGGTTTAAAAATTAGAATATTTTCAAATGCAGGTGTTATGAGGAATTAATAATAGAATGTTTTCAACCCAACTATTACCTTCACTTTCATTTAATCATCATTATATTAAAACTGTGACAGGTACTGTGACACGTACTGTCGGTTCAATCATTCATGTGCAATAACATGGATTAAAATGTTTTCTTTAATTATTAAAAAGGTCTAGTTTCGTCAAAAGAAACATTTTTATCATACTTAATATCAGATCAAAGTTTTTTTTAAATAACACATGCATGTTTTGCAAGGTTTACCAGTTGTGTCTTAAGTGAAAAGTAAGTGATGGCAAGGCAAAAAGCACATTATGATAAGGAAAAGTTGGCAATTTGTATCAAAGCACAGCTCAGTAGCCTAGTACATGGTAGATGCATACATCTAGTTTTATTTGGCTTAGCATACGGTTTTACTTTCTCAAAATCATAACCTGTTTTGTCCCACTTCTCAAGAATCAGTGACTTACTTTTGCCTAAATTATTGCATTACATTATTGTATTAGTCTCTTTTGTGTTCCATAATTCCACACAAGTAAGGTGGATTAGTGTATTATGGGACACTTTTTGCAATTCTGAATTGTGTACCATATTTATATATGATACCAATACAATATATCAACACTTTATATATTTTTGAAATCCTCAAAACGTTCATGGTCTCATTAAATCAAAAGACAATTTTCAAATATTGTACTCAAGGGGAAAATGGCACATATATTAATCTTCCTTCTATCATCTTATTATAGAATGTATGGATTGTCTAATCTGGGACACTCGTATTACAAATGTAAAAATTCAGGCAGCAACAATTTAAAAACATGCAATGAGGTCATAAATATAACACTATTTAAGATAAGATAATTAAACATTTTTATAAAAGATTTAACAGAATAAGCAGCGATACAGGCCGACAAAAGTTCCCTCTGCTTTGCCATTATAGCTGGTAATACATTGCATTGGCATTGCATCTACTGTAGTACTGTGGTCCCACATTCCACAGGCCACCCGGCAAATCTGCTGACTGTGACAATAAAAATTACAGAAGTATTCACAAAATCTTAAGAGATGAACTAAAATGAAAAATAATGTGATCTGAATGAAAGACTACTGTTTCACTGCATTGATGTTTTCTTGTCAGATGGAAAGGAGCAGCCCATGATGAACACTTCAACCCCTGTCAACCTATCAACTAAACAAAAACATGATGAGGATTCAGGTGAGTCCAGATGTATTAACAATGACTTAATGCTTTACTAGAATGGGCCAATTAATTTTCTGTCAACAGAATAGTTCACTGTCAAGCTGCACTTAAATTTATCAACTGTTTAGTCACTGATTATTTATAACAAACAGTGATTAATGAAGTCTGACTTCATTACTGCAGTGACAGTCTGTTGTGTAAATACTGAAATCTTGTGTACTTCATGTCCTACCTCTAAGGATTCAGAAAATATCGAAAAGACACAGTAAGAAAAAGTCATGGACTGGACGGCTTGCAGTCCTTTTCAGAATTCATCTGTCACATCCAGTGATGGCAAGGGAAAGTAGCTCTAAGATTTCCTTATAAAATAGTGACTATCTTGGTGGCAGGTCAAAGTCATGACATACGAACAGTCCACAGAAAGTCGCTGCAATCCATCTTCTATCCTGATAGCAACACAAATACACAAGGAGTGCTCTTAACAATATCTGTTTTGTCAGTTAATTTTAATTATATCACTAATTGTAACTGTATTATTACACCTTTTGATCAGTCAGCAGATCATACCTGTTTCAGTGTGAGTTCAAATAAGGAGAGAGCATTGGTGCTGTCATGCTGATTTGATGGATGTTGTCAGACCAGCTAGAGTTGATACTTTTGGTGTAGCACTAGTGCAAAGGAATCATTAGGGAAGGTTGGAAGTCTCCACCGCTGATGTAGTGTCGTTAGGACACATCCAGGCTGTGTCAGCCATGCTTGTGACAGGCTGCTCTGAATTTGATATTCAATGAATAAAAATCTGTCTTGCATTTGTTATTGTTCATTTATATGGAACCTTTATTTTCTGATTTTATAGATGAAAAAATCCAAGTTAAGAGACCCTGGACTGACCGAGAGAAGAATGCAGTCCAGCGACAGATGGCCGAATTCATTGTGCTGAGGAAGGTGCCACGAAAGAATGACTGTCTACTATGTATTGGGAAGGAATCTCCCGTCCTTAACACCCGAACATGGAGGGATATTAAATATTTTGTCTATAATGAAATAAAGAAACTCAAGAGAAAACTTGAGAGAGAGAAATTTAACCAGAGATAAAAAAAAAAGAAAGGTCTGGGTTTTTTTTTTGTTTTTTTTGTTTGTTTGTTTTTTCATAGCTCCACTACTGTTTAAAGAACACACAGTTTGTTTGAAGCTGTGTGTTTGAGCATATGTTTTAGTTGTCCTAAAATTGTCTGTTCGACTTATAGCTGCTATTTGGTTTTGTACTGTGTTAGAAATGACACCTGCAACAGGTTTTTACTTCCCAGGAAGGTGTATGTTTGATCATACAAGTATTCTGAAATATTGTTTCCATTAAAACGTTTCAGAAATTCAAATTAATTACTTTATTTATTGATTTATTTATTTATTATTCTGGTAGATGTTTGATAATAGAATATCAGAAATATCCCCAGTTGAAATGACCAGTTTGGCATTGTAATGGCAAATTTGGTAAGATAAAATTACCGTTCTAATGACTATTTTAAAAGTAAACAGTTCCTTACAGGTCATAATAATTCATATTTGATGATAAATATGACATCCTTGTTGACCACTACATAGGGAAGGGGTATTTATGGGGTATTCTAGGTGATATAATATAAAATTAATTCCTTAAACATCAGCAGTAGCAGTGACATACTTTGGTTTAATAAAAACACAAACCGGTCCTCACTGTGATGGTTAAAAACTTTTTCTTGAAACTTTGTTTTTCTCAAAATCTGAGCGAATGTATAGTTTCTTGGTGCCACCTAGTGTTCAGAAATGCTTCATTTGTGTTGATATGTGGGCTAGAAATGCTGGTCCTCAGTTTGTGAGTCGTTTTACTCGGTCCTTGCTATGCAGCAAGTACAAGAATGTGTGTGTGTGTGTGTGTGTGTGTGTCAGAGTCAGAGAGGAAACGAAAAAGGGTTTTAGGGAAGGTAGGAGATGTGTGTGTGTTGCAAAAAGGGGTTTTAGCGTGCGGGTGTAATCGGGTAGGAGATTGAGAGAAGGTGTGTGTGTGTGTGTGTGTGTGTGTGTGTGTGTGTGTGTGTGTGTGTGTGTAGTAGTAGTAGTAATAGGAGGGGGGCTGAGAGTGTAAGTGGGTAGAAGATTGAGAGAAGGTGTGTGTGTCAGAGGAAAGGTGTTTTAGTGTGGTTGTTATGGTGGATAAGAAAGGGAGGCGTGTGTGTGTGTGTGTGTGTGTGCATCATTATGAGTGGAGTGGAGCTGCACCGCTATAAGGCATCTCCTCCCTTTTTTAATCCAACAGATGTTTGTTAGCAGAGTGTGTGTGTCCTCATGAATTGAATACTTTTATTCCAGTGTCACACACCCGAGGGTGCTCGGCCCACGAGGCGGCTCACAGGACGTTACTCACACTTCATACAGAGAACAAAAACAAGCGAACACACCCACACGGACAAAAAGATGTGTGAAATTAAACACACAACATGAACGCACACAGGAAAGAAACACCAAGGACACAGTCCTCTTCCTCTGGTCCAACACATTTCATTGTTGCGTTAACGTGCAGATGACAAATAAACATGAAACTTGTAT
This sequence comes from Sciaenops ocellatus, assembly GCA_033000465.1. Taxonomy (NCBI): domain Eukaryota; kingdom Metazoa; phylum Chordata; class Actinopteri; family Sciaenidae; genus Sciaenops; species Sciaenops ocellatus. The sequence goes on from CP136873.1 coordinate 21,978,205, forward strand.
TAAAGATTTTGAACTGACGTCAGTGGAAAAAATATTCAGATCCTAAAAAATCCCCAAATGAAATCAGACTTCATCAAAACTCCTTTGTCACAGCAGCAACATTATTTTCAGTCATTATTCGTCGTTCACACAGACAGGATGTGTGAGGACAAGAGGAGAAGACAAAGGTCGAGGAAGAAGAAACAAATGACACCGCAAGATTTTCTTTAAAATCACTATCATCTATTATTATTAATAATTACAGTCGTGTTGTTAGTGGCACAAACGAAGGTTAACTGTCGACAGTGAAATGAAATGAATTCTATTATAATTTCTTTTAAAACTATATTTTATATTTACATTTATCTCTTTGGGAAACTGCTTGTTTTTTTTAACGAGGACTGATTATTATTAACATCTGTTTACTGAAGCCTTTTCCGATATACAGTGCTGAATGAGGCAGGCGTGGGCACACATCAGACAGACAATAAGCACCGATGAAAATATGAACCATTATGCAGAAAAAAGAGAGAAATAAAATAAAATCTTCATATATAAAATAATCCATAAACACAGTATGAGCACACATCGAAGAACGAGTAAAGAGTTTGCAGCGCAGTGAGCTGATATTAATTTAGTTGCGACAGTATTTATTTATACATTAGGAAACCGTTATCAAACAGTACTACAGTACTGTGGAGCATGTTTATCTCTGTTTCACTGTAATTACAGTGTAGTTACACGGTGTATTAAAGTGTATTAAAGTTTTTGTTTACTCGCTTTGTCTCCTTTTCATGACACACCTGATGTGACAGAAACAGACTCAGTGTGCTGGTACATGCTGTGTACATCAATATGTACTGAGTAATCTAAAAAATAGTTACAGTCTCCGAACACAATTTTAATTCCCGTTATTTACCCTTTGTACTGTTTCACTTGATTATTTCACATGAAATATGAATGTATTAGCAAAATATTTACACTGCAACAGAGAGCTGTAACATAAAGGTACTTAAAGTATCAAAAGCAGAAGTACACATAATGAAATGGCCCCACTGAGAGTGTTTTATTATCACATATATATGGACTGTGTACACGTAAGCAGCATTTTATTGTTGCATATCTTCATATATGACTGTATATTTTATAAACTGATCATATAAAATCTGATTAAGTAACTATAACTGTATATAAAGATTTTCTCCTGAATTGTGGAGAAGATAAAATATGAAAATAGTACTTGATCTGGAGTAAATGTACATGTACACTCTTACACCACAGTATGTCAGTGCATACACAGTGATGAACAATACACATTTTTATCTGTTATTTATGTTATTCTCAGTCTGTTTGATCTGTTTGTGTGTTTAGTTGTTTGAATTTAAAAGTCTGATCAGCGGTGGCTGTAAATGATCTTCAGACAGACGTCATGCATCCATCTGTTGAGTTACTTCCTGTGTTTATGTAAGTGTTTATGTATTTTCCGGTTAAACAAACAAACAAACAAAAAAAAAAACAGAGTGACTGAAGAAGCACACAGGTGACACGTTCAGTCCTCTGGGGCTGGATGGACGTGTCCAGTTTCCAAACCGACTTCACTGCTCTGTGGTCATGTTTAGGCTGAATGATGAATGTGCTTAATGACACAATCTATTCTTTTCTTTGTCATTTTATTTTCTTAAAACAGCTTATAAAGTCATTTCATTTTATATATTTCATGTAATCCAAACGTTGAAAAGGTCATCTCTGTTTAGTTTGATCTAATATTTGTTTAATAGGCGTGTCAGCAGACGTGTCTTTGTTTGAATAAATTACAAAGAACAGCTACTGTCCATAGAAAACTGCCTGTAGACTACATATTATTATTATTATTATTATTATTATTATTATTATTGATCTAGTGACACTTAAACATAACATTAATGAGCTGCTTGTAGGAGACAAACTAACGAACGAACTAACATAAATACATGAAACTCCTGAGAGAAACCGGAGAGAGAAAAACAATGAACCCACAAAAGAGGTGACCTATATCCTTAGGTTAGAAGAGTGTGTGTGTGTGTGTGTGTGTGTCAAGTGGGCAGGAGCACTCATTTGCTCTGTGAGGCTTGTAATAGTATTCATGAAACATGGACACCGTCGCTCTCAGTCAGTGTCTGTGTGTGTGTGTGTGTGTGTGTGTGTGTCATCCGTTCACGAGCATAAAACTACTGAACCCAAACCGAGTCAGTTTCTAAATATAATATTAATACATTAATATACAAATTGATCAATTTACATTTTCAATGTGTTAAAAGTGAAAAATGTCACTGATAATAACGGAAGATGTGAATATTATTTCACATTATTTGTTTAAATTATTAAAATAGAACACAAACAATGAAAAGTTGAATCACTCTGTCGGCTGCATCTCTCCTCTGATGTGCGATGATCTTCTTTAAACTGCTGGATTTATTGTGTTTGAGTCTTTAATGCATGAAGTACAGTTATTTTTACTGTGACATCAAATATTCATGTTCTTCATGTTCTGTGTCATTTATATCATATACAGAGAAGTTCAACTAAGATTTCACCCAATTAAAATATATAAAATGTGAAAATATAAATCCCAGCGTGATGCAGACAAGACAGGAAATCCTGTTGTAAAGGTGTATTACAGAATTTTGTATTAGTTCAGCATAATTCCTGTTTTATAGACAGTAAAAATAAACTGGTTGACTTCTAATGATTCATGTTCACAAGAGTTTATTTATATTGGACTGAGAAGTCGGACTACTTGACATGCAGCAGTAAAACTGACGTCCTGCTTGTAAGTTGCCGGTCTGGAAATGCTCGAGTCGTCCAGACACTGCAGGACTTTTGATCAGGACGTTTTGAAACGCAAAGATCTGATTCCTTTGACTGCTTTTAAATTGATATTTAAAGACGTGGAGAGGATCATGGGGGTGTCATTTGCTTTAACTGACATTGTTGAATTCATGGCTTGTACTGCACTTTTATTATTTTTCTAGATTTCTGTGTGTTGTAATATTGTCTGTGTGTTTTCTCTGTTTTAATCGACTTGTTCTCAGTTTGTGCTGCCGCCTGTCTTGAAAAAGATTTTTAATCTCAATGGGATCCTTCATGGTTAAATAAAGTAAATGTCTTTGAACAGGATGTTACTTGTGGTAAAAAGAAGCTTCTGCTGCTTCATTAGAAGGTTTAACCTTAAACATTTTTATGATGTAACAGCCTGTGCTACATGAAGACGTCCTCTGTGTGTCTTTACCGGTGTTGCAGTCACTCAAAATCAAGTCAGATATTGTCGTGGTTCTTCCACTTGAGTCATAACATCCAGTATTTTTTGCTCCCCCGGAGGCTGTGTGCTTTAATTCCTCTCGAGACGTCACACGAACCTCGTCTGTTCGTGGTACAAGTGTGTGTGAAAAGTAGAGCTCTCATACCGACAGACAGACAAACAGATGAGACTCAACCTGCTGCTACAGTGTACATACTGTTAATAAATGAACAGGCCTCCATAATGCACGGTTCATACTCAAATTTTTGTGTTTACAATACTGTTTACACTGTATACATCTTTTATTTCTGATATAGCTCACTGTTTATACTGTTCATTCTGTTTATACTGCTACACTTGCCATATTTATACTGTTTGTATCTTTTAGATTTGCCACTGTCTTTTCTTAGATAACTTTTAGCTTGCATATATTTTTTATATTTTATATATCATGTTTATTGCTGTTTGCACCTGGGATAAGAGGGAAACGCTATTTCAATTCTCTGTATGTCCTGTACATATGGCAGCATTGATAATAAAGTTGACTTGACTTGACTTGAAATGTAGCCTCAACAAACTCACAAAACAATTTCACCACAAGGAGCAACTTTAACGCCGACATGGACGAGAAGTCTTTAAAGTGGCTATAATTGATATTTTTAATACAGTGTATTAAATAATAATGACTCTGCAGCTCCATTCAGCTTTACAGAGCTTCATAGATCATTGTTTAGGTGCCCGATATTTCACTCAGGAGTTAAAAGAGTGAATATTAGACTGAGGTGGACACAAACACGACTGAACGACTGATGCTGCTGCTGCGTGTGCTGCTGCTGAACACTTTCATTGTGTCAACTTAAAAGTGACGATAGATCAGTCCTGTGTTAAAAACTTGTTTCTGCTGCCATCAAGTGGCAAAAATCAGTTACTGCATTTCCAACACGACTGGACACTCTCCATCTGATGAAGATTATCATGTGATGCAGCGGCTAAATGGACCTTGTTGTGAGACTGTTTTGTCAGCTTCAATGTTTATGTTTTTCATTTTAATCTGATACCTGTTCAGAGTCGTTGAAGTCCTCATATGAGTGCTGAAATATATAAATGTTTGGTCTTCTTCTTTGGTCTTCCTTCAGTGACTCGAGCCACAAGAAATCCACTAGACTACGTCAACTAACTTAATGGAATATATCTGGACATTGATGTGCGACGTTTCCTCGGATGCGGTAGAAAACAGATGACTTGACACTGCTGTCATAAATAAGAGTTGGTCACAGCATTTATTTCCATTTTCTGACAAAACTCCACACAAAAACAAACCGGAGACCAAGCTGAAAAAAGAGAGATCCTTCTCGTTTTATTTCATTTCCTTTTCTTTTTTTTTTTTGCTGCTGTTTCGCAAAGTTAAGGTACAGTGCCTTATTCCACATTTCCGCTGATTTAAATAATGAAATTGGAGAGAAATCTCTTTTTCCGAGGACACAGAAAGATTGTATTTTTTTAACAGGGGGTGAGGTCGGGTGGGGTCGAGGAGGGGAGGAGGTTGCGGGCGGGGTAAGAGAGGAGGCGGGTAGTGGATGTGGGTGGAAGTTTTACGAGGACAGAGGTTTTTTTTTTTTGCACGGTGTTCACAAACAGACAGACAAACGGGGGACAGATTAGACGGGCGGGGTGAGGACGGGTAAAGGAGGAGTGTGAGAGGAGAGGGGGGAGACAGTGTGCTTTGTCATGTCTGAATGAAAACAAGCAGCTCTCAGACCCGCTCCAAACTTAAAAAAACAAAGAAAGAAAAACTTTTACGAACAATTTTGTTTTTTAAAAAACACCCAGTCGTCTATTAGAAAACAACAACAACACAAGCAGAAAGTAACACATGGGGAGGAGGAGGAGGGAGGGAGGGAGGAAGGGAGGAAGGGAGGGAGACAGAGAAGGAGGGAAGGAGTCAGAGGAGGGAACCTTTTTTTTCCACCCTGAAGAGGGCGCAAGTTTGTTTGGTGTGATTGATTCTTCATTGATAGAGGAGGAGGAGGAGGAGGAAGAGGGAGAGACAACAGCAGTAGAAGATTGGCAGTGAGTAAATAGAAAGAGAGAGAAGGAGGAAGAAGTCGTAGTCAGCGGATGGCAGGAAATGGCAGTGATTAAAGAGCTGGATCTGGGTGGCTTTTCTCCGGCTGAAGAAGAAACAAAACAAACTGACGCCACCCACGCGCTCAGATCGCCAGTCTCGACGGGAGCTGCCGTGTTGTTGAACAGTCAGGTTTTACTCTTGTGATTTTATTCTTTATTCACGTCCACACAGCGGTGTCGTTTTCGAGTCGAGTACACGTACGTAGAGTGGCTGCAGCTAACAGTGCAGTAATAAGCATCGGCACGACAGTGTTACTGGCAGACTAGTGCTGTTTAGACTTTGGATAGAAAAAAAGGGGACGGAGGGACGGAGAGGACAGGGACAAACCCGTCCTCTCCTCCTCCGTCGTTGGTCCTCTCGTCGTCTTGGCGTTTGATTTTTTTTTTTTTGTTTCTTTAAGGGATGAGGATGGCAGGATGGAGAGGTGGAGGAGGATGGAGGAGAAGTAAACATAGTTTTCTTGTACAGTTTGAGTATGTTGTCAGGGGAGGAGGGTTGGATGGAGGGAAGGAAGGAAGGAAGGAAGGAAGGAAGGAAGGAAAGAGAAAGAGAGAGGGAGATAGAGAAGGAGGGATGAGTTCAGGGGAGGACGGGGTGAGAAGTAAATGATGCCTTGATAATTTAATAGTACGTCTCTTTTTCCACCCAGCCTGCAGAGACAGAGGAGAGGGAAAGAGGGGAAGAAGAAAAAAGAGAAAGAGAAGAGTTAAAATATCATTTGATCTATCAGGTCCTGCACAAAGCTGTGCTCAAAATATAAATGATGAATCTGTGAACTGAAACGACCTGCAGCTGAAACAGTGCTTGTATGCTGTATGTATGTGTGTGTGTGTGTGTGTGTGTGTGTGCGTGTGTGTGTGTTGTCTTACCTCCGGGGTTTCGGCGTAGGATGAGTTTTCGAATCTCATCGTAAACAAAGATGAGGAAACTGTACGGGAACGCACAGAACCACCAACTGGGCCTGAGAGAGAACAGAGGGAATGATGGAGAGTGAGACCAACAGGAAGTAATTAAGAGGACAGTACTCGTTAAGCACTCATTATAGTTGTGATCTTGGCTTGGACAGAGATAGGACAAAGGGGACTGTAAGTACCCCTGAAAGTAAACATGGAGGACTGCATGTCATGTGACCCTGTGATGTCACTCTGGTGACGCTGCTGTTACGTACTTGAGCGGGTACATCCGTAGTGCCACGTCCATGCCGGGGCAGTAGGACAGGAAAGCAGCCAGAGCTGTTTCCTCGAACAGGCCAAAGATCAAAATCTTATTCCTGACAGGAAACAAGTGCAGAAAGAGAGAAGGTTAATCACACGACACGCAGAAGAGGGAGTAACTGAGTGAGGACATGATAAATTAAGCACAGTGACGAGGAAATGCATCTTTATCTCCTGACACTGAAAAGACTTTTAAGGTTTTCTGGTGTGTGCTGCAGCATTTACTATCTACGTCGACTTCTGGATCATAAAACAACTTCAACGTTGATTTCCAGCAGAAAGAATTTGAGGTCAGCTGGAGCTGCATCATAATTGCTGCTGCAGAACACAGAGTGACATCTAGTGGCAGCTGTGAGGAACTACAACACCTGAAGCAATTCGTCGTCGCCATCATGATCACCATTATACACCACAGTGGTGTATCCTGCACAGTGGTGGATGGAAGAAGCGTTTAGATCCTCTAATGAAATAACACTACCAACACAAGAATGTAAAAAGATAGAACAACTATTTCACTGTAATCTTAGTGAAGTGCAGAAGTATTACCAGCAAAATGTACTTAAAGTATCAAATGAAAAGTACTTTGTGAGACAGAAATGACCTCCTGTGAGTGAAATCTTACTGCATATTACATACATATTCATTCTGATGGGGTAAATAGAATAGTATTACTCTGAAATGTCGTGGAGAAGAAGCTTAAGGTCGCAGAAAATGGACAGTCAAAGTTCAAGTACCTCAAAATTGTACTTAGTTACAGTACTTGAGTAAATGCACTTAGTTCCTTTCCACGACTGACTCTATCTACATAGTGTCACAATGTTTACAGCATATTTATGATACTACATGACAAACTGACTGAAGTTATAAGAGGCACCACATATCTTGTGCTGTAGGAACAAGCTGTTGTTATGTTGGCCATCATTTGCTACATCATTGGTAGTCTGAAGCTTCCTCCAGCCTTCTAATGTTACAACATTGTTCATTTTCTGCTGCATTGTTCAGATAAATGATGTTTCGATGTTTCTGGACTTACTTCATGCCCTGCTGGAACACAGAGTTACGTCTGGTCTTGCAGATGATGACATCTGCCCACTGTACCACCACAATACTGACGAAGAAGGCTGTGTGGCAAGTGAACTCCACAATCTTACGCTGCTCGTAGGTCTGTACAGAGAGACAGAAAGAGTTCTGCTAGTAAATGAACTGTGAAGGAAATGTTTTGCGAGTGTTGCAGGAGTAACCTCGAATAATATCACGACACAAGAATGTCATGACATTCCATCAGGTCACTCAGACATTGCTCCTCCATACAACATAAAAGAAGCAGGGGAACACTGTAACTGTGTCAGGTCACTCGTACCCATTGCTGCCCGTAGCTGTCCTCCAAGTCGTTGTTGGAGCGGTCGTCCCAGTTGAGCCGAATGCCGACGAGCACAGACGGCAGAAAACCGTTTTCAGCCATGATGACAAAGTAGGCGAAGAAGCCGCCGAGAGCTTGGATCATACCTGGAGACAGAGTGTAGTCAGTCATCACTGCTCTAGGTTTGTCTGACAAAGTTAACATCCAACACACCCAGAATGATCACTGAACATTGTGATGTGAGGCTATACTGCAGATGTTCTGATCGGCTGATAATAAAAAAGATTTGTTGCATTAAAATTTGATGTTAGACTTTAAATTTCATGAATGTTTAATGAATAAACGATGAATTTCATATTGAATAATATGAACGTGGCACTTACCGATCTGTCCATAGGCGATACTGATGAGCCTCTCGTTCACCAGTTTGTCCCTCAGTGGGTTCCTGGGCTGGCGCTTCATGATGTCACTCTCTGCTGCTTCATAGGCAAGAGAGATGGCCGGTACCTGACACAAGACAGAGAGAGAGAGAGACAGGGTGTTATATGATGTAGATTTATTTGTAATTTCACGTATGTGCAGCTTTCTTTGTGCACAGTGAAAACACTGATTTCTGCTTTGTTTAGCTCCTCATATGAAAAACTGGACTGGTCCGACGCTGCCACCTAGTGTCCTTTTTGTGTACATACTTAGTTATTTTTCTGTCATTGTTTTACATTGTGATGCTCAACCATGTTATGTTATTTATGCAACACCTGTGTGTGTTACCAGACACTAGTGTACATATTTTGCCACCTGGGTACCTGTCTGACATGAATTTATACAGCTGAGCTTTGCCGCTTCACTGTGCATGCATGAGTGTTCAAAGATCAAGTGTGCAAGCCTGTAAAAGAGCTGAATGTGCGGCGTCAACTGTGACTGGAGAAATGGGTTGACACTTCTACATTTTGATCTCCTGACTGGGTCTCCGCTTGGTTGTGTCTGTATGTTTGCGTTCTTTACCATGTCAGTTCCCAGGTCGATGCACAGGATGGTGATGGTGCCCAGAGGCAGAGGGATGTTGACCAGGATGAAGAACAGGAAGGGGGTGATCTCTGGGATGTTGCTGGTCAGAGTGTATGCAATGGACTTTTTCAGATTGTCAAAGATCAGACGACCTGTAAGGATGAAGGTCGTGTATAAATAAATACAGGCTGCTGAAGGTCACATATATTTTTCATGATTTTCATCTAGAAATCTTTCCTTGATCTTTACTCTTCTTAGACACAATGCTAAAACATATTTGGGCTCAAGTGATCCTTTTCCTTACATCCATCCATCCCTCTTCTCTTCTCTCCACTCTCACCTTCCCTTCTTTCATTTCTCTCTCACCTTCTTCTACTCCAGTGACGATGGAGGCAAAGTTGTCGTCCAGCAGGATCATGTCGGCGGCTTGTTTGGACACGTCTGAGCCAGAGATTCCCATGGCAACGCCGATGTCAGCCTTCTTCAGGGCGGGAGAGTCGTTCACACCGTCACCTGTCACAGCCACAATGGCTCCCTGACAGAAAAGGAGGATGCACAGTTTAGTGTTTTCATTACATGCACTTATTTGCATATTTATGAGTGTATACATGTATATGAATGTGTGTGTGTGTGTGTGTGTGTACAGTAAATGTACCTGTCTCTGGCAGCCTTCTACAATGATAAGTTTCTGCTGTGGGGAGGTTCTGGCGAAGACGATCTCTGTGTGGTTCCTCAAAATATCGTCCATCTGATCCTGACTGAGGTCTTTCAGGTCTGTGCCGTGGATCACACAGGCCTTGGCATCCCTGCACAACACAGATGAAACAAAACACTCAAAACACAAAAAGCTTCTGTCATATGAAGGTGCTGCAAACTAAAAGGCTACATGACTTCTATGCTGCAGTGCTGTGACGATGCTTTTTATCTTACCTGGGGTTGACCTGGCTGACAGGGATGTTGAGGCGTGCAGCGATGTCTTCCACTGTCTCGTTGCCCTCGGAGATGATACCCACACCCTTAGCAATGGCCTTGGCTGTGATTGGGTGGTCACCAGTCACCATAATAACCTGAAATAAAGGAGGAGGTAGAAGATGAAAGAGAATTTAGGAGCAGTTAAGAGGAGAAAAGGCCAATATATATACGAAGAATTATGTTCAAATTCTCAGTCATTCACTGCCTTCACACTCAGGTGGATGCTGTGTTCTGCTTTACAGTCGTTTAAATGCCAGCTTTGAAAGGCGCACACCTTGATGCCAGCAGAGCGGCATTTGCCCACGGCGTCGGGCACGGCAGCACGGGGAGGGTCAATCATGGACATGAGGCCTACGAAGCAAAGGTTGTCTGTCTGGAAGTTGACGTCATCTGTGTCGAAGGCAAAACCTTTGGGGTACTTGTCCTCTGGCAGGAACACGTGGCAGAAACCTGGTGGAATTATAGGACGACACTATAAGATACAGAATATATCAAAACTTTATTGCTAAACTCTAATCCCAAATCAATGTTTTCCTATCTTCTATCATCCTTACCCAGTACTCTCTCTCCCAGTCCTCCCAGTTCCAGATAGGCGTTCTGGAAAGCCTCTTTCAACTCATCGTCCATGGGCTGCTCCTTGCCCTGCAACATGATGGTGGTGCAGCGGTCAAGGATCCTCTCTGGGGCTCCCTTCATCACCAACAGGTAGCGGTTTTCGTTTTCCTCTTCACTTTCGTGAATTGAGAGCTGATGGGAACAAAGTTCAGCGTCAGTATTAGAACCCTTTAAGAAGTGTGTTGTGTTTTTGCATGTTTACTACAAATCTCCGTAGATAATCTGCATTCTTTGTCAGTTGCAGGACAAACCTGGTACTTGTTGGTGGAGTTGAAGGGGATCTCGGCCACCTTCTTGTTCTTGTCCCTCATGGCTTTGACGGAGCCGCAGGACAGCTCGATACACTTCAGCAGGGCTGACTCAGAGGCGTCGCCGGCCACGTCACGCTTAAGGATGGGCAAAGAGTCCTGGCCAGCCTTGAACACAGCACGGTTGCACAGAGCAGCGACGCGTGCCAAAGACACCCATGTTGTGGAGCTTTTGTCGAAGGAGCAGCCTAAAAAAATGATTCAAAACATACAGGAGGATTTACTGCCAGGTGTCTCAGTCTGTTGGACTCACCCACCTCACTGTCTCACCTCAACTGCACCCAGGCACCCTGCTGTTTGCCCAAATTTTGGATGCTGACCAAAAATTAATTCGGCCATAGAGAAACTAAGTTCTTAATCATATTAATATTTTGCAGGAAATCACTATTTCAATGCACACTGAAGATAGGACAAAGGAAATCTCACCTGACTGGTCCTCAGTGGTGTCGGCCTCGTGGATCTGGTTGTCGAACCACATGTGGGCCACGGTCATCCTGTTCTGGGTCAGGGTGCCCGTCTTATCGGAGCAGATGGTGGAGGTGGAGCCCAGCGTTTCCACGGCCTCCAAGTTCTTCACGAGGCAGTTCTTACGAGCCATTCGCTTGGCGGTCAGTGTCAGACACACCTGAGAAAGACAAAAGCAAAGAAGGAAACAGAGAGAGGACATAACAGCAAGGAGAGAAGGAAGGAATGGAGGAAAGGAGTCGAAAAGAAACAAACCAAAGAGAAAGAGAAAACATAGTTAGTATCCGCTGTACGTGGTAAACTAACCGCACAGGTCAACATCTCCAGGTGCTTTTGCCATTGAGCAGACATATCAGTGTCATACTGTACCTGAAACAACTAACTACACCCAAGAACTAAACCGCCCTGACACCTGGAGACGTTTATCCTGCTCTGAGGGTCTCTACAGCAAAATGCACTAAAATAAAAACAGCCCAAACAGCGATGCAGAGAGAACATGAGGCTCGAACAAGTGAAGCGGTGAAGCAGAGCAGCGGTGCATTATGTCATCATGCCAAGTACGGCAAGACCCATGGGCCAAAAAGTACTAGCCAAGGCCAAGCAGAGGAGGCCGAATTCAGTCATTAGCCTAATATCATTACATTAGCTAGTCGTTGTCATTGCAGACAGCACCGCGACTGGCCTGGAAAAGAGAAAGAGACATACAAAGGGGATGATGGAGAGAGAGAGAGAGAGTAAGAGACACACACAAACACATGGGGCTGCTGTGGGAGAGAGAAGAAGAAGAGAGAGATGGAAAGAGACAAATACAAACAGAGACAATACACCACCTTCACCGCACAGATACTGACACAGGGAGAATGTTAACACGCTGAAATACAGAGGTACACACACAGATGCACACAGACGTACACGAACACAACCACAACACAAGCACGGAGACACAGGAAGCAGAGAACACGACATACGTCAACACGCCATCAGCTACAACACCGTACACACAGACAGACATGGGTGAAACTCTGAGAAGCTGACTGGTGCTGATTAGTTACTGTTAGGACTACAAAACCACGAATACTGTCTAGTTTAAATGGTGATTATTGTGAGTTTGGGGCTGTTTGAATAAAAAAGGGGCCTTCTAGTTGTACTGGAAAAGTAAAAAAACATTTAAAAGCTGTTACTGTTTTCACAGGACATCACTGTGAGTCAAAAAGAATGTTAATTTTCTCTGATTTCATGTAACTTCTTAGATTTCTGTACTATATGAAAATGCTGTTTGACCCAAGTCTGCATAAAGTACTGAGGAGGAAACAAAACACACGAGGACTGTACGGAGAAACACACAAGAAAAACAGCTGGAAAGGAAGGACGACACTAAAAACACGCACACACACAAGAAACAGTAACATTTCTGTCCTAATCACATGTTAAAAAACTAAAAACAAACACTAAAAAACTATCCATCTCTCTCTTTCTCTCTCTCTCTCACACACACCAGTTCCTCATTTCTCTGTCTACTCACAGTGACTGTGGCCAGCAGTCCCTCGGGCACATTGGCAACAATGATGCCGATGAGGAAGATGACGGCCTCCAGCCAGGAGTAACCCAGGATGATTGACAGGACGAAGAAGGTCACGCCGAGGAAGACGGCCACGCCTGTGATGATGTGGATGAAGTGCTCGATCTCCTTAGCAATGGGTGTCTGAGGAGTAGAAGAAGAAGTTTTACTAAAACGCCAGCAGGTATTCTGAAACTAAGAAACTAAAACTGAAGTCCTGCTGCAAAAAATAATTCTTGTTTGGTCAGCTGACACAGAACACAGAACAGTCAGATAATTCATAATAAATATAGTACCTTGCCAGTCTCCAGGCCTGAGGTGAGAGTGGCGATGCGGCCCATCACTGTACGATCGCCAGTGCACACAACGATGCCACGCGCCGTTCCTGAAGAAAGAGAGGGAAAAAAAATGAAGTACTTCTTTATGAGTCGCAGAGAATATGAAGAAGAAAACGTGTGGACGGTGAGTTTAGATGAATGGATGGACAGACTGCAGTGTTAAAATGTCACCATGTGAGGGCACCATACATCATTCTCTTCCTCAGCCTGAGCAGCCTGGTCTATCAGTGATATGACAAACTGAAATGGAGCAGGTACGAGGTTAAATGGGGTCAGTGGGCTCCCCTGAGGACCCGTGATGTCACTCCTCCGTCAGACCAAACACTCTGACCGTGGCGTACGGAGAAAGCTAAAGTGTAGCGTCTTTGTTTGCAGGACTATCTGAGCACTGAGCTGGAACAATACAAACATACGCACGTAGCCATGTGAATGAACACACACACTCGCACAGAGAAATGTTTATACAGGACGGAGAGTGGCTAATAGTGTATGATTTATACAGGACGGTGATGATGATCTTACCCTCGACACAGTTGGTGGAGAAGAAGGCGATGTTGCGGGTTTCAAGGGGGTTGTCATGGGTACAGTCAGGTGACCTGGTCTGGGGCTCTGATTCACCGGTCAGGGATGAGTTGTCCACCTGGACAGGAGAAAACCGACAGCAAGAGGAAGATAAGGGAGTGTGTGACAGCTTGAATACATTCATGATAAGGTAAAAAGCCAAACACAGACAACTGTGGCTTTTCTGCGTTCTGATTGTGTTCGATCATGATCGCTGTGCCGTGTGTTTACTTGTGATAAATTAAAATTAAATGCTTTGTGTGGTAAGAGTAGGCGTTGGTTTGTATATTTAGTGTATCTGTGTCTGTAGCCCACCTTGCAGCCATGGGAGGAGATGATGCGGAGGTCAGCAGGGATCCTGTCTCCTCCTTTCACCTCCACCAGGTCTCCTGCCACCACCTGCTCAGCATTGATCTGCATCTTCTCTCCCTCACGGATCACCAGGGCTTGCTGGGAACAGAGACATATTACTATGTAGAGAGAGTTCAGAGAAAAGGTGAAACAAACTGAAAGGTAGATCACAGACTAGGGGACAAGTGTGAAAGCTGTGACAGCACATCATGTGACAATATCCTGTTGAGCGTCCAGTACCTGAGGGACCATGTTCTTAAAAGACTCCATGATCTTGGAGCTCTTAGCTTCCTGGAAGTAGGAGAAGCAGCCGGTGATAATGACGACAGCTGACAGCACGATACCCAGATACAACTACAACAAGAGGAAGGAGACAAGAGACAGGAGACTTTATTTTTATGCAGAAATTAATTAATTTACTTCAACTTAATGTAAAAATGCATCACAAAGGAGGGAACCTGTACCATCTGACCTATTATCACTGGTAATGAGTGTGAATCTATATTTCGGGTGTGTGATACAGTCTTAGTCACTCATGCTGACGTGTCGCTGTGGTTGAATCCTCCCCTGCGGATCTGAACCAAGTATTTTGTCCTTTCATGCTGCGTGTCATTGCTGTTTAGCCTTAGTGTCCGGCTCTTCGCTGAGCTCTGACCCAGCAGGAAATAGCGCTGACCCGTGAACACCCCTCTCTTACCCTGCCATTACCAACACCGCGAGTCACATGCTCCCTGCGGCGAGCCCAAAATGGATGTCAACAGGACAGTGTCTGTCAGACTAGAGATGCATCGGCTGGCATGATTCGGACAAACAGCTGACACATCGTTTATCACTGACACAGCAACCTCCCGAAGGAGTAGTGACTCAGCAAATTGCTTTTTGAGTGATGGACAGGGAGCACACACACACATCGCTCTCTATGTGTTTATCCCCTCTGGTGGGTTTGGATATCTGGCTTCTCTCAGGTGCTGCATAAACTGTGGTCTATCATCATACATCCATCCTTCCCTACGACTCTCCACTCACGTTATCCCCAGCGGGCTCGTCCTCTGTGGCAGCCTGGATGGCGTAGGCCAGAAAGCAGAGGATGGCGCCGATCCACAGCAGAATGGAGAAGCCGCCAAACAGCTGGCGACAGAACTTGACCCACTCTGGGGTGGTGGGGGGTGGAGTCAGGGCGTTGGGGCCGTCCCTGGCCAGGTACTCTGCCGCCTTGGCATTGGTCAGACCCTGAGAGAGGCAGAGGGAAAGATAGAAGATGGAGATTTGGATGTGAAGTAGTAAGAAAGGAAGCAGGAAAGAGGAAAATGAGGATAGAGGAAGAGGATAGAAACGAGGGGTAAATAAAGAGTGTTATGAGTGGGACATATTATAAAATTTAAACACTGACATGGATATTAGGATAAAAGAGTCATCTGTGAACAACTTACCTGGACGATATCAGTGCTGTATTTCCGGCAAACCTCCTCAACAGACATTTTGTGTTCCGTCTACAAAAAATGAAAGCAGAAAGCAAACAACAGTCAGTTTCAGTTAAGTTTCATGAAATGTAATAAATACTATAAAATGTAAAATGTTTCCAAGAACACATATTTTATGGTAAATGTGTTGGTGTCATGTGAGGAAGTCTTGCGTACCAGAAAGGTGAACCTACATACTGTTCTGTGGGCGCTTGATGGAGTTAATAAAGTTTTATTTTGATTTTATTTCACAATTGTTCCTCACTTTGTTTTGCTAAATCTCCAAAGTATTGGAGATCAATGTGTGTGTCTGCCCCAGCCCATGCCGTTTCATAACAAAGGGATATCCTGAGGGTTTGGCTTCCTGCCTCGTTCAGGAGCAAATCCTTCCACAACAGGATTAAATTGCTCTGGCATATTAACTCAAACCACACTGTAGCACTACTATACACCAGCTGCTACAGAATACTACGTCTCTGTTATCTCTTTTTTAAACAGGGAGATTAGATTACAGTTGGATCGTAGCTCTTTGGATGCTGGAGAGAGGCCAGGATAAATTATCTTTGAAGTTCTCACCACTCAGCTGGGACTTCAACGCTTTTGTTATGGCTGACTAGTCGTGCTTTGATTTTGAATGAGACTTTTCAGGTGTTTGTATGACACCAATCTGGTAGTCCAAGTAGGTGAAAAGAAACAAAATGATATGACAAATTACAGTGAGGTCACAGGAAGTAGGAAGCAGTGTACTTACTATGGGAACTTCCTTCTTAAGGTCATCCAGATCCTTGCCTCCCTTCTTCTTGGGCGACTCCTTCTCATCCTTGTCCTGCGTGGTGGCCACGCGGTAGCTGTCCGACCGTCCATACTGTAACACACAAAGACAAGATCGATGAGTTTGACCCTGTCACGTTACTTCAACATTATTACATTTTATAAAAGCTCAATATTATTATTATGACACACTGCTACACTGAAAGAAAAGGTAAGAAAGTCTAAATAAAGACAACTACCATCTTAAAGGTGTGTCTTTGACTTAGCTGTCTTGGATCGTTGACGTTTAATAGCAGCACCCTCTTTAGCGCTGTGAGTTGGTTGCTTGAGTTGGTAGCAAGCTACTAACCATTATCATTTCCAGGCTGATTTGGATTCGCTTGACATCTGCTGAGTATTCTTGAAAAACGAGGACGGGATAATGAAATGGATCTAGAAGACGACGAAGCATTGCAACCTACTTGGAGGCTGGTCAGGCTAGCTTTGACCAGACTCTGGAGATGGGTCATCTCAAGCATGACTTATTTAAAATGATAACTGAAACGCAAATCATGGTTTGACTCGGCACGGTCAAAACTGCCAATGGAAAAGTCCGTATGTGGTTGCAATAACTGTTGTTATATCATGAACACCTAAAACACTTTCACTTAGGGTTACCACTGATAAATAATGCAAATGGTGTTAAGAAGATGCTCGGCTGCCAACTCCCATTTTCCTTCCATCTTAAGACCCAGTCAAAACATCTAGATTGAGATCCAAACTTAGATATAATCCCCTGGTGTGAGGAGGGGAACTCGACACTTCCTGATTAGGTCTGGCATCATTAGAACAGGCCCGTCTCAAGAGCTCCACTTAAACTGCAATTTACACCGCTGATATTTAGGCTAGTGCTGTTCAGAATGCAGAGGCTGCTGCTGCTGGAAGAGGAAAAATAAAAACCATCAGGAGAGAGTGAGATCCAGAGACAATGAAGGGACCGAAGGTAGACACATTTCCTCTATCCTTTCCTGAGTGTACACTAACTACATAAAATAGTTAAATTAAAAAAGCATGAATACATGCAACTGTGTATTTGGACCACTGAGACAGATGATGTTATACTGCAAAGCTTTAAGTCTCTAGAAACATCAGATTAGACACATTTCTGGAGACTTGATGGATGACTCATCCTTTGAAGTGTCCATGTTGCTGAGCATCAGCATTATGAGAATGAAGCTACTTTGCTCAAACAAACCCATTAGCCTAAAAATAATGCTATGCTATGTTCAAGTACTCATATTGGTGTGTTTGTGTATATAGCTCAGATGCTCCTGGGGGATTAGTACCTTTTTATCAAATCACTGTGTTAGTCAGCACGTACCATCAATGATGAGGGTTTCTAGTGAAGCACTTAAATGTCAGACAGCTGCTCAGGCAGGATCTGAATATTTCTGTGTGTCAATTATGAGTTCATGTGGTTTGGATTTTAATATTTGTCACACAGGATTACATCAAAAAGCTTCAAGTCAAGCTTCATTTCTTAATCTATATTTCTTAAGATTTCTCATTTGTATTCTTTTAGCAGACCAAAGAGGTCTGAGAGGTCCCTGTGTGGAGAAGTGTACCAAATGTCATGATATTCTGTAACTTTGTTGAACTAATGGAAACCCTGTGCATTGTAAAACGGTTTCATCCTGTGTTGAGTATGTTATTGCTGTAGTAGAGCTTGATAAGCCTCTAAGCAGTAGCAGCTTTAAAGCCTTTTCATGGAGGACATTTTGACATGCCATCATAGGAAAAGAACGAGTGTAAATAATAAAAATAATGATGATAGTGAAACTAAAATTTCAGTTTAGCTGCTTTGGTTTCAGGCTCCTAGTACTGAGCACACAATATACCAAACGTGATCCTGAATATTGTTGGTAACACGTATTTTTACTGCTATGACAAGCCAACATTCATTTAATTTAATTCATATTTTGTGGATATTAAAATGGGAGAAAATACGGAGTTTGTATTAGATCCAACAAAACATCCTGATTCTACAAAAGCTAATGTGATGACACCACAGCAAAGTATCTAGTAATTTATTATTAACATAAATGATGATGATTTGGAACAGATGGCTGCAGATGGCGTTCCTGTGTGAACGCGATAAAATAGTGCTAAACTTCCAAACTTCCTGAGTCTTGTCTGACAGCTGACACAATATTTACCTTCATTCTACTTCCCATTTTTATTTTCTTCAGACAAAAAGAGAACTGTCAGGAAAAAAGAGCAGCACGACAGGAAATCTGTTGCAGGAACATAGATCTTAACAATTATGGTTGGGTGTTAACTCACTAATGGACACAAATGGATGTGCTTTCAGGAGCATTTATTACATGCTAATTAGGTTTAAGAAACAGAAGGAATAAAGCGGAGCATGGGTAATCAAATGAATTCACTGCTAGAGGAAATCTAACTCACTAATTTTGTGAATTTAAATACCCTGCATAACCTTAAAATTTCACTCTGAGCCTGAACTCAGCCGACATTTCTGAGCAGTATTTTCACGGTGTGTGCTGAAATGTGTGATTACTTCCTGCTGGGAATGTATTTTGTTTTTGACATTTGTTCATCAGGCAGATGTTCCCTTCCATCCAGGCATAATATAAATGTGAGAACATGGACTGTGAAAAAAACACATATTGATATTCATCATCCGGCGTGATGCGAGGGGGAAGCAGACTTATTTTGGGAAAGCTCTTATGTGGATGAGTCTAGGCTGAGAGGGTTCACACTGATTTGATGGCTGTTTACCACCTGATTTTTTTTCCTCACTGGTTGATGATGATTTATTGAAAGCTAACCAAACACATCGCTGTGCATGAATGTTTTACTGTGTGTGCACATGTGGAATCACTTTTTAATTATTCATGTAAGAGCAGCCATGTGAGTGCGCATTTTTCTTATGATGTATTATGTATGTACGGTAATAGGACCAGACATATCTCTAATATCAAATATCAGGCCTCTGACCAGATATGTTATTTTCTGTTGTGTGATTTTCTTAATGAATGCCTTAGATAGCTTTAAACTGAGTTCTAGTGAAGAGTTTTAAGTCCCATGCTGGCCTAAATGCTGTGTTACAGTCCTAAAAAGTGTCTTAACACAGAAGTGTCAAAATAATTTAGTTCATGGGTCACATAAACTCCAATCTGATCACAAATAGGTCGGGTCAGTAAAAGCGTTGCGCAATAACCTAAAATAACAAATTGTTCCCTTTCTCTCAGTGTAAAAACGTACACGTACATTCTGAAAACATTCACAATTAACAGCCTGACTTTTGGATCAGTTTTTTTTTCAGTCTGTTGTCATTACATGTGAACTGTGGACCCACAAAGGCAGAAAATGTTCAGTCACAGTTAATGTTTTACTCCTTTCTTAGAGGAATAGTGGTGTATTTTATTGAAAAATTGAAATTAAGGACAAACACTTTGCAAAGTTTCACCCTTTGGCAGGCCTGCTCTGGCCTGCAGGCTGTAGGTTTGACACCACTGCCATAACATGTGCTCAGTCATGTTTGTTTCATCGACATACGGACTGCTCTGGTCTTACATTGCTCACTTAGAACATTACCAACACTAGTTTTACTGCCCACAGTAACAAAGCTAGTCTGTGCTCTGGGGACAGGCTTTTTTGTTAAAAATACATAATGCGATGGCCAAGTGTATAGGGTTTTAAAGACTACTTTAAAAGTGAGAATTACAAAATATAATCCATACATAGTAGCACCAGTCTAAGAAAAGAATGTATTAAAAAGCACTCTGTACTGTACTTTGTAACGTTTGTTAAAACTACATTTTGCTGCCTGTGTATGTAAACCTGCTTACAGTTAGCACGGTCGCCTCACAGTCGACGGTTCTGGGTTTGATTCCTGGTTGGGACAGGACCTTTTTGTGTCACATATGCCACTAAACTTTTAAAAAATCCAATATGGATATTTTTGTTGTATAATGTAGGTATTTGCTGTATACATACAGTGTGTATACAGTTCTCTAAACATATGTCTGATTTTTAGTGTTCTTCAGTGAGCGATTATTATTACATCTGTGCAGTCGTGCATGTGTTTATTTTCTGCTTGGCTGCCAAACTGAGTATTTCTCTATGTTTTTCTGTGTACCCGTGAATCTGCATGCACTCAGTGTTTATGTGTGTGTGTGTGTGTGTGTGTGTGTGTGTGTGTGTGTTGCCATCTGTCAGGAGGTGCAGTGTTCCCCGGGCGGTCGCGTCCAGCAGGCCATCAGATTACAGCTGTTTACTACACTGACAGATTAACCCACTGAACAATAATAATCCCCCTCCATCATTCTCTCTCTCTCTCTCTCTTCCTCTGTCCCATCTTTTCTATCCCTCGCTCTCATTCATCCTAACTCATTCACTTATTTACAATGGTGGAAAGTCTTCGGCATTTCTCGCATAAATGCAGATTATGCATGTTAACTCATTAAAGTGAGGTAACAGCAAACGTTACACAGTGACAGCACATCGACCGTCTCACAGATGTACACTTCAGTGTTGCTGCTCTGACACGAGGAGCTTTTATTTTTTTAGACGTTTGTTACTCCGGCACTTCCTCTCTGCCCTCGTGTGCCCACATTCATTCAGTGTGATGACTGCAGGGGCGACAAGGCCAGCTACTCAAGCACGTAAGCGGGCACTTCAGTGCTGCACGATATTAAGATGTATGAAGTCACAGAAGCACTCTCATTCAGCTGAACTGCACGCTGGCAAACACAATGAACACCCAGTTTGTATTATTACATTTCAATTTGTGAACTCTTCCTTTGCAGCCTTTCAGTTGCTGATTAATCAGGAAACAGTGAAATGATAATAATTGGTCATATTGCTGACAACCGGGAACAGAGTGTGAGGAAAATGGCCGCCGTGTTAATATAGTGAATAGGATCATATACAGGCCCACGGGGGACACACTGTCGCATTTACATATGAATATTTGACTACTTAATAAAAGAAATATAACTCATATTTATCAAGGGCAATACATTCACCCAGGACTTTTCATTTTACAGACATAGTATGAGTTTCAAAGAGAGTACTGAACCAAACCAGGGTACCAATATTGTCTAAATTTCAGGAGGCGCTCACGTCACATCCTGGCATCAAAGGACTGGTTTGTTCCACATTTCAACGCTCTTAATTCAATGAATAATTAAGTACAACACACACTACACTGACACATATTGTTCTCAGTGTCATTCATGATTAACCTTAATTAACACAGAGGTGATTTTCCTGCATATACTACCACCTCTGCTCAAGTACATGCAGCCTGTTCCCCGCCTGGTTACAGGCTGTAAACCTGAGGAGGTTTCAGCAGCATCCAGATGTTCGGCGCTGAGCTACAGGACAGATTGCACACGCTGAACATTTGTAGTCTGCTTTACGTGCTGCTATTTTGCATCCAGGCTGGCCTGCAGCACAGGCCACCACAGGTCTGAGGAAGGCTGGATAAGCCATTTTTTAATCTGCTGAAATCAGCGAACAAATCTCAGATATCGAACAAGAACATTCTACATCCTTGTTCGGGGATGGAGGGGGTACAAAATGAAATAATAATGAATACACCTGACATTAATTAAAAGGTACAGATCAGGAAACAGATCATTTCTCATTTCCAAGTGAGTGTAATGAGATCATATCAGTTATTGTGGGAAAGCATCTTAAAATGAGCTGCAATTATTGAGATCGGTATCTATATCTAAATTTAGTTATCATTTTACATGAAAGCAGCAGATTGCTGTAGCCATTCCATACCCTGGTGAAGTATGTTTCAGCTGGCACTGAATCATCTGGTATTTAGCCATGTTCTGTGCGGTATTTAACCTATTTTTCAGCTACGTCTGGTGATGTTCCAGTGACCAAAATATCACGACTCTATCTCTTCTTTGATTCTTTGAATGGAAGATCTCGCTGGTGTTTGGTGCCTCTAGTGGAGTTTAGTAGCTCTGGCGGCACCACAGTGGATCATCGTAACCACACGCATAAAGAAATGGATTACCGCACAGATCAGTGGACTGGCCGACCTAGAAAATACTGACGGACTGACTAGCGCACACACACACACACACACACACACACACACACACAGTTAGAGGGGTCCTCCATCATCCATCATCCATCCCTCCTTCCACCCTCCCACTTTGTTTACATTCTCCTCCCTCCGGGCTGCCCATCTGTTTCTCTGCTCTCCAATACTCTGATTTACTCATCGGCACCAAGGTTTAATCAAGAGGACGCAGACTGAGCTGCGCTCCTGATGCAGACTGCGTTTGAACTTACTACATGTAATAATACATCAGTACAGATTTTGTGTGTTCCCCACCATGTAACAGTTTGTCACTTTCTGCAGCGCAGCGTCTGACAGTGAGATAGAAAATGTCAGTTGTTGACAGAATCAGATTGACAGCATCTACTTCCAGTGGGTTTATAGATGGGGGATGCGAGGTTTCCTAGCGACAACCAATCCACTGGGTCCATCTAAATAATTGAAGTAAACGGTGAGGGAGGGAAAGGAGCAGGCTATTGGATTTGTTTTAATGATGCACTTAATGTGAAGGTGTGTTATGTAATACTGCTGCGTGCCGTGTGTTCTCTCTCTCGTCGTTTCACAGGAGGTATGGAAAACTACTAGTTACCCTTGACACCTAAGTAACCCTGCAAACAGGAAGTGATGTCAAAGTGATGTCACTGTGCATTCCTGGAAACAAAACGGATTCAGTGTTGGAAAATCCTGATCAGTGATTTGCTGTAGTATGGATCCAGACTATTTTACGCACACATACGCAGATGGAAACTAGTAAGAGTCGGGAGAGTCATGATTACATATCAATAGACTGGAACAATTATATAACGGAGTCCATCATCAACGTGTGTGGTGTAACTACAGCAACTGTTATGTATCTGTATTTATTGTAAACTCTCTGAAACTACAAGATAAGTGTGTGATTATTGAAGTCACATTGCAATAAGATGGATATACATGCACCTGCTTCGTGCCTGCATGCATGAAAATTACATATATATATACGTTGAATTGCCTTTGGGCTTGAAAATTGCCAAGATTTTCCAAAGCTACGTAAATTAACACTGAATTGGAGCACTGAGGGCACCATTTACCGTCATTAAAGGTCCAGTGTGTAAAATTTAGGAGCATTAATTGGCAGCAATGTTTTCATTAGTGTTTAATAACCTGAAAATATGATTTCTCTTTTCGCTGTCTCAAAATTAGCTGTTTATATCTACAGAGAGAGCGGCTCCTCTTCCATGGAGGCAGCCAGAGTTTTTCCTACATGCTTGGAAGGGAAGGGTGAGGCATGGGAGAGTATTCAGTTGGTTGCAATCTGCAACTTCACTGCTAGGTGGCACTAAATCCTACACACTGCACCTTTAAGTAAAATGTTGTAGATTTAAACGACAGGCTGTTTTGCCCTGATTGATTCGTAATCAGGGGCTTCAGAAAAAGCTACAAGTACCTACAGAGCTTTAGTGACACTGATTAACTGGCCAATCAGTGCAGACTTGCCTATAGTGTAACATGGTACCAGTGTGGACATCTTAATTAATCTGGATATTTTAATCAGTGTTAAAAGTCATTTTATTGACAAATTTAACATCTTTGTCTTTGGAGAAAAACTGCGTTTACCGTTGGTTTTACAGTTTAATTGGTTTGACTAATAGAACTTGTGTTTGAATATGTCACTTTAAACTTTAACATCACCTGTTTGAATTTATAACACATCTAGGTTGATTTGTTTTCTCCTTGTATTAAACTGTTCTGTGACTGTGTGGTCTGATTTGAATGATTTATCATCAGGACTGAAGAGGAGAAACTACAATGAAGACATTTCACCAGCATCGTGTACGGATCAGACACCGTGAATGAGATTTAGTCCTGCCTCACACACCACACTCATCCATCCTCCCCAGTGATTGGCTCTCCTCTGGTAGCTTCTGCACCGAGTGCATTATGGGATATCAGCAGAGGCATTCAACCTTGTATATCTCTTATTCTCCTTCTGTATCTCAGTGTTCATCTCTCTGTTTGTCTCCACCATTGTTCCTTCCTCTGTGTCGTCACTGCACATGAGCAGCATCCCAGCATCTCTTCCTGCATTCCTCCACTCCTCCATCTTTCCCAGTGTTCACGCTTCTCAAGGTGACTCACCACAACGGCATCTCTTCAGTCTCTCCCTCGCTCTCTGCCTCCATTATTCAGCGTCAATCACTGCATCTTGGTCAGTTTTCATCCAAACAGGAGCTCCTTGTGAGGCCCACAGCGGCTGACCTTCGTTTAATCTCAGCCTCTCCATCCTCTCACCCCGCCAACCCGATCGTTGCCTCCCGCAGCAACAGCCCCTATCAATCGATCTCCCCCGCCTCCACTACTGCCTATTTCACCCCAGCCTCCTCTCACTTCACCCCTCCCGGTGGCAAATCACAGCCTGAACATGGGAGTTTCCACTCCCCCACTATGTACACACACACACACACACACACACACACACACCGCTCTCCTCCTCTCTTTGACGCAGTAGTCAGTGGAGTTGTGTGCACGGTTTCCCCTCTGGCGATCTAGTGGTCGGCATCACAAACCGTGACGGAGAGGCAGCATTTCCACGACTCGGCCTGAATGTTCTCTCATCCCATGCCCCCAAACCCGGATGTGGAGCAGAGGAGAAGCCACTGGCCATCATAGTTCATTAGCAGTGATGGACCGTGACACCATGGACACTGAGAAATGCAGCTACAGTTATCTTATATTACATATTCACATATAGGCTCCACATGCCTCAACATAACCACAACTGCTTGCTCCAAGAGTTTATGCAACTCCATAAAGCCATATAAGCTTGTAATATGTCACTGCTAAGTACAGACGCTGGATAAAGCCATATAATAACACTACAGGGAAGTTACAGTGATTTTTCAGGAGGAATGACATCATGGAGCCTCAATTTAGTGTCTGGAACAGGATGTCCTTTGTGACCTGAGAGATCAGGGAGTTTTTGTGAGGTTGCTGGTGATAAAATGAGAAGGTGGATGCTGTTGGATGTGTCTACCCTTGTGGAGAGCACGTTCCTTTGGGACCCTTCAGTCGACATTATAGGAGTGGAGAGGGGGGTTTGACCAACGTCGAGGAACCATTTTGACGCACTTGTCTGTGCCCATTTGGTACCCAGACTTAAAGCTGCCTCTACACCCCTCACCAAGCACCAGCACTGGTGATAGCCACGACGCGCCCACCGTCACATTATGTAATGTTTGAATGAAAATGCACCAAAATGGTTGTCAAAAGAAAAAGAAAAAATCAGAGCTTCATGGTTTTTGATCCCAGCCCCCAGCCTCTGGATTCACCACCTCACAGCCTCAAATAATATCATAAATTCACGCCTTTCTAGCTGTGCTTTAGAAGAATATCTAACAAGACACACAGCTGCACACATGCAGACAGATTTGGAGGAATGACATGATACTCCGCAGTCTGGGCTGCGGTTTGCACCACCGGTAGGTTGCACATTCCTGTGCGTAATTGCGCGTTCCACCTGCATATTAATCACAAACCATTTCATGCATGCAGTTTGGATAAAGGTGTGCTTCAGACATGTGTGAATCTCCACCGTCGTGTAAAGCGGGTCCGGCAGCTGGTGCCAGATGTTCGCTCGGTGTAATCGGTGGATGAAGCAGCAAACACTCCGCCACCAACGCTCCCCTTAACACCCCCTCCCAGATAATCGCTCATTTCTGGGGGAAAAGAAACGACGTTGTTCGGCACACTGGGGGGACCCCGTCCCCTGATTACTCGTTACATTACGTTTGCGCTACATGAGGAGGTGGATGTCAAACGTTCATTTTCTCAGATGAGTGACTGTGTGCAGGTGTTAAATAACTATTTGACTGATTAACCTCACTGCCATCTTCACTAAAGGGTGATAGCAATAGTGACATAACTGTAATGTGGCTGCAGATACTGACACACCGTTACTGTAACGCGTTACCACCCTGCACCGGCTCATTCGGAGTCTGGACGCGGAGGATTGACTCACAAATCCGGCACAATATTCCTTAAAAAAATAGGCACCAAACATCCGCGGTATTATAAGAATATCTAAGCCGTTATCACAACTGGTAACACCCTGATAAATGACGTTACCTAATGTAACGTTAACGGCTTTCAAAGAGCAGTTACAGCCGTTTAACGGACACCAATTCACGCGGCATTGCGGTTATTAGTCACCTCAACGTTAACGTCAGCTTAAAGTAGTCGTTACCTCTCCCACCGTGTTCAATGTCATTTTAACATCACGCCCGTGCCTCCATACACGTTAACCCTTTCCCTAACGGACACACCGACTAACCGTTAACGTTATAAAACACACACACAGCGCGGCTAACTTTTTAAAACAGAAGCCGACATTTTGTTATTTTATTCGCTAAGTGGAGCGGGAAAAAGATGCAGCTCTTACCCCCATCTTGGCGCAGTCAGTCGGGTCTCCTCTGAAGATGAATCGCTTTTCGGCTTGATTCAATCAGAATAGCTGATTATTAAGGCGGGGAGACGAAGCAGATAAAAACAAACAACTGATGATGACAATACAAAACGTCTCCCTTCAAGTTGATAGATATTGCTCAACTGACAAAAAAAATAACTAGCTAAACGTAATATCCTAAAATATCATTCTTTTTTTAAACGTAAGGTAACTTGACAAGGCAGAGTTATATCGAACAGCTCTAAAGGTAAAGCTGCACCCCGTTCAGGTGAACCTTAAACGGGTTTAATTTGTTGTTTTTGTCGACATAAAGTGTAAAAATGATGCGCAGCCGTTGGTGTTTCTTCACCAACCTTCTCCCTACGAGGCGCAAATGATGCCGGTGGAAAGTAGTCCCGCACAGCAGGCTCCTTCTTCTTTCTTCGGATGCTGTCTCCCTCCGCGGGCTGTGCTCAGGCTGCCTCAGCACTTCACCAGGCGGGGGGGTTCCTGGTTGTCACTGCGCGGATGAAACAAGAACCAACGAGATCCATGTTATAAAGACACTTTTTACCATATATCTCTTGTCTTTTATAATTGATTCTGTCTATTTTTTCACTTTGATTTATTTATTTGGTTAGCTGTCTGTTTATTTATCTATCTTAACCTTTATTTTTGTCTATATATTTTATTATGCATTACTTTTTTTTTAAATCTAACTATTTATACATTTCATTTAATTTAATAATAATAACCTGCTTCTGGTGTTTCCTCACTGCAAGATAATAAGATGGTGCTTCCTCAGTTTGTGTTGTGTTTTTCTTTATAAAGGGGTGGGGTGGAGGGTGATGTGTGAACTACTTTGTGTTGCATTTAATGTCTTTTATGACAACAAAATGCAGTTTAGGCTCTAACCAGAAGTACAAAAAGGCAGTAAAGTGCAGAGTATTGTACATATGAACCGGGATATATAAATAACAATGCAAATATAAATATGAATATGTTATAAGATGTATACAGTGTGAACAGTATAGTATGGACAGTGTGAAATATATACGGCTTGTGCAGCAGCAGCAGCAACTACAGTATTAATGTAATTATTGGTGTAATTATACAGTGCAGGTTAATTAAGCAAAGATATATTGTTTCAAGGATCTGCCGTGGTTGATATTGTCCTTTAGCTGTGCAAATTCCCCAACAAATTTGCACTGAATGAAATAGCCAAAATCACTGATACAGTGAAGCTGGAGCATCTGTGGTCCCTTCAGGGTTTGTAGCCGCTGGGCAGTTGGTACTGTTGCTCTGCTTGTTATTAAAATTAGTCACAAAATGTGACAAAAATATGTATGCAAATGAGGCAGATATAACTGGAATATGCTTGGATGCTCCCTTTATGCTAATCAGATTGTAAACGTTACTTTGTCTCTAGCCAGTAGATGTGTGATATTTCAAATGAACCTACAGAATTATAATTGCGTATTATAACTCTTCAATAAGATGAAATAAGGCGTCTTCTTCTTGGATTTTTTAGTTGGCAGCAGCAAACAAACATGTGAACAAAGTGCACATCTGCATCATCAATGTCATCACGGAAAAATATTTTTGTATACTATTCTCCGCCGTGCACAGCCTCCTGCTTTACTCATCTGTCAAACAGATGTGAGCAGCAGTGCAGCACACAAAACATGGGAATGTTTTAACTTCCCGCTGACAGTTAATTAAGAGGAGAAAGGAGAGGAGAGTAGGGTCGAGGAGGAGATGAGAGAACAGGGAAATAATCAGAGAGAAAACAGGGAATGGAAAGAATTCCCAAACAAGAAATCAAGCCTGAGCTCATTCTTTGGCTAGAATAAAGATGGCTTACAAAGTGCTAATATGGGGAATGAAAGCCCGCCCAAGGTACACAGAGCGAGCAGCATGAACTGAAAACAGAAATCACATGGAAACAATGTGATGTTCATGGTCGGTCAGAGAAAAGCTGTGGCTTCACATGCTTTATTTCTGTATGCACCACCTGCTGTGCAAGATTAGACAATTACACTGCTGTTTTTAGAGCCTTCAAATGGAGCAGGGGGCTATGAATATTATGCAGCTGCCACACACACACACACACACACACACACATATACACACATGCACCCATCCCAACTGGGGTAATTCAACTGCGAACAGCAAATGAACGCAGGGGAAAGCATACTATATTGCATAACACATGAGCAAATGAGACAGTGATCAAGTGAGTGTGTGTAAATGTCTGGTTGTCACTGCACAGACGTGTGTGTTGCTATGCAAATGTTTGTCTGTGAATGCCTGTGAGACTCTGTTCGTCCTCGTCTGCCTGCCTATGTGTGTGTGTGTGTGTGTGTGTGTGTGTGTGTGTGTGTGTGTGCAGCCACTGTGTCCAGATGGGATCAATACCCCCCTCTATTATAATTGAAGTGTGGCCTGGTTTCTGTGCTGCTTTGTCATCCCTCCAGCATGCACCATCAATCAAGTTTTTTTTTCCTCCAGCATATTTTAAAACTGAGCAGGAGAAATTTTTGTCGATACTCACACATCAAAAATTAAAGCAGGATAGGCGTGACAGCAGGAAAAGGTTAAAAAAAATAGGTGTAATGTAGCAGCCACATGGGCTGTACTGGCATGGAAGCAAGATATCTGATATTTGTGAAAGTGGGTGCCAATTGGAAATAAACACAAAGCACAACACAGTGGGAGACGCCCATAGTTTCCTCATTCCGTTCCAATGAGTCCAGTAATAACTAAATGCTATGTCGCAACTACAGCATGTCAGCCCAACTTCATGCTGCTAAAAAACAGAGTTTGAACATTATTATTGAAGAGATTACTGTACGTCTGTCAGACGGATTAACCGGTCTTTTAATTATGTTTTCATGTTACCCTACAAATCAGTGGTTGGGTTAATGCTACAGGATGAAGTCCACCATCTATAAAATTTGATTATTGTGATTTAGTGGGGTTGCCCAACCTTAAAAACTGTATCTTTAGTTATGTCATGTTTGGTCTGGAGGTGTACTTTCAACAATACAGATGCTACTAAATGTATACATATATACTGCTCACCGTTATTATAGGAATGCTACAGGTGTGTCTCTATGAGCCTGTCACACTTCCACCATTACACGTTGCTACTTGATGGTACTATTCTATATTAGAGCGATATTACACGAGAAGGAGTGCTGTTATACTGAATATCAGCACGACTGTGATTCAGTTATACAGTAGGCACGAGGCCGCAGAGGAAAGGACTGTCTATATATGACGTCCTTTATCTCTTGTTTCTAGTGTGATGTGTTTTCACGGACACGTAATGAATTGTTCAAATGTCATATTTCTTAAAGGGAGTTTGGTGTTATTATATTTTTCCCAGACAGTGCAGGGAGCTTTAGTTTGATTCAAACTGCTAATATGTTTTTTTTTTTAACATTTTGTCAACGCTACAGAAACACTCGGTAACTTTTAAGTATGATAAGGTTGTCTAACGTTGACTGCTGTTAGTTATTGGTTTGATTAATGGTTGTGTATTGATTACTGACGGTAGCTGATCAGTTTGTTACAATCTAAGTTAGATGGCAACTATTAATTAATATAACGTGAAGCGGAGTGATACATGTAGTTGTATGTAACTAACTGTTGTATAAAAAGGTATACGGGTACAATATAGTGTAGAATTGAGCATTTATAGTATATAAATAGAGAATATTATAGATCCAAGATGAAGCTGACAGAAGGGCTAGACTTAGAGAAAAAAGGGTCCAATTAAAAGTCCATCTGCTACTTCAGCACCACAGACAGCGGCATTGATTAGACTACTAATATTTCAGAGTCGTGGTCACGGCCATAGCTTATAACTTCACATGGTCACATAAAGGATCAGTGAACGAGATTAAGATATTTACCTAAACAACCCCTCTGCTACTGCTACTAAGAGATGAAGGGAGGGGATGGTAGGTTAACAAGAATTTGGTCTGCTAACAAGGAGTACGGTGTTTTTTTCCTCATAACAATACAGAATATCAGCTCTGTTTATTGCACACCACCACTCACCTTTTCATCAGTTTGTTGTCCTGGGCAGCTCTCAGGTCTGTGCAGCAGAGTTTAAACAGGGTGCTGCTGAAATGCTCAGTACATCTTTTTCATAAAGGTTAAAACAATAAAGAGTGTATTTGAAGCTCTGAGAGGAAAAGAAGCAGAGATCCAGGGGAGAGAGGGGACAGAACAGAACAAAAACATTTCAGAAACCTGTCACCATAGCAACAACTGTCAGGTAACCGTGGCTCCCTAATCATCTAGCTGACACAAAACACAATTGAGGAAATTGGAAACAGGATGAATGGGTGGAGGGGGATGAAAGCCGACCAAAATGAAAAAGATGTATAAGAATAAGGTAAAAGTAGTCACAGAATCTTACTGATGCTGATTATTATCAGCAACCAAATGAATCTGATTAATGGATGTGAGAAGATCTTGTGATGGTAAAAATGCTTTGTCACTGTTCCCATCAGAGACCAAAGGGAGCTGCATTTCATTTGTAATCACAGAGGATCTAAGGATTGATTTCTTATCTGAGCTGAGTCCAGTCTGTCACACAGACGCAGGACTCAGACGCTGTCTGTGAGACAAACACTAATACACACTTACAAATACACAAACACTGCTGATCAAACTTCAGATCAAATCAGCAACTTTCCAACAAAAATCCTATAATTGTGTCCATTCTTATTTGGAGTTTGGTCATGCATAAAATCTTACCCTGACTCATCTGCTCTTCCCCATGAAAGCAGCATCGTACTGGGACTCAAAGCTGGAATCACAGTCTGATGGTAGACTGCAGATTTTAATTTACTGCTCTGCCAGGATTGTGCATTGCTATAATATGCATAGAAAGACCTGAAAAAGAATGAGAGTTTATAGGCGTTCTAGTGGCCCTATTAGGTTGTGCTTAAACAATGTGCTTAGCATACTAACAAGCACCAGTGACACTACTAATATGCTAATATTAAAGGGGACTGACTGATTTTACATGCCAGAGTCTGTTTTCAGAAGTTGGGGAGTATCGCTTTGTGAAAAAGTTGTAGCTCCAGATGTAGCTGCATAAAATCTGAAAAATTAGAAGAAAAAAAAAAATTTGCTTGAGTCAGCATCAAGATCATCCGTGGATGTGAAATTAGACAAGTGGCTTCTGCTGCTCATCCCTGCTTGAGGCTAGCAGCTCGAGGCTATACTAGCTAGAAGGTGGAAGACAATATTTCGTGTTCTGCGTCATCGATTTAGATCCTTTGTTTAAACTGTCATAAGGGTGCAAAGCTAACAGTAACGTGTACCATGACTCTCATCTTTGTTTAGCATGTTACCGTGCTTACATTTGCTGTGTGCTGAACTCAAACTACATCCAAGGATGACGGGAATGTCTTTAGTTAGGTAGTTAGATAAACCACAATATTGAACTAACTGAATTTTTGGCATGAGATAAGAAGTTTTTACAGCTACCATCTAAGAGTGGTAGCGAATAATGTGATGATGTTGAGAAATGGTACAAGAGAAGAGAAAACTTTGACCTTTGAATTTGTGATTTTGGGCTACATGAATAAAATTGACTTGACCTGCTGGTGGTGCCAGAGGAAAAATCAGAGGATCGTTAAAATCATTAGGATTCCTCCTCTGGGGGCCACGAATATCTGTACAAAATTTCATGATTATGTATCCAGTAGATGTTGAGATATTTAAGTCTGGACCAAAGTGGTGGACGACCAACACAGCCGTTTTTATTGCAAATTCTGATATCATTTGTTATGAGTATGATCTAAAGTTATGGAGTCCCCACCCTCTTTCATAGCACTCTGTATCTGTTTCAAGTTCAGCCCTAAGCATTCAGATCTGGGGGCTTCCCAACACAACCACAGTCCTCTGAGCAGCCCTTCTGGAGCAGCTGTGGGGTTAAGTGCCTTGCTCTGGGGATCTCTGTGGTATTCACTGATGCAGTGGAGGGTGTTACGCTCTCATTTCCCTTGCCAAGACTTTTCCAGCATGTCTGGGGATTCAGGTCACAAGCTCCAACCTTTAGCACACAGTCTCTGTAAATGCCACAGTGTGAATGTCCTACTTAGAGGTCTAACGGCACTCGTGTCGGATCACCGGTCTGTGATTTTAGTTTAATTGGACTATAAGAAGTCAGTTACCAAGAGAAAAACAAAACCCTTAAAGCTTCAGCAAAGTAACACCTAAAGTAACGGTACTGTGTGTGTGTGTGTGTGTGTGTGTGTGTAAGTACCTGTGTGAACAGGATGCCATGCATGCTCTGATGAAAATCATCGCTGCATCACCGAGCCCAGACATGTCCTGCAGATATAAACACAAACACACATCTGAAAGGTAAATGAGCAGACACATAGCCATACCAATACGACAGGTGTTTGCATGGTTCAGGTGTAATGACTGCACAGCCTGAGACATACAACAGGGGATACACACACACACAGACACACCTGCTCACAGATCCTCTGTTGAGTGTTGCTGAATCTCTGGTCATGTGAGAATAAGAAGCCTTTCTGGTGCCCTTAAAGCCTGAAGTGGCTGGTGAATGTCAGTGATCAGTGTTAACTAGCAGGCTAGATGCTAGTTAGGCTGATTGTTATCCGGCCTTGCAGCAGACTCAGAAATGCTTTTGGTTTATGAACCAGCACAGCCTCTGCAGATCATCTGGTTCTTCTCTTTTAGCTGTTCCACAAAGCAGAACAAAAACATTTGGTGATGCTTCTTTCAGCCGCTACACTCCAAGCTGCTGGAACAGACCTCCAGATGACAGTGTTGTAGTACTCGAGATCGGTCTCTAGACCACTTTTTGAAGGTCTCGTCTCGGAATCGATGTCTCGGTCTCGGACAAAGAGGACTTCAGGATTTTATTTTGAGATTGTCAAGCTGATGTGCTCTGTGTTTCTGATTATTCACCTAATAATGTCTAACTTGTTTACTGAAAATACGTATTTACTTTATGGTGAACCAATGTTGGTGCACCGCTGAAGAGACTAAGACAAGTTATGGTGAAAGTATCTGAATGAGTGATGAGTGAATGTTGTTTTGCAGTCTGTAGTATTAGAGCAAACAGCTGTGTGGTGCAGAAA
Source organism: Sciaenops ocellatus (assembly GCA_033000465.1). Lineage (NCBI taxonomy): Eukaryota > Metazoa > Chordata > Actinopteri > Sciaenidae > Sciaenops > Sciaenops ocellatus. The sequence continues at coordinate 22,012,220 of CP136873.1, forward strand.
ACTAAAGAGAGGACTGGTGGAGGTTTCACCACGAGACCACGAGCCAACGCCTGCAAAGTTCCTCCAACAAATCAAACTCAGTATTTTTATAAAGCAGGTCATTAAAAAAAAAGAAATGAAAACAAACTAGTTCAGTTATAGGACTGGGAACCTAACAGAGCACCTTTAATATTAACCATCGAGTATTCAGCCAAGCTGTAGTATACATACATATTTTATATTTGAAAATGTATAAAAGGAAATCTGTGGGACTTACTGAGAAGGCTGGGAGGTATATTTGGTGAATATAAGCTACGTGTTAGCCAAGTTAAATTGACTGCATACTGTCTGGTCTCGTCTTGACTCGGTCTCAAAGTCTTGGTGTTGTCTTGGTCTCGATACACGCTGGTCTCGGTCTTGACTACAAGACTGCCAGACGATCCGAGAAGAGCTCAAAATATTGATATTTTCTCTTTTATGTAGTGTTTTATGATCTTATGGTTTCATTATTTATCCTCATTTATTATCATCACTTCTATTTGTTTTATTTTCTTTCTATTAATATAGAATACTTTTTAATCAATTGAATTTGAGTATTTCATCGTTTTCATTTTATTGTTATTTTTTTTTTTATTATCACTCATGGTTGAATCTGTGCGCATTAGTCTCCTTTCTAACATCCCGTGTTGTTGTCAGTTGCGTGCAAAGCACTTTGAATTTGATTTGTTTGAAAGGTGCTATCCAAATAACGACTGATAGATATGATTGTATAGTTAAGTCAGCTTTGTGCAGCCAGTTTGAAGTCTCAGTGCATGAAAACAGATTCAGAAAGAGAAGATGATAGACTCAAAAATACTAACTCTAGTTGTTCAGCAACACTAACTGTTGTTGTTAGGGGGAAATGACAGCACGACTGGATCTGAAACATACATAGAAGCATATATGAAGATCAGGGGTATTAGCTGAAAAACACATTACCAAAATACATAACTAATGGCTGCAGGCTTTTCAGTATATGACGGGAAGTGTTCCAAACAGCTTCAGGATCAGCACTCTGGACAGTGCCTGTGACACATCAATGAAAAATCAGTTTGTTTGGACATTAAAGAAAGAGACAGAGACATTAAACTATGACTGTGTGCTCTACTTCAGTGGCCTCCTTCTTTCCACTCTTCTCGCTTCCTGCCTTTTTTCTTTTTCCTCTCTTGTACCTTATCTGCCCTCCAGCTGTTTGATCTCTCTCTTCGCTTTCTTCTCCGAGCCTGCGTCCCTCCCTCCTCTCTCCATCGCTCCTGCCATTTTTACTTCAGACCAAAGAAAACAGCAATTCTGGGGAGAAGGTGAGTTTCAGTCTATTTCTCTTCTAAATTAGCATATCAGAGACATTTTCATGGAGTTGGTTTCGCTCTCTCTTCATTTGTCTTTCCGGAAGTCTCATATTGGACGGAGCAAAACAGCAAATACAACATACAGAAAGGAACATTACTTCACATTTAACATTCAGTCAAATGTTACTTTGAAAGAGCTTTTTATTGCTTCTATTAATCTCGATTTAAACTCAAAACCTGACCACAAATAATGAACCACAGTGCCAAACTGGATCTAAATACCATTTTTCTTTTCGTCTCTCCATAAAACAAACTTCTCCTGATGGAGCACTGGGTTAAACTTTTTGGAAGTGCTGCACTGCTGAATGAATAATTCACACTAATATACGTTAGCTTCTATTTTTGTGTATTTGAATGTGTAGTTATGTGTGTGTGTCACCAGCTCCGCTTCCTTCTCCTCCACCTACGCTCAGTGCACTTTCTGCTCCAGTCAGATATCTGATCTTTTAATAGAAACGCTGGCCCGAGCTGTAGCTACAGCGCTGGATTTACACCAGGAATGTTCTTCCTCAGTGAGAAGGGAAGGCAGATATGTATAGACGAGCAGGTGTACACCACGTAATTTCCAATCTCCACAGCCATTTCTCAAAGTAAAGGGACAGAAAAGCACCCAAAACTTAACACAATATTGGCACAAATGACAAGCTAAAGGCTAAAGCAGCCACTTTATGCCATTACCCCTAAATCATGAGCCATTATACCAGATAATAACCTAATAAATGCATAGTAACTCACTATTAAGTCATTTTCTGTATGTAAAATGTCTTTCCATCACTAATATCCATTTTTTCTGACACTATTCTTGAACAACATTGGAGGTTTTATGTACATTTGTATGAGCTATTCTTGTTTTGTAACAAATTGCATGGATCGAAGTGTGATTTTGTGCAGGATCCTGAATTTTCACCATTCTACACAGATGATTTAAGAAAAAGAGAGATTGACCATTAGTCTCCATGAACACTATCAGGTATCATTCCTGCTTCACTATTTCGATGCTGTGTAAACAAAGTGTGCAGCTTTATGCCCCTTCTTTATCACAGACACTGACACAGTCTGAAAACCAAATTTAAATCTCCATAAAAACTGTCTGGTGTAACGTTAAAGTCACTCTTTCAGCTGCTCTGCGCTCAGATGCTGAATTCAAAAACACTCTCCTTCCAGTCTGATGTCACTCGAATCAGACGATGTGAGGCTATAGAGCTGTATGCTAACGTGTTGTATCTATAAATACACTGTGGTTGAAAACAAGTAATCAATAACCAGTGAAGGGCAGGAAGTCGGTCTGACCTTGCTCTCTCTTTAGAGGCCCAAACAGAACAAAAAACAGCATCCTCTGCCAACCCAACACGCTATTTGAACTGCTCACAATAAATATTTCAAGAGAGGAGAAAAAAAAGGCACTTTGGGAGAATCTGTGTGTGAAGCAGGAGTTGTTAAACACAATCACACCCCTCGCCCCATCCCTCCCTCCCTCCCAGCTGGTGCTTTGCCGTGGCAAAGATGGCTGCTGTCCGGGACAATAAGAAAAAAAAAGCTATGCTCTGCTGCTGTCTCTTTAAAGCCCTGCTCCACTGTGACAGCCAATCACAGGCCAGGAAATGTGGCTAGACCGTCCTTGTCGACGACCTTGATGGAAGAGGAGTGAAAAACGGAGCATGTGTGAGGGTGGATGGGAATGATGAATGAAGGAGGAAGACGGAGGGAGAAGGTTTATAAGCGAAGCCTCTCCCTGCCTTTTTTGCTCTCATATACACTCTAATCTCTCTTTCTTTCTCCATCCATCACACACACACACACACACACACACACATATATGCACACACAGTTTTCCCTTCGTTCCTCTCTCCTGACAGCCCCGCAGAGTGTTGCATAATTCCCAGCGTGGGGGAGGCAGGACAAGATGGAGGGTGGGATGGTGGTAAGGCGAGAGAGGAGGCAGCAGGGAGAATGACTCACGATGCAACATGTACGACGACGACAACACACTGAGCTGAACCGCTGAAATCATCTCATACTTAAACACTGCAGCGCCAAGGGGCATGAACGCTGCACTCACACAAACAACCTGTAACTCTGAGTGACGACATCATTTCTTTTTATTTCTTATTCTTTTGCATTTCGGCATTTTGGATGAATCTTTAATAATCCTGAAACTTTGACCGATAGAGGTGTGTTCTTCAGAAGTGCTCGTCGGCTCGGTTAGCGGCGTAAAGCTAACGAGGAGTGAAAGATAATTTCTCAGTAGAGATAATATAGATCATGAATAAGGGATGAGACGTGTGCTGTCACTGTAACATGAAACCACTTTATCTTTAGATTAGAGATATCAAACCTACGGTGACTCAAGACTGTGTGAGTGGCTGCTATTACTCTTCAGTGTGTAAATATTTCAAAGAAAATGAGGTTAGAGGGTTGAACAAGAAAGACGTGTGAGGTGCAAACCGAATGTGATACTGAGATTATGATGTTGGACACATAATCTTAAACTAACATAAAGAAACTGGATGACAGTCTGGTGCTGACATGGTTTCAATCTTTGTGTTATGTAATGCAGTTACCCATGATGCTTTGGAAAACACCAGAATCTTTTTTCACATCAGTCGCTTTAGCTTGATTTTGCAAAGATTGTTCTTTTCCCAATCATAATCATGTAATGTGTGTGTTCGTCTTTTTTTGGGTCTTTTTCTGAGCGCAGTCCTTCAGGTCTGTCAAGCTACTCACCTGAGTGATGGAACCACCTCAGAGAGATGGAGACATCTGTCTCAGTCTCTCGCTCTTTGTCTTCCATAATGCTGATGTTTCATTTGGCCCACAAACAAATGCCATCTTTGTTTCCCTGGAAAAAAAAACAAACACACACACACACACACACACACACACACACACACACACACACACACACACACACACACACACACACACACACACGGAGGTGTTTAGAGGTGTCAGGATGACCTTGTAGAGGAAATCACCGGCCATCCATCATGTTACGGCTCCAGCGGAGCGAAGAACGGGAGATTTGATAAGACCTTGAGATAAAAATTGGTCGATTTTACACTGCAGGGCCACACGAGGCTTAGCTGAGACGCTGGACATGTTATTGTACAGTATCTCTAACGCTTAAATATGTTACGTGCATTTATGTTACGTACTGAAGGAGTTATGCACATTTCATTCAGCACAATCACTAGAAAACGTCAGATTTTTTACATCTGCTGAACTGGATTATCTGAGGACGTACATAATAAACAGATGTGCAATGGGAATGGGTCCAACTGGGATACATACATGAGTGGACACAATAATATGAACACCTATTATATCAGCAGAAATCATGTGTGTTGTAGAATCGCCATGGAAATATGTAAAAATACGCTTACAACTGTTTTATAGGACGGAGATGAACATTGTAAACTCAGCGATAACATTGTTCCAAACATGTTTTATAGTGACGGCATGAGCCACAGCATTAAGAATTTATATTAACAGTTCTGCACTCGGTGTAGTGCATTTATACGTCTTTATTAATGGCTTTACAAGCCATGGTCAGCACGTTATTTATTATTAAATATCATCGTGCTTCACTGTGAATTTTAGATGTAGAATTTTGAATCTTAACAAGTATGTTAGTGTTTTATTTTGATTTTTAGAGATCAGTAGAAACACGCTGCTGTAGCTGTTGATTGACACTTGAATGTCACATAAAAATTAAACGTGGCGTTATCCGCATGCCTGTTAAACGTTTCAGCAGTACTGTTTCTCGCAGCTGTTTAACACAGAGACAAGAGGAATGAGTTAGCCTTGCTTTAGCCTTGTTTGTCCACGTTGTAAACCTCACAACCGCACCCTCTGATGGGGTTACTGCACCTTTCCTCCGGAGTAATGGAGGGAGGCGGCGCTGGGACACGTTCTGTAATGTCTGTACATTAATCTTGGGTGACTTGTTCCATAAATATAAAGGGAGAGGGCACAATAACACCTTAATGTTAAATGTAACCCAGTGCAACAACATCATGAAGTACTTAGTAGTATTATTTATACACTTTGTGTATCGTACAGTGTGTTTTCAACAGTTGAATTGGCCTCTGTTGTGACGGGGACAGACACAAAGAGAAGAGAGAAACAGGCACACGCGAGTGTTGTCGCTGCTGAAACTCATTGTCATTTTGACTTGAAGTCATTTCCAAAATGACAATGAGTGCTCTGACCCGTTGAAAATCGTCTCTAAACAGCCTGGAATGAACTCAACTGTGAATCAATACAAACAGTCACGACAAATATTTCTCACCACAAACCTGTGAACTGTGAAGAAAACAACAACCTTCAGTCACGAACGAAAAAACCACGACGACCTCCTCACACCTGAGCTCATTCATCTCAAACCAGCTTTGAGCTGCAGCTCTTCTAAACGTTATTTAAATGTTTATTAACTGTTATACTCTGTCCAGTATATATATAGTAAAATGAGTTTTTGCACTTCTGGTTCACTCGTCTCAGAGCCAGTGGGCTTTTTTTTGAATGTGTATTTTGGTGTTGCGCCTGAAATAAAGTCTGTGTTCAACACAAGCTTCAATGATTTTGATGTGGCTGACATAAAATCCCATTGGCTTTTTGTTGAGGGAACCAGGGCGATGCTAAGACTGATAGACTGGTCACCCCTGGAACACTCAGTTGGTTATTGGTTTAATATAACATGCGACTCATGAGTTTTAGAGGTGCTGGCAGGCAGATTTTGTCACCTTCAGACGGAGCTTGGTTGGGTGTTTCCACCTGTTTCCAGTCTTTATGCTAAGCTAGGCTACCTGGCTGCTGGACATACTTCATATATAACGATACATCTCTGGGAAAGTGTGTTTCCCAATATGTAGAACTATTTCTTTAATAAGAACAAAGCCTCCTTATATTATACAGTTTACTGTTCATTTTATGGATGGATGTTTTAATGAAGGAGATCCAAACATAAAGCACCAGGTGTCTTTACCTTTCCTACTGTACTTTTCAATCAATATCTCTCTCTGTACATCTTTCACCTTCCTATTTCTCTACACACCTATTAGTCACTTTCTCCTTCTCCCTCCACACATCTTTTACTCCACCTACCACCCTGCCATCCTGTCATCCCGTCATCCCATCCATCCATTACAAGGACAGCTGTGGTCACAGTCCGACGGACTCTCCATTTTAACACCAGTTCCAGCATGGCACAGTCTAAAATGGTTCCCCTTCGCGGGACTCACGGGATGTGGAAGCCACGGGGTGATTTAACTTTGGAGCGAAGGCAGCTATGACAGGAACGTTAATGGGGAAAGTCAAAGATTTAGTACTTTTAGGTTTGTGTTTTAGAAACTTCTCTGACAGGCTGCAAATCTCTGCTGCTGTGCAACTCAGAAATATGAAGACAAGAGAGTATTATAACACTGAATGTTCACTGAATTTATATGTAGACATTTACATATTTTATATTACATACGCATGGACATGCAGCTGTGTGAAATACAGTCGTTCATATGTGGCTGATTTATCTGTATGGATTAGATAATATCTCACAACTGGGTCTTCTTGCCTCTCACTCCCACACTCCTCATGCATCCTTGTCATCTTATCTCACCCTTCTCCGCTCTGCATCTATGAATGAATCTGCCAGAGAAAGTGAGTGGGCAAAGAAAAAAAAAAAAACAGAGAGCGAGAGAGAGAGACGGAGAGAAAGGGGAGATGGCGAGTTTAATTTTAGACTCGACACGTAATTCCCCCTCTTTTGCCACAGCTTCTATAAATAAACTTCGCTCTCTCTCTCAACCCCCCTCCACCCACGCAATCACTGTTTGATGGACTAAAGAGGGGAGGGATGGAGGGACGGGGTGGGATGAGAGGGTGTTGCTTAGCAACCCTATCCTGACTTAGCAGGTCATGTGATTAGGAGATGACTGGCATGGAATGTGGTAGTAACACGCTTGTGCCTCAGAGTGGGGCACACATATAGTAGTGACACACACACACACACACACACACACACACACGCAAATGAGCTCTTAAACATGGAGAATCATACAAGTGAAGGATCTCTATCTTGTATGCTTCATGCAAACATAAAACATGTACAAACAAGATAATAGATAATGCATAATTTCCTGTATTGATATGAATATGACCGTGATCAACAGCCACGCCATTAACACTACTACTTTTTGAGCTCATTTATAATTCAGTGAGCAGCAGCAGCAGCAGCAGCAGCAGCAGAATGACACATAACATACGGAGAAACATCTCCTCCGTCTGGGACTGCCTGATATGCTTTTAGAGTCTGATTTAACTGCAGTGTTACGTAACGTACGTACAGGACTTTAAGCTTTTCCGAGGAGGGATAATGGGTGTGCTCTTCCTTTAATGGAGAACTGGCTGCCTCTTAACACATCACTTTACTTCATGATAACGTTTAGAGGAATTCTGTTTAAAAGCAGATTATCCACCGACTCAACAACATCAAATCTGAAACCGAAGAATGACAGAAAATGTCCTGACAACTCCCACAAAGAATGCAGAGTTAGTAAAAACTGGAATGTTATGGAGGTAATTATTAAAATGAACAGCAGCAGTTAACATTTATATTCATGAAACATGAATTTCATTAAGTCTATACATCTTACTAGGGGAATCAGACAGATTCAGGAAAGTTACAAGACATTTAATTCACAGAGAGGCAAAAGAATAATTTAGAAAATATAAAAAAATAAATAAAACGGATAGATCATATAAATTTAGAATAAAGCATAGGCATAACTTGTTTTAGGGAAATGCAGCAGTGAACGTTAAAGCTTTCAGACTGGATTCAGAGATAGCTGCTGCAGTCACGATAAGCCACAAATGTCATGTCATGGCAATTTGTTCCAGCAATGTGTAGCTCAGTGATTTAATGCTGATTCACTGGGTTGTGTGTTGATTCGAGGAACATTTAACAAGTCCGGAGGGGCTGGATATTGCACAAGCAAACCGGAGTTGCACAGATTTTTATGCCCCGAAACCACAGAATGACTTACAAACGTCGCTTTGGATAAAAGCGTCTGCTAATGACTAAATGTAAATGATGTAAATGGGGTTTGGCGGCAGCTTCTGTATGTGGCATGTTGTCTACAAAACTTTTACATTTGCAATAGTCTCAGTCCTTTAATAGTCTTAAAATAAAGACATGAAACTGTTTTTGGGCGTTGTTAGCAAACAACATATTCTGTTATTTAGGTATGGGGATGTGTTGCAATGTTAGTTTGTTTAATTTGGTGACGCGAAGACTCTGTATGTGTCGTACGTTTGTTGTGAACAAAAGATGTCCCAGAGTTGAGCCCTGGGTAACTCCACTCCTGCTTTTGGTTTAGTTTGCCCGGTTCACAGTTGGCAGTTGACACAAATTTATCTTTTCAAGAGCCCCCATGCTGCAAAATGCCATCTATATTTCTCAAGCTACATTGACATGTTTAATAAATGTCATCTCACAGTTTCAGTGGCATAAAAGACAGCCAGTTGAACTCTGGATAAACGTTCATGTCAATTAGATGTCAGGTTTGCCCTGCCATTTCCCTCATTGGCTGCCTTTTAGCCTTGTTGTCTATTCTGAGAGCAAAGTGGGATCTAAAAATAGATGCTGGTCTTTCTATCCAAGCATAAACCAGACGTAAAACATTTTAGGTTTTTGTGTGCCGTGTACTGCAACACGTTATACAACCAAGTCCCCCACAAACACACCGTTGGTCCGCACTTCAAGAACGACATATACAAGTATTTTCTGATGTGACGCCACCAGTAGCTGCTGACATCACTGTTGATCTGATCTTACACTGCTATGATTAAAGTCGGGCTTTGGCACAAAAACAGCCTGGTTAGGGGAAGCCCATGGCAATGGTTTGGGTATGATAACTACTTGGTAAAGGTCAGGGGACATGATTACAATAATAAACAATGATGGAAAGACCTCGGTCATGCTTAAAATAACTGTGACTATGAAAATGGGAAACAAAAACAAGATCTCCAATCTCCAATGTTAAAATCCAACAGTTAGTTGACATCACTGTCTCCTCCTTTGCTTCCTAAAGACAAAAGAGGCTTTGTCAGACACACAGTATGTTGTTTTTGAGCATGAAACTCGTTTTTTATCACACACATGCCAAGACATTGCAACAAGAATCATTATGATGAAAGAATGCATTAAAAAAAAAGAAAAGTGAATTATATCACAAGTTTCAGTGTATTCTTGCATTTATGGATACTGAATAAACTACTATGGAACTACGAATTAAACACCTCACAATGTGCGAGTTGACAGTCTGAAAGACACGAATGAAAACATGCAAAACCACATAGTTTTAAAGATCGGCTCCAGTGGTTTAAATACTTTTTTTCCTGATGATATGGAGTAAAACAATCTTAATCAATGTACACAGCGAGTGCAAAGCAACACTGCAAACTAGGAGCTGCATCCAAAGATGGGTCAATGGTTGCTACATATCCCATAATCCTTTGCAGAAGGCTTCCCCATTATTTGATCAGAGACCGAGCCAGATTGAATGAGATTCAACGAGCCTGACCGAAATAGCAGCTCTAATGTGCATCATCAATCTGGTTAACTGGCTGGTGGTGCAACTATTTTCCCATTAGTGAAGTCGCCGCTCAAAAGTAAATTTGTTTCTAATTTAAATGTATTTTTCTTTTTAAAATATCCAAACGACCTGCGTCCACCTGTAAAATGTCTTCACTGAAGTGCTGATATTCTCAGTCTGACCAGGAAGTAAGCGGTCCTGATCACGCCTCCCTGAGCATTCACCTTGACGGGCCCACAGACCCCCTGTACACCCCCCTCCTCTGCCTCTCCCATTGGACGAGACGTGGAGCCGGAGCAGGCTCCGATTGGTTGCCAGGACCCAGCCTGTTGCTGGGCTGTTTCCATGGAGATCACTATCACCATTTTCCCTGTCTAAGTGTGTGGAGAAGAGAGAGAGGAGGAGGATGGAGGAGATGGATGGAAAGGAGAGACAAACGATGACAATGAAAGGAGAGGAAGATTAGATTAAGGAATGAGGGCGTAATATGAGAGATGGGAGTGTGTGTGTGTGTGTCAGAATGAAGTCAGTGCAGCTGTAACAGGGTGTAAAAAATGGAGTAGAGACGAGAGACCACAGGCGATTAAATGGTGAAGAATTTTGGGATTGCTGCAGTTAAGATGGCGCATTTTTCTCAGATGATGTCTCACCCTGCATCTTAATTTTCCTCTTACAGGATCCAATATACTGAACTCGCGCACGGGCAGCTATACAGGCATGCTCACGCAATCCAATTTTGTGTTTCTCGATGCTGGAAATCTGAATACTTCTGCTCAGATGCACAGAGCAAGGCTGCCCACATCCTTTAGTTTCTGTTGTACAAGAAACAAAACTAACAGCGCACTAAATCAATCTGGGTTTTCCCCAAGAGATGAGTACTAACATAAATTTGATTAATGGGTGTGTAATGTACTAATATTAGACAACAGAGGAGCCTGGCCCACACATCGATTAGCCAGAACATAAAACTGTCTCCCTACAGAACAAACTGTGCCCCCTGAGTCTCTTTCAGTAAGAAACTGTGGAAATTAGTGAGCAAAATGATGAAATTGTGAAGAATTATCGCCATCTTTACTCTCCAAGCATGATTTCCTCCAGCAGAGCTTTGTGCTGCAGCTCATTGGGTTCCTGCATTTAATGGCTGCACACAGCCATGTGGCGCCTGGTGTGATTCATCTAAACTCACCATGCAGGAGAAACCAGCAGCTGTTTTGGCAAGACAAGAACAATATCAGATGTGAATATTTAGCCCAGTGACATCGCTGCTCGGAGAAATTTTCAAGGATAAAGTGGAGAAGAGAGGGATGAGGAGTGACACGAGCAGGAGACAGTGATCAATTATACACCACGGAAAGGTGAGAGACTGAAGGTGTGATAGTATTAGTAGCAGCAGCAGAATAAAGCAGACGTCTGATTTAGTGTCACTGAGAAGTCACACAAACACACACACATGCAGAGTCTTTGTAATTTACAGCTGAGTGCTGATTTATGTTCCTCACATACAGCACAAGACGCCCGCTGCATGCCATAAATGAATTCTCCCTCTAAATGGAAGATGAACCTTTCTTCACTGGCGTAAATCATTTCATGTTCCCCCATCAAACGGAATATTATTTTACCTGCCTGCCTTGAAACTGCATGTGTCTTCCAGCTCTTTGGAGACTTGCTTTGTTAGAATAAAGGCTCTTTTTTTTTTTATGTGTGTGTGCATGGAGGAGATGAAACATCAGGCAGCACTACTCACTGAGGCCTTGTTGGTGATTGTTCTGGAAAATGAGAATGTTGCTTGTTCAGTTTTTCTATGCAGCCAATGTGGAGATTTGTGACAACACCAAAGGTCTGCAGCGATACTGTAATGATGAGGCACACAAGAAAAAAATATATATTCTTATATGAAAACTTAAGCTGTACGTCGATCTAAGCTGCAATTTGTCAGCCTCAGTCATGCATACACTCAACTTTCCTAGAAGAAGATGATGTTAGCATGTTAGCACCCAAAAATTAAGGCTGGCCACAATTACGTCCGTTGGTCTTAAAAATTGCACAATTTTTTGCCATCAGAAGAACTGAGCTGTGAACACAACACTGACATCTTTTAAGTCACTGGCATTGTTAGCAAGCTGTTAGCAATTTACACACCCAGCAGATATTAGAGCAACATTAGCATTCATATGAAGTCGTGTTTCTGCCGCTAATATTACATAAGTCTAATATTCACTCTCCTTTTAGCTGTTGTTGGCGCCGAATAAATAAAATTGAATTTAGCTGCTCTACTAAGTTAACCAACCACAGCTAACTGCGCCTGGTCTGTCTTCTGCTTGCTGCTGAGCAGCGAGCGTACAGCTGGAGCTCAGATCTGCCAAAATGATGATATGATATTGGTGCGGTGAACCAAAAGTTGCAGGCCTGGGGGCCAAAACGACAAACTGAAAGACACTAACAAACCTCTGGCGAGTCAGACGATATTTCTTCATTGGTTTGTCATTAAGAGTTCACTCATGTGAGCCGTTGATAAGAAAAATGCCGATTGTAGCGGCTTTACAGTTCCTCAAAATGGTCTGAAAGCATTGTTATCATAGCCAAGGATAATCACGTGGTTGATGTGCAGCTGTGTGTTGTGTGAACGCATCATTTTATGTATCTGTCTGAGAGGAAGCATCTAAAAGGAGAGAACCTCGAATCAAAGTTTTTTTGATACCCCAACAGACATAGTGTAAAAACTTTCAAAGAAATAATTCTGTTTGAAACTGATCAGACGATTCAGCCGTTACTCAGTCAGGCACCCTACAGCTTTGAGGTCTAGCAGCAGCAGCAGCAGCAGCAGCAGCACACATTTATGAGATGCAGACTGTGATGAATGATACTTCATAGGTTCTGTTTCCTGTCTATATGTGGTCTGAATCAAACTGGCTGTTTAACAATGCTGTAATCAGACCTTTCCTCTGACCCCCTAATGGAAGTACTGGGAAAAAACAGCTGATTGTAATGATCATCAATGCAATTATTCTTGTTAAAGTGCAGACTGCTGCTTTAAATCCTCTGATTAAGCAGCGTAATAATTAAAGGGCATTTTTGAAGACCACTAAAATCGAGCACGAGAGCGCAAATTCCCAAATGTGCCTTATTTTTTGCAACTGTGTGAGTTCAACGTGTTGCATAATGTCTTACATCACAAGGTGGAGCCATCACTTTGCAGCTCTGCAGAAAGACGTCGGGGGCAGCATGAAGGGATTTAATTTTACGATCCATTTTGTATTACTACAGAGGTGTTGAGAGTTCACCTGTGTGTAGTCAGTATAGACTGTGTACGGCTGTAAAATGATCCCTCTTGTCCTTCCTGTTTGCATACGCGTGACCTTCAGGCGTACCCGAAGAGACATCTTCATTCACGGTGTGATGAGGTGTGAAGAAACTCTCCCTTGTTTCCTCGCCTCCTGTGTTCTTCTCTCTGTCCCTTTCTTCCTGATACTCTCTCTCAGAGACTGTATCTACTCTGTAGCTTACTGCTCTCTCTGCTGGAGGACTCTTGAAACAGCATGTTGGAGCTTTTGATAAGGGATTAGGGGAGCGTTTTACAACTTTAAGTGTGGAATTTTAAATTAAAAAGTATTTTAATGTTTCTAAATTTCTGCCACCTCTCAGTTTCTATCATGATGTGTTTCTTTGGTTTTCTGTACAATTAGGGCAATAAAATGTGCACATAACGATAATAAAAAAGGCAAATTGTCGTTTCTACACTTCTGTTTCTGCATGGATTACACCACTGGGATGTAATGTGTTAATTAGTTAACCTTCGAGGTGCTGATAGGAAGATTTATTTTACTTTTGGGCAGAGCCAGGTGAGCTATTTTCCCCGTTTTTATGCTGAGCAAAGCTCACCAGCTGCTGCTCAAGCTTCGTACTTAATGGTCAAACGTGAGCGTAGTATCAATCTTCTCATCTAACACTTGGCAAGAAAGCAAATGAGCGTACTTGAACTGCTCCCTCCTAAAGTCAATCTGACTTTTCACATTTTAATGTGGTCAGAAAATAAATGATACTGTTCTCAGATATCCTGTTGTGCAGTGAATGTCTGGTGGCTGTTCTCCAGGATCGGATACGTCCTTCCTTTGGAGCAGGAGATGTGGACAGGAAATGTCTGAGATATCTGACCGGTGGGTCAACAAACTATTCATGAAAATAGGCCTGAGACAAGTGGGTGAAATGTTTCAGTTCATCAACGTAACAGCTTTTGTATAAAACTGCAGGAATGATCCAGTCTGAAAACTTTCACTGAAGGTCACCAGGATTTGTTTAAAGTACATTTTCATATTTCATTCTTATTTGGACACGGTTCTTCCACATGCTAGGAAGGGGCGGGTGAGTTAAGGAGTATTCAGTTGGTTGCAATCAGCAACTTCACCACTAGATGCCACTAAATCACTTTAAACTTGGTGTTTTCTGTTTAAAGGTAGAAATATAACCGACAGAAATGCAAAGTGAGGTTAACTGATATTCAGTTGCAGTTGTGCTCATCTTTCAGATCAAACTTTTAAAAGTCTGTAATCCATCTAAGTTTCTTGCCAAGAGCTGGATGAGAAGATCAATACCTACTTTCAGATACTTTCATATCTATCCGATCAATATTAGAAATTGGGAGCCAGCGGAGAGTCCCAGCAGCTCACCGGGCAGAGTACGAGTCCCCGACAGCAGCCCGGCGTTCGCTAACAGCAACAACAGTAATAATAAAAAGAATTGGAGCCAGCAGCTGGTTAGCTTAGCTTAAAGATTGAGAACAGAGTTTTTGTATGATTTAAAGAAATTAGATACATCATCAGCGAGCTTTAGAGGTGCATGTAGGGAGATTTTTTAACCACTGGACAGTCAGGCTGCCCACTTTTTCCAGCCTGCTAACCGTCTGTCTATTTATCGTATAGATGCACTGGTACGACCTTTTCATCTAATTCAGCAAAGGAGCTTGTTTTCAAAATGTCAAACTATTTCTACAAAGATACAAAGTTGGCTATTGCGACAATATGTTAATACAAAGTCGGATAAAGTGCTACACAACTGCAGCAGTCCTCCTCCTTCAGTTTAAAGACTTTAATCCACTAAATGAAGAGCGTTGGAGGCTGTAGCACAAGCTTTCCCTTCTCTCTCTGCGAAGCAGTAAAGTCCAGTTTGTGTCACTTCTTACAAAGTGTTCCTCCTAAAAAAACTTCCTTCATTACGGCTGCGATTGTAATGACTTTTCACAATGATTATTTCATTCAAGACCAGATTAACTAATATAAATGTTCCTCCAACTTTGACATGGATTGTGAATTATTCCCTCCACATCTCCCTTACCCAAGAGAGTCATTATAACTGTTTCAGGCAGAAAATCTAATTCATGAAATATACAGTCATTTTCCCTCTCATTTGAATACAGCTGACTGATTGGTTTACAGCTGAGTAACGTCTCAAACAAGCAGACAGAATGTGAATTACTGTTGCCATGTTAATGACTACTTTGAGCTATGAAGAAGAAGCAGAGAGAGCAATTAACCCGATGAAATTAGCAAACGTGGAGGCATCAAGAGACTGTAATGGCTCTTGGATGGCAGAAATGACTGTGCAGTAAAGCCCCAGAGACGAGAGACCCATCAGAAAACTTTGCGGTCTGTGTGTGTCGGTGTGTGTGCATGCATGCCTGGTGTTTGTTTGATCTGCTAAAACTAATATGCACGCAGCCAGAAAATTAATTTATGGAAGGAATTACGACCTAATGGGTAGAGTTTATGATGTAATGATGAGATTTTACTTGATTTTGCGGATCTTCTGGAAACTCCATGAAAGTAATTTAAGTGTTTAGAGATTTCATTAGTACGTTCACACATTTATATGATGGTGAAACTTCAACATATGGGACTCAACTTACTTTCCCCTCAGATGATTAAAATTGTGCCTCATTGCACACACACACACACACACGTTCAGAGCTATAGAGCTTGCAATAAAATACTTTAATACCAATTCAAGATCTGTATGTTTATCATTAGGGATGTTCCACTAAGTGAGCTGGCCAGAGGCTGGTGGTTGAAGCTAATAACAAGGTGTTTCTCTAAACCAACAGACGTGTGCATGATTTTAGGACGATCTCTGCATGTTTTTAGATACGAAAAGATTCAAACAGAAAGGTCAGTTAGTTTTTGTATAAGTCTGGGGGGGGGTATACAAGATATACCCACAAAAGTACAATCTAAGATTTCAATAAGAACAAGAGTCGACATCCATGGTAGTGGCTGTGAAGCTGTGCTAATGTACGTTAGCATGTTAATATGTTCATGATCCATCCATCCATTTTCTGTAACTGCTTATGTTCATTATGGTTGTGGGGGGCTGGAGCCTATCCCAGCTGACAAGTTGCCAGCTCATGGAGAGAAACAAACAACCATTCACACTTACATTCACATCTAGCGGGTAATTTAGAGTCACCAATCAGGTTCATGTCTTTGGACTGTGGGAGGAAGCTGGAGTACCTGGAGAGAACCCACGCAGACACGGGGACAACATGCAAACTCCAAACAGACAGAACCAGGGACCTTTTCGCTGACCACCACCGTGCCGCCCCATGTTCATAATGAGAAGGCTAACATGTTGACTACAAAAGGTCACCAGAGTTATTAAAATTCATCCTGTGGTGAACATCCATCCACTGCAATCCATCCAATAATTGATGGAGATATTACACTCAGAACTACAAATAAGAGTCACATGGTTCAGTACTGTCTTGTGTGATGATTCTCTATCATTCTTCTCGACGTCACTGAGCATGCAAAAGTCCACAGTAGCTTCGTAAACATGCTAGAAGCAGATGACAAAATATTGCTTAGCCTAGTGAATAGACAGTGATTAGATGTAACTGCTGATGGGCGCACCGCTCCGTGCAGCTTCTTCAGTCAGGACCTGTCGTACCATCGGGGTACTTCAAGCCTGAAATATCACCTCAACACGAAGCACTTAGCACTTAGCTTAGAGGTGAGACCAAGCAGCACAGCCTCTGATGCTACTCTGAGCCAGCAGTCTTGTGAAGCCACATACGAGGAGATCTTCAGTAACTCCACCTGCTTCAAATTTTAAACGCTTGTCACAGGAAATATTGATGTGTATGCAATTCATTTAGATGAATTAATCACAAAGTATGTAATTAATGAGATCATTTTTTTAATGGGTTGACAGCTATTTTTGTAACACGGCGTTGCTACATGCACTAGTGATGGAGAAACATGTCACAGCTGGAACTTCATCTTTTTTATGTTTAACTCAAAGACACAACACAGTGCTGTAATGGTTCTCCTGTTTTAACGAGCGCCTGCAGAGTTGTGCTGTCGCTGCGGTGTAAAACTTGCTAATGTTCGATGTATTTTCTCCTCAGCCAAGAATGTAAACATGTTTTACCTGTTGAAAACATTCTACCTGCACATTCACTACCTTACTGGGAGAGATGGTGGAGTGATGGGCAGCCCCGTAGCGGTGCCCTGGCAGCAGTTAGGGGTTTGTTGCCTTGTTCAAGGGCACCTCTCCAGTTATTAGTCTACACTCCATGCTGTGGTCCAATGCTGGACTTGAATCAGCCACCCTGCAGTTCCCCAAGACAAGTCCCTACGGACTCTGAGTCCTAGAGAGCAGATATACAGATGCATCTTACCTTTCTGTTTATCTTTAATAACCTCTTATTATTTTAATCTGTGGATAGGAGTACAGTCTTCAGGCCTGGTTTACATTTAATCATTTAGCTGACGCTTTTATCCACAGCAACTCACAAACAAGGAAAACAATCAGGTTACAGTATGACATGTCAGAGGGAGATAGATTTATCATGTGCAGCTGTTGGTAGTGTTGGAGAGGAGGTCCTCTCTGAAGAGCTGGAGGTCTTCAGGAGGATTTTGAAGGTAGAGAGGGACGCCCCTGATCTGGTAAGGAACTGGTGGGACGTTCCACCACTCGACTGATTAAAACTTGCTCTCGTACTGGATCAAACTGTGGTCTTGAGCCCATTTTGAGGTCTTCCTGACATACCTGGATCAGGTCTTGGACTTGGACTCAAGTAAGACAATTCAGACATGAGTTATTCCCAAAAAAACCTGAGCTAATGTGTGGCCTGACTTTCAGCTCAAAGCTCTGATATTGGTTTAATCATTTTTAATCAGAGCGGTTGTGACTCGTGACCGTCAACACGTTGCGTCTCATTGCTGCTGACAGTGTTGATCCTGTTTTTATTTTCTCCCTGGAATGATTTATGATCACTAGTTTCTTTAATCTCTCTCTCTGTTTTCTTTATTTCTCTCCCTCTGCGTGTACGTTACGACACTTCTGTGTAATATAAACTTAACAAATTTGATTCCACAGCATAATTAGATGTGAAGAGCCTCAAGGTGGCGACCGGTCTCGGCTGCACTTTCTAAACTTTGACACAGGGGGGCAGTGTTACCACAGATGGCTGCTGGGAGGATTGACTGGCAATTACACACATCCACATCCACACACACACACACACACACACACACACAGAGTCAATAATGTCTGTAGTGTTTGGGTCTATTATGGGCCTGACAGCGTGTCACCCTTGTCCTTCTTTCTTTACTCAAATTGCTCCTGCAGAAAAGACACAACCAGAGCTGTTTTTCCAACTCGGGGATATGTGTGTGTTAGGAGTGTGTGTGTGTGTGTGTGTGTGAATGTGCATGTGTGGGTGTAAGTGTGCTTTGCTGTGCATGTGTGACTGCTGTATGTGTGGGTAGGTGGAGAGTGTGTGTGTGTTAAAGTGTACTTGTGTGTGAGTAAATGGTGTTAAGGGTATGGGAGCGAATGAGCAAGCATGCGTAGGGGGTGGCTGGGGGTGTATTTGTGAGTTTGGGAAAATAAAAATGATTTTTATGCGAGTGTGTGAGTGTCAGTGTGGTTTCTGTGAGTCTGTTTGTGGCATCTGAGAGTTTTCTGTGCATAACGATTTCACATGTAGTTCCTGCAGAGGCAGACAGAACTAATCTACAGAGATTTGTCAGAGAGAAAAAGCACAGCAGCCTCGCGGCCTGTGATTAACATGTCTACCCGCACACACACTTTCAACGCTTGACAACCACTAAATCAAATTAGAATTTACATCAGGATTAAAACATTTAACACACACCTTCTCCCTTTGTTTGAGTTGTCTGAATTCAATTTGAGTTTGAACGGCGTGCTGATATTTTACATACACACAGCCACGCTGACAGAAAGTTCAGTATCCAGACAGGTGTAATTGATAGACAGTCAAATAAAAGTAAGACGCACACCTAAGAGAGGTAGAGACAGCACATGTCAGGTGTGATGTGTTTTGAAATGCAGATTCAACACACACCACTGACTGCTTTCCCTCCCAAAAGTGACTCACAAATCACAGCAAAGTCCACGATCCGTCATCGATTCTGCCTGTTAAATCACGAAGGGGGGATGTACAGGCAGGAAAGAGACAGCTTAAAGGAAGACTTTTAAACCTTCAGATAAAGACCGCGTCCTCCTCCGCCCGGGGAGTTCTCTGATGCGGCCCGCAGCGATAGCATCGCTGCCGAGGAGCGGCTGTTGTTCTGACTGCAACATTTACTTTCTCATTTCTCCTGTCAGCGCTGAGAGAGGGAGAGAGTAAATGTCAGCCATCAAGTGCAAACGTTACAGCTGATACCATCTCTAATATTCTCTAGTCTGTGCAGACCAAACTTGACAATAAACTTCTCTTTATAAATGTCTTTTCTAAGTAACACAATGACCTGCCGGGCTTTTTTAGTCGAGGTCACGCCCGCCTACAGCTGCAGACTCTGCACTTCAAGCCAGAAAAGGGCTGCAGCTGATGACGATTATCAGCTAATCAGCTAACTATTGTTTTTATTAATCACTTCTTGAATTTAAAACTGAAAAAATAGAAGATATGCTCAGATATAAAAGTGCAACACACCCAAAGAACAGTCTATACTCTGACTACCTGTAACCTCAGTCAAAAACTAGGGACATGCTACGTAGCAGTATGGCTCAGGGGATGGCGATTGGTCTGTCACTCCAAATCTGGACTGAAATATCTCACAACAACCACAGTTGTACATTCATAGTCCACATAGGATGAATCTTTGGTGATCCTCTGACTTTATACTTGAAGAACTAAAGATTTTCCCATCAGCAACACGCTAATTTAAGATACCTGCTAAAGCATGCTGACGTTACTGTTCTGTTAGCGTCTGACGACGACCTGTCTCTGATCTCTCAAGCATAACCCTTAGCAGAGACACAGCGTACATACCGGGCAACTGGGCAGATAAATAAAGTTGCAGCGGATGAATGAACATGCTGAGTCAATACAAGCAGGAGATTAAGTGAGCGAGCCAACAGGTGCTGAGATATTTCAGTCCAGATTCGGAGTGACAGACCAATTGCCGTCGCTAGAGCCATGCTGCTACGTATTTACCTATTTATGCCGTAACTATCTAGAAATGTAGATTTAGTTTTATAACAGGTGATACCCTGCAGCGCAGGTCATGGGTCAATGTGCCAGGAAATGGCAAAAACATCCTCTATAGAGTGATGCTGTCACCTTTTAAATAAATAAGATCTAACATATGATCCCCTCAAATTAATTCAAACAACACCCCTGGAGCCTTTTTTCTAAAGCACATTTTCATGTTGACAAGGTTCAGTTCATTTGTGATGCCTCGGCTGCTTCATGAGCTGACAGGTGAAATCAGCATTTCAAAAAAAAAAGGTAGCAAACAAACAGCCGTGTGTTTATCCACAAAGCTGTTCTAAAACGCTTCCAAACAGATGGTTTGGTGTCCTGATTATCTATTCAGCGCTGTTCGATAGTTTTTTATGTTTTATGTTAATCAAGAGAACGATTGTTCAGTTTACCGATGGAGCAGTAAGACATTTTACAAATGCCCAACGGCGTACAAGACATTCAAACAGCAGTTCATATTTCAAATAAGTGGAAACCATACTCTAATCATGCAAACATAAAATGCTTGTACCGACTGCTCACAACAGTTTTCTGACAATTCATTAACATACAACTGCTGTGACAACTTTAAGATGAGAAACAATATTTGCACCTTTGACTGCAGAGAGATTACGGGTGACTCAATAAAGTCTACAGCCTCTGACCAGGCGGTAACCTCCGTGAATGGCTGTGGCAGATTTTCTTCCACACAGTCTGACAAACAAATAAACACTGACTCCAGATCAAGCGACAACATCCGTGGCTGCAAAGTGAAGCCAATGCGGAAGTGCCAAAAAAAATGCAGTTCCTCTAACGGCTACTTGAGTCTCCATAAGCCCCCATGTTAAAATGTCCAACATCACAGGAGAAATAAACATGTTCACAGCCTGGTACAGGCAGGCGGGCGCCTTTACAGATGGCTTGTTTGAGCACCCAGGCTTCATTCAGGCCTGTCTTGGCCGATTTTTAGATTATAGAGGCAGGACTGCCAACATGGCGGCAGCCAGCGCCACAAATTTTGAGCTTCAAAACAGCTCTTTGGAAAACTATGGGTAACGTCACGCATACACTGTCCCTTCTTGATACCGTCAGTGGCTCTGACCTGAGGAAGATGGCGATGTAGGCAGATAACACCTTAAAGGCGAAGTATTTTACGAGTTTAGATAGATTTGTGCAACATAGTGCCACTGTTTTTCAGCTAAAAATGATCCCTTTGAATATTTCACTGCATAAAAAGTCTCTTTTATTGAGGTAATGTGTTTACAGCTGTTTGTTATTTTCACCTACACTCTGGAAGTGCATTTTATAATCAGTTTCACACTTTTATTCTCTCAATATTGTTGCTTTATTTATTGTCGCTTTTCTCTATAATTATCAGCTGTCGACTGTTACAACCTCAAGCATTTTGCTTCACGGCTCTCATTATATTTTGTACATCCATCCATCCTATCTATGTATCCAGCAGTCTGTCTATCATCCTAACCACAATAATTAATCTCCCGCTGAGATAAAGGATTTATTGTAAGTAGATCTTAGTAATTTCTTAAATTAAGTACAACACTGCTGTTACTTGATTATTTTTCTGGTGGATCCCTGCCAGAAATAACTGTCACCAAATTATCTTGAATCTGTACCTGTTCCAGATGATAAGCCATAATAAAACAGGCTTTTTCAATCACTTGTGGTCCGCCGTGGATTCTCATTTTCTCTGGGGCCATTTTTCTCGGCGGGGCTCCGACACAACAGGGGGCGTTATTCCTCGTCCTTCTCCTCCACGCCATTTTTCTCTCTCATCACATCTTTCCCACTCACTATCGACTAGCTCATTGATTCAGTGGGCCTACTCTCCCTCGGCCTATCTCACTCTCTTAATCTCTCTGAGTCTACCTCTCTACCTGCTTACACTAATCCCTCTATCTACCAATTTCTTTTCTTTCCCTTTCTCACGTCTCTACTCTCAATCACAGGCCCTTACGCTGTCTCATCATCTCAGCCATCGTTCCTCTTCCTCCACCTTTTTCCCCTTAAATCTACTGCTCACTCACGGCTTTGGGAATCAGAGTACTAAGTGGTTTCATTAGTGTGAGTAATTGCAGCTCAGGGAGAATGGTCGCTACAAAGTACAGACTTCATTTAAAGCAAATAAATCCACAGAAAAGTAAATAAAGTTTAATCAAAACTATAAACTGTTCTTAAGGATTAACTTTGTTTTTTAAAGACTTATGAATAAATGTTAAAAAACAAGTTTCAACACAGTTTGAACTAACCTTAAAAAAGTACACACGTTTCCATACATTGTTATTCATTGCAACTAGCTATTCTAACTGGCTAGTGAGCATTAGGCCTGTTTCCACCACCATCCATCTACCTCAACCTCCTCCTGTGTGGACGTTCTTGTTCTTTAAACTACTTGAACTGACATTTTTTTCCCCCTCAACATTTGTCAACAAAATGACAATATAACTCAGTCAACAATTTCACATGGGGTGACTTAAAGCAACATTTCCTAAGAATTGGTACTTTTGCAATTTGTTGGCCCCATTTTCAGAGTGCAAAGCCGCTGTCATAAATATGGACAGTTGTACTTGTGTATTTGTTCTGATTACATTACTTATGATCAAAAACTAGCAAGTCGACAACTTTGCTAACAGCCAAACATCAACAAGGTCAACAACACAAGACAGGGCAGCCAGCTAATATTACTTACCAGTCCAACAGCAGTCAGCCCAGCTCGGCGTCTGTCTTTCAGCCTTTTATTTCACCAAGCTCTCGCCTAAGACTAAAAATAGATTCCAGATGCTGAGCCCGCTTACATCGCCTGCTTGCCCAGCTCCGGTTCTAGCATGACACCGGCTTTGCTCCTGATCAGCATTCGTCCATGGCCTGGGCCTGAAAACCTCCTCGTCTTCCCTATGGCCCAAGACGTCTGTGGTCCAAACACTAACACTCCCTCAGTGCTCTGAGCTCACAGTCTGGGCAGCACGGCTAATAAACTGAGCTAACATGAACTAACAGCAGCTTTTTTTTTGGTTATTTTATGGTAGAAAAGTTGTGCAATGTTGCTTGAACACATTAGTGTGTTATTCATGAATCATTTGGTGATATTGGCTGTATTTTGCAGCATCAACATGAACTTTTCAGTTCTTTTTTAAAATTAAATTCACCTCCTAGATCGATTCTGGCTACTGTACTGTGACTGTATTTTCTGTCTGCACAGCACTTTCAGTGTGTGTGTGGGTGTGTGCTACAGGTATCAATTGAAGCATGTTATGATGATGATGTGACACGACAGAATTGTGTTGCACTTTAAGTAAAATTGCATCTGAGCCGTTCAACTCTCCAGCAGAACAGTCAGCCTAATTTTTTAAGACGAGAACAGATCGTGCTTCATCCCTCGACGGTTTGTCAAAATCAAACCTGAGATACCACCTGAGATTTGATGGATGCCGGATGTCAGCTGATGGAGAACATAAATCAGGTAACGTGCAGCCTCTCTCTACAGCGTGGCCCTGCGGTTTCATCATCCACGCTGCTCAACATTAATATGATCGTCCATCACATGACAGCGTGAGCCTCATTCTGATTTGAGTCAAACCACTCCTGATGCCTGACACCGTTTTCACTCACTTAATATCTTTGTCAAAAGCAGAGCCCAGCAGGGACCAGGATGAACTTGACGATACGGTTAATTAGACACAAAAGTGAACAAATGCGCGCTGACAATGAGCATGTTCTCATCTCGTTTGACAGAGCTCGGCAGAGGAAGGAGAGAGCAGAAGCTACACGGGTTTAAGACGAAGTGCACACCTGCCTCCACCGAACAGACTCAAAAAAACTTTGAGTATAAAAACAAATGATTAAAATTCATCTTTTGTCCCGTTGATGCCAGCTATTTATATACATCTGCACTTATTGCAGGCAACATTTCTCATCTATTTTATACGTCTAAATAATAATCTAGAGTTACTACACACAAGAAATGTTCCTCTTTGTCAAAATAGTTCTTGATGATGCCGCCTTAAATCTGCTCCACTCACTGACAAAGAACATAAAAATAAAAATACAACTAGCAGCGAGTGAGCACTCCATCCAGAGCAAACTGAACTTCTTCACTGGTTTTAACAACGTTACATTGAAGGACTTCTGGGTACTGAGATCTTCTAAATTTAAACAGCTCGCTCCTGTTCTACATTCAGGCCTGAGAAAGTAGTGAAAACACCTCTATTCGGGTTCTTATAGATGTAACTTCAGGTTAAGCATTGAGTGGGAGGACATAGTGTAGGTTTATGGGATTTATGGTGAACACTTGATATTTGTTTGCTGTATGCAGCACTCTCTGTGCTGTACCCTCTTTTGCAGAGAGCGCAGCAGACCTTGACCTTGTTGTGAGGTGTTGAGGGGAGCTGCTTTAATGCAGAAACATTTTGCAGCGCAGATGTTATAATAAAGTAAAAGTGGATGTTCTTCTATCAGTGTTCCTGATATTATAAACAGAAATGGATGAAACATTCATGAAAAAAGGTTTCCATCAATATAAAGTAACTATTTGAATTTAATGAACCTCTCAGCAGGGCCTCTGTGTGCTGAGAAAACCAGACATGCAGGTTTCCTAATGAATATTTTAAAGTATTACATTAGTAATTATCTTTATGTAGTAGTTAAGGGTAAAATGGTGGAGCTAACATTTTGGCATGAAATGGGGCAGGATGAATTATAAAAACACAATTCGGGAATTTTATGGTGTAACGATCTCATTTCCGGATTCTGTGAAGTGTGGATTAACATTCGTAATCAGCCTGTTTGACACAGCTGTCTGCTATAGGTAACAACGGCAGCAAAAGTTGTGTTTGTATGTACGGCAAATTTGAACTGAAATTTGAGAAATTCAGCAAAGAAAGATGTGAAAGAATGCTCGTTTGCATTAACTACCATCCGGCAGATATAAACAGTACCAGAGGACGTAACACGACGTACAAAGCTCTCGCCAACAATGAAAAGTCAGTCCCAGATTTACTTTTGTCCGGTGGCTTCTTGCTCAGTCACTCTACTTTTCTCTTCTTAGCTTCCTCCGTCAATGCCCCCTTGGATCTTTTCTCCTCTGACATCATGTCTGCAGAGGCTGCTGAGCCTACTTTGCATTGCCTGCTTTCCCAGCTCTGGTTCTGGCACAACACCGACACGAGACTTCTCGTCAGCATTCATCCAAGCACCCGAGCTTAAACCCTCCTCTTCCCAGTGGTCCAAAACACCTGTGGTACAAACACTAACATCCAATCAGTGCCCTGAGATTACAGTCAGTGCATCCGTTCACCTGATTAAACCTCAGTGTAGCACCCAAAGATTTTAAACCTGATTCCTAAACGATATTTTATGGTAGAAAAGTTACACAAAGTTACTTTAAATGAGGAGACTGTCAAGCAGAAACTGCTGATCAATCATCTAAGTTAAATGCTATTTCCATATATTCATCACAGCTCCTGACTCAGCCTGCAGGTCTGAGGACCAGTGAGGGACTGTAGACCACACAACCAAAAGGCCATTATATAAAGAGAAATGGAGAAGTCACAGGTTTAGGTAAGAGTGAAAAGGAAAAGAGAGAGGCAGTGAGCATGAGAGGGGAGAAAGAGGCACAATGCAGCACTTCTCTCTGTTCTTGAGATTAAAAGCAATCTCTTTTTCTCTTCCAATCTTTAAACTTGGCAGGGTTTAAAAATTCAGAGCCCAGCTTTGTGAAGTACTTCTTTAGCTCGACGTTGCCTCGGGATGCAAACAGCTGGAATTCTGAGGCCCAGAAACGATATTTCATAACGTTTTAAGAGCATCTCAGCGCCGCGTGTCATCCATTACGACCGCGGAACAAACTGCACGACTTGTTGGGTATTATCCTTCATGTAAACAGTTTAGTACATCCGGCCTGCATTTGCACTGTGCAGTACGTCTGATGGTTGCCTGGCAACTTCACAGCGATGACAAGAATGAAATAGTGATAGTATGTACTTTACTTCAACCAAATAAACACAATAAATTTGGATTTTGAGGTGTTGGTTGGCGTTTCTTTAAACTTTGGACAGAAACATGCTAGCTGGTTTGCTCTGCTTTCAGTCTTTATGCTAAACTAGGCTAATCTGGCTTCTTAAATACTCTCAAATATATATATAAGTCTCTGCTGCCCTCAGGTCTTCAGGGAGGCATTTCGACAGAGACGGACTATTGCGATAAAGCGCCAGACGCCTCACGGTGGGTTTTTGTTCTGACTTTAGGGATAATTAAAAGGCTACTGTTGACCCGAGGGTCCGAGAGGGTTCACAGGTTAAAAGCAAATCTGATAAACAGGTGGGACCAAGACCATTAAGAGCTTTACAAACCAATAGAAGGATCTTAGAATTGATTCTGAAGCTGACAGGTAGCCAGTGCAGAGACTCTGAAAGTAGTTTAATGGGTTCCCTTTTTCTGGTCCTGGTCAACATAGGTGCAGCTGAGTTTAGAAGTAATTGAGCTATATTCTTCAGAGAGAGCAGAAAGTAAAGCAGAAAGCATAATAATCATCAATTTCTGCAGGTAATAAAGGCATGCATTAGTGTCTCTGCTGGCTTGAGAGAAACGGACGCACTCTGGCAATTTTCTTCAGATGATAAGATGCATTCTTAGTTACCTTTCTATAATATGAAACCAAGATCTGAATCAAAAATAACTCCTAGACTTTTTTACTTACTGAATGGGATTTAATGCCAGCACTTGCGCTTTCATATTGAGTTTCTCTCCCTGAGCTTCAGTACCAAAAACCAAAACTTTGTTTTGTCCTGATTGAGTTGTGGAAAATTCTCTGCCATCCGTAACTTGATATCTAAAATGCAGTTAAAAGGAAATCTACTGGCCCCGAGTGTTCACGAGATGCTGCAGTGTGAAGCTGTGGACCGCTGATCCATCCGTGTTAAGCTGGGTCCCAGTTAAAGACATGCAATCGAGATTATTATCTAAAGTCAGGTTGTTAATAAGAAATGTTGTTTAAAGGAGATCTAACATTCAAAAGTGTCAAGGGTTGGACTATCAGACTATCAGTGGTTTATGCGTGCACAGATCTAAGATTATTAAAGTTCACATCATGAGTCGGTTGCAGGACTAGACTGAGGAACAAGGTCGCTAACAGATCGCAACCGAGGCCTCCCGTCGGACCAAGAGTCTCCAGTGGTGGCTCTTGTGGGCCCTGACTTGGTAGAAGTCCGGTTGGATGGAGGAGACACCCAGGGGCTGGAAACAAGGTGAGTAGATGCACCACCTGCGGGCGGGTTTGACCGTGGAGTGAATGAGAGTGCTGCAAACTTACGGGCTACACTGCAAGGAGTGTTCATCCAGTACGATGAACTTGGATAGGCAGAGCTTCTGAGCTGACAGAGGTCAAGAAGATGATCTACCACCCTGTTTTCCCCAGCGAAGTTAGTGAAAGGAGAGTCTTACTTTTTTTGCTGCTGTCGACCACAACCCAGCGCTGATGACGTGTCACCTGCTCTGAGCGAGTAGAGCTGACTGTTTAGCCCCAAGCCGTTGGCAGGAGTCCTCAGGGACAGTGACTGGAACAGGAACAGGAACAGAAGCAGCGGCTGAAATTGCTGCCGTGGGCGGAGTGGAAACTGTGGCCGAAGAAGCTGCAGCGTCAGCAGGATAAGGAGCAGTGGTAACCAGCTCTTCAGGACTGGGTGACGGAGGCCTTTGTATCCGAGTCCTGGATTTTGAAGAGCATAGAAATTCTTTCCTCCAACTCCACACAGCTCTCGTAGCCAGTTGGTGAGGAAAGTGGAGTCATGGCTCCTTGAGCCGATAACGTAAGATCCAGCCCTCTGACGGCTACAGTGTATTTAAAACAATAAAAAAATGTATTTTAAAAAATGGCTTAAAAATCTAACTTAATAAAACAAAACTAAGTCAGCTTATAGAAGAACTTCTGGTGGGCAAACCACAATGCAGACTGATGCACAAACAAAACCCTTAACACGTCTAAAACATGCGTGATTTCATTAATTTGGACAACACAAATGAAAAGAAAACACCTGAGACTAAGACCAGGGTCAACACTAGTTACTCTAAGACTAAGCTTTAACCAACACAGTACTGTTTATTTCAGTTATGTCACAGTATCACTTAAAGCACTTAATATAAACTTTAAACAGTTTAACACATTCAAGATTAGGAAAAAACTAAATTATAAACGCTTACCTTGATAGTCCAGCGAAGTCAACGAGTACTAGACCATGACTTGTTCTTTTTGGTGTCTGTAGCCCAGTGTGAAATAGCCATAGTTCAGTGCTTAATAAATGTCTTTTTTCAGCATAAAACTGCACATTATAGAGTGACCTTTCACAGGCGTACCTGTGTCAAAGTCTTGCTGTTTAATCTGCGTGCTGATATGTCACACCTGTCAGGTGGATGGATTATCTCAGTGCTCACGAACATAGAATTTAATGCACTCGTGAGTAAGATTAGAAAGAAATGAACCTTTTGTGTACATCGAAGAAGTCTGAGATCTTTACTTCAACTCATGGGAGAAAAAAATTGGGGAGCTAAATCCATCATTAGTCAGCTGAAACATTAATTACTGATTTCACTTTGCGTAATTTGTTGGGTTTTCTGTCACTGCCTGCAATAAGGCACCGGACTATAAATGATTAAAATGCATACAGTATGTCACACAGTTATTTATCAAAGTGAAACACTTCTGCTGAGTCACTGATCCTCTCCATTAACCTAAAGCACACTGCATAGAAATTAAAAAGTACCCCAGGCTCATATCACACAAACGATTACATCAAACGAACAACCCGACTGCATCTCACACGAGGACAACTTCAACTTCGTCTGCTCGTAAATTAGCAACATAACATTTCTCTCGCTACGAGTTCAGGAAACAGTTTTATTTCTGTAACACACACACACACACACACACACACACACTGCTACCAATAATTAAGTGTGGTCTCTCCAAAAGTTCAATAAAACTTATTTAGAGGTTCACGTTAGCCTCAATTTCATTTACCTTGCATCCATTTTAAAGATTTATGGGCATCCACTGGCAGAATATGGCAAGAAATGGAATATATTACTCATGTTTTCATTTGTTTATGATCATCTGAAAAATAAGAATAATTGTCTTTAATAATAATAATAATAATAATTGTCTTTTAGCAGATTTTCTTCCATGCAGTCTGCCATGTTGAACTGCAGTGAACAAACCAAACACTGACTCCAGATCAAGCGGCAACCTCCATGTCTGGAAAGTGAAGCTAATGCGCAAGTGCCAAAAAAAGCTGCAGTTCCTCAAACGTCCACTTGAGGCTGGCTCCAGAAGTGAGTCAGTCTCCATAAGTCCCCATGTTAAAACTTCACAGCAGAAATAAATATGTTTACAGCCTGGTACAAAAAACAGTTTTGGTCTCTGTAGCTAATTTCCCCAAATTTCCCAAATTATATTAAGGCTTAAAGTTATGCAGGATTAACAGCATGGACACTAAACACAGTCATGATCTGTGGACAACCTGTTTAAGAAGTTAAATCTACTTATATTAAGATGTTTGGACTTACCGGGCGTCCAGCATGCTGCTCTGCTGTGTCTTTAGGTTAACTCTTGATCCTGGGAAGCTGTCAGAAGCAACAAACCACCAACACCTCCTGTCCTTTTGGTTTACATTTTTATTTGACAAGACAATGATCTGTAAAACATGTACAATAGGCTTCCCAAAAAGCATACAAAATGATAATTGATCCGTGATAAACAAAATTAATGAAAGAAAATCCAACACTCACAAAAATATGGTTACATCTCCAGTGTGTGTGTGTGTGTGTGTGTGTGTGTGTGTGTTTTTAAGCATTGCCATCATCAATGTCAAATCCATCATCGTGTGTTTGTGTGTTTCCCCCTTTCATCATCCGTTCTACTGTCAGACGAGAAGTGAGAGAATTGAAAAGCTAAAAATAACATAAAGAAGGCACGTCTGGCTCCGTGATGAAAAGCTGTGATGACAATGGATGAACGAGAGAGGGGGGGGGGGGGGGGGGGGTAGTAAACGGATCAGACCGAACAGCGTTATCGCTGACATTCACAGCTTGTGTTTCTGGCATCGAACCCGCAACATGGGAGGGGGTTAGCGGGGAGACGGAGCAAAGCACCTTGGCCGAAATGCAATGCAGCTTTTAAAAAAAGAAGGGACGAACCCAGAGTCTTGATCTAATCCATCTGAAATCACTGCACATCACTATCTTATAACTATTGACTCGTGCTTTTGGGCAAACACAGCCTGCAAACTGAGTTCGAGCTCATATTTCTGTGTTAGGCGGCTTCATGACTGTGAACCCGGTGGTGTCAAGACACCTCCAAATGAAGCAACTTTATTAAATGTAAGGCTCTGGGTAAAAAAAACTGAATGACGCCCCAAAAGTGAGTCTGCAGAGCTGAAACTCAATACTATAACAATAAACGCTTGTGGAGTCATTGGTCTCTGATATAATGGGTCCCAATGATTGTCTTTTTCCCCTTTGCTCAATCTATCAACAGCGGCCTGCCGGCAAACACATTAAACACATTAATCCACAAAAAACTAAACATTCATTTCAGGAAATTAATTTACAGACAAAAGGGCAAAACCATTACATTTAATTCACCTTTATGACAGTTTTTGTTCTGCGGCAAGACTATTAAACACACCGTACGTGATTGTCTGACACTGCGGCACATTATCAAGTCAAAAAAGCCAAACACTTGGTCAAGGTGGTTCCACAAGAGCATAGCTTTTATCCTACAGGTCCGTGCAGCGTGCAGACATCATTCCCTTTCATCAAAATTAAACATCTCAGACACACAAAGGAAACTTTAACACCGTTAGCTATTGTAGAAGTTCCAATTTATTCTGCATCTTTTCTGAATTTACTGCGGATTCATTATGCCGATGGATGGGAACCAAATATTGCGAATTAAATCAAGGTTGTGATGTCATTTTTTAAAAACGGTCTTGTGTGTAGCAGTATTTCAGTCAGCATGCAGCGAAAAGTGGTACTTCTATAACAACAATAAATACATAAGCCAAAATATAAACGCCTCTCCAGCAAAGCTACGCTAACAGATGATTGTCATACGTCAGAAAAACTGAAATATTGCATTTGCAGAAAGTGAAAGCTGCGATGAGAAATTTCTCCCTTTTCTTGTCGTCATCTTTTCATTCCTCTTCAACTTATCTGTTTTATCTCTCCATGCATGTGCCTCTCCTGTTTACATCTCCACCTGCCAGCTCCATCAACTTTTACAAACTGTTTACAGCTCCCGCAGTATATCCACTGCCCGACCGCGTGCTTCTTCGAGTGATTTTAACCGGCGCGGTAAGCTACAACCCGCCGTCCTGACCGTCAAACATTTATAACTCAGGACGATTTGTGTGCCTCAAGGTCTCGAGCAAGGGCTCGAGATTAGAGAGGAAAAGATTACATCGCTGTGTTTACTGCTGTGGCCGTGAGAGATGACGATTCCATGCTGACTGTATTTTCGGATCAGCGCTAAAGACAAAACCAGGCAGCCCGCCGAGCCCTCACACAACAACAACAACGAAACAACCAAAAAAAAATCCCGCTCTCTCAACTTAAATTGGACTTGTGCTCGTGGCGTGCGTGACTGTGACAGATGCATTGAGACGGCGATAAAAAAACAAAAAAAAAACAGCTTCCTTGTTTTTTGTTTTTTTTGTGACATTCAAAAGTGTTTTTTTCACAAATGAAGAAGATTATTCCGCAAACAGCCTTGGGAAAGTGTTTCAACAAGCCACCGATCATGCCATGCAGAGTAATATGAACAAGAAGTAAAATCAACACCATTTTTTTTTTATATATTCAAATAAAACATTTTAGTATTAAGTGACAACCTCAATGTACCCGTGAAAAGTAAAATAGTCATATACACGTTTTTTTTTTTTAACCGCTCAATTTTGACATTTAACAACTTCCATCCCCTGTACAGAGGCACTGATAACACCTACATTTGTTTATTTTTTTATGTGTACACATCACCAACAATATATTATTCATCAATATTATCAATGCTATTTACACTGTTCATCATTTGGTACCATCTGACATCTATTTAAGACCAATTTTTGATTCAGCCAGGCGTCCCCGTCATTCACCTGTTTCGTGTTTCCTCCACATGTGAAATGTTCTGCATGTATCAGAGCGTGTGACCATTTTAATCTCTTAAAACGGCTGTAATGGCAGTATTTTTTTCTAATATATGCTGAACATTTTTCACATTATGAAAATACATTCCTTATAATGTCTACGCTTGAATATTGTGATTTATTAGAGGAGGACTGAATACAAACATTGGTGTTTTTCTGTGTGTGTGTGTGTGTGTGTGTGTGTGCTTTGCTGTAAACCGAGTTTCATCCCCCAGACACGCACAGCCTTACCAACTCTTGCAATTAAGAGCAGCAAACATGAATCACGGAATCTTAATCACGTAACGTTGCCAGGTTACTTGAGAACGATGTCACTTCCTCTCCGTTAGCACTAACGAGCAGCTCGGGGGGCCGCTGGGCGGGTTGCTCTGCGTTTTCAGGGATGGACGAGGCCCTTTGACAACATAATAAAGTGGAATGTTTCTTTATTGGATTGCAGCCTGGGCAAGAGTGGGGAAGGCTGTTTTTTTTTTTTTTTTTAAGAGTTATTGTCGGAGTCAATAAATAAGTGAAATACTTTCAAACATCTCGGGTGATTAATTGAAGCTGCCTGCAGAGCCAGATGATCAGGCTTTGGAATTCCTGGGAACAGATTCAGCTGTATGCATTTCAAACCCGACCAACCAACCGTGGAAGAAGAGGACTTTGAAAAGATTTCAAAGATGGTGCTTTTTACTTTCTCTGTAGAACCAAGGCCTGATATTTTATCCTTACTCTGAGAGAGAGGGGGAAAGATGTTCAAATCACTTTCCACGGCTGTAAACAGAAGAGTCCAGGACCGGCAGCTTCACATATAACAATCATTTTTTCTTTTTTTTGCGATGGGGACATTGTATGTTCATGGCACAGAATGTTGCATATAATATTTCATACTGAATCCACTGAAAATGCTGTTTGTTTGTTTGTTTGTTTATTTTTGGTGGAAATTTAGTTTTGCAAGCATCACACAGGGAGAGTTACTCTGTGTTATTTAGCTGAGGGTGGGGGTGTTCCAGTTCACCTACATTGCAACAACACCTCTCAACCATGATTAACATATTGTAAAAGCCCCGCCTCATCATGTGCAACATGCACATGATTTCAATGGCGGTCTGACTTGTCAGATGTCATGAATTGTGTGTGTGTGTGTGTATGCCTTAAATTTGTATGAAATCTTGAACATTTTGTACTTTATTTTTGATTTTCTTCAACTGATTTAAAATATAAAGAATATTAAAAGAAACCAAGATAAGCCAACAATCCTATTTCTCCATAACACCCATAAATGTGCCTTATAAATAAAAAACCCAGACATCACCGTATGTAGGTTAAAACTTTTAAAACAATAGATGGGATTTAAACGAGTGTGCTCGCCTTTGCTTTCCATGCAAATTTAGGTGACCTGGAACTCGCCCCGTGCGTGTCCGCGACGTGGTGCTGTGGTCGCCACGGCTACACGTACATGGCGGTAGACATGAAGCTCTCGCCGCGAGAGATGTTGGCAGCCGTCGGGTCGCGATTGGACGACTCCAAGTCGTTGCCGTGGTGGCCGCCGGCGTGGTCTCTGAGTTCGTTGACGTTGTCGTACTTGGCCGAGTCGTCCAGGACCGGGGGGGCGCCGCCGTTCAGGGCTCCGGTGGTCTCGTCGTCCAGGTTCTGCAAGACGTCAGACATGTTTGCGGGGGAATAGAAATAATGTTGCAAGACGCACCTTACATGGCAGTATTAAAACTGTCCAGGAGCATTATGGAATATTGAGAAGTTTCATTTAAACTTTAAACAGTCTAGTAATTATATACAGCACACGATTAATATCACTTGATTGATTGGTACAAAATACTAACCCCATGACGTCCCTACAACACAGTGTGGAGCTGCCCAAACAGATATGAAGCCCGCTGTGACTGAACGTGGCTTCTACGTGTCAGCGAGCAAAAACATGCTTTTTGTGTTTGCGTGTGTTAGTTACCGTGACAGGCTCTCCCCCTGTGGGCTCGTAGTAAACCTCTCCCGGGCTGAGAGGTACCGTCTCTGTGGCCGTGGGAGGCTCTGATGGCTTGTTCAGCTACACGCACAGAAACCACATCAACAAAGAGAAGAGAGCAAAACATGAAACAATGCAGCAAATGAAAAAATATATATACAGCTGAGAGGAGGAGAGCTTGAAACAATGCATAAAAACAAGTTTATGTTATATTTATACAAACAGAGCTGCACAGTCAAGTCATAAAAAGAGATGATGAAGCCTTTGAAAGAAAAAGTAACACTCTCTTCCACTGAGAAATATGAAGATGAATTCATAAGCAATATGAGGGACCCTCGGTCATTTCAATACACTGTGTGTGGTGTTGGTGCTACAGCCTTACTTGATCTGCTATGATCAGCAGCTGTTAGCTAATGCTGTGTAACATTAAATCAGTAAATTTACATCATATTAAACTTAATTTTAACACGTCAGAGGCATGACGGCGTCTTTATTTTGACAAATGATCCCGTGATTATCACTTGTGGTCACAGCTGCCACATATTTCTGCTTTTAATGAAAACCAGACTTTATTACATCCATCCATCCCTTTTCCATAACCGGTCTCGGAGGGGCTGGAGCTAATCCCAGCTGACATTGAGCGAGAGGCGGGATACATCCTGGACAAGTCACCAGCTCGTCACGGGGCTGACACATAGACACCTATGGGCAATTTTCAGAGTCACCAGGTCAAAAGCCCCAGCTGGGGGTTCAAACCAGGATCCTTCATGCTGTGATGCTTTTTCATGGCTCAGGTCATCGTTTTTATCGGTTGTGATAACACCACACTTGCCAACATAATTGTGCTGAGATCTGGGAATGTGAATACATCGTTAAAAAGACGCAGCAGTGAGATAATCAGACAGGTTGGTCCGGTTCACCACCATTTTTTTATCAATTATTAATAATGATAGGGGAACAAGCAACGCATGAAAAGGGATCTAAGTTTAATTTTATTGAAATAATAGTAAGCAGGATAACATTTCCCTGCGTTAATCATATTCATTCAACAGTATCACTTCACATGTGAGCCGTGCTCCATCTGCAGTGGCTCCGTGCTCCAACAATTTGGATTAGTCAAACTCATTTGGAGGTTAACTGTAAAACTACTACCCAAACTGTTTGTTGTTAACCTCCATCACAGCTTAGAGTTGTTTCACACACTCACAAGCGTTTCCTCTGTTAGCTGCTTGTTAACCTGCGTAAACGTCTGACTGCTCTTTAGCAACGTCGCCTCGTTTCGAGACTTTGTCAGACGAAGCAAAAACATTGAAGTGTTTTGACAGAGTACAGTAAGCCCAAGACATTTAACAAGCTAACTGGATTATTTATTTGTTTTATTTTATATTTGATTATTTATTTATTAACTGGCAGCACTTGGTTAAAGTTCGGTCAAGATCACAATCTGTTGTAATACAGGAGGAGTCCACAGCGACACGATTGAACTTGACCACAAAGAGGACTCAGTGTGATGTTCTGCACTATAAACTTCTAATATTCTGCATTCAGAGACCCAGAAGACTTGCAATTGACTTGCTGTTTGCTCAGCTTGTGCCTCGAAGACCCTCGAAGACGAGAGGTCTGATTTCCACAGATGGTGCTCTCTAAGACGCCGCGTGGACGTTTAATAAAGTTTAACTGCTGAACCCGGTGAACCCCCATTTCAGCCTGGGTGTTTACAGGCGTTTAGACATCTTTCATACATCTAATCAACATAAAATTGCAGAGTTTTAGTCTCATTACATAACACAGCACAAGCACAACAAAATGTGATAGAATGATGGAATAAAATAAATTGAGAGGAGGAGGAGGAGGAGAGGAACGCTCTAATGGAGCTCTTTACAAACCAAGCTAATTATTTCGACGCATAAGCCAACTCAGATCTCCAATCAATAGCCATTAGCCCCATTATGACTGCCCAAATGGACTCTGCGTGTGTGTGTGTATTGTACGTGTGTGCAGAATATAATGGCAGTGACAACAATAAAGATTGATTTGAAGCCATGTCGGCCACTCACCATCTCAGTCGAGCTGCCTGCCTTCACAGGAGGAGGGGGCTTATGCTTGGGGGGACCCCTGAATGGAGAAAAAGACAAAGATAATACAGTATTGATCACCGCTACGCCAAGACATCAGCTTTCTTTGTACTAAACAAAGAAACTAGTTGTGTGACTTGGAGTGCAGGGACATACAAAGTCTCGAAATATTAAGCTCTAAAGACGTCCTGCTGTGCCACGACTCCATCCAGATTCTATCAATAAATCTTTTAATGAAAAATTCAGCAATTAAAAAAGAGCAAGTTTTGTGTGGTTTAAAGGTTTTTTACGCTGGAAGCTATAATCTGTGAGTTTGTAATTATCCTATCTGAGAAATCTGAATTAAAAAAACACTTCTCCTTCACCTCGGTGAAGTCATCTAGCTGAAGTGGAGACCTCGTGCACGGCACACTTGACATCAGTTTTGGGATTTGTAAAAGCCTCATTGACATTTTGGCCACTATGCCCATGAAAGCCCAGCACATACACCTCATCCTTTGTTACTTTGTGCGTAACGAGAACGTGCACGTCCTTGATTAGTTTTATTTTCGACTCATCTGACACTCTTTAACAGAGCAAAGTCACACGATGATAGAGACAAAAAACTAGGACAAGAAGAATGAGAGTTTGTTGTTGTGTTTTCACCCTGCAGGAGCTGAGAGGTCAGCAGCATTTAGTATCACAAGAGCTATTTTTGGCCCAAAGAGAGAAAGAGAAGAAATATATATATATCTGTCTGGAGCTGCAAAACATATGTGAGCCTTATGATGTTAATTCTGCTAACACAGCCAACAGCCTTGATGGTGAAAGCAAACAACTCTGTCCATGCAACATTCAGTTCTTTATTTTCTTTAAGTCTGACTCGGGAGACTCAAGACTTGTAGCCAATGAGGTACTGAGGTTCGGCAACATAGAAGTAAAGAGGCCAGGTCGGGGTGTAACATATGACAGATTTTAGTGATTTAATATACTTGTCCTTTTTGTTTTATCAAGATCTCGTGTTAATTATGTCGTTATATTATCTCATTTGTTATTTCAGGAAAACGACAAAAATAACTCGGGAGCTCAGGAAAACAAAATGAAAAAGTGAAATTAACTCGTTATCACGAGAAAACAGAGGAAATTAAATGTATGAATGTATGACCGCTCGGGGCTTCCGTAAAATTTAATTCAAATTCAAACAACTTTATTAATCCCACTGGGGACATTTGGAAGCAGCTTTTAGACACAGAGGTAACATACAGACAGATCAATGATACAAAGAGACATAAAAGTGAAAGAGTCTGTCAATAATCTGATGAATAAACTTCTTAAGAACAATCAAAGAGGATCACCGACCGTACTAATGTTTAAAACATCCTACAGAGCATTTAGCAGTCAGACTGTAATAAATCATAAATCATAAATGTAGTAAATCATAATGCTGCCCTGATAACAACAGAGAAAAGACGTCCAGAACAAGCCGAAATACTTGCTGCTTTTTGTTGGTTACCAAAAGAATTGAGATCTCTTTGTTTCACTCCAGTGAACTTAGAACAGATTTTAACAATACTGCTCAGGATGTTTCTGTCTTTTACTGTGAGCATGTGAAAGCAGCAGATAGAGGGAAAAGTCAGGAGAGTCTCAATGAAAGACTGACAGAAACGACAGAAGATCGATGGACTTCTCTGTGTCCACACGGTGATCATCAAAAATAGTCCTCAGATATTTGTATGAGGAAAAAATGGTGCACTCTTTGGCTATCTCCCTTTTAAAGATTTAAGTCCAAGATCACACCAGGAAATAAAAATCAGTAAGAGTATGCCGTGGTGTGAGTCAGAACATTGGAGAAGGGACCGCAGAGTGTCCCACGCTGAGTGTCTGAATGTCCTCAGAAAAATCTGATCAAATATCTACCCCTCTGAGTGCTCCTGCATCATCTGTATACATAATGAAGAGTGAGGCCAAGAGGACGAACCCTTGTGGCGACCATTTACAGAAACCCTCCAAGATCCATAATGCAAGCTGGTGCGGCAGTTTCTAATCACATAGCAACATTTCTATTAAAAGATGGAGCTGCGTCGTACTGAATGCTGATTAAAAGTCAGCAAACAAAAGCCAGACAAAGGCTTGCTGCTTTTTTAAATGTCTATAGGTTATTGAGTATAATAAGCTTTACGTCTTCCACATCTCTCCCTGTCTGGTAGTTTGGTAAGTTTTTTATTATTTTCTCAAAGGTTATCATGATTAATGATCTAAGTGTGTCTGGTTTTAGATCATTAAAGTCTGTGTAAAGTCAGAATAAATATGTGTTCTGAGTTTGTCAGACCAAATAAAGTGTTATTAACCACCCAGCCAAATTTGAATGATTAAAAATATCGACAAGTTTATGAAATTAAATCAGAAAATGACATGACTAACTTTGAAACACTCTGAGCTGAGATGAATTCATCTCTATCTCTCTGCTCAGAGTGGCCTCAGCGTGTCATCGAGCCACCCTTTAAGGACCGCCCACAAAATCCTGGACTGAAAACTGGTGAAAAACTGTTTGAACGTCTAACTCCACATTTCAGTGATATATCGTTCAAAGTCTTTTCACGTGTTTTCAGCAACTATTTTACAACATATTGAATATGTTTTGAAAGAAATCTCAGAATTGTCTTTACACAGACTTTAAGTTTTCCAGGATTGGTGTTCTTTGGGGGTATCACAGTAGAAGATTTGGTTACATCCAAGTGACCATGGACGCCTACAAACGTCTAGTCAACATCTGGACCAGTAGCTTTTCTGATGTTTACATGTTTTAAGAGCTCTGCTTCTCTTCTGACTGTGATAGTGTCATCAGTCGTCAGTCAGGATTGTGTTAGACTCTTTAAGGAAAAAGATGTTTTCATGTTTTTCAAGGCGAGAATAAAAGTTAAAAAACTATTTGGGAGATCAGCTTCATTCGTTCCATCAAATTAAAGATGTTTCCTGTCAGGATCACAGTTTCTCTCAGTGGTTGAGGACAGATTTGATCCCCCTTCGTGCTGCCTGCAGATCACAGCTTCTCTCCTCATCTTCCACCTTCTCCTTATACATTATTTGAGCTTATCTCATACCTTACTTACTCCTCCCACAAAACTATGAGAATGTGTTGTATAAACTCAATGGCAGATATACTTTAGCAGTAGCATAAAGATCCATCAGATAATAACATTAACCTCCACACACACACCAGCATGCTCAGCCCACACAGGAACAGATGGGAATGAACGGAAATCCACAGAGACGGCCTGTTTCCTCTGGAGGACAGACAAGGTTTAATGGAAGATGGACCTTTTGTGGACAGCTGCTTTTAGAAAAATATTGCAATTCATTACTTATCGTTGCTAACATATTACAGTTAAATTGCCTATTTCACTCATCCAGCAGAGACGGCACAATATTCATTTGTGTTTCTACCTGATAAATGTGAGTCAATATTTGCTCTCCTTTTAGTTCTGGTATGGTCTCCACTCATTTCTAACTAAATATGTGGCTCTTTCACTATATTTAACTTTTTTATCTTTTAATATTTAACCAGTTACCAACTCCGTCTGTGGAGCTGTGAAGGCAGCACACAGTTTTTCTTTTTAAATCTTCCTACAGAGGGTTGTAAGAGCAGTTCAAACAAACCTACCATACAGTATACATGCGAGGTTGTAAAAGCAAAACAAGTTAAAGAGGCTAAAAACTGTGCAGAGCTGCGGAATAATCTTTGATTTGGCACTTTTGAAGTTGAAGCTGACAAGCAAGTGTCGGAAATTCATTCCATTAAACCCATTCGAGTCAAATAAGTAGGTGTTTAAGAGTAATAATGGATTTCCCTAGCGTGGAGTTGGATTTAGCATCTGTCAGTTGAAGTTTTGAAGCTTGCATTTTAGAGTCTGTGTTAGTGTCTCACAGGAAAGTCTCAGGAGCTGGTGACAGCTCTTCAAACACAATGACCTTCCCCTTAAAGACTCCCTTCACAGGCGTCGCTCGCACAACATGCCGCATCTTCGGTGTGAACTCCACACAGCATGAGCCACAATGGGAACCATGTGGACGAGCAGCGCTGGGAACAAATTGTGGCTTTAAGGAATGTCATTTTCTACTAATTTGTGCTCAGAACAGAGGTCACGGGTCATTTTGATGAGCTTACAAATCATTCTTTGGTCACTTTGACCCTGAACTTTGCAATCATCGTTTCTGGCCGGCTTGTAATTTTGGTTCTCGTCATGAATTCTGTCTTTATTCTCTAAGTGGTCGTTACATATCTGTGCATCAGCGACACGAGTGTAAATCTAATTAACATCTCTGACTCAGAAAGTAAGCCGGCACAATGACTGATTTGTTAATTTACTGTAATCCCTGTTGTTCCACAGGAAGTCTCAGTTTGGAAAATCACCTCTTAAACTGGAATTAAAACAAGGAAGGATTACTGTGGTCCTATTACCAGCTGCAGTGGTTGAACGGCGAGGCAGAGGAGCATTTTGGGAGTAAAATCTCCAGGCTATAAACTTTAGGTCAGGATTTGTGACCGAGGTATCTCTGCCGGGTCCCCTCGTGACATGTAATAAGTTTTAATGAGCCTTAGCGCCAGAGGTGGGGGGGATTAATTTTGCTCAAGAGGTTTAATAAACGATGGAGTAGATGGTAATAAAGACTTACTCTGCGTCCTCTTGGCGCTTGCGAATGTAGAAGATGATTCCAGCGATGATGCCGATGAAGGCGAGGGCGCCCAGGATACCTCCGATAACGGCACCTGTCGATGGGCCGGGACTGATTTGTCTCTTCTCTTCTAGTATGGATGAAAAGAAACAGAGAGAAGACAGAGAGAGAGAGAGAGGAGAGAGAACTGTATTACCGATTCATTTAAATTTCATGTGTCTGCTTCTGGCGCTTTAATGTTGCTCACTTGCAATATTTGTATTTTTTATGTGTTTTGCCGCTGAGAGGAAGTCGTCTGTGGCAGCGTGAGTCAGCAGTATTTCATTAATAACTGGAGATGAGCACAATACGTTAAATAAACACAAACACACAGTTTGGTTCTAATGGAATATTAATAATTTAACAGGAATACGAGCAAAATGAGTCATGAGAGACGCAGGTAATCAAAAGTGACTGTTCAGTGTCAGCGCTGTGTGTGTTATTATGCTGTAACACTGAAGCACAGTCACATACGCATAAAGAATTCAGCACAGAGCTCTCTGTCGTACATTAACACTCGCGGATGCTGTAAATCTTCGAGATGCGGCTTCACATCAGCCGAGTTCTCACGCTGACCTCGACGTCTCCTTTCAATTAAGAGCCTGTTTATGATTTCTGGAGGGCAGTGAGGCATCTCAATTGACTGTAAAAGCCTCTCATTACAGTGGTGCTTTTATTTAAAAGAAAAGAGGAAAAAAAAAACAGCAGGCTGACAGCAGCTGTGCACAACAACAACCACCGCGGATGGTTCTGCACAATCAGAGGCTTTAACAGGGGTCCTGGCGGAAACAACAAAGGGAGAGCTGAATGATTTTCACAGGTTGTTTAGTCCTTTTTTAATTTTTTATGAAATCTTATTTCATTACTCCCACTGAAGTAAAAGCACTCCTTTGATACAGAGATGATAAAAGGATAATTACTTGATGATTTTTCCACTCATTTAACTTTACTACATACATTTACCTGATTTGTACGAGTGCAGTGAAACTAATTTGCTGCCGCTGCAAGAAAAAGCGGCGCCGTTATTGCTGCGTGTACAATAGTTCAGAGTCTCATTTTGAGCTACAGCTTTTGAGATGCAATTATATACATTCAAAAACACATTTGCATAAACCCATTTTCTTCGCTTTTAGGACGAAAGTTTTGTGAGAAGTGATTATATTCTCGACCTTCACTGCCTCTTCTCAGGCCAAAGAAGCATCATCAGCCTGGAGAGGCAAGAAGAAGAAGAAGAAGAAGAAACACCGCCAACACAAGTGTCTGATCAACACAACTCATCTTTCCAACAAAGAAACAGTCCTCATGAAAACAGTCTGTGCAATGTGACATCTCAAATGTCATTTTTTGATTCTTTGAGCTTCTAAAATGAAATTCCATGAACCTCCATTGCCTCTGGAAGGCCGCAGAGGTTTCAAATGCCGATAAATAAATGAAACTACACGGATAGACAGATAGTACATGAGATAAATGCTGTTTGATCAGTGAGTGTGTCTCAGATCACATTAAGGCAGGCCGCATTTAGTGAGTCTTGCCAGCAGGTGGCGGACTGTTCCAAGTTTACACAATGAAGTAGATAGATAGATAGATAGATAGATAGATAGATAGATAGATAGACAGATAGATAGATAGATAGATCACGGACAGAAGAGGGTGTAAAGGACAAAGGGAGGAAAGAGAGAAGAGGGAGGGAAGGGAATGAAAATAAGAAGGAGAGAGAAAAATGAAAACAAAGGAGAGGTGGGGAGGGAGAGAAAGATGGAGAAGGGTAAAGGAGGGAGGCAGGGAGGTTGGAGAGAGGGAGGATGAGGCAGGAAAGAAGGGGAGGGAGAACAGGGATGATGTTGTATAGGTGGGGAAAGAAAATAGTAGCAATGCACAATGACGGCATGGAGAGACAGATGGAGGGAGGAGGGAGAGAATGACACCGGCCTGTCCTCACAGCTGGAGACGTACAAGCACACACACACACACACACACACACACACACACACACACGCACACACGCACACACACACACACACACTGAAGCATGTCGTGCACACGCGTGTCAAAAGCTCATTTGAGGTGTGTTATCTGTGTTATCAAAGTTTACCCTGGCGATGTTTGCCATCGATGTCTGTGGTCGATAACCAACTGCCTTTTCAATAAACAATGAATCGTGGTGCTGCATGAGAGATGACACACTGGAGAGACATGGGAAGGATGGAGCAGGTGGAGGAGGTGGAGGAGGGTGGCCTGAAGCCTGATTGGTTTAAAAAAAATGGGGGTGAAAAGTAGGAAGGAGACGACGGATTAGAGGAAAGAATGAGTTTCTCAGGAGGCAGATGCAAAACTGGTGTTAATAATCTCTCGGAGTGATCGCTCACACCTTTCTCACTCATTACATCCCCCATGACCATCACACACCCGTACTTCTCACTGCAGGCTAACCAGAGGTGTTAGGCTGCATATTGCAACAATACGTACACCTTCTTCCACCTGTGTGTCTATGAATTAAGGTTGATTAAAAACCCTGAATGAAAAATGCCAGAAATCTAAATAAACAGCCACGTATAGCAGTTGGAAAATTTGTACCTGTTTAGGAAAAGATGGAATATTCTGTCTAATATATATAATATCACTGCAGGAGCAGTTTCTCCTCTTTTTTTGGACAACCTCCCACCCTTACATGGCTCCCCTCCAGCAGTAAGCCCCGAAAGTAAAGAATTAAAAAGGGCAGCAAATACCCAGACGGTATGTGTGGGCACAGGAGAGAAATCCATTTGCATAAATATGGAAGTTTATTAATAACAAAACTATCGAGCGAGCACCATCCAAACCCAAGCTGTTATCACTCCACGAGCCAAGATTACACAGTGCACAAGGTCATAGTACGAGTAA
Source organism: Sciaenops ocellatus (assembly GCA_033000465.1). Lineage (NCBI taxonomy): Eukaryota > Metazoa > Chordata > Actinopteri > Sciaenidae > Sciaenops > Sciaenops ocellatus. The sequence goes on from CP136873.1 coordinate 22,056,477, forward strand.
GAGTCGGATCTTGATTTGGTGGGTCCTCAGTTTGCAGATTTTGTAAATTTGAAAATGTTTGAGAGGGCGAGAGGGCTCTTACCGACATGTTTGAAAAGGATGCAGCCTTTATTTTACTCTTAGGTAAATAAAATGGGATGATGGAACACATAAAGAAGTGCCTGATGATATTTCTCAAGGTTAGACATGATGGTGCTTCAGATCCAATAGTGTTTGCTCTGTGTTTGCATGCAAGGGATGCTAAAATGTATGAAGGACAGTGAAGAAGCAAGGTTGCTCTGTCTAATACCAGTCATATCATTCTTCATACTTACTCAAGAGATACCGATAACACCCGTGATGATTGTGTTATCGTTCGCTCTCGAAAAACCTGCTCTGTGAACGTGTGAAATGAACGCTGTCAAACCTTACCTCGTTGACTAATTACCGCTCAGATCTCTTGTATTAGCGCAGTGGTGTTGCCATTAATTAACTTCCATACAAAAGTGCCATATCAGGCGTGAAGCATCGATGAAATCGAGCACAGCATCCCTCGAAATTACATTGATATTGGGGCAATACAGGAAGTAGTGTGTAGTCTAAGGGACATTCCTGTGTGGTGATCGGGTTGTACAGAGGAGCTCTTTTAATTATCTTATCTCGTTATGCTCTCTGGAGAACATTTGGATACCGGCAGTTAATAAAAATTCACATCTCTTATGAATTTTGCCAACCATCCATCCATTTTCCATAACCGCTTATCCTTATCAGGGTCGCATAGGGTTGGAGCCAATCCCAGCTGATACTGGGCAAGAGGTGGGGTACACTTTGGACAGGTCGCCAGTTCATCACATCTCAGTGGTGTCACCCGTCAACCTGCAGGTCTTTGGACTGTTGGAGGAAGCAGGACTACCCAGAGCGAACCTCTGCAGACGCAACTCAAACATGCAACCCTTCTTGCTTATGAGGCGACGGTGCTAACCACCTTAGTTCAAGTCAAGAATGACAAAAGAAAAACAATCAAAAGGCGTTTTCCCCCCATGTAACCACCGTTTGTTTGTCCACGGCAACTGTTCAAACCGCCCTCATGCAGGTCGCATTAGTGGTGAATCAACACACCCACTGACACTTCCTGTCTGTCCCGGCTGACCTCATCCTCGTCTTTTGTTACACGCACAAGCTGCACCTTTCACTTCCATTCACCTCCATCCATTAGAGTCCGTCTTTATGGAACAGGCAGCTCGATTTCCTCGTCAGCGAGTCAGCGCTGCTTCCTGCTGGAGTTGTAGAATATTTATATGAATTATCAAACATTTATACTGTTAAATCAATACCCCCGGCCTGATACTGTAGAATTGCTTTTTAGATGTAAGAATGAGTGGGGGTGGAGGTGGAGGGGGTGGGATTCGGGTGGCGTACACAGACACAACACAACACAACTTCACTCCTGTTTAGCTCGATCTGTTTGTCCATTTTTCACTCCATCGCCTGGCAGCAAAACACCCCAAATCTGCAGATATAATGCTATTATCTAAGTGACACTCAAGTGGTGAGAAATTGCTACCGAATCACATGCAATTTAAATGAAATTGAAACAACAATCCCTGTCTAAAGCGCTCCATTGCTCTCTCTTATCAAACGCTTCAGTGTGTGGGCTGTATTACTGTATTAGCCATCAGAGAAACACATTGTGCCCAAGGCCCTGCACTTAACTATGTCTCCCTGATACACAACATGAAAAAGAATAAAATCCCACACACATTTGGTACCAAAAAAATAATAAATAAAAGAAAATACCACTCACAGACGCAGAAACACAGATAGATGCACCACTGCAACACAAAGTACTCTACTAAAAAGGTTCCTTGGAAGGGTCAGAGATGTAAGCTCATCGTGACAGCCATTACTATTTTGCAGCCCATTTTAAAACATGTGAAACAAACTCTGAAGAATCATCAGAGCAGACGACGCACATGAAATCAAAGGCAAGTTTTGAGGCTCATTTGTCTTCGATCTACTAAAATAAGGAGCTCCTGTATTTAAATAATGTCACTCTTGGACTGTAGACCAAACGGTATGCACTCCACCTGTGTACAAGGGCATCATCTGCTTCAGGACACCAGTAGAAAATCTATAGATTTATATCAGAAATCATGCAATCAGACAGCTGAGTGTCTCCCACAGAAGGCGAGGGTCAAACATTCAACGCTAACGGAGCGCGGATGTGATGAAAGCTGACGAGCTACTCGTGTATTTCCACTTCCAAATGTCAGGTAGAGTTTTCTACTCTCAGTGTGATGCACTGTCAATCTCAGGTCAGCAGCAGAGGTGGGCAGTTACTGACGCTCGTGTTGGAAAATAAAAAGATAAATATTAGTTCATGTTTAGTTCATATTACAGTTTTTCTCAGTCGCTTTGGTACATTTCTCAAATCATCCTCGACATTTGCAAAACAGTAAGTGCATTTCTCAAAACAAATTGTACAAATAGCAAAACACCATGGATTACCTGCAAAAGCCACTCTCTTTCTCAAAATCCTTAGTTCATCTCTCAAAAGTAAATATCCGTGTCAATGAACATGTCAGTGCCATCAGAATGACAAGTCCTTGTGTCACTGTGAAGACAGTCAAATTGCTTAGTCATGTTGTCAATATAACAGTGTACTCTGGAGGGATGTTCTGATGTAAACTATGGCTAAAGTTTCGATGACAATTATTGTAAATTGTAGGTTACACCTTAGTGTATGTGGGAGTTTGATTGCAAGAGACTGGACAAGATTCACATTTACGGTTTTACTGTTTGTACTGTAATTTGTTGACAGACCATGTCATTGTGATACAGAAAGGAAAAGACAGCACTGCATAGCACAAAGAAAAAAAACAAAAAAACAAAAGTAGAAATGTGAACATAGGACAATCTCCTTAGGGAAAACTGTACATGCAGTGCTGTAGGAATTACAGTGCAGTCTTCCTACACCTCCTGGCGTTCCTGTCTGTTGGGCCACAGATTCTCATCCACATCACAACGAATATCTTCTTTGTCCTTCCATTGTCAGAAATTGTAACATTGTGTTGTGCTCTGGCTATATATATACTTGCCAGTTGATTGATTCGTTAGAGAAAGTCAAGATTCATCTGGGAGCAATTTACCAATTCAGGGCAGATTTAGAAAAAAAGTCTAATGGAAATGTATAGAAATATGCTTGACATATTATGACAACATGTTGAACCATTTTGCATGTAAAGACTTATGCTATGAACTAATGCCTAAATGTTGTGGGGGGTGAGACTATTCAACAGAGACCCATTATAATACATTTTGATCAACATGACATAAGCAACTGATAATGTAGGAAACAGAAGAGAATTGTACATAATCATTTGCATGGATGTACCAAAGCATTTGCAACTTGTTCAAAGAAATAGGGAACTGCTTTTTTGATGTGCACGAGTGACACAATGATGTGAAGATTGAACAGGTAGTTTTGAGAATTTCAATTCTGATCTGAGAAATGTACCAAAGCGACTGAGAAAAACTGTAACAGTCTTCTTAGTGTGCAAGCGAGCAATTATCACTTAGTTTAGTTCAGAGAATTCACACAGCGAACACTTATATATAACACATATAACACATTATTTATAAATATGTCCTGTGTCTTAACATGCATTTGATTCAGTTATTAACAGAGACGCTGTTTGACGAATCACCTAGTGGCGATTCAAATATCTTCAGAGAAAGCAGACGGCACGTTAGCCGGTTGTATTAATAAAATCAGTGACTTTGATTTGATTTTGGAGACCCACATTTTGGCAGCCACGTGAAGGATTAAAGGAGCAGTGTGTAGGATTTGGTGACATCTAGTGGTGTAGTTGCAGATTGCAACACCCTGGTGTCACCCTCTCCTGTGTAGTTGAAGGAGAAACTGCAGGAAAACGTGAAAATCTCAACACGGTGGATCCATGTTGTCTAAAGATACCCGAAAGTCTCATTCTAAGGTGCCAAACACATAATCACTCTTATATTCAGGTGATTAGACACATATTATATTCAATTTCTGCCATTTTCTGTAAATATAACACCTTAAATCTCACCTGCCGGCCTTTAAGTCTCGTACTTTTGCTTCTACCAATACTTTTACCTACTTTGCAGTCTTGTGACTCTCGCTGGACCTACAGTGCAGAACCCGAGAAGTCATTTAGAAAATGGTGAAGACACAGTGGACTGTAATCATAACAGTAAGCGCTGAAATGATGCTCGAGAGAACTGAGGGCTGGAGCCGCTGTTCACCCATCCGTGAAATCGCATTTTGAGAAGTGAGCATTTTAAAAACTTAGGGCTGATTGAACGGCTGCCTCAGACTTTTTAAGGTTGTGTTCCCCAAATGTTTTCGACAAAAAAAAAAATATCTCAAGATCTCCATGAGTTTATGGCTACATGCCTGAAATGTTATATGACATAAGACTGTAATGCAATGTGACAGGACATGAATGAGTGTTTCAGATTCAGCTGCTACACAAACAAAAACACAAAACAATTCACGCACTTCCTTTCATTCTGCCCGCTTCTCTCCCTGAACGCCACGCTCACTTACAGTTAGTCAATTTATAAATAGCTGTAGTGTTGGAGGGAAGGTGGAAAGCAAAGAGGTGGAGGGGGGGAGAGAAGACGAGAAGAGAATGCAAGCATCCGAGAGTCTGTGAGAACGGAAACGAGAGAGAGAGAGAGAGAGAGAGAGAGAGAGAGAGAGAGGCAGAAAAATCAAAGGACGGAAGGAAAATGGAGAGGAGCGTGAAGGTGAAGCCATGAAGGAGGAGGAGAGCAAGCTGAGCAGGGGTTGCGGTTCAGGGATGAGGAGCGATAAACGAGGTGAGGGGAGGGAAGGTGGTACAGAAGGAGAGATGAGGGAGTGATAGAAGTGTTAGTGGCCTGCAGAAAACAGGAGGAGATTTTAAAGGTCTAAACACTCCTGAGGGAGGCCATGAGTGACACTGGAACAACAACTGCCTCTCTAATTCTTTCTCAGTTTCTCACAATCCTTCCTTCACCTCGCTTTTTCTTCTCAAGTTTTTTTTTTTTTTAGCTATTTCTCCAATAACACTTCTCGTGTTTTTTTCCTCTCCCGTCATCCTCCTTCGCTGCATGTTATCCACTTCCTCTCTCCTTTCTCTCATTCCTCTCATGTTCGTCCTTCAGCCCTCCATCAGACTGCTGCACTCTGTACTTCTATACGCCTCCAGTTAAGACACACTCTCTCAATCACTTTGTTTTTTCCCCTCCTTTTCACAGCCACTCTGTCGCCTTCTATCGCAGTCTGTTGCTCACTTGCTCTCTGCTGCTGTGCCAACATGAAAAAATGCCCCCGTTGCTTTGTCCTTCCTTTTACAAAAACACCTATTTTTCCCACTCCGCACTCTCTTTTTTCCAACTCTGACTCACAAACAGCGACATTTAGCGCGCCCTCTCGCATTTACTGACTCTGAAAAGACAAATTGACTCGCAGACATTCACAAACACGCACACAGACAACACAAATACATAAATACAGCGAGCGGTATGCGGCCACCAAGCACTAAAAAGTCCACTAAAATTATGAGTGCACAGAAATTACTGCAATCAGTGGGCAATTATGATGAATAAAAAAGGAATGATTATAATCTTAGAGGCTAAAAGCTTCTTTATTCCTTTCAGCAAGGCACTCCAGAAAAGAGGTACGAGAGCGAGAGTGATAGAGGAGAGGAGAGATAGGAAAAAAAGGTGAGTGGGAGAACGAGAGACATGAAGATGGGCATAATTGAATAGTGTGTTGCACATTAAAGTTAAACTGCAGCTGGTTAACACTGCAAAACCTCATCACTGCACGGGTCTCCTGCAGTGAAAATCTCAGTTTTAAAGGTTAAACATGCAATTTTTATTTTTTTTTGCCACAATGCAAGTGAACAAACAAAAGATAAATGGACTAAAACACTGCACTGACATTTTGCCAGCGGCCTTAGATGACGTTATTCATCAGTGCTTTTAGAGCATGCAGTTTCATTTCCCAAAGTCCTAACGCAGACAAATAAGATGTAAGGAGAGTTTTAAGACCTGCAAATACAGCCGTCTCCCTCCATATACCCGCAATAACATCACAAACAAACACTAGATTAAATATTCAAGTAAATATTCAAAGTTTCACTTTATTTCTATTAGTGTAGTGATCGACTGTCTGCCTAATTTCCACAGAGCTCCTAAAACAAGAGAAACAACTCGCAACAAGTGTTGTTACTATCCACCGGCAGTGACTTCTTAAAGAAAGACCACAACAGAGACATTTCCTTCAGCTACGTCTCACCCTCTAGTGGGGCAGCAACAGTGAACAGTGTCCATCTTTGTTCTGTTAATTGAGATCCAGCAGCTTTAGTGTTTTATAAATTCAGTTTAGGTGCTTGTTTTGTGTCCCTCGCGATGTGTTTGAAACAGCTACCGGTGATGTGGCGAGTGTTTCAGGGTCCGTTGTTGTTGTCTGTGGTGAGTTTTTCTTTTCTCAGCGGGGAAAAAAGGTGGAGGACACGCAGTACAGAGGAGTTTTGTAACAGAAACTGTTTTAATGATCTAAAACATCAGTGGTAAATGTCAGCGTTTTGGTATCAGTCCCTTCCTAAAGGCGCATTGATCGACCCACAGACACAGAAAGTCTGCAAGGCTGATTGAAGATATTCTGTGCAACAGAGAGGGTGTATGAGAGAACATCTTCCTTTTTAATGTTTGAGGAGCGAGTTTAAAACAAAAAAGGGGGCGAAGGAAGCACGAGGATCAGATGAGAATCGAGGACGCGCTGGATGATGACTTGGCTGACGAGAACGAAGTGGGACAGCGGAAGAATCATAAATAAATGAAGGCAGCTCCATCACTGTGCACTCAGTGTAATTAGCCTTCTGAGACTAGACAAGAGCCACCCAACCCACGGTTTATTAGTTACAGTATGTGACAGTTCTGAGCAGCCTGCAGAGAAACAAAACACACAAGCACAAACACACACACGACGTGTCTGTCACTAATAGGAGAAGCAGGTCTGATGGGATCTTTAAAGTCTCATTGCACAGTGCAGCTGACACACACACACACACACACACACACACACACAAGCTAAAGCTCAGCGTGACCTTTTTGAGTAAATCTGCCTATCAGTGCTCTCTGTGTTTGTGTGACAGATTTCTTTGGATATGCAACACTTCACAACCTTATCTGAAGCCTGAGATCCCCTTTCATTTTCTGACAGCTCGGTGTGTGAGCTTTTTTTCCCCCTGTCCTTTCTCCCCATATGTCTCCACCCACTTAACAGATTAAAGAACACACAAATACACACTAACTCACTCTCTCTCACACACACACACACTCTCAAACACATGCAGACACATTCTGTTGCTTGCTTCCCCAAATAACATCGAGGGTAGAGGGGGGATTGGATGGTGGGTGGGGGAGGTTGGGAGGAGTGAAATGGCATTGCTCTCTAAATGATCCAGAGCAAATGAGTTTATCTCAGAGACAGACAGCCCCCAAACCATTCAGGATCAAACTAGGTCATAGTCGGAGGGAGAGAGAGAGAGAGAGAGAGAGAGAGAGGGAAGAGAAAAGAGGGACAAAACACAAACGAGGGAGGAAAAAACAGAGTTATAAAGTGGAAGAGAAGAAGAAGAGGAGGAGGAGGAGGAGGAGGAGAAAAAAGGAGGCGTTAAAGAGCGACGCCAGCTGAATTTAACTGCTCTCTTCTGTCTGCTCCCGCTTGGTCCCCGCGCTGCATCGTCTCTTACCTTTCTGTAAACACAGTGAAGCTGACATTTCGAGATGTCCCCTCTCTTAAAAGAGCTGTCACCCACCTAGTCAAATTACATCAAATCACTTAGAGGAGGGGAGGGACGGAGGGGAGCAGGGCACGGCTGTGAGTACAGCACAGTATCAGAGCTTTGCTGTGCTTGTGCTGCTATATTACTTATTCATACTTAAAGAAATGGGGCATTTCAATGATACATCTTAGTGTCATTAACTTGTAGCGGGGGCAACAATGAGTTGTTGTTACCCTCTTGCCCCAAAAACTCTCACTGCACACAGTAAGGTGACGTCTTAATTACATTTTGCCAAGAGGCCGTGTGGTAGTTCTGTGTGTCGTTTAGCTCGTGGCAACTGATTCATTCAACTGAATCTAATTCTACAAGAAATCAGATTAAACGTGAGATCGTTATCGTCTTTCAGCTCTTTGTTTTGTCTCACTGCTCCAGTTTTTTGGCTGCAGGTATCCTGTCCCGTCCTGGGACGAGCTCAGCAGATAAATCTGTTTCAGCCACCTAAAAAAAAAAATCAATATGTGTTTAAGCGTTCACTATATTAATGATATTTTCACAGCTTTACCTTGCGCAGCCCTTTTTTCTTTGGTCGTGTATTGCAGCACAAATCAACTGTTTGTGTCAGAAAGTTGTGAGATCAGACTTGAGCTGAACTTTCTGAAGGTTTCAAAGCTCTGAATAAGAGTAAATCAGTGAAAATATTCTTAATATAGCGTACACTTAAACAGATATTGATTTTTTTATATGGCCAGCAGTGCATAGTGCGTAGCCCTGGGTGTGCTGAGCACTGTCTACTATAGGTAATACACTGACTATGCATGAGCACTTTGAAATACCTGAACTGTCCCTTCGAGGGTCATTGGTCTTCATTTAAACTATCAGTATGATGATATTTACTAATGTTGCATATATCTTTTATTGTTGTGTGTGTTGTTTTTGGATTGTAATGTCAGAAATCACGGGGCACCTTTGGACACAACCAGGAAAATGTTGTCCTAAACAGGTTTTGTTGTTTTGTGCGTTTATAATTTTGTATCTAACTCTTCTTCCAACTTACTTTCAGGGCTGTGAATGTGTAGAAGACACATAGGCTATAGGTTATGGCAATAATATGTGAAAGTTAGCTTTGATAGATTTTAGCAGAGAGTTGGAGAGTATTGATGGAGAGAAAAGAAAGCAAACAAAGCTGCAAAGTATTTAAAGAAACGAGAATGAAAGATTTTGAATTTCAATCTCAGCGTTTGAAAAGATGCATCATTATTATCATCAGCCCAGGTATTGAGGGATTCATCTATCGCAGATGGTTCAAACACATTAAGAGCTAATTATTTTCATTTTTTATTGAAACTAGTTTGTATTCTCAATTTGATTTTGTATTTTTTACAAAACATCTGCTAAAAGAAAGTTCAAGGTAAAAAACTGAAATATCACATAAAGAACTGCCTCGATGAACTGTTTATTTTTTTAAGGTAGCCTACTTTCGAGCCTACTTTTTAGCCCTACTTTAATTACCTTGCTTTCTATCTTTAGATGTGCTCTCTGAACTGCCCCTGCTGCAGAGCTCAACCTCGATTACTGCGAAATGTAAACAGCTGTAAATCAAACATGGATGAAGACGCATGAACTCAATCTGTAAAACTTCTTCTACGTTACAAGTTTATTTTGTTTTAGAAAATCAAAGTCATTGTGATTATAATGATGTGATAATGCCGTTTGTAGTGATGAACCTTCAGAGTATTATCACCTGAATCTGCAGCTCCCTGCGGCCTTACAGAGCTTCATATCGAGTTTCAGCCTCGTTTTTCTGGCAGCAGCAGCAGCACTGAGAGCAGCACACAGACACAGTTAGAGACTAGCCGGTGAACATAACGGAGCATTGAGCTGCTAAAGATCCAGATATTTCCCTCAGGAGTTGTTACCAGAAACAGCTAAAAGAGGAGTGAATATTGGATTTACACTCACAGGTAGACAGAATATGACTCCAAATGAATGAAAATGTGGCCACATAAGCAACTGTTTGCTAACAGTCAACTCGAGAGGTGATGATATGTCAATGCTGTGTTTACAACTCCATCCCACTGCCCCCAAGTGGCCAAACAATTCACTCAATCCGCTCCCAGGCGGACTTTGGTGTCGTTCATTTGCGGTGCGTCCTACTCCGTGTATTTGAGCATCAATCCATCCATTTGCTCTAACCGCTCATCCTTAATAGGGCTGCGTGGGGCTTAACCAGAGGTACACCCCGCACAAGTTGACAGTTCATCACAGCTGACACACAGAGAGAAACTTTCACGCTCACATTGACACCTACGGGCACAGACACGGGAAGAACATGCAAACTCCACACAGAAAGGCCCCAGGCGAGGTCTGAACAGAAATCTTAGTGCTGTGAGGTGATATTATGTTTCATCCTGCCTCTTTTACGTCCTCTTTCTACCTGGTCATCATTCAGGAAATGAGAGATCTTCATGCTAAGTGCAGTTTGCACATGAGAGAAGATATACAAACACATCCGGCTCAGTCGAAGTGCTACCTGACCTGCTGTCAGTCACCGACACGTGATTTCTTCACGTGGGTCCATAATGACGAAGACGCGGAATGTGAGTCGCTAAAACATTCATAGGACTTCATGCTTCCAGCTCTTGTTTTGCTTGTACAAATTAAAAGAACTACGAGCGTGGAAGACCTCTAAATTACCGTTTTGTTCTACCAGAGGCAGAATTAACATTTGGTGGTCTTAAAATACGGCAGATTATTACTTGAAATTGGGTTTTTAGCTTCTGTATTCTCAGTGGCTCAGACTGAATAATTCCTCCTCTATGTCAAGCTGATAATAGTGACATCCCCGACCCTGAATCACACTGAACGTCTAACTCCTGTTTGCCAACTGCACATTTATCCAGTCCTCTTTAGCTTTTCACCCTAACACGAGTGAGAAAGAACTCCAGAGTCAATTTGGCACTCAATACCGTCTGGCTGAGCAGCACTGTTAAGAGATTAAGCTACCGGGGTAATACCTGCACGAAAATGGGAGAATGCAAAAGTGGGTTGCAATATTTTGAAGGACTTGGGGTGCGCTCAATTTCAGTCTCACCAGAAACTTGGAATGGCCTCGAGAGCGGAGGAGAGATCAGTTATATCAAGCGCTCCCTGGGTTATTTCAAGCGTTTGGAATATATTCAAGTGCTATTTTGCCCAGGTCTGAAGCCAAGGGAGCACTTTTAATATTCAACCTACTTCATTGCACAGTTCACTTACTCCTACACACACACACAAACACACACACACACGCACACACACACACACACACACAGCTCATGTCACTTCAAGCCACTTCAAACACACTTCACGCTACAACTTCAAGTCCCGCAGGCCCAAATCGGGGTCATATTCTCCTGACAACCAATCATCACACCCCTGAGTGTGAGGATGTGACTCTCTCTGTGTATGTGTGTGTGTGTGTGTGTGTGTGTGTGTGTGTGTGTGTGACTCCCCATCACTGGGACTCAGATCATGTTTATATGCATCTGTACGTGCAAAAGAGAGAGAGAGAGAGAGAGAGAGAGAGAGAGAGAAAAGAGCCAATCACTGACAGCCAATCATCCATCATTCAGACAGCTATTTGGACACCTGGGTGCCCCGGCAGTGCCATGGCAACAGCAGCTGTCTGTTACCAGGTAACCGTGCATAGGCAATGTGCTCAGGGTGTAGACAAGAGCAGAGAGGCATTGTGGGAGACACAGAGGTCAAGAGAGGCACTCTCACACACAGGAGAGGGTGGAAGGTCAACATGCAGACAGGTGGCATGTGGAGGTCTGAAGATTCAAATGTATCTGTGCACAACACACACACACACACACACACACACACACACACACACACACACACACACACATCGAGGGAGCACAGGCACAAACACACACATTAGAATGCATAAACATGCAGACAGCAACCTAAAAGCCCACAAAACACACAATTTAATGCAGAGGCCTCGAGTGTAAATGAGGACGAAACACACACACACACACACACACGCACGCACGCACGCACGCACGCACGCACGCACGCACGCACACACACACACACACACACACACACACACACTTTTAGTGTTACATAAACACACTCACAACGACAGAAAAAAAAACATTAAACATGCACATTAGTACGAATGCACACTCTTACAGTTATTACACTGTACAGCCACACACACACGCACACACACGCACACACACACTCTGACTAATCTTCTCACCCTTTTAGATGGTCTGTCGCATTTAAACTGTCTGGGGACTGGGTATTACACTGATGGATGCAGCACAGTGTGTGTGTCTGTGTGTGTGTATGATACAAAGAGGGAGACAGAGATACAGTCTGTATTCGTGGGTGTGTGTTAGAATCCTCCGACTTATTAGCAGGAAAATGATTAAGCAGTTATTAAACATTGAGGGTGTTTACATGCATGCTGGGATTCTGATTACGATCGTGTTTTAAAGTATAGTTATGTTATGATTTGTAAACACCCCGCTCTCATAAACCTGAATAAGGCACCGTATACCTGCTCAGTATCGCCTTGAGAGACATAATAATATAGATTTGACCATTTATCTCTTCTCCCATTCACTTTTCTAATGATTAAAGGCCTGCAGGTTTAAGATGGTGGGTGGTCTCAGCTGCATAAACACAGTCTGTAAGAGTTAATACGTTACAGAACACTAAAGGAGGTTTGAGGTGCTATCTTGAGTTTCCCCTGTGCTGATATATAAAGAGGTTTAGAGAGTGCTGGAGTTGTCTCCTCTTCCTGTGACATGGCTTTGTTAGACTGAGAATAGAAGGAGGTGGTTGACTGCAGTGCGGCTCCTTCTGTTCAATGTCAGATAAATTCAGACGAAAATTCTCCGTCATGAGAAGAGCGTGTTGAATAATGCATTCCTGAAGTTTGTGCTAATACGCACGGTGTTGTTTTGTGTGTATGAGTGTGTGCTAATAAGCATTACCGTGAGTGTGACGCAGGTGTGTGTGTACTAGAGTGTGTTTTTCCGCTGTCTCTCCTTGTGAATGAACATGTTCAGTGATGGTTAGGCAAGCGTCAACCTCCATGGCTTGGAAATAAAGCCAAAGCTGAAGTGCTAAAAAAACTGCAGTTGCTCAAATGTCCACTTGAGGCTGGCTCCAGAAGTGAGTCAGTCTCCATAAGTCCCCATGTTAAAATGTCCAACTTCACAGCAGAAATAAACATGTTTACAGCCTGGCACAAAAAACAGTTTTGGTCTCTATAGCTAATTTCCCCGTTCATGACAACTGTACTGAGGGTGAATTTTTATACAACTCACCTGTTCAGATTATATTAAGGCTTAAAGTTATGCATCATTCGGCCCGCCTCAGGTCTGATGATGATCCACGTCTTTGCAGATATTAAGATTAATCAGAAGGCAGAAGAAGCATACATCCAGCGTACATCCAACATGGCGGCGGCTGACATCACTCACGCTCTGGCCATTCTTTATACTATCATCATCGTTTGCACCTCTGTCTTTGTTAGTTGTGTTTTTGTTGCCTTTCTGTCTCTATGAGTACATTTTGTGTGTGTGTGTGTGTCTGCATGTGTGTCATTGGTTAAGCGAGCGTGTGTGTGTGTGTGTGTGTTAGCTCCACTCCCTGTGACACTGTTCTCAGCTCGCGGGGAACCGTATGCTTCCTGCCATCCAATGCCACACCGAATCACTCACTCACACACACACACACACACACACACACACACACACACACACACACACACACACACACACACACACACACACACACACACACACACAACATAAAGCCCAGGGCCCCGTTGGCCTCCCTGTCCTTGGAACCCTATCGGTCATCTGTCCCCCTCGCCGCTGACCTACAAACATACACAGTCTCTATCACACAAACACACACACACACACACACACAAAACAAATCCATGCATGCGTATGCAGCAACAAAAACAACAAACCCACAGCCATGATGCAAAATTGTGCACATCATAATATCATGCACAGATACACACGCAAACGCACACAAAGGGCGCTGAGATAAACAGAAATATGAAGAGGGACAGAAACAATGTGTGCACAAGCATCAACACACAGAGGACAGACACACAGCTGCACACTGTCGATTTAATGCAGATTTAATACAGAGACGAACACAACCTGCTCCAAACCTCTGCAAGACACTTAAGACTAATGAGCTTAATATTATTAATAAAAAGAAAATCAAGGGCAGACATGAGGTCATCCAGGTACGAGAGGACTGTGAAGTGGAAATCATGAGCTGTTTATGAGAATAATGATTTACTTGTGTGTTTAAAATTTCCGCTGAGTTCAAGATGAATGTTTCCCTAAGCCTTTCTCCTCCATGACGCAGCGCTACTCAGGGTGAAACGAGGCTGCGAAACACTGGATTCAACACTGGACTTTAGCTCACAGTGAAGCAACAATAACGACTGTTAGACCTCAATAGCCGCACAGAGAAGATGACTACAAGGCTTTGTGCTGTTCAGAGAGAGTGAAGGATGTGCGCTCGATGCTGTCTGGTTTGGTTGCTATGCAGCAGTAAGACATTTAAAAAGATGTTAAATGGGCTGTAAGTGGTTTACATTATATTCATGATCACGCAGCGGACTGTCTATAATATGATATTGGCCTTTTTTTAATAACTGTTGCATTATATCGTATGAAATACTTTCTTTCTCTCGTTTCTGATTGCTGCAATAATAAACCTGATTTGTATTGGACTTTTCTTAACAATGAACAAAACAAAGTGCTTTACTAGAAAGAAGACACAGAGAGGACATGCAAACTCCACACAGAAAGGCCCGAGGCCAGGCCAACAAACTCCCCAGCCTCAGAAGGGCCTCAGCTGGCCGGTGGGTTGGTACTCAGAACCTTCTTGCTGCGAGCTGAGCACGACGAACCAGATAAAAAAAAAAAAGAAGGCCAAGCAACATGAGCAGAGAGCAAGTAAAATGATACAACTAAGAACAAATTAGTTGGGATAAAAACAGTGCAAATAAAAAACAAATATTTCCAAAAGCTTTCACAAAAAAAAAAGTTTTAAAAGAAGCTGGAGACTTAATGTATCCGAGTTCATCAGACAGCGAGTTCCACAGTTTGAGGGTTCTAATAGAAAAAGCCTGATCACCCTTTGTCACACACAGTGACCTGGAGCAGGGCTCCATCTGCAGATATCAAGAGTCAAGGGGCACATAACAGGTCAACAAACTGGAAATGTATACAGGAGTAAGGCCGTTTAAGAGTGAGCAATAAAATGTTATTAAATCAGTGCTAAATTAAACAGAGTCAGTGTAGGGAGGTAAGCACAGGGGGTGACGTGATCACGCCTCATCGCCTCTCAGCGTTCTGTACCATCCGGAGACGGTGGAGGAAGCCCTGGCTGACACTAAAGTAAAGTGCGTAAAGCATGAAGAACTTCATGTAGATAAGCAAATGATAAAAATGACTTAATATCAGTAATCATCCTGAGCTGGACCCTGATAATAATCAGCAGTTACAGGAAATGGTGGGATGGGAGGAACACGACTGAACAACATCATGTTCGAGCATCAAAACAGAAGTTTGCATCAAATACCAATCAGCATGCGTAATATTATCTGACAGACCGCCAAGATTAACACCAAAAAGAGTTGATGGAATATGGGAGACCGAACAGACTCATACTCATCATCATCACAGAAGAATTTGGGAGATTTGCTAAAAATTTGTTGGTTTTAAAGACGTATAATTGAGTGTCGTCTGCATAGAAATGTTAATGCATATCATGGTTTTAGTTAAACTGGACAAGAGGCTTCATGTATTGAGAAATTTAAGAAGTAAATTGATCTTTACTAAGCAGACAGTGTAACTGGTCACCTGATGAATACACCAGAATTAAACTTCAAATAAGTTTGATATTTTCACGACCATCAAGCTAACTAAAAGAACGAAAGAAAAATTAAGCGCTGGGTCAAAAATAAAGTGACGTGTCAAATGAGATAATTGACTATTGACTATTGTTTAGCTGTTGTTTCAGATAAATGAACACCGCTAGAAGAAAGGGGCTGCGAGCAGCTAACAGCTGTTTCTACGGGCCTCATTGTGCAGATTTTGACAGAAAATCGTTCAGAAATTGAACAAATGTTCAGGCTCAGCTCATGCTATGCTCTTATGTGAGTGCTCTGATTTATAAATGTGTTCTTTGATTATGAAAAAGTAGCCGTGTATATCATTTTTTTAATTTTAATTATTATTTTTTTAATATTTTAGTTTAAAAACACAAAAGTACCCGAGGAATAAAACAGTATGTTGTTGTGATGTAACTTTAAGTTTAAACTAATGACGCTTTCTTTCTCGTAACGTTGTTAGTACAGTCTATGAGTGACTCTGAGAGCTGCTACATGCATCTATGGCTAGGCCTCACTCATTACTGTACAAGAGCCTGGAAGGTTGATGCTGACACTAGCTCATAGTGCTAGCTGTAATGCTAGGCCCTCTTTATCTGCCTGTTTTTACGGCAAGCATGTAAAACTGAGGAAGCAAAGAGCATTCTACTTTCCACTTCACCGTCAGTAAGTGTGGACGAGGGTATCACCAAAAGCATACATGTGAGTTTACACTCAGCAAACAGTTTGTTTGCACGGTGTGTATGTCAGTATTTGGGTCTTTAAACAAAGCAGTCACACTGTTGCTGTCTTGGGAGCTGGCTTCGGTGTGTGTGTGTGTGTGTGTGTGTGTGTGTGTGTGTGTGCATGCTTGTGTGTTTGTCTGGAAGTGATTTGTTGCAGCCCCAGCAGCTAGCAATGAACTTTCTGACCTCAGACAATATCCTGCCTTGACTCAATGCTCCTGGGTGAACACACACACACACACACACACACACAACACACACACACACACACACACACACACACACACACACACACACACACACACACACACACACACACACACCACGGGGCTAACAGCTGATTTTTCTTCCCTGCTTTCAGCACCAAAGCGCCCATTTTCTCATTCCGTACACTTCCTACACACTCATCCATCACCTCGTACCTCTGTTAAAGACTCATCATCTTAAGTCGTCTTCGTCTCTCTTACTCACTCTTGCTGACCCTGTTTCCTCCCTTTATCCCTCCTCCTCTACACCCTCTCCTCCTCCCCCTCTTCTGTTTCATGTAAACTCTTTGTTTTTCCTCCCTTGTAGTCCATTCCTCTGCCTCCTTCTCTGTCCTTTCTTATATCTTCTCTCCATCCTCTACCTCCCCCATTCTCCATTCTCTCCGCAACTTATCCCTTTTATGCATTTCCTCCAACGCCTGCACCCACTACACCATCACCATCACCACCAATCCTCAGCCTTTTCATAAGTGAAATGTTTTCGTTGTCGATAAATAAATTATGTATGAAACAGTGATGAAAACCCATTTCTCAGATAAATAATTACGCAGGCCGGGCATTGTTGTCCTGATGAATGACTGTGTCAGTTGAAAATTGGCGTTGGACTTTGTGAAATGTCATCTGTAAAATATCTGTCCATCACTACCTCCCAGAAACGTCTCTACTTGCTGCCATACCTGACGTGCACGACTGTTTTTTATTGCCAGGTATTATTTGTTTTTCTTGTTCGATAAAAGCATGAAATATGGACGCCATTAGCTGACATTAAGGAACAATAACAACATGAATACTACTAATCTTCTTGAAACGATTCCAGTTTCAGGTGAAAGTGGTTCTTAATTTATGTTTTGCACAAATACGCAAGCTCGTCAGCTGAATGAAAACATGCAAAACAAATCTCCAGTGACGACGAGGCGGAACGACAGCAGGAAAAGTTGGAGAAGAAGAAAGTGGAAGGAGATTACCAAAGAGGGATCAAGAGACAAGACAGAGGAAGAGAAAAGCCTTGACTCTTCTGTTCTTAAAGTGTGAGCTGTGGAAGAAAGAAAGAGAAAGAGAAGGGGGGATTGAAAAGAGATAAAAAATACAAGTAAGTAACACGGGGAGGAAAAGAAAGAACGAAAAGAGGAGCGGAGGGAGATGAACTCTTCCCTGAGAGCTCTTAAGCTCTTGTTGTGTACTGTGATGAGCGATAGTGTTTGCAGGGTTAACAACCCAAAGCCCGGGGATGGAGGGAATACACAACACACACACAAACCTAAAGGGAGTGGGACAAGGGCAGAGTGATTGTACACACACATACACACACACACACACACACACACACACACACACACACACACACATCCACACAAGAGAGAGACAGATGAGGGCAGCAGCGAAGGCTAAGACCGGAGAGGAAACAACTGAAGACCATCTAATAGGGGAGAGAGACGAGTGTTGTGGGAAAATGGGAGAGAGAAAAAGAGAAAGACTAAAGGGGGGGAGGTCAAGAGACGAGATAGAGACGGTAAGAGAGGCCAGCATTTATAAACAACATCATTTCAGACTGAAAGAAGTTCATTTAAAGGATATGCACTGATAGATCTGCAGAGGAGAAGAACGTTTGCACAGAACTGAAGTGAGAAGTCCAAAATGAAGGCAGCTATCACATTATTAATGTCACACCATCAACTTTTATACATCCCTGCTCTGCCAGAGTTTAGACGACTTCATAAGATAGGTACAGTTAAGTTTGCAGAGACAGAAGTCACTGGCACAAGTGTCTTAAAGCGGCTATGATCATTATTTTTACATTAACAATGAATCACTTGGACTGCTTGTATGTGAAAGGGAGCGCTCATGACAAACCCCACAGAGTCTAATCATCCAAACTCTGCAGTTCGCTTAAGCACCATGGAGCTTTCAAATGTCTTTCAGCTTGTTGTTTTGGTTTTACAGCCTGCAGCTTTAGTGTCCCGGTCCAGTCTCACTGCTCTCATCAGTGTCGTTTTCGGCCGCAGCAGGCAGATGTTTTCAGCGATGAAGCTCTAATAAACCCTCTGTACACTAGCCGCTCTGCAGCAAATGGCAGACGGACACAGTTAGCGACTAGCTGGTGAACCTAGTGGAGCATTAAGTGGCTAAAGAGATAGATATTAGATATTTTCTTAGAGAGTTGTTGAAGGCCAAAAACAGAGCTAATAGGAGAGCCAAAAAAATGCTAATGTTGCATCATGACCATGTGGTGACAATACTTCAGCTCTCCAGAGAGTTCTAGTTTTTCATTGCCTTCTCTTGGTTTCATCCTGAGGTCACAGTTCTCCCATGTTTCTACTGTTTTATGCCAAATTTTCCCACCTTTTCTGTCATCACTACAGTCTGTATAACTGCTGGCATACACGGGACATGGATGCAATGTGTTACGGAGCAGGGTGGAGGTTGTTCACCGGCTCCACAGACTTCGTGTTTGCAGCTTCACTCCATTATAATAGAGGCGCTTTGCCGTGTGCATGCTGCAGTGTGCACAAACCCTCTAAAGGCAAAGAGGGGAGAAATATTCTGGACTTAACATAAAAATTGCAGTGTACTTACTTATTTTGTTATTTTCTTTTTGGTCACCATAACTTAGGAAACAAAATCTCTGAAGACAGCACTATACGTAACCTGGTTCTAACTCTAACCATAAAGCTGAGTCTTAATGAACAGCCCTTTCAAAAGATAGATTCACCAGAGCACGCACACACACACACACATGCACGCATGCACGCACGCACGCACGCACGCACGCACGCACGCACACACACACACACACACACACACACACACACACACACACACACACACACACACACACACACACAGCTGGAGGCTGCACATTTACTTTTTTCTTGTTTATAAGGGTTCCAGTGATGTTTAGCACTTAGACTACATCACTCATGTTCTGTTTATGCCAGTAAATCAGAAGAAATTGAAACAGATGAAGTGAAGTGTGTGTGTTCATTTGTGTATGACTGTGTGTGTGTGTGTGTGTGTGTGTGTGTGTGTGTGTGTTTACATGATTGTGATTGAATAAAAGAACTCTCATTTACCATTAAACTAAAGACTGGACATGAAATGTACTGAAAGGCACATTCAGTGAACATGAAAAAAAAACCAACAGGAAATTGATTTCAGCAAATTGTATATGTTCTCAGTCTGTGAGTGCACAGTCGTGCTGTTATAGCCGGATGACAAAGACACTGATGCAAGTCCAAAATCAATCCCGAGACTGAAAATGCTGCTGAAGATCCATCAAGTGCGGCGTCTGCTGTCGCTCATCAGAGAATGGAACGAAAGAAAAAAGAAAAAGGAAAGAGGAATACATCTCATCTCATATATGTATATATTTACCTTTTTATATGTACATAGTTTTTATGTTTATGTCTACGTTTACCTGTCAAATTCTCTGTTTTTTAACTGAACCTGTGTCTGTATCTGTATGTACAACGAGGGCAAAGTGTAACCGGAGTCAAATTCCTCGTGTGTGTACACGTACGTGGCCAATTAAAGTGATTCTGATTCTGATTCTGGCCATTTTGTTTATTCTTTTCTTCCATCTGCAGAGCCACTTCAAAGTCACGTCGGGTGTTCGATGTGAAGCCCAGATCGCTTTGAGCTAGAAGAATCAGCGAGCGACACCTCTGTCTTTAACTGTGTGAAACAACCTCCCCTTCGCCGTAACTGTTTACCTGCAGCAGTTCAGGAATACTAACAGCCTAATTGTGTGGAAGGACAGGGTTAATGGTAGGCATGTTATTTACTCTTCCTGCACGAATTAGCTTTGAGCTCGCGTTTTCTTTCCACCAGCTTCCTAGAAAGCACGGAAACCAAGAAAAACCACTTCGACTATAAAATAAATATAAAGCAAGGAGAATAAGATCAGTAGCAAGGTTTGTTGGCAAAATAATGTTTGTACATACAAAGAATTCAACTTGGTGCTTTCCCTCCCTGTAGATTTCCACTCCACAGAAATCAATACAAAATTATACACCACAGCTAGAACCTGAGCAAATGCACTGATGGGAAGCTTTCAGAGACGAGAGTGGAGGAATTTAATAACAGGGAGGGCAATAAAGAAAGACACTGCACCGAGAATCCAGAGTGTAACCGTACAAAGTGTCAAACACAAGTGGCAAAACAGACTTCAGTTTAATCGAGGAGTAAAAAACAGTAAATGTAAGTGACTGTAAGTGATGCTTCTTGGTATAGATGCGGTGTTTTCCTCCACTTACTTTACAGCTGAGCCGTGTGCCAAAAAGCTTTTGTTAAGTAACAGAACTAACTCAGGACGCTCAACAGGTGGCTTAAACACACCTGTTGTGTGTTGTGTTGTTGTTTGGCTGAAAGGAGGGCAGTCTGAGTTTGTTTGGGGTGCAGCAGAGGAGGATATTTCACTAAATACTCTCTTACTATGCTAGATTATGTTTTAAAATTGTTATCAGGGACTGTATGAAAATGATTAGGGGAAGTACAGGGGCTTTGATTTTTATCGAATAAGGCCACGATCAGGGTCATTAATATTTTCTTTGGACGTTTTGACCTAAATATTATTGCAACTCTGACAACAGAAGTAGAAAATAGAACACAATAGAAACTTTATAGTTTTTTACATGCATTTTTTAAACCCTAAACACACACACACACACACACACACACACACACACACACACACACACACACACACACACACACACACACACACACACAAAGGTTTCGTAGACAAGCAAATGTGGAGAGAGATGGTGGAGTGATGGGGAGCCACACAGAGCAGCACCCTGAGAGAAATTGGGGGCGGGTTCAGAGCCTTGCTTAAGGGCATCTTGGCAGTGCCCAGGAGGTGAACTGGCACCTCTTCAGCTCTTCACCAGTCCACCTTCAATACTTTGGACTCGTACTGAACCAACCTCCGGTGGTGTTCCCAATCCAAGTCCTTACGAACTGAACTACTGCCGCCCTTTAAAAAAAAATCTAGTCCAGCTGCGATGGTCGGGAACTGAGATGGTACAATTTGTTTCATCACTAAAAGTCACATTGAAGGTCATGTAACAAAGTTCAAACACTGATATTCTCACTTTCTAATAACAAAATAAGTAACAAGGATACATGTGAATCAGATAAAATGATACTGAGGCCTGTTGTGTCCGACTTCAGATGTATGACAGCTTGTTATAGCTAAATCGATCATGTGCTTCATTTGAAAAGGGAAATCTAACATTCTGAAAATCATTCTTCATTCATGCTATCAAAGGAAGACAGCGACACGTTCTGCAGAAGTCATTTTGATTTCATAAGAAAACCTGAGGTAATAGATAGTTAGGTAAGTTAAGAGCAGCGGTGTCATCCTTTACTGAATAAATTTATCAAAGCACATCGAACCATGTGACGTTATTAGAACTGAAAAGTACTGACAAAGAGGCTTTATTTGAAAAGCAGGTGAGGTGAACTTCATGTTGTAAGTTACATGATGTTCTTAGTCTTTGCACATGCTATACATTTACATACAGTAAAAAAACACAAAGATAATAAGGCCATTACTAATCCGAAATATGCAAATACACACCCTGCTTACATGCACCCAGTGAACCACGCAAGACACAAAAGAGATGTCTCTAAAATAGAAACTCAACAAAGGCTAGTTACGCTAATCACCTCCCAGGGGAAAAAACACAGAAAGGACTAAACATGCTTTCACACACACATAAGCACACACACACACACGCACACAGCTGCATGCAGTCACGTATGCTAACATATTGACACACCAATCAACACCTAAAACACAACCCTAATCCCCAGCTAATCAACATGTTTCTGAGGAGAGCTGAAGAGAGGAACCCGCTAATGAATACCCAAAGAAAACTAAATTTAACGGTTGGTGGGGTCTGGCGCAAAGTAAATAAAAAAAATAATGTTACACAAAACTAACTTTTGTGTAATTGAGATTAAAAATGCTCCATTTTCCCAATTGATGACCATGTAATTATCACGTTACAACTTATTAGCAATGGCTTGGTTTGGTCACGGAACATTTCATCCACATGGGAAATAATTCCACTTGTTAATTACAGCAAAGAGGGGTCGGAATAAAAAGCTGGAGATGGAGCACACACAATCTCTGCACTCAATTTCCAAAACATATCAAGACATAACTGTGAGCAAATGTTTCCTGCAGCAGCAAGGCTTTGGTACAATCCCACTGCAGAGGTACTTAACCTTTTCTCTTAATCTGTGATGGTTTGGGAGCCACTTTAAACCAAAGGGCACGCGCTTGATTTGGCTCTCTACATGTATGATGCTGAGCTAATGAACACGTATTAAAATATATATGTCAAATAGATTTACTGTTCGTCTTTCTTGCTCCGTATCGAGGCTAGAGACGCCGAGGATACAGTCGCTGCTGGCAAAATCTGTGTTCGTTCCGAGAGGCTTCGGATGGAGATCAATATTCTTCTCATTTTCAGCAACACTCGACATGTGATCTATTAAAGCAATTTCCACAGCCAAACTTGATCATCGCTCTCTGCCACAAACTGAATAAAAGAATGTAAAGTAAACACAATTACCTTGGATAGTAATTACAGCCATATTTTAATCTCCCACTCAGCTGCGAGACAAGGAAAATCTATCTAATGTGGCTCTATAACACGCAGTGAGTGAAAGAAGTTAAGTCGAGGCGTATAATTAAAGTATACACATGGTTTGATGATGTACAACACATCTGTCTAATGTTGCAGTGGTGATATCTATCAATAAAACCCCTGGTGCTTCATTTTGCCAATCTTTATGTTATAAAACACTCGAATGTGTAATATCAGGTCTGAGTTTGACATCACAAAATCTCTCAGTGGAAGCAAAATTGCGACTGGAAGGTCAATCCTCTGGACCAGCGGGATAAATCTGGGTGGGTAAAGTGAAATATAGTGTTTGCCCCTCTCTCTCATTACCACCACTGAGATGCTCAGTGGACCACCAGATCAGACTGTGGTCACACTGGGAAGCTTACAGGTGTGTGAATGTGTAACTGTGTGTTCCTACAGAAGAAGAGAACATTGCTCGCTCTCAGTGAAACGCCACTGAATAAATAAAAGCAAGAAAAGAAAAAAATCAATGTGTAATAAACTACAACTACTGCCACAACAATTACTACAACTAAGGCTGCATGTTGACTCAGAATACAACCCTCCGGCGCAGTAACAGTGCATGCTTGACAATCGGTGCATTTCCAAAATGACCCACATCTGTGTTTTGCTGACATGGTGCCGCTCTCAGTAGAACAAAGACACAACAGGAGAACTAACTGTAGGCTATTACTGATCCAGGCCCTGTGAAGTTTCCTTGTAAACAAATAAATTCTGTGTTTCTCACATTGTATGTATCCTTGAGGGTCTAACGAGTATGTCAAATGATTTTCCTTTCCTGAAACTCACATGAAACCTTCTTTGTTCACATCCCTGTTCGTTCGCTTGCAGTCTTCCCTGCCTTTGCTAACGCATTGTTGCGTTCCTTAGCGTGTTACCAACATCAGTGATCAGTGCGAAACCATCGGCAGCGGTGTGTGTCACATCACCTGCAAACAGGGACATGCTTGTTAAAACATCGCTCCATGTCACTTCATAATGTCAAGAAAAGATCCCACAGATCCTCCGCGCAGGTTAGATTAACTGGAAACTCCGAGCGTGAGCACGGGCGGCTGTTCATCTCCATGTGTCAGCCGTGTGGTTGACAGCCCGTGTCAGGTGGGATTGCCTCCAGCCCCCCTGCGGCCCTCCAAAGGGATAAGCGGATATAACTAATGGATGGATAGATGGACGGAGAGAAAGCGTGCTGGGTGGGTTATGGCGAAAACATTCAACACGCTCCAAGTCTGACTGCTTTACTCGCTGTAACTAATAGCCCGCTGTATTCCATTTAATATTGATTCCTCGTTGTGTAATGTCCTGTCTCAACGTGCTGCTTCAAAAGGAAACACATCACATTAAGGTGGTAATATAATTTTATGGGTCCTTTAAAAGAAACCAAGTTAGCATGTTGGTAGGAGACAGGATGTGAACGCTTAGTGCGCGTAATACGCTCATACATCCTCACTGATTTTCCTTCTTGGACTCTTTACAGCTGTATTAAAATGTCAGACTTCCTGCTTTGCCACTAAACATAAATATGATGTGATTTTTCTGAAGAGGTAAAAACAGGGCTCGTTTTCGGCCGTTTGAACAAACGATGACTGCTGCTGTTTTCATCCCAGAACACACGACACTTCTCAGTCTGGCTCTTGTTCTCTCATTTTCTATATCTGCACCTCAGTCCTATTTCCTCTCCTCTCCTCTCCTCTCCTCTCCTCTCCTCTCCTCTCCTCTCCTCTCCTCTCTCCTTCCATGCCTTCCCCCTATAACCAACTGTTTATCATGCAGAGAACACAAGCAGAGTTGCTCGCTTATATCTGCATTCCTCCACCTCTGTTTTTTTTTTTTTTTTCTCATATCTATTACGCCGTCTTTCTCTGCATCACGCTCCCTGCTACTAAAGATGGCTCTCTGTAAATGAGAGAGAGCAACAGGCTTTATTATAACTGAATGAAAATCAGCCCAGTGGAGCTAAGCACACCACACACACAGACACACACACACACACACACACACACACACACACACACACACACACACACACACACACACAGACACACATCCCACATGCTTGTAGATACAGATTGGCATGCCCCACCTCTCTCTCTCTCTGACACACACACACACACACACACACACACACACACTTAGAGAAAGAGTCTGAGTGTAAACAGAAGCAGTCCATTAGTCATACTTTAGAATACATTAGAAGGAATATTGTAATCAGGAACACATACAGACCACACATCCGAAATATCACACAGCGGGACTAAGATGTGAGAGGAGGCACTGAATATGTAACAGTAACATTGAGTCTGAGAGGAAGGCTGCAATATTCAGCACTGTTATAAAGAACTGAAATATATAAGAAAGGATACTGTGGAATCTAAAACATAACTGGAGGGAATAAAGTCCAGTATAGTCGTTATTTCTGGGCTGGATTACTGCAGTTCCTTATTATCAGGCCGACCAAATAAGACTCTCCGGTTGATCGAGAATGTACTGGAAGGAAAAAAGATCATATTTTTCCCATTTTATCTTCTCTGCTCTGCCTCCCTGTGAAATCCAGAATATAATTCAAATATCTTAAAGAGCTCATAGTGCTCTGTTACTCCTCTAGACCGCTGCACTCGGTTACTTCTGGGTCCTATAGCCTCCTAAAGCCGAATGGCAGCCGTCCTCCATTAAGCTCCTCTCCTGTGGCAGCAGCTCCCAGTTCTGGTTCTGAAGCCAGATTTAAGAGTCGGCTTAAGACGCTCTTTCTTAATAGAGCTTATAGTTCGAGCCGGCTCAGGTGAGTCCTTTACCACCTCTTAGTTATGCTGCTATAGGCCTAGAGTGCCGGGGGGACTTCCCATGATGCACTGAGCCCTCCTCTCTCCCTCTCCATCTGTACACACCTTCATGTCCCATTAATGCATGTAACTAACTGTGCTGCTTCCCCCCGGAGCTGCAGGTTCTCATGGATCATGTGCACAGACTGTGGTTTGTGCCTGATGCTGTGGTCCTGCTTGACACCCACTGCTAATAATAATGTTATTGTTCATATTATGAAGTTGTAAAGTTGTGCTGTTCTCCCGCTCTAAACCCTTTAACAATGGCCGTCCACCTTGAGACGGGTTCTGCTCGAGGTTTCTGCGTCTTAGGGGAAGTTCGTCCTTGCCACAGGAAGGTGCTTGCTCATGGTGGGAATTGTTGTAATCCAAAAACTGTCCTAAGACATCTTCTATTATGATTTGGGCACTATATAAATAAAACTGAATTGGATATAAATATGATATAAAAGAACAGAAGAAAAGATACTGCAAAACATCCGTCACATATGAATACAACATTATAAGATACAGATGATCGGACTGTGAAAAGAACTGGGAAATGCAGAAACCACATGAAAAGTTACATGAATATGAACACGTAACGCATGCACAGATTACATTCTTGTCTTTTCATTACACAAAAGTTCTGCTGTTAAAATAATCCTGCAGAAAATATTGTTTCAGAGCAGCCTGACAGTCCAACTTGACAATTAACCCTTAAAGTTTTTATGTCCAAATTCATCGCGGGGCTCTAACGATCAAAAATAGTCCATTAGTTCCAATTTAGATGGACGAGCATTAAAGATGTGCTGTTATGATAAACGGGAATTGTCTAGACTCAGTTTGAGTTTTTTATTAAAGCACGAAGCTGCCGAGCTTTAAAAGTCATTTCATTGGAATAAAGTTGCACAAGTTGAACACAGTAGTTGAAGCTTCTCTTTAATGTGTGGGATTTAAATATTGTTATTTATGCACAGATGGTCTGTATACTGTACGTGCCTTTAAATAGTCCTGTTTAAACTGTTGATGGTGTGTCTCAGAGTGCGTGGGTGATGTCGTTTTGATCAGATGTTGGTTTTAACTTCTCTTTGTGCACAGAAATAAAGACGTTAAAGGTTTGTCACCAGTGTCTTCACACAACACTGAAACACTGCATCTTGCAGACAGTAAAATACATGATGCATGCGGTTTACTGCTGCTGTACTCTGTGAACTACAGATTAGGGATGTATAGCCCTTCAGTAAGTTGATTTATGTTTATTTCTGAATTGAAAATGTAACAACCCTGAACAACTAACTCAGTGTGGAACATAAAATAAATGAAGCTAGAATATCTGGAGAGAAAACTTGCACCGTAAGGGGACTAGAACTGTACGTCAAAGAGCACAACGTGAAAACAGGAATATAAAAATGGAAACCGAGCTCAGCGGCACGTGTTGTACAACCTGCAGCGCCGCATTACGACACAATACGAGTGGAACCACAGGGAAGGCAAGACAAATGTAAAAACTGGACGCTCTCCCAAAGAAATGCATCGCTGAAATCCCTTTAAAGCATTTTAAACACCCGTGAGAAGCTTTTTTACTTGCTTAGGTAACATCACACAGACGAGGTTCACCACAGCAGAAGGAGAGCAGGTCCTGCCTCGAGCCCTTGGCAGCTCAAATCTCATGTTGCAGGAGGCAGACAGTAATTAGCTCTTCAACTTCAGAAGACAAACACTTAGCCAGCCCAGACAGCCTCAGCCTGCTTAAAGGAGCGGAAAAGAGTGGCGCATTGACACGATTTAGATGCATCCAGACACCTGCTGCACACACGTGTACACACAGCTACACAAATGACACACAGCAAGCGTGCAGGTAGTGATGGGAGCCGGGAAAAACTGGAGAGGCTTCAGGAAAATCAAGCTCTGTGATCGTGTGTGTGTGTGTGTGTTCTCTAAATGCAACTACCGGCTTGTTTGATGTCTTCTTGACCAATTGCATTGCGCCGAGTTGTTATTAATGAGGAACTTGATGAGCCCTTACCAGCTCAGTGCCACAGTGTGTGTGTGCGTGTGTGTGTCATCAGCGCCTGTATGATGTTAATGGGGTGTAATGATACGGACTATAATTGTTGCGGTGGCTAACCTAGCATGAAGGGATGCATCTTCTCTGAAATACATACCCCCCCCCACACACACACAGAACAAACCACTGATGAATCCCTGCAGTCCACACACACACACATAACAAACAAACACGCTCGATACTCTTCACACACTGAAGTCTTCAGATCCTTACACTTTGATCAAGCAGAGTGTCATACTGTAGCCCTCTGGACAAAGAGCTAATGTAGCTGAAAGATCTTTTTCCTTTTTGGCCTTCGTTCACAGCTAATTATGTCGGCTGCTACACAAACATCCAGACACAGATCCTCGTATTTATTTGGTCTTATAGTTCAATAAGATAAAATAGTAAAAAGCAAAAACAACAAATGTTTTAACACGTACAAAATAATAGATCAGAGCAGTGAAACAGGAATACTTAAACCTTTTTTTGTTTGGAGACTTTCAGGTGTTTTTATTGAAAAATTAAGAGGATATACACAAATTTAATTTTTATGTTAGAAGGAAGTCACGTGCATGAGCACATTAATGCTTAAAGTATCAAGAATATTCATATGTGAGATGAAAACACCGTGCAAACACGTTGCTTCTTCTCTTTATGCCGTGTTTTTGTGCATCGGCCTTGAATCAGTCGACCTCGTGTAACAGCCGTAAGAAGCAGCCTTAAAGTTCCAGTCCAGAATTCAAACACACTCACAAAGGATCTCTGCAGTTTTTAAGGCCCAGACTGTCACAGATGACCACAACTGAATCTAAAGTTGATCATGTTTTCTACGATGGTTTAGCTGAAATGTAATGGTAGTTTGTCTCTATGTGCCCTGTGATGAACTGGTGACTTGTCCAGGGTGTACCCCCCCAATGTCAGCTGGGATAGGCTCCAGCCCCCCACGACCCTGGTGAGGATAAGCGGTTACAGATAATGTAATGTATGTATTTAGCTGAAATGTTCCATTTTTGGCACCGCACAGTGGTAGTATGAGAAGAAAACACCATGTTGCATCCCGCGGCTGTTCTATTTTTGACGGATGACACAAGCAGCCCGCGTCAATCAGCACATGAGCTGCTCGAGCTGGCCAGAAGTCTGACACAGAAACAGCACAGAGAATCCAGTCGGTTGACCAAAAGGGCAACAATTTAACTGCATAGCATATTTACACATTTAGAAGCACCTAAACCAGGGAAACGACCAAATCTGAACAAGTTAACAAAGTCTGGCAGGCATGGAGGATGGACCAAAACTGTATCGCGGCCACGACGGTGGGGCTTCGGGGGTTAAAGAAACTGCAGCGGCTTTGAAGGTTTGTTTACATCAGTAATGTCTATTAAAGCACCAATAAACAAGCCTATATTTTCAGAATTTATCACGATTAAAAACACGAGTAAACTCTTCAGTGATGTTTGTGAACACACTTAAATTAATGACACATCGGGGTTTCAAAGTAGCAGCCTTCAACCTGTCCTCATTAGACCAGTTAGAGCTGCTAACGGCAGCACTTCAACAACAATAAATCATCACCGCTCTCATTGAGACTTTAGTGTGTGTCAAACCATCAATGACGAGATCTCAGAGCCGCATGGGGCCGGTGGCGAAGGTGTTTCTGGGTAACGTGGCATTAATTCTGAGAAATATATGAACCGATAGCACCAGTGTGCTGTGAGACCGAGGCGCCAAATTTTCTCCGTCGGGGTCTCTTTCGTTTGCAATAATTACATCCAGATATCACAGCTAATTTGACAATGATTTATCGACGTTCGGAGCGCAGCGTTTAGCACCTCTAATGTGAAGAGAGCCACACACAGCTGGATGAGATCAAAACCTCGGCTGGAGCCTTTCGCTGACATGACCTGCACGTGTATGATAATGGAACGGAAGTGACAGCTGATGGGTCTGTTTATACATGCATGAACCAAACATATGGCTCCGCAGAAGGTGAGCGTACCGAGAAAGACGGAGGTTTTTAATGACGAAAACACAACTTTAAACCTGAGGACGGGGAGCGTACAAGTGCATCTATATGAAAAGCAGCAGGTCTGCATTAATAGAGAGTTTCAGTTGACACAAAAGGACACACACACACACACCATGCCCATACTAATCAGATGGTTTATTAACATAAAAGTGTGTGGTGTCAATTGGACTAATGTATGCTGGCTTATCCTCAGGTCACCTTGTCACCATGCTGACAGAAGGGGTCCAGGAAGGGTAGGGGGGTCTTTATGTGTTTGAAGGTGCGTATGTATGAGCATGAGAGGAAGAGATGATGCTAAAGATGGTAATTTTTGCCAACTAAATGGTTCTTTTATGGGAGAAAAAGAGTGACAAAGAGGAAAGAGAACAAGAGGAACAGAGGTGGTGTACCTCTCTGGGCTCAGGTGTTTTCCTCTCCTTTCATTCCTGTGACATTTACTTCCCAGCTGGTGTTTGCATGTAGTTGTTAGGCCAGACGTACGTGTGTTTATGTGCGCGTCAGTGTAAGTTAGTATTCAGGTGTGTGGGCACAAGTTTTTCCCTAGCACTACCCTTAGGGTGAAAGCTGTTCAGACTGCCAGCTTGTATAGGCTGTAATCACAACTCTGAACCTGTGCGCAACAAACACACACACACACACACACACACACACACACACACACACACACACAGTAGGAGATGCCGATACACTCATACATTCACACTGACTGAAAGCTATAAACACAGAGGCAAACAGCCAATATGTATAGGCAGAAATATTCACACAAACACACATTAATGTGAGGGGGATACGAGCCGTGGTGTTGACGAGCCCCAGAGAGTTGGCTGCTTTCTAAAAAAAACATGTCAAACTGTCTTTACCATTGTTCTCTGCAGGCACAGGGCGTGATAACACAACATGACACACACACACACAAACACACACACAAACAAACAGGAGGATACATGCATGGCAGACAAGCACAGACAAAGAGACGAATTATTGGAAAACAAAAAATGTAAAATACGTTGAAAACATGCACAAACCTGTCGGCAAAACAGAGCAAGACATACACAGGTAACGTGCAATGTAAAAAATGTCACGCATGCAAACTGTTTTGTCTTGTTGAAACTGACCTACAAAATCACACACACACACACACACGCACACACACACAGACAGATGGGGTCCTCAGGCTTCACAGGTAGCAGCTGCATTTCAAGCAGGTAATGCTGCCAGTGGCCATCGCAAAAAGCAGAGCGAAGAAAACACAAAATCAAAACACAAGCTACACACACACACACACACACACACACACTCACACACACACAAGTGTCACATGTGATCAGTTTCTTCAGGATAATGTTTCCTCCACAAAGATTCTACCCTCGGGATTATACACCGTCTCACGTGCACCTCATACTTTATTCTCAACACACAAACACACACACACACACACACAGAGGCACACACTCATTCTCACATCAGGTACACAAACACAACCATCTGTCATATTTACCCTCCTGTCGACCACATTTTAAAACACTTCTGTTTCCCTGGTGGCACGATATTTGATTAATGAGCAGAGATGTTTCAGATCCTCTCCTGATTTTCGTGCTATACTTGTAGCGCTCTGACATCAATAAATCATTACAACTCTAATATTTGTACAATTACTGTAAAACAACAAGTTTGACACTGAAGAGATCAGCAGTTCCCATCCGCCCACACAGATGTTGTTTGGATTCTTTTGCTACTTTCTTTCTTTTTTTTTTTTTTTTACTTTTAAGAGACGAAGGCGAGCACAGTTTGTGTTCCACGTCCAACAGTTTTTTAGTGCGTAGTAGTTTGACCTTCATCATAACACTCTTATCATGTACATCATGGGAAATGTAGTCTTTATTTTGTAAAACAGAAAATGCTAAAATGTAGTGTCTTTAGCAGAGGTCAACAAAGACTCATTATATTGTAAATATTTGATATGAAACCTTCCAAATTTTTTGCTTTGCTTTATTTTTCACTGATCATTTCGTTGCTAATTATTATTATTTTGCCTCCTTTGACAAAAATGATCTGTAATTCACTGACTTATTGCTTCAACTGATAGACTCTTATGGGGAAATCTTGCTGGAATGTTTGCATGCTAAATATGAAGCTACAGACAGACGCTTGTTAGCTTAGCTTAGCATAAAGACTGGAGACAAGCAAACATCTAACCTGGCTCTGTCAAAGGTTAAACAAATCATCTGCCAGCACATCAGAAGCTCACTAAAATCCACGTTTGATTTGTTTATTCAAAAACTCATTTTCCCAGAAGCCACTGACCCTGGCCAAGAAATAGTCTGATGCTAATCACTTATAAAAAACACATCATGTTGCTTTTACACTTTTTAAAAATGTATTTATTATTATTATTTTTGTTTTTACAGATTTTACAATAAAAAAAGCACAAAGTG
Source organism: Sciaenops ocellatus (assembly GCA_033000465.1). Classification (NCBI taxonomy): domain Eukaryota; kingdom Metazoa; phylum Chordata; class Actinopteri; family Sciaenidae; genus Sciaenops; species Sciaenops ocellatus. Next base: position 22,089,168 of record CP136873.1, read on the forward strand.
CTAATTAGAGAGTTTCTGGGGTGATGGTAAGCAGATTTTGTTTCTATTGTACAAAGCCAAGCTAGCTGTTTCAGGTCTTTATGCTAAGCTAAGCTAAGCTAAGCTAACTAGCTGCTGGATGTAGCTTCATATTTACCGCGCAGGACATGAGAGCTGTATTAATATTCTTATTTATTTTAAGTGCATTTAGCTCAACATCAACTTTTGATGTGTCTTAATGACTTTGCAGTTGTTGACCCGAGTGGTGCTTCTTCCATCCATGCATTGATTTATTTATCCTGTATCAGTGTGCATTAGTGAGAAGGTGGGGAAACACCTTGGACAAGTTGTCAGTCAATAAAAGCGTAGCTGAGACTTGATTTGTGAACTAATAATAAATAAAATCTGTCAGCTGTGGTTTTGTGTGTATCTGACACGAACTGCACCTCCTCCATCTGACAGCGCTGCGATTTTTCTGAAGTTACTGCAAACGGCCCGCTTACTGTCACGCTGTGCTCCGCATTCATATTCACCACGAGTTTTCTGCACGGCAGATGGTCGGTGTGTTATGTGTGCAGCATATGAACTGTTGATTGCAACATTTGCATGAATTATTTGACTTCCCGTTCTGCCTGAAAAACTGTTTTTTCTTTTTTCTTTTTTTTTTGGAAGACACAATCTGCTACGCGATAATTCTTCTTGGCAGTTGGAATAAGAAATGCAAAAAAAATCAACATCCAAAAATCAATGTTGGTTCTTTTTTTCCCTTCAAAATATAGAAATCAGCATATAGATTAATATAACATGCACAGAAACAAGAAGGAAGTGCTGCTTTCTACCTCCATCAGTGCTACTGTAGCTTGTTACAGTACCTCTGAAGTCATTTCTCTCAATTCAGCGTGAAAGGCCAAGGCCGTCTGACAAAGAGCAGAGCTTTCAGCAAGATGAAAACACTGTTTTTACAGGCATGCATCTTTGTGTCATACATGTGCCGTGTACAGGTTTGTATGTGGGTGTTTCACTCAGTTGTGTGTCAGTGTGTGTGTGTTTGCGTGGGTTTTTTTGCCCGTGTGATCCTGGTTTAAAGCACTGAAGAAAAAAAATGCTCAGTAGTTTGGTATCTGGATGGTACAAAGTGTCAAATACCCACAAAAGAGGGGAGGAACTTGAGTGGGAGTTCAGTGTGTGTGTTAGTATGTGTGGTATGTGTGCTGACAAGGCTGGGTAGGATAAGTTGAAGCGAAGGGAAGGGGTGGAGGATGAAGTGAGGAGGAGTACCAGGTGGAGAGGTGGGGCAGGTGAAGACATCCAACATCAAATAGAGAGGATTTCTGTCTCTCTGTGGTCCTGCCTACTGAACTCTAACTATGTGGTTGAAATTCAAGGCTATGTTCAGTTTAGCTAGTGAGAAGCAAGTCTCAGGGGTCCCGAGTGTTTGTGAGTATGAATGTATGTTCACCCTGGAGTATTAATACGTGTGTGTGTTGGAATATAACAGGTTAGTTTAGTCAGTTTAGGAGCACAGAATGCATATCTGAAATTGTCTGGAAGTTGTTGCAGTGACAGTTTTAGAGGAGAGGAGAGGAGAGGAGAGGAGAGAGGAATACAGAAGGTGAGGAGAGGAAAAAAGGAGGAAGAAAGGTGATGAAGTTAGGAGTAGATGAGAGAAAAGGAGATAAAAGAAGGGGGAAGAAAAAAAAGTAGGAGAGAGGAGGTGAAAGGACACGAAGAGAAGGGAGTTAAAAGAGGAAGAAAGGTGATGAACTGAGAGCCGATGAGAGAAAGAAGAGAGGGAAGCAGATGAAAGAGGAGAGCTGAAATAGCAGAGAACAGAGATGAAGAGAGGAGAGGAGGGGAGAGGAGGAGATGAAATGAATAGTAATTGCAGCTTTAACACTGCCAAGGTTAGGTCTCCCATTCCCACTGTGGCTGGCCATACTAACAACGTACACAGCTGCTGTCCCGGCGGATAAATCCCTCCACCAAACAGTCACATTTTACGAGGTACACTAGTGTACAGATACACGATAAAGAGCTGCTGACCCGACGAGCATCTTGTTCGTCTCTGTCATGTTATGCAGATAAAATGAATGAAGTGTTGTGACCGCTAGCTGCAGTGACATCTCTGTGGATGACTGATATCCTCACCTGCAGTTTCCTTTCTAAGCCTCTCTCACCTAACGTCTCTTTTCAATCCCTCGTCTGTACACCGAGATAAAGTAGAGACCCACACACACACACACACATTTTTTTTAACATGAGAATTGATTTGGAAGGCTAGTATTTAATCTGATCTTACAAAAGCTTTGAAAAGCTGCCACTCTCAGGCTTCACACACTTAACGAAGCTAAGTCAGATTTATGTTGAGCAATAACACACGTCTTGTCCTGATGTACAAAAACAAAGTGGTGTTTCATCTGAGGCGTCTGTTATATAAGCACATCAGGACACATCTGAGTTACTGCACTTGGGTCAAAAGGGAAAAAGAAGTGAACGTAAACGGCGTTCAAATCATAATCTATTCCTAAAAGCTTGTTTGTTGTCAGATTAAGATCTGATTATAATGTTATAATCTGGTAACACAACATTGTAGCGCTGTCGCTATGGTAACCCACAGTTTAAATCTGCAGTTATAACTTGTAAAATATCATTTTACACTGTGTATAAATTATGATTATGCTTGTTTGCAGTTCCTCCTCACTGCTCCCATTAATCTCTATGCACAGATATCTGCATACAAAGATTTTGGCACTGGAAGTGTTCTCTAGTTTTTATTTGTAACTTTTTGTTTGTTCCAGCAATGCAGCGGTGACCAAACACGTTCAAATGAGCTTTGGTCGCAACAATCCGTCTGCCATCAGCTACCCTCTGATGATGATTTAGCTTTAGCTTTTATTTTACATGATCTGCATCTATATGCAGATATCTGTTTGTAGAGTTTAGCAGAAATGTGGCTTTCTTGTCATTGTTGTGTATCGAGTCGACAAACTCCTGGCCTGGATATCTGTTATCTATTTTACAGATATCGGCTAGCTACACCTGAAGCCCAGAAACACTGCCCGTTGATCATCAGATGATAGTCAATGGGTTCTGAGATTGTGACTCTCTTTGACCTCACTTCCTGCAGCGTCAGGTGGCAACAAGCAGCCAACAGAAAGTTAGCAGCTAGCTCGTGAACATAGTGAAGCATTTAGCAGCAAAAGAGCCAGATATTACTCTGAGGCGTTAGTAGACAAGAAGAAGAGTGGATTAATTAATGTGCATTGGCCATGATAACTTTATGAGTAATAATGTGACAATGCTGGATTCAGATCTTGTTCCACTGCCCCCAAGTGGCCAAAAAAATCACTGCTGTTTTAATATATCAATAAACTGATAAAGGACAATGGTTAATCAATCAATCTTTGGTTTAGGAATCTTCAATTTTGGCCTTCTACAGTCTGTTTCTGCATAACGGACATCTCCTATGAAAAACAGACGGTTGCTATGGATGCAGCTCTCATCACAGACTCTGGTGAACCACAGTGAAGGACCTTTTAAATCAATAAAATCGATATTTTATGTCAAACTTCTCCAGTAAGTAGCCGTGTAATAGTTTGGATATTGTACATTCAGGGTGACCCCTGCAAACAGAGTACTCTCCACAAGGAGGTTTTATTTGTTACACCACTGCAGCAGTAACATGCATCATCCATCTATGGTGAGCTATGTTTGGATCTATGGTAAGATCTTTTCTCAAGCTCCATTATGAATGAATATTTGGTGAAAAATGGATGTGAGCATGAGAAAACGTCTTCTTCTTTTTGTTTTGTTCTCGAGTGCGAGCACTAGAACAGGAGTTTATCACTTGATTCACAATGCAGACAGACGGTTCATGCTGCTTTCATGTTTTTTGGGTTCCTGTTAAATTCCAGTTTCACATAATTCTTCTGCACTCTGCAGAGAGACGAGTGCAAACGTGGAGCTGCCGTGGCAGGAAGATGTGATTTTCAGCAACACAGTTTTTTCTCCATGTTTGCTCGCTGGGTTCCATGTATGTACATCAGCAGGGAGCTGATGCCTAATAAATGAATGATGCTGCTGCTGACTGCAGCCAGATTTGTGTCGACGTTAACTGAGATGGGAATGCTCGCCAGGAATTCTTGATTTTGCTGTTCAGAGATTGGATCTCCGTGCTTTGTATTTGTTTGAACGTATCTGTTTAGATCTTGCAACAATGATTTAAATCAGGTCGCCTTGTTTTCCAGCAGGGGATCCTGACCTTTTGCATGACCCACTGCCCTTTTAAATGAGGTTGTTGCTGTTCTTTTTTCGATAAAGTAAATCGACGACGAGGTGTCTGAGAAGCAAAATGGTGACGCAGTATTTGTGCTCATCGTGGATAAAGTAAAGCATCTACTGTCATCTTTCTGCTGTGAAGTTGGACATTTTAACATGGGGCCTTATGGAGACTGACTCACTTCTGGAGCCAGCCTCAAGTGGACGAGACAAGGAACGTGCAAATAATTTGACTTTTCATTGATTCTCATCATTCAGGTGGTTTTAACAAACTGTATTCTAAACTTTCTGCCTCCACTTGTCAAATTTGTGACCCAATTTGGACTTTGATGGCCTCAAAAAGTCAAAGAAGTGAACGTCCATAATGTAATATGGATCCCTTGGGTGTTATGAAGAGATCACCCGCCTCTACGCTTCTCACCTCCATCCTTCCATCTGGCTCTCAGTTGCTTTGCCTCTCCTCGTCCTCCCCCTCGTCCTCCCCCTCATCCTCCTCCTTGTCCTGCTGTTCTCCTGCTCTTTCCCATTCTCACTGTATTGCCATCTGCCACACACATATACTGTATCTACATGTGTTTACATGTATGTCACAGCCTGTTATTATTTATACAGGTTTTGCATGTAATACGCATCGTGAGTATGAATCTGCTGTGTGTTTGTGCCTTCAGGCACGTATGCATGCCATAGGAGTGGTGTTCTGCCCCCATTCTGCCATTTTCTCTCCCCATCTCACATATACAAACATCATTTTAAATGCATCGTCAAACAACACACAACACGGACCTCACTGGGCAGAAATGTTAATGAAAATAGCCCCAGAATACCCACAATCAACAAACACACATCTCACTGGTTTTTATTGTAGCTGCTGTCCCGCAAGAAAAACACACTTTCCTTCTCTCCCCCCCACACACACACACACTCACACACACACACACACACACACACACACACACACACACACACACACACACACACACACACACACCGCTCATGAGGGATGCAGATCGTCAGACTGAGGCGCAACTCTGCAGAGGCATCCTGATTACAGCAGGGGAGGCAGGGAGGGAGAGAGAGGGAGGGAGAGGGGGATTCGTAAAGCGCTCCATAACTTTTCGTTATTTCATAGGCAGCCTTGGGTGGATGGATTATTCATGGGTGGGGAAAGAGGGAGCAGAGCAGGGAGCTATAGAGAGAGAGAGAGTCGGTGGTGAGTTAGTGAGAAAGAAAGAAAGAAAGAAAGAAAGAAAGAAAGAAAGTAAAGAGAAAGACAAAACAGAGAGAAAATGACTGAGTTGCGAGGCTTATCATTACACTCTTGATGATTACCGTGCTCCAGCCCTCAATCAATCACACATACACACCTGAATAAACATGATCTACTTTACATTGGATAGATCCATAAAACACAGAAATATAAATACTCAGGTCCAACTGCATAAACATGACACAGCTAAAATACACCCACATATATATTTAAAGCAACACTGTGTAAAACTGGTATTTTTTTTACAATTTAGCGCCCCCAGTATCAGAGTGTGACACCACTGTGGTAAATATGTTCAGCTGTACTTGTGTATTTGTTCTGATTGCATTACTTATGATCAAAAAGTAGCAAACTCTGCTAACAGCCAATCATCAAGCAATATCAACAACACAAGACATAGCAGCCAGCTGATATTACTTACTAGTCCAACAGCAGTCATTAGCTAACAGCAGCTACAGTTGGCAGCAGTTTACTTCACTGTCCATCAGGAAACTCTGTAAATCACAGAGAGTTGAGGCGGAGCAGCCGGAGGACATCAGAGGGAAAACCAGAAAACATTTTCTCCATAAAATATGATCCAGTTTCACCAAAATCAGTGAAATAGTTGGTGGTGTGTGACTTAGTGCCGTAAAGCGTTACGTACTTCTCCCGACCCGGAGCCCAAAGTTACATAGTGTGAGAACAGACGTACGAATGACAGAGACACCATTCACCTGATTACAGGTCAGTGCAACAACAAAATGATTTTAAACCTGTTATTTTATTGTAGTTACACAATGTTGCTTTAAGTTGAATGAACTCGCACTAACATTCATCACGTATTCAGCAGATTATGTGGACGTGTACACAGCCGTGGAATGAAGTGTGTGTCGTGTTGTGTACACAACCAACAAATGTTGCAAAGGCGAATGTTGCAAACGGCGTGGACACACAAATCTTTACTCCCTGACTGCATCATTCACACACACACACGCCACTGACATAAACATAAAATGGCGTAAATGATAAAGAAAATCAAACTGCACATTAGTGTCTCTTCACACGGCTGCTCGTCTTAAAAATCCTTTCCTCATGTTCAAGATCTGAATCAGTCGCACACACACACACACACACACACACACACACACACACACACACACCAGACAGAATGAAGTAAATAACAAAGGGCAGTAACAGTAATAATCTCAGTGTCGCTATGAGTGTGTGGCCCGGGCAGAATGCCAATGACCTGAAGGTACGACTGGAATGGGATGAGATGGAGACAGACAGAATGACACACACACACACACACACACACACACACACACACACACATAGACATGCATACGGGCCGATATATAGAAAATAAATCCATGAAAACACACAAACACATATATATAGCCATGAATGCACACACACAGAAATTAAATAAAGACACAACACACGTATGTTCACACACATGCACACACACACACATCCACACATGGTGCGAACTACGGGGGAGCCAGGGGGGTCTCAGCCCCCCTTAATGAGACATGAGCTCCCCTGAAAACATGATTTGTGAAATTTTGGGGGGGTCTCTAAAATATTGGCAAAATGCTGTTTTTTCCCATGCATTTCCTTTTTTTTTTTTTTTTTGTTTTTTGTTTTTTTGTATTGTCATAATAATGGATCATGTGTAAAATTAGGCTATTTTTAATGTATGATTTGCGCATGAGGGTGATTCATCACTATTTCACTTTAATAAAGATGCCGGCCTGCATGCGATTCTTGTCCTCATCATTGAAGCGCGGGGGTGCTCTGTCTTAAATGTCACTTTAAATCGGACATCGGAAAAAAAAGAGCCGCTCTGGACCTGCAGCTGCAGCCGCTGGGCGCGCTCAATTTCGGTGCTTAATCGTATTTACTGCCATGTTCTGCAGTCATGTCTAAAAGAAAACAGGGAAACCTACTCGCAAATTTCGGATTTACGAAGAAATCGAAGACGAATGACTCTGAGGAGCAGCAAGAGGCGAGTTCTTCGGCAGATGCTAGCTTGAGGACAACCGACACCACCGCTGCACCCGCGGGGACTGCTGCTGCCGGTGAAAGCCCGCCAACAGCCGGGCCCGGGGTGACCATACAGGACGAGCCGACGGAGGCTGGAGATGGGGTTAACGACAGCTCAGAGGCCGCTGATGCCTCTGAGAGGCAGGTGGAGTCGGTGTCCGTCACTCAAACGTCACCGGCACTGACTCCACCTGCCTCTCAGGTGTCGGCTCGTCCTGTATGGTCTGCATGCCACAGCATGCCAGTCTGGCTACAAGTTGTGGCATGTTTTGGTTTTGATTTAGATTTGATGCGTGTGTGGAGGTTGGATGTGATATGTGCTTATATGTGCTGACATAAGGCAAGTAATGGATGTGTTTTGAGTAACACACACACACACACACACACACACACACACACACACACACACACACACACAATATAAGTGAGCCCCCCTCCCGAAAGCCGCGGTATAGTTCGCACACTGCATCCACACACTCTCTCTGACTCTCTCTCTCTCACACACACACGTAAACACAAAAAGGTCAATGGTGTAATTCTTTGCTGACAGAGTCAGTGCGACTGTTCTGATCGCTGTAGACAGAGGCAAGCTGACCACTTGTAATTTGTAGTGACCTTTACTTCTCTGGCTAACCCAATGAAGAGCCTGTAGGCTGGCATCTGCTCGCACTAATACATGTGTGTGTGTGTGTGTGTGTGTGTGTTGGACATATGGGGTCTTTACAGGCTATAAACTGGTGGCAGCGAATAATAACAAAAAAAAAAAAAAAGTTTGAAGTTGCAGAAGTTGGTGGAATGAGCTGCACACAGAGGCTAGCGGTATTGACCGACTGAGTCACACCCGGCTTCGTTTTCTGTTGTAGATGGATTAAAGGAGCCACGCACCAAGGCTGCCGGGGTTAGAGGTTTCATTTCCACTAGGGTCAACCATGATTGAAAACGTGTTTGCACTAGATGCCGCAAGGCATCGCGGGTAAAAGGTCTACGTCGGGGTCTCACATGTGTTTTCTTCTCCTTGGATGATTCTTTAGATCTATTTCAGGATGTATTCAGATTAGACAACAACGAGATCTTTTTTTTTTTTTGAGACGCTCTTGCTTGACTTGTTTTCTGTAGTTTGTTGACGAGTCACGCCTTTATCTTTTGACTTCCACCAACAAAAACATGCCACAATAACCGTGATAAAAGGTTTCATGATGAGCAGTCCCAAGTCAAATCTCCAGTCCTTTGGGTTAGTCGCATCACAAGTCAAGTTGTCTTTCAGGCCTCTGAACGCTCCACATTAGAAGAATACATTTGAATGTGCAAAGATAAGATCGTGCTTTTTTCTTCATATTACTGTGATTAAATTAATCACAATTAATTATTCAAGATGTGTGCTTCTTCAAAACATGAGCTTGTTTTTGCTTTCAAATCTTAAGTCAGGTCTAAAAAAAAGTCCAGTATCATAGCAATCATATCAAGTCTTGATGTCTTGACATCTGACACCAAACCAACTATCAAGTCCGTAACTCTAGAAAGAAACTTAAACGTGACAGATGTTGCAAATGAGTTGATGTAGGAGGCAGGAGGAGGAGTGAGCTGATCATCTGGCACAGACAGGTGGAGACAGAAGTACAACACACACACCAGGCGTTTTACAAAGCATCAAAACATCAACTGACAACATTTCCTCAAGTACTGTATCTCAGAGGCACATATGATACTTATTTTACTCCATTTATCACTCCATTAGGTGCTACTACTTTGCATGGATTAATAATGCACAATAATCAAGTGCCTCTTCCACCTCTGCCCGTAGCACACACTGAATGCGTCATGCAGACAGGAGAAACAGGGTCAAGGTCAAGCATGTGCCGATCTGTGGAGCAAATCAGATCAAATTACTGCCCTCCTAAAGAGCGGCTGCATGTCGGTGCTTGGAAAGATCCTGATCAGATGATGCTCCCGGTCATGGGTGAGGAGACTTTGTCACCTGAGTCCACTTGTAGCTGCAGAGAGGAACTGAACGAAGGAGGAGGAGGAAGGGTTGAAGTGGATGAAAGGAGCAATGACGTGATGAATAGAAGCTTGGATAAAGGCGTCCATTAAGAGGCAGAGATGGCAGAGAGAGGAGGGAGGGTTGAGAAAGCTGCTACGATAATGAAAGAATTGGTTTATCAGGTAAAGTTATTAACTTCAAAACATTTTTGCATTCCTATTTAATCCTAACTTTTTAAAGATATTTGCTGTTTGGTCATCGATTGAATCAAATTTCAGTTTAATTTTAGCTGTTGATTTGAATCTCTCTTTTACTCGCTGTTTGGCCTTCTGGGTGAGATGCCTCCGTTTTCAATTTAACCACCAAAATCCATTTTTTTGTCCTCTTTTTTTGTGTGTTTTGTCACGTTTGAAGAGATATTTGTAGGATTGTCGGCTTGATCCCGGCTCTTCCTGTCCTTGAGCAAAACACTCCATTTTAAATTGCTCCTGATGCGTGTATGTGGGAGGAAGGAATATAGTGCGATATTATGTGCTTGCTGGATTTATTTATTGTGATGGGAGCTCTTTCAAAGTCTGATTTGAGAAAGAATCAACTGACACCTTGACCCGGCATTATCAGGGTTTACTCTGGATCTTCTAGCTGCTCATGTTCAAGAGAACAATCCGTGCAACATGTGAAAGAAGAAACATAAAGAGTGTCCCTCTTCCAGTGCAAACTGACAAAAATATTACTGCTGAATGTTCATTAGAAAAATAAAACTCAAAGGTCAGTTTGAAAATTAACATGCAAATTGAACATCTCTGACAGAAGCATTTGAGCGGGCTGCAGGTCCATGGTCAAGTGCTTTTAACGGCTTGTGTGAGAATTTTTCATGCGAGGGCTCAGACGTGGTCTGTGCAGCTTAATTATAATTGGCATGAATTCCTCGTGTGTTGTTTTTTTTTATGAGCCATTACACTATGTCCATTTTGTAAAAATGGTGCTCCCATAAATTCAGTATTTGAAAAAAAAAACAGACAATTGTATCCTCAAGGTTATCACCACTTAGCAAGCACAGGTTTTTACAAAGACCCAGCGCCTTAAAAGCTGCCAATATGATTTATATTCACACCGTCAATCACTTTTTAAATGGGGTCGGCTCCTTTCAAACGCTCTGTGGCACTCCTGAATGGAAAGGTCTTTGCGTGACACGCAGTTTTAACAACATAACCCGGAGAGTGTCTCTCGCTCGTGCCACCAATAACTATCTAATAGCAGGAGACACATTCTCTTTTAAATTGGAGATATCTCATTTAGAATTTAGGAGCTCTGGAGAAAAAAATCCTCAATTTAAAAGTCAGAGCGAGTCTTCCTCTCCGCGCTGGAGTGGAAAACACACACTGACAAAACATAAAACCACAGACAGAAACCATCCCAGACAGAAACCATCCCAAATATGTTTTCAAGAAATAATGCATGGATTATGTTTGCTCTTAATGTTTTTTTTTTCGAATCCAGGAAGTGTGACAGTCTTCACTGCACAGAGACGGAAGTCACGACTTGAACACTGCAGACAAAGCTCCCTGTTTTAACTCCAGTGGGGTTGTTACTGCAGGTTCAGGCTTCTAAAACACTGATGCATGAGTCAGTATTTATTATATAAACACTGGATAAAATGATAGTGACAAACCGATGCAGAACTGTCACCCAACTTTCCCCTATGGAACATTTTAGCATCTTTTAGCTCATTATTTTGGTTTGGTCAACCATTTCATTTATTTCATTTCAACTTCTGATATACCAACTGTACACCACGCCTGCCCAGCACCAAACACCAGGCAGACAGATGTAGGAAACAGCTTGTGAACGTTTCACGTCCAAAAAGCCAAACGTGTTCCCGAAGACCCGGTGGAGCCCAAAAATAGCCACTCTAAAAGAACAGTGAATGCTGGACGTACGTTCATCAGGTGGCCAGAAACAGGACCCCATCTGAACGTGCCTGCATGTCTGCTGGATGTCTAAATGAGTAACTCATATCTGCAATATTATATTATTTACATATTTTCCTTATTTCACTGCCTACGAGTGGTCAGAGATCAATTCATGCAGCTTGAAAATAAATTGAAGTCAGAGCATCGCCGTTTTGTACTTTAAGTCAGCACTGACTTTTTCAATCTTTAACCAAGCCCCGACCCTTAACCAAGTATTCTGAGTAGATTAAAACATAACCATGAAGCGATTCATCAAGCTCTATAACATCTATTACTCGTATCCAGGAAACACTTATTATGTGTAATAATATTAAATGTCTGCACTCAACACGAGAACACTTGTATCTAAATAATATGCTTTATTTTTACCCGTAGTGGTTGAATGATACTTGGGTGCAGTAAGGTTGCCAGCTTTAGCTGGTTGTTCTTTTAAATTACACACGTACAGGCTCTCTGTTAGCTGTGCTCATGTCTGGATTACTGGATATGAAAGGAACAACAGATTATATGATATCAGCCTCCTAATATGATCTAACATGTTGCATATAGGATGCCAGCAGCGGGCCAGTTGGCGGGAAAACAAATGGAAAACGTTGGCAGTGAACATTTTTGCAGACATAGAAAACATTATCCGGGTGGCATTTCATTTCTGAAAAAATAAATAAATAAACTTGATAATGCAAATGAGTTGTATATGAACAGAAGGTATGAGGAGACTCCAGAAGCACACACCACTCGAGCATGAAGCACAGAAAAACATTTACCCTCAATAGAGCCTTTGGACTCAAACATCTTCATGAACACACTGTAATTTAGTATATTCTGTGTGTGTGTGTGTGTGTGTGTGTGTGTCCAATCTATACACAGAGGTGATTTCCCCACAGTCTGCCTCTGATTGGATTTGGTTTAATTCAACTAAACTGAAGCCTTGATTTAAATGGAAAGCACTATAGCCTATTATGCGGCACAGTGGAGGACAGTCTCACTATATCAACTCTGAATTGCATTAAAGCTCTCACTCACCCTCAGCCTCACCCCTCAGCCTCACCCCTCAGCCTCACCCTCCCTCTTTCTCAAGGTCGCTGTCCGATCGACAGGCTCGCATTAACGAGGGAGAGAAATTTTCTTCTTCTTTGTTTGCAAAATTCATAACGCAATACACGTGATGTGTGTATGTGTGTGTGTGATGTGAGGTCATACAAACCATGCATGAACACACACACACACACACACGTCCAGTGCAATGAAAGTGCCAGGGCCGTGATAGGCTATGATAACTTTTGTACCACTGTGCACTATTGAGGTTGGTCAGGTGACAGAATAATATAAGAGTTTTATTGCCGGGTGGGGACGCCTGTGTGTGTGTTTGTGTGTGTGTGTGCGTGTGTGTGTATATGTGTGTGTGAAATAGAGATCCAACAGGTGGGTAATTGTCCTGACGAGACAGAAAGTCCCATTAGCCCTCTGTCAAAAAGAAAAGTAGCTCCCTCTACACTGGGTGCTGATATAGATCTGTGTGTATGTGTGTGTGTGTGTGAGTGTGTGTGAGAGAGAGAGGGAGGGAGGGAGGGAGAGGGAGAGGGAGAGTGTGTGTGTGTGAGAGAGAGAGTAAGAAACAAGAGGACAGAGGGAATATTGAAGTGAGTGAGACGAAAGACACGATTGTAGAAAGTCTAAAGCGAGAGAACAGAGACAAAGAGAGAGACAGGAAGTAATGAGAGAGAGACAGACAGAGAGACAGACAGACAGAGAGAGAGACAGACAGACATAAAAAGAGTAGAAAGAGAAAGAGTGACAGAGCGAGGGGGTGAAAAAGAGGCCGAGTCAGAGAGAACGAAGGGGACATGAAAGAGAGCTGTTTGATCATCTCTAAAACCAGGACCACATTACTGTAGCTCCTAATGGACTAGGCATATCACACACACACACACACACACACACACATACAGTCACATTATCTTTAAATAAACACATGGACGCAGGCTCAATAATGCAAGATTGTTTTTTCTAATGGAAATGGTATCTGTATACAGCCCCTATATATATACACACAGCAGCATCTTATAAGCTATTCCCTAATGGAACCAGATCCTCTCAAACATACAACATCTCTCTTTCTCTAACACACATACTGGATACACACACCTTCATCACACACACACACACACACACACACACACACGGAGCCTATTTCTCTTCTCTCTAATGGAGCCGGACCCCTGAGAATGACAAGCAGCCCGCTACGCATCAGTGGCCATTACCCACAAGGCAGCGCGTCAGGGCCGTGGGGCTGGCCGCCCGCCCACTCTCTTCGCCTTTCACCCCACATCCGTCAAAAACAGGTAGTGCACACACCACTCCCCTGTTTCTCCGCTATCTCTCTTTATCTCTCACGTATCCGTCGTCTCTCTCTCTGCAGGGAAGAAAGTCAAATTCAGGACTATTTTTTTAAGACCTTGTTAAAGCTGCACGGCCAGGTAAGAAAGTACACTCTCTTCCAGAGGACATTTTTTTACCCACTCACTCTGATTTTAAAGGATTTTGTTCCTCTCCAGGGATTTTCCTTGACCTATGAATTAATCGGCTCGCGCATTGGCAAGTAAACAGTCTATTTGTAGTCTGTCAGTGACATTTGTTTTATTTTAAATCACCATATAGCATCGCATAAACAGAGATATGTTCCTCTGCTCCAGGCTGCAAAAACCGTTTGTTTTCTATTCAGAAACCATTTCATTTTCACACCCGGAGCACGCTGGAAGGAATCGCCCAGTCACAAGTTATCATGAATCATCTACAGTGGCCTACAGGGGACAGTGGCTGCGTTCAGGAGAAAAGGGCAGAATATATAAAAAGGATTCTCCTACATGTCTGTGCCCTTTGTTTCAGTCTCAAAGGCAGCGTGTGAAATTTCATGTGTGATTTTTCGCCTCGGGCCTCGTGACCTCTGATCCTCGGTGAATTCAATGCAAATTCAAATAAACTAATGGAATAATAAAAAACGATAATTAAATGATTCAAAGCAGCCTGTTATCATCTGAACACAGCTGATTAAAGTCTTGAAGCTTAATATGGGCAGTGAAAGAAAGCAAACAGGAAATTAATTGTTAAGGGAGATGAAGTCCAAATGTGTTTCACAGAGCGATGCAATGAAAAAACAAAAAGTAGTATACAAGACAAAATAAACCAAAACATCACACAGACTATTATTATTAGTCTTTTCATTTATTTATTTCTTCTTAACAGTGCTGGTATTGACCTCTCTTAGCTGACTGGCTATTGGCTATGACATAACGTTAAGTGTAGTTTCTTTATCAGATCTGTAATTGGAGTAAACTGACGTGTTTCTACCGGGAGACAGGAGCTTCACAAATGCATATCTGTGCAGGGCTTTTGACACCATGTTGTACAGATGTCCTTATTATTTTGTCCAACCTTTGACTTTACAGTAAGTCCTCTGAGCTAGAGGACAAAGTATGGCATTGGTCAGTGTTTTCTAAAGCTACACAACAGAGTTTGTCCAGCATGTGACAGTCATAAACGTCACTCTCCCACCTAGGGTACAAAAAAATATATATTTTTAAAAATATTTTAAAATATCAGGCACGTGATACAGTGCAGAAAATGTTACGGTTAGGGTTAGAGTAGGATCCATTAGAGGTCATAGCAACGCTACCTGTGACGTAGCCTGACATTTGCTGATTGGCTAGAGAAAGTCACGTGATTTTGCTCCTTTACTGAGAGACACGGGGCACCACGGATGTGAACATATATGGTTCCTCGCCCGATAAAGGGTTAAGGTAGGTAAAGATTGCAGTTGTGTTGGTGGGAAATGGGACGTGAACGGTTGCGTCATGCTTCCCATCACTGAGTCTGCATGTATGATTCTGATTGATGGTAAATTCACCCTCAGAAAGGCGGTTCTGTCAACAAACCAAGAGCTCGTCGGGGTTTGATTTGTTTGATTGTGAAAATGCTTTTAATGAGGCTAAGCTTATTGAAGTTAAATTAAAAAGACTAAACTCAGGTACAGGGATAAAACCTGGCTCCTCCAGATTTGGCTGCTGATCATAAGTGTGAAAAAACACTTCAGACTATCGAGTGTAGCAGAAGCAAGAGTCGTGAGTCTGATAATATCTGTGGCCAAGGTTCTCTAAACATGTGCTGAGCATCTGTTCAGCGTCTTTCATTTTATTTTTTATGCTAAGTTATGGAAACATTCCACAATTATCTCAGTTGCTGAGATTAAAACCCCCGTGACATTAAAAGACTTCAGGCCAGTTGTGTTGACATCTTTAATTATGAAGACACTAGAGAAGCTCATTAAAAATGAGGTTTCAGCTCAGGTGGAGAAATCCCTTGATCCCTTTCAATTTGCATACAGGTCTGGCAGAGGTTCTGTTACACTGCTAACTCTTATGTATCGCCACCTAGAGGGAACAAAAGCTCATACCAGGCTGTTACTTATAGATTTCTCAGGTTTTAACACGACATCTGTTAGAGGAAAAGCGAATTCATCTTTTAAAAAATGCATTTCAATCTAGCCGGCTGGATGCTGGATTTCTTGACCCTGTGAGGTTAAATGGCTCTTTTTTCCAATCAGCTGCAATCTCTTCAAGGCTGCGGTCTCTCTTCACAACTCGATGAAATGACCGCCGCAGCAACCGTACAAACAGACACATTATCAAATTTGTGGTTGATTCTGTGATTATAAGTCTTCTTGAAGGGGAGGAGCAACATAATAGGCATGTCATCGATGGCTTTGTATCCTGGTGTGATAAGTCCTTCCTCTAATTAAATGTGTCAAAAACTAAATGATAATTAACTTTATCATTGTAGCTTCATGATAATCAGCTTTAGAAAGACTTCTCTTAGTCCTGCATGAACCAAAATCAAAGGTGCTGGCACTGAGCTGGTGGAATAAATCCTTGGCTATTGTTCATGATAACAAACAGTGTTTTGAGTCACACGCTGCTTCCATGACAAACGTCCAACATCTAGTGCAGTTGCCAACATATTTGACTCTGTCAGAAAAGCTGAATTTGGATTGATGAAGTGCAGCGCAACCCCATCCAGCAATGCACCACGTCAACGCCAATCAAATCCATCACAAACACGTCACCAAAGCATTCTGTGACGTGGACGGTTCATTTCTGCCGTCCGCCTCACAATCGAGATAAAATTAATGTCCATGTGACATTCAAGAGTTGTAAAATCCTGACACATGACATTATAAATGATTTGGCATCTCATAAAAAGCCTCAAAACTGGACTTCCTGGATCAAAATTCAACATCTTAGTGGTACCTGAAGCAACAGACGCCCACCACAGATCCACCTACACAGATCCACCTACACACAGACTCCTTCATTTTTTAAACTCGGGGCTGTTTTTCCATGAAAAAGTTGCAAAACAATAAAAATTGCTACTTCAAACTTTGATTCTGACACTCGAATTTGTGGCAGTTGTGTCTGGGCTGCCACAAAAATCCTTTTTCCAGGTAAATCTAAATATATTTGAGCATTTTTGCATTTTAACAAATGCAATTGAACAAATGAACAATTCTGTTGTTTTCCTGTTTTTCTTGAATAAATTTATATTGCAAACCTTTTCTGCATTAATCTAACTCTGAGCCTGACAGGAAAGCCTTTGTTGTCATGGACAACAGTCAACATTTTGACAACTGTATATGTGTGCCTGTTTTGTAGCAGCCTTCTCTTCCTCCACCTCTCCCCACTTTTATCATCTTTCTCTGTTTGTTGTGTCTCTCTGTGTTTTAAATGCCTTTCAGTCATTCCCCCAAGTCTCTACCCTGTCTCTCTCTCTTCCTACCCCCATCTCTCTGATCGCCTCTCTTCTTCTCGCCGTCTCTCCTCGTCATTTCCACTTGTCAAACTAAAGGGAGCAGACAAATGGATGGACAGACGAATACCCAGATCTGCAGAGGGGCAAAAGGAATGATGGAGCGATGAAATAAAGGAGTGACAGTGCGTGACAGCGCTCAGCTGAGCCCAGTTCAGAGCCTGGGAGGAAGCGGAGGAGTACAAAGAAAAGAAAAATACAGACAATAAGGTGAAAAATGAAGAAAGAGATACTGGAGGAGGATGGATTTTAAGGCCATATCTATTGTACCACATGTAGCAGTAACGGTAATAATCCATGAAATAATGATGTAAATAAAAGTCTTTTGTTTTTACACTGCTGTCTTTCTGCTGCCAATTGATAAAACACAATAGTGATTCATCCTTTTGTCATCGAGGCTCTTTTATTTGCTGCTTTAAACACCCACTAAGCTGAAGTCTTACACGGGCTAACTGCTTCAAAGGAGCCAATGTTTTCTTTAACCCTGAAAAAAAAAACAGAGGAACCGGACAATTGATCATTCGTTCAGCCTCGTCCCCCTTACTGTTACACCTGCCAAGTGTTCCGCTCACCATAACGTGCACACACTTACACTGATAATGGTGACAGACTCACCAGAAGTGAGGGTCCTCGGCTGCAAACAAAAGCAGCTTTTCATTTCTAGCTGGCGCCCATCAACTGCAGATATTATCAGCTGGAGCTAGCTGGCATTAGCTGCATGGTTTTTGGGGGAAGCACAGTCTCCTGTTGACTTTTTAATGTTTCCAACTGACTTGTTTTAAAACGCAAACCATGTCGAGGAGTCTTTAATATGCACTTGAAGGCTGCGTACATGATAAAAGATTAAGGCTACATGTCCCTGGCAAAAAATATCAGCATCCACCAGTTGCTGATCCATTTAGAGGACACAGGAATAAAGAAACAGCATTGTTCTTGTTTTGCAGTGTGTAGTTTATGTCTGATATTCCTTATTTACCGCTTAGACTTTGTACTAACAGCAGTCAGCCCAGCTCGGCGTCTGTCTTTCAGCCTTTTATTTCACCAAGCTCTCACCAACCACTAAAAGTCAGTCCCAGATTTTACTCTTGTCCGGCGACCTCTTGCTCAGCCACTTTGTTATTTCCTCTCTTAGCTTCTTTCGTCAACATCCTCTTCTGTCTTTTCACCTCTGTCATTATGTCCACAGAGGCTGCTGAGCCCGATTACATTGCCCACTTGCCCAGCTATGGTTGTAGCACGACACTGGCTCTGCCCCAGTCAGCATTAGCCCGGACCTGAAAACCTCCTCTTCTTCTTCCTGGTGGTCCAAAACACATGTGGCACAAACACTAACACTCCCCTGGTGCTCTGAGCTCACAGTCCAGGGAGCCTGGCTAACAAACTGAGCTAACAGCAGCTACAGTTGGCAGCAGTTTACAAAGTTACACAGTACAAAAACAGATGCAGGAATGACAGAGACACCATTCACCTGATTACACGTCAGTGTAGCATTGAAATGATTTTAAATCTGTCATTTGATGGTAGAAAGGTCACACGTTGTTGCTGTAAGGTATAACTGTGACTGTATTCCACTTTTCCCTCTTTACAGTACAACACTTTTACTTTTGTACTGTAATTTTCTTTTTCTTTCTTTTTTTGGTTCCCCATTGAGATTAACGTCTCCACAAAAGGGACAGAAAAAGAAATCACAACTGTGTCAAGGAAAAGTCGAGAAACTGACAAAGAAAAAGCTCGAAGGTATTCAGTGTTCAGCACAAAACAATCACAAACATCACAGAAAATAGGATTGCTGTAAAACTGCTGTAAAATTATCGAGGTAGACCAGAAGTTCTCTTTTTTAAAATTTCTTCTCAGTCCAACATCCCAATTTATGTGTGGAGTATTTAAAACTACCCAGTGCCGTGATCGGTAATCCCTTATGGTATGGTAATCCCATAATTACTGGATTTAAGTACAGGGGAAGCTTCAAAAGCAGAGCAAAGCAGAGCCTTGTAGATAAATATGACTCAGTGCATTTCCTTTTCTTGTAGAAGAAGTAATAAAATGTGTTGTAGTCTCATGAGAGGTGGACCACATACGTGACATGACACAATACAATTCCTGGAAAAACAAACTCATTCGTAATTTATCATGTAAGGCAACAATAACACCCAGGAGGATGTTATTCACTGGGATTACAGGTAGAAGACTGACACCCAAATGCCCACAAGCACAGAAAAAAATCATTCTTCAGGGGATTATATAACGGTTTGTGTACCGCCTGAAAGACTCTCCCAAAAGAACTGCACATAAATAAGAACAAAGCAGAGGAAGAAATAAGAAAGTAAGTGTGTGATTGCTTGGCTGAGACTTTAGTTATTATGGACAGCAGCACGTTTTTGTTGTGTTTACTTCTGCTCTGACAAATTAGATTAACAATAAAACAGTGAGTGAGGTCAAAGCGTCGGCGTTCACCTTTAATTTGGAGGAGCATCAGTGTAGAGACTGTCATCCTTTTTGTACTTACAGCACTCCCACAATTTTAGCAGACAGAAATTAATTGGACAAGTCAACACAAACTCAAAGAATTGTTTCAAAAAGTGTGAACGTATCTTACTTAACTAAAAAGTCAATTTTCAGTGTCAGTGCACCGAAAGCTTTGAGTTCCCACATCACACTTTTTTTTTTTTAAACAAACTTAGTAGCAATGTCACAAAATCATTTCGTACAAACACGGGTGAGCAAACTTTCCTCCTTCAAAGTGAAAACAGCCTTCGAGTGACAAATTCTGCACATGCATCATTCTGAACAATGAAGCTCCGACAAAGTCTGCACTACTTCTCTGCAACCTCGACTACCAGACTGTCCTCCCAAGAAGAGTAACAGCATCAGTGGTGTGGGTGACTGCTATCGTGGAGTGAAAAGTGTGAAGTCTATGTAGGGAGGAGGTCGGGGTGGATAGATGGGTCAACAAAATATCAGACTCCAAGGAAGGAAACCGCCGTTTGTTTCCCGCTTCTAGCTGACAGGCAACATTGTTTTGTTGTTAAAGCATGCATAACCACGTGTTCACTTTTGTAACCATGATGACACAGGTTCCCTAATCTTATCAAAGTCATTTTAATGCAAACGACTATGTTTTCCTAAACTTAACAGAGTTTGTTCGTGCCCCATACTAACCAAACTTTGTCCACAGCAGCACAAACAAGTTTCCTTGGACTCGACTTGAAGGGAATCTTTGGTGTTTTTCAACCTGTTTTTGTGCCTAAGTGACTAATGGAGACTATTTTTGAGTGCTGAGCATCCGGGCATGCAAAGTAGTTTGCCTTGTTCAAACTAATGTGCTAAAATGCCAAACAAACATAAATAAACCAACTAATTGAGGCAGCGGTGGTCCAACAACTTGATTGTTCTGCGATGCAAAATTCGTTTTTTTTTTTTTTTTCAGTGGTGTAATGTAACAGATGTTTCTGGTTAAACAAAAAGAATCACACTCATTCTTAAAAAGGTATATCTCTGTAGGGTCCTTTCCATTATGTTGTCAGACACTTAAAATAACAATCGGAGCCTGTTAGAGGCCAAAACAAGCACTTTTAATGGACACACATTGCCCCCTGAAGGATTACACATTTCACGGCTGCTGGCTGCGGCGCTCCTCAAGTTTAAAAATATTGAAGCCTCCCTTTGAGACCTTAAAGCTACAATTCAGTACATTCACCTCGCAGTGATTGTTTCAGCTCAAATCAAATATGCTGCGGTGCAGAGAATATATATCACTGTACAAATATTATTCCTACAGACTGCACCGTGCTGCGTAATGCTGAATAATTTGCACATGTCAGAGGTTTCCGGTTAAAGTTAGTCAAGAGTGAAAAACCCACAGTGATTCAGTGTTCATTAAAATTCATGTGGAGGTGACAAAGTTTGAAACAGGAACACTGTTTTATGTAATATATTGATAGAGCTGGAGCTAACCGGTGTAAATCAAACAGCCTGCGAGGGGTTTGGATTACTGCGAAAACATTATCATGTAGTCTGATATAGATAAACTCACAGCTCAGTTTCACTCTTTACTTTGTGGATTCATGATCCATGACTGATATATTGAAGCTGATCTAAACGTGTAAACTCTTAAACTATATAAGTTATGTGTGTTTGCTTTCACACAGATTAAGTACAGTTTTAATGCTGCGTTTAACTGCCATGAAAAAATAAAAGAAGCACTGAGTGGCAGTTTTGTACTTTGCTTTGTGTTATTAAGAAATCTGCTTTGAGCCAACTGTTACTCTAGTGCAAACATTTCTTAAATGACAGTCTGGTGATATCTGATATTTTCTCTTAGTGTCTCCAACAGCTTCATACTGTCTTACTGTCTTCTTCCTCTGTGTCACAGGGTGCTATGGTCCAAAATCTATTTAAAACACACATGTGAGCCACACTGTTGATCTGGGTGACGTGTTCATTCATTAGCATGAACGCACACATTGTAGTTTATCATCAGTTAATCACATCTAAACGTCCCGCTGCTGTAAATTCTCACTCGTGCACCAAAAGTCTGCTCAGCTGCAGCTGATATGAATCTCCAACAGATGTACTGTTTAGTCTTGTTTGAGTACTGGTTGTTGAAAACTACAATTACCAGCCGTCTGAGCCATTTTTAAAGTGAAACTACATATCAGTGACTTGTTTTCAAAGATCTTCTGTTGGAACCAGTGGGGTTTGAGGCTGAGATCCATGGCATGGAAGAGAAAAACGGCAACTAACAACATGTTAGTTTTGATCTTTTCATGGCATTTGTTGACAATAAGAAAAATGCAGAACAATATCCTTCAGTGTTTTGACAATGGCCGACGGTGGAATAGTGAAAATCGCTTCCAACGTGTTTACTCTGCTCAATGAAGACAATCAAGTGAAGATGAACAAAGAAGAGCAACAGACAAAGAGGAAGGTCTGAGAGGAGAAGAGCCGTGCAGTAAAGATGTGAACAGAGATCAATGTTACATTTACAGAAATTGAAATGCCAAGGCCAAGCAGCAAACAATCAATCAGGACAGAGATTGAACACTGGTTAGAGTTTGTGATGGGAAATATGAAGACTTATGTTATGTTCCAAACAGGAGGCTGAAAGAAAAGGTGTTAAAATAAAGTACACTAACATTGTGAATCTTTCTCGTGTTCTCATATAAAGTACTGTGTCACTGAAGATATCTATACAATTATGATAGACATATTTTTGACCATTCAGAATGATCTGTGTCGACATAATGCGAGAAATGAGTCAGTAACGGTGAGAGCGTTACGGTCAAGAGCGATGGGAAGAAGGAGTAAGATCCAAGTGTAAAATACGGAGATAAGCCACCATTACAACTCGCACATGTCTGCAAAGATGGACGGATACAGGCCCAAGGAAACTGATAGATGGAGGTGTGGATGGACGGGTTGGACGGATGGATGGACAGGAAATGAAATTTATAATCCGAGTGAAGACATCTCCCGGTTGGACATGAGCAGATATATAATCTAGTCTGCCAGGTGGAGACGGATGAATGGAGACAGAGAGGGTGAGACAGCAGGTAATATAAAGGGAGACATGACAGCGTCCCTGAAGCCAAGATTTTTTAAAATGAAAAAGAAGTGTGTGTGATCGTGCTAAACAGAACGAGAAGGAGAAAGAGAGTTCAGGTGTGTGCGTGTGTGTGTGTAGAGGTGAGTGCGGAGATGCTTTTTTTATTGTAGCTGTTAGTGTGTGTGAGCCGTCCAGGTTAAGCTGACAGATGGAGACCGATGAAAAGAAGATGATGTAGGGAGTGAGAGGTGAAGGGAGGAGCAGAGGGTGAGGAGACAGATGTGACAGGAGGGTAAAAAAGAGGAGAAGAAATATTCTTTGTTTGCCTCTTCCTGTCTTTTGTCATCCATTCCCTCTTTTCTGCGTCTCCTTCTCTTCTCCTCCCTCTAATGAGAGCCTGAGAAAACAAAGCAATATGCCACATGCGTCAAAGATGGCCTATCGATTTCTGAGAAAACGTACGTATTCACACACACACACACACACCGATGCGTTTCTTCATCGTGCTGCTCAGTGATTAAAAAACTCAGTATACTTCAGTATGGCTCCTTCATGTATGCACACACATTGACATACACGTACGTTTTAATTAACTATTGACAGATGGAGTATTTGCTTTTTCTCAGAGTTTCTGCAAAGCAGGCACTAGATAATAACCATCTACTCCACAAAAGATAATATACATAAAGCGTTCCCATAACAATTCAGTTGGTTTTGAACTAATTTGCAGGAGAGAATACCAAATGTTTGCTGAGAAATGTAAATATATGTAATTAGTTTCTCCTAAAGTATACCCTACTATAACACTTTAACGGTTTTAATGGCATTTTTCTTCCTCTAAATGAACGGTCTGTGGATATATGGTGTCGTAGATTGTTTCCTCTGAAACTAATTTTTGATTTGGGGTTTTATAAATAACAGCACAAGGCTGAGCTGATGTTTTCAATAATTCACCAAAACCATTAAAACTAAGATCGGTTGAGTAACCTCAGGGGCAATCGTTACTGCCAGTGCTTTTGAAGGTTGAGTTTTGGACATCTCATTTATATGAACGTATCAATCTACAGAAACTGCAAAAGAAGCTATTTAATGTACACTGTATGGACAAAAGTATTCGTACGCCTGACGATTATACCAACAGGGACATTGTATTAAAATACTTTAATATGGAGATGGTCCTCCTTTTGCAGCTGTAACAGCTTCCACTCTTGTTTCTGTGGGAATGTGTCCATTCATTCTGTAGAGCATTAATGAGGTCAGGCACTGATGTTGGACAAGAAGGTTTGTTCCAGTTCATCCCAAAAGGTGCTCGATGGGGGCTCTGTGCGGGCCATGTTCTCAAATTCTTCCACACCGAACTCATCTAACCCATCTTTGTGTGCTGGGACACAGTCATGTTGGGCCTTCTTCAAACTGTTGCCACAAAGTTTGGCATTGTTCAAAATGTCTTGGTATGCTGAAGCATTAACATAGACCTTCACTGACCCAAACCCTGAAAAACAGCCTCCATACCATTATCCCTCCACCAACAAGACAGGTGTGGCCAAATACTTTTGTCCATATAGTGTATTATATGTCACATATAATCCTAAGTAATCGTGTCATGGTTTTGGCGGCTCATGTTTAGCGTTTCCTGTTTTATTTTGTAATTCTCCCTCTCCTCGTGTCTGTAACTTCCTGCCGTCGTCGTTGCGTTTCCTGCCAGTTTTGATCACCTGTTCCACTCTGATTAGTTTTCACCTGTCTTGTTATCTGACCTTCACTTGTGCATTCAGTCTGCGAGCTCCTCGGTTTCAGTGTCAGCTCATCGTCTCGCTGTGTGTCGGGTGTTCGGTCCTGTTTTATCCTTTTGCTTTGGGGATCTTTTCTGGACCATGTCTTTTTCTTTTGGATTTTTTATTTCTTTTAACCTTGTCTGCCTCTCCAGCCTGTACGTTTTATTTTTTGTGCTATTAAATTATTTTGGAATTATCTTGCTTACACAACTGTGACGAATAGTTAATAAGTAACACTAATAAAAGCAATAATATAGCAATATAGCAATAAGGCAATAGTCTTAGGCCGTGTCCTCATTTAAGATCATCGTGACTTGAGCTCTTCCTGAGCTTGTGTGTGTGTGATATGTGTATTTATTTTCCTCTGCTGTGCATGGTGAAGTGTAATCTCCACAGGAAGCCATTCAAATCTCATAAATTTCCACACTCTTTTACTATATAATGATCAATCAAAGCCCTCAGATCTCTATGAGCTCCTCTGGTTTGATTCTATACACAGTATAAAACTTTGGTGGGCGGACTCCATAAATAAAAACACCAGCTGTTTCTTTCTTATGTCTACAACCTGTCTTCTGAGCAGATCGATAGTTTCGATGGTATTTATAACATTATTCAACTGGATGACGATACCGTGGTCGGCCCACTGCAGCTGTACTCAAAGGTTCTGAGGGCATTGAAGGCTGAATGGAGGTATTGTATTGAATGGATGGATGCTGAAAGAGTAACTTAACACTGAATCCACTTTACAGTTAATAAATCCATAACCCCTAACCCTATGTACACTCACTTTATTACACCACCTATTAATCCTGCTCCCACTTCATAGCGTTCACTGCAACTGAAGGTACTTTGTAGCATAAAAAGGTTTTCTCTGTGCATGTTCCAGGAATATGAAGTTGAATCAGGTGCTTCTCATTTAGAGGAGAGGGGAAAAAATGCATAAAAGCACACCCTTCGATTTGCAGCCTTTAATTGCCTTTAATAGTGCAAACAGACAAATGTTTCTTTGGCTTCATCAGAGCCAAACTGCACAAAAACACGTATACGGCCGACCTCGACCAGCACTTCTACATAGACTATGGTAGCTCTCATGCTTGGATCCGTTATCCAATACGTTTGAAATCCTGTTCAACCAGTCATCCACTAACAATTGCATACCTGGTGTAGATAAACTAGGAGTTATTTTCCTTTCTCCACAGAAAATCTATTCAGTTTGTCCTCTTGAGACAGGCAACAGAGGGGCCAGAGGACAGATAAATAAACGATTATAAGCCCGGTTTAATATGCAACACAGTTTTATGCAATATATGTAGTGAGGGGTTCCTCACAATGTAGACCTCTGCTCTGGAGACCCTAAAATGTGTGAACAAGCCACAATGTACCTCAAGACACTCTCTCACATCACCCTCTCAACCCAACATACGAATACAGCAATCAACTCTCAACCGGAAAGTATGACAACCTCCCTTGTAAACTAGAAGTTTTTAGTTTTGAAGAACCTCGCTGAGCTAACATGAAGCTCTGTAAAGATGGAGATGAAGCTGGCACTGAATCTCTGTGACTGCTCAGCCGGGAAGAAAGACACGTAAGTGAAATGCAAGCCGTTACCTGCCAACATGGACAACATATATAACTTCGATTGTATGAATTTTTGATGAATGTAGGATGATACGTTTAGTTATTGCAGTGTCTGAAAATGGATGAAATACAGCAGGAAGTGTCCTTTATGCGTCCTTAACATCCCCCTGTGACGTCTGTGCAGTTAAAGAACAACACGCTGAGTGGATCATAAAATCCGTCTCGCCTGTAAACATTATCCACACAGCAATTATATTAACTCCATAAAGTATGTGGCAAAGTATTGAACATATACTAACACACACAAGAACATAAAGTACTGTAAAGTACAACTTCACATAAAACTTCACAGTAACACACAGAGTACTGTTCATGCTCACACAAACACACCCATTCTCTCTTGCACACACACACACACACACACACACACACAATCATCCTTCAGTCCGCCCACGCTCTCCCCGGATCACGCTATTCATTTCATCTTTGATTCCCTTTGCGGAGATGATGAGTTGGAAACATGAAAGGAATCCAGTGAACTGAGGAGAGATCCATTCTATCGCTTCATCTCCCTTCTCCGTCCTTCTGTCTCACTATCTCACTCCATCCCTGTTTGTTTCTCATTCTCTCATTGCTGCTTTTACCACAAATAAATCTGCCCCGTTCTCTCTCTCTCTCTCTCTCTTGTTCTTCATGTCTCAGTGATTATCTCGTCTTCCACCTCTCTCTACATCACTCCTCCTCACATCTCCACATCCACTATCTCCCTTTCTCTTTGTCCATCTTTTTATCGTTCATCTTCTCTTCTCCATGTTTTATCCCTTTGTGTCCCTCTCCCCTCCTCCTAATTCTGCTCCCTCGCTTTTCCTCTCTTTCCTTTCCCATTTTCTCCACCTCTTCCCTTGGGGATCTGGGCCGATAGTGGATGTTGCCACTTGGGAATGACGAGGGCGGCGAAGCGGTGGATTAAACACTGAATGATCCACGGAATGCCTGGAGATGCGTGCACACACACACACACACACACACACACACACACACACACTGAGACACACACCGTCACGTCACAGTTGCTTCTCTCTCTGCAATCTATTCTTAGAAACGAGAATATCCTCTTTCCCTTCCTACTTTCACACACACACACACACACACACACACAGACACACACACACACACACACGCACACACACGACCCATAAGCCCTTGCCAACATCCGACCCGCCCCGCTTCTCCCCTTGCTCTGTTTCTGCCTCTCCTTCCCTCCCTTCATCAATCTTCTCTGCTGTTATCAGAAAACTTCATTAAGGAGCTCCAATTAAGGCTGGCTAGATTGGTGGTAGCCATGGGAACGACACTGCTTATATTATGGTCTGGCAGGGAAAGGAGGGGCTGAATGGAGAGCAGCCAAATAGAAGAGAGAGAGAGAGAGAGAGAGAGAGAGAGAGAGAGAGGGAGGTGATAAGAGGAAGAGTCTGAAGGTTCTTATAACCAAATAATAATTATAAACATTAATAATTATGCACACTATAAGGGACTGTTTGCAAATTATTGGACGGGGAGGGAAGGAAAGAAAAACGGAGGGTGGTGTATTTCTTCTTTTAGCTGCAGCATGAAGTCTGACCTTTTTGTGAGAGCAAAGAAGAGTTTATTTTCTCAACACCATTAATTTAGATTTCATTCTCCCCTTGCGGGAGTAATAAAAACACAGAATCAAATAGTCCCAAATTATACTTTAGAGTGCACTGTGGGTCATAAAGAGGCTATTTGCCAAATGTGTGACAACTCCAGCCACCCCTTAATATTCATTCTGTTGCCCGCTGTGTTTACTCTGCCATATACTAACTCTCCCTGTCACTGCAGATCCAGGCATGTTTCCCACCATCACCTGACCTCCCCTGCCCACATCCCCCCTCACCTGCTTCCCATTTTTCCCCAATCAGCCCATCTCCACTCCTTCCCTGCCAGACTCTTATATCGTGGCTGCGAAAAAAACAGCAAGCCTGAACTCAAACGCCCGACTCACAGACAGACGGTTAAGATAAAAAGTTCACTTTAGTCGAATCCAAAAAAGACAGACGAGGGTCAAAACCAGAGAGGCAGTCAAACAGACAGACTTGTTCAAAAAGGGTCTGGCAGCGAATCATCAGTGCATGGATCAGGAAAAAGGTCAGGCAGGCAGAAACAGGCAGGCAAGAGCAGCCGGGTGGAAAAGCTAAGGCGGATGCAAAATAGACAATCTGGCAACTGACTGGGGAAAATGGGCTGGTATATGTACTGACAGGGTGATTTGGAAATGAGACACAGATGAGCAGAAGGAGGAAAGTCCGAGGGCATCTGGTGGACAGGTGGAGAATGGCAATAAAGCTTAATAGAGATGCAGAGGCTAGGGGAAGTGGTAATGTCGCTGGAAGGAAGGACGGAGAGGTAGAATGGGCAATATACAAAAAGAATGAGGGAGCCAGCAGGGATTTATTTCTCCCATCACATTAAAAAGTTGAACTTTGGTTATGTTTGCCAGTTAAAATACACCATCTTTTTTTAGTTATTGATGGTTGGATGAGTTCTACCAAACCACTAATATATACTAAGATATTAGCAGTTTTTAGGAGTAGTATTAGGGATGTTATATGTTAATAATTTTGGGGAAGGTCTTGCTCTTATAAACAGATTCATGATTTAACTCTCCTCAAGCACCCAAATAATTTATATACAGTCCCTAAGTGTTTCATTTTACATGTTTTTATTCAAATACTCTAAAATAATTAAAGTTATTGATGTTTATTTACATATTTTCCTTTCATTTTTTCTTCTTTTAAAATCATTTCATGCCTTTTAATCTTTTATTAATTAATTAATTCCATTTAATTGTACATCACTGCTTGTATAAGTGACACAGAGGTTCAGATCTGTAAACCAATATCACACAGATCAGTTCTTTCCATTAAACATCCATACTCTATAATCCATCTTTATAAGCCATCTGTATTTATTTCACATACGCTCTCTCTGAGGGCTGGATGTGACTCTCAGACTCTGGAGAGGAAGAGCTAAAAGCAGCAGGAGAGAGATAACTAAAATAGCTGCCGTAAAAATCCTAAAAGCTAATTTAGGGTCCGGAACGGTGAAATGGAAACACGTATCTCTAAAAGGGAAGAATTAATTTAAAGACAGCATAACCTTTAAGACGACACACGAAACTGGAACTGAAAAAATGTGATCATAAAAAACTGAAAATGAAATGAATGATTCAAACACGCCTGATCTGATGAACCCAGAAAGCTGTACGTGATTAAAACAAGTTGAATCGGGTCTGTTACTTATCATTCAACACTTGAACTAGTGTGAGCTTTTATCATTCATCATGTGCAGTGACAAGTGACAGTGACGACACCTCAAACACTTCAGATATCTGCTTTGACTTTCTGTTGTTCTCCCTCAGGCTGGTGCCCCTGGATACACTCCAGAACCCCAGATGGCTCTTACAGTACAGACAATATCAACGTCTTTTATCGTACTACGAGATAAAAAAAAACATTCTTGAAAACATTTTATTTGACTTTTGCAGGTGTGTGACAAGCGAACACGCTCACATCATTACAAACTTAAGGAAGTAACCTCCAATGGTTCGGATGAGGTAAAAGAAGATTAAACTCTCGCTCAGCTGAGATCGGCTCCAGCTAGTGATGTGTCGGTCGCGATTAGCTGGTTCAAAGAGTCGGCTCTTTGTCCGCGAACTGTTTTTTAAAAGTAAGACAGTGATGTCAGTGGTGAGCGTTAACAAAGCACATTTACTTGAGTCCTGTATTTAATTAGGGGTGTGTGTTTGAATAAAAATTGAAAATGTCAATTAATTTCTATGCTTTCGTTTTTTCAGGTGTTTCTATCTGCTTTTGTGTAGCACAGCGGTTCTACAAGCAGGTCAGTGCATTCATTGGGTGGTTTCAGAGTTCCAAGGGTCTGTAAATGCGATGAAAACAATCGGCTACAGTAATTTATTGATATTAGAAAATGTAATTTTTACTGTTGAATATTTTAGATGTGTTGAATTATTTAAGTCATACATGTGTACACATACAAATCATAAGTGTCCTCAGGATACTGGGCTGTTCTATAACTTTAGCTGTTTACTTCCTCCTCTCTGTCCATTTTTCATGGCTTGTTGTTACTTGTTTATGTAATATCACCATTTTTAAAGAATAAAATTAAAGCAAATAATTATAATTAATGTTCTTCTTGTTCTAATCAAAGCACAGTGGGAGCTATTTTGAAAATCCACCTCCAAATATATACACACATTTTAATAGGCATTCACAGCTTGAATGATGTCTTGATGGAGAATACTCAACTTTACAATAAACCGAACCTGCGTTTTAATAATCTTTTCCAGTATTAAATTGTTCGGTATCTCAAATATGAAATTGTTTATTTACTGAATATAACTCACAGCCTCTTGAAATGAATACACTTTTATGTAATTAGAAATCCACACAGGCACATAAATGTTGATCAATGTTTAGGTCTTTCTTCTTCACAGGTACATAACGTCTGTATTTACTGTACATGCGGCTTCCATGCTGAGAAACAAAGTAATGCTGTAATATTCTCAAGACTTCTCCCATGAAGAAAATATCCACCTTAAATCAGTCAAAACTCTGTTTAGAGCAGGAAATCAAGACTGTTCATGAGTTCTCAGCCGCCCCAACAGGTAGAAATCTATTATACACAAGCAATTTCTGCACAAGAGTAGCTCCATTAGATCAGAATGAAATTCAGCCACAGCTTGCATCTTTATAGATCAGAAGTGGGTGAAATGCGTCGCCCTCTGTGCTGAACATCAAACCGATGATATCTAATAGCATGCATATCTTAGGGTGCATTTTTCTTCCCCCTTTAAAAAAAAAAAAATCAATGATTACACGTTGCAGTCATTTCAATCAAGCTATTCCCTCTTTGACTACAGCGAGCGTCTGTTCGCCTAAAGCGGCACAGAAACAGCGCCATGTGGAAACTTGTTCAACTAATCCAGCAACATGCTGATCTGCGGCTCAATCTGCCTTCCCGCTGTGCCCCGCAATTTATTTGCCTCTGAGATTTGCACTGAGAGGAGATGAATCACGGGGAAAAGGGTGCTATTCCACTTTCAACCTCCCAACCAATGCTGCTACACAAAGATGTACAGTACACACACTCACGCGTAGTACAGTGGTGAACGAAGTGCTCGGACCCTTTAAAGTAAGTACAAGAGACTCCAACAATGTAGAATGACTCCTGCATTCAAACATTTACTCATGAAAAATGTCAGTTTGAGGAAATGTACTTCCTTTCCTCTGTTCACGTGAAGAAAACTGATTATTAGTGAAGATATATTGATTCAGGGTCAGCAATTTGTTTGAATTATGGACCTTTAAGTCTCTAAAGTAAAAGTACTCTTTATGCACAGATACTGCCCTCTTTATATCTGTGATACGATATAACGCAATACCATATGTATACGTACATCAGGATATATAATGTAATACATAACATTTACTACAGAAGAGAAGCTGTGTGGAGTTTTCATATTGTATGTGCTTGCTTCTTCCACCTCCCGGTTAATCTAAATATCGGCAAAGACGTGGATCATCGGCTGACCTGAGGTGGGCCTAGTAACGCCTGGTTGCTCAAACAAGCCATCTGAAATGGCACCTACCTGTCAATCAAAGCGTCCACGCCCTTAATCCTGCATAACTTTAAGCCTTAATATAATCTGAACAGGTGAGTTGTATAAAAATTCACCCTCAGTACAGTTGTCATGAACGGGGAAATTAGCTATAGAGACCAAAACTGTTTTTGTACCAGGCTGTAAACATGTTTATTTCTGCTGTGAAGTTGGACATTTTAACATGGGGACTTATGGAGACTGACTCACTTCTGCAGCCAGCCTCTAGCGGCCGCACGAAGAATTACAGTTTTTAGCACTTCTGCATGGCTTCATTTCCCAGACACGGAGGTTGCCGCTCGGTTCTCTCCGGGTACTCTGACTTCCTCACCACAGTCCATGACATGCAGGTCCGTTGGTGACATTAAAAGGTGTGAA
Source organism: Sciaenops ocellatus (assembly GCA_033000465.1). Taxonomy (NCBI): domain Eukaryota; kingdom Metazoa; phylum Chordata; class Actinopteri; family Sciaenidae; genus Sciaenops; species Sciaenops ocellatus. The sequence goes on from CP136873.1 coordinate 22,121,507, forward strand.
TGCGAGCGTGGATAGTCGTCAGCCCTGTGACGAACTGGCCACTCTTCCAGGATGTACCCCACTGGAATCACCTCCAGGCCCCCGTGACCGTTATACGGACAAGCAGTTACAGAAAATAGATGGATGGAAGATGCAAACTTATATATATTGTAAAAAAGCTGCCATAAACACACAGACAATTATCCCCTTTCCACCCCCTACCTGCTCACCACAAATGGTAGCATCTCTCTGGTATTTACAGAATAGATGTGCAGATTTTCCCCTCCAGCGTTGGCGGAGATTTACATTCATCAGACGGTGATTCAGATAAATGATAAAGTTGTCCTAAATCTACTAGATGTATAAGCGGGACACTGTTAGCCAGGACCAATTCTATTACAAGCACATTCCAGCACTGCTTACAATAGTTTGTACACAATGAAACACAAGAGAACATCTCCACACACACACACACACACACACACACACACACACACACACACACATCCCACCACACTCACACTCCAACTCATGCACAAATTGCCATCCCCTGACTGTAATCCAGTATAGCTTAGCTGTGAGTTATAGCCTATTATTCCCCTGCTATACAACAGGCTCCAGACTATGGAGGTAGGAGATAGCGCTCCTCAGGCGCTTAGCACTCACACAAAGCTTATTCTACCTTGTGTATGAGAGGCAGCAAGGGAGGACCTGGGCTGCTTATCAGTATATATACTGGGCCACAAATGGAGGAGTGTTATATGTATGTGTGGAGGAGGTGTGTGTGTGTGTGTGTGTGTGTGTGTGTGTGTGTGTGTGTGTGAGAGAGAGAGAGCATCCATCCCAGAGGTGTCAGAGTTATCTCCTGAGGCCAGAAAGAAAGAGCGAGAGACAAGGCGAGAGCAGGACAGAGATGGATGGAGAGAGGGGGAGCGAAGGAGAACGACGGAGGAGGAGAGACATAGACCCAAAAGAGAAAAAAATTGTGTGAGAGAGAGAGAGAGAGAGAGAGGAAGTAAGTGCTGTCAGCGATGTGCAGGGAGGCATGTAAGACATGGTCAGTGTGTCAGTGTCTGGACTTACATTTGAGGAACCGAACCAGCTGATGCCTCCTATCTAATCTCCAGTGGCCTCGAGTTATGTGACAAGCGATCAGTGGGAAACAATACTGGGCTCAGGACAGTCCACATGAACTCACCCCGCTAACAGAACACCGAGCACGCGGTGACACTGACTGCAGATCAGCTAATGGACAGAGCTGCACTGAAGCAATTTAACACAGCGCCACGGAGGCTCTCGATTGGCCGGCCCGACTGAAGCGAACCATTCAGTGCCACGTTGTTTTATTAAAGCAGCCGACAGCTAACACTACTTCCAGCATCAACGCGACAGTACGACTATTTAGGACGCTTAATCTGACAACAGCCAGAGCTAGAACGATCAAACTTATTTTAAACCAGATTAAATGAAACTATTTAAATGCTAGTTTGCTGTTTTTTTCCATTCGTGGCTCCATCAGCTGGCCTCTCTGGATTTTTTATGGTTGCAGCTGTTAGCCCACATTGAAAATGGCTTCCTTAAATTGCTTGTTGATTACCAATGTATCTAATTTTTATTGAGGCAGATTTTACACACAGTGTGCATCTTGTCCAGTTCATGCTTTCCACTAAGTTAATAAAATCTGAAATGTGTCCATATGTCTGCTTGTTTTATCTGTTGATATCTCCGTCACCCCACATATAACAATAAAGGTAGCCAAATGTCTAATGTTTGGCCACAATTTAAAAGTAATGTTGCAACATAACTTTACAACTTTATTGTCCACCTGAGGCCAGAAAATCAACAATCAACGTTAGTGTGCGACAATTTTGCTGCAAACTCCAGATTATGTTCGAATGCACGTCCACGTCACAATGCATCTTAGAAACGAGAAATTTCCACTGTCTGTATTAACTTCTCATTAAACATAACGATATCATGCTGGTGGCTTGCCACAGTGGTGCTCCGAGGTAAATGTTAATGTCAGCATGTCTCACAATGGTAAATGGACTGTACTTGTATAGCATCTTTCTAGTCTTCCTTCCATGTGGCTGCCATGCAAGATGCCAACTGCTCATCAGTTTTAGGAGCTAACCATTCATACACATTCACACACAGATGGTGCAGCTTTCGGGAGTAATTTGGGGTTCAGTATCTTGCCCAAGGACTTCGACATGCAGACCGGAGGAGCCGGGGATCGGCGGACGACCCACTCTACCTCCTGAGCCACAGCCGCTAACATGCTAATGTTTAGCAGGTGTGTTGTTTACTATTTTTACTGTCTTAGTGTGGCGTGTTAGGATGCTAACATTTCCAAGTGATAAAGTACAGCTGATGGAAATGCCAAGACTTTTCCAGGTATTTGGTCTAAGTCCAGTGCTAAAGTGAGAAGTTTTTTGACTTTTTGAAGACAATTTTTGTAAATATACACTTATTCTGATGCTTTCTGTTTTGTTACTCAGCATCCTCCAACTGTTTTTCGGAATCAGGGTAATTCATCCAGTAGTTACTGAGATATTTCAGTCTGGATGACGATGGTGATGTTACTCTCTGTTCATCTAACTGGCAATATATATTTAATACAGACTGGAGGTGAAAGTTTTATTATCTTTTATCAAAATGTTCAAACATCACACAAGCTGGGTAATTAATATTGATTTCAAACATAATATGAAGGCCCGATACACACACCTTCTCCTGGCGAGCTTCCTATCTGAGAAAAACATGCTTTCCCATTTTAGAGAAATGGTCGGAGGCAGCTGAATATTTCACCGCGCACATCAGGATACATGCACCCGTAATGTGTACACGCGTGTGGTGCCGGGCAGCAGACTCGAGCAGACACCTGCTCCCTTGTCTGGAGTGTGTGGAGTTGTTGTGAATAGGTGAGGAAAAGCTCAACTGCTGTGACAAGCTAAAACACAACAACACTATTCCTCAGGGAGCGAGATGAAAGGAGAGAGAGAGAGAGAGATGGAAGGAGTGAGGTGGAAAAAGAGAGATGCCAGCTGGGATGCAGGTGGATGCAGACTGTGTATTCTACCTGATAATGACAGAAGGAGGAGGAGGGGACAATGAGAGAGCAAGGAACACAGAGAAAATGTGTGTGTGTGTGTGTGTTGGAGAGGAAAGCAGACAGGCGGTTAGAAGTCAGAGGGTTAATCCTAGTGGGAATAAAGAGATTGACACAGAGTTGAGTCCATCTGTGTCAATCTCTGCAGCCTAAACTGACTGAGTGACCTCATGATTGACTGACTGACTGGCAGAAATCCCTCTCTGATAACTGACAGACTGTTGGCACACCGAACAGCTGAATAGCTGGCTGGTGCTATAAATCACTCCAATCAATAGCCAGGTTTCCATCCAAAATGTGCCGAATCTCAAGAATGCAACGTTTTCATTCCACCCGCTGCCGATGTGACATCATTAGGAGTTGGTATGTGAGATAAACAGCTGCTGGCGTTAATATTCCAGTCGGCTGCCATTGAAAACCACTGCGGCAGAAGAGGAAACAACGAGATAATGTAATTAAACGAGCTCCAGTCGAACCTCAAACTGTGAAAGATAGTGATGAAAATATTGCAATAATGTTTGTTTCGTGTATTAATTTGAGGAAGGTTACGTCTCCTCACCGCTCCGTGTTTTTGTCGGTCTTCTTCGTCTCTTCAGTGGACGTTTAAGTCATGTGTGTCACAATTTACTCACAAAGTCTGTTTTCTTTCCACTTTGTCAGATTCTGTCTTATTAATACGCCAACTTTTCCACCTCAGCTGAGCCTTTTGTTGAGATTATTCCTTGAGCTTTTCGAATTTTTGCCATTTCCACTTTTTTAAACTCTGCAACCAGGCGACAAAAAGGAAATTTAACAGTTTAATTTTAACAAAGGGTTACATAAACTTCTAATTTCTCCTTATGTTTGAGATAAAAGGTGTTGATCATGACATACAAGGTGAAATAGGTCGCATGCTGGTAATCCTGGTGTGAAAATGACTTCAGCGTTTCATCCACAAGGTCTTTGTCAGGAAAAATAAATAAATCAGAGCATCAAATTTGCAAATCTTGGTTATGGAACGGGTGTTAACAATAACAAGAGACCAGTCTTCGTTTAACACATCACGTATATAACATTTTGTTAGCTGAGGTCGCTGCATGAAAAGGTTTTTCGAGGTTGAAAAGTAAAAATGTTTTCCTCCTCACAGGCTCACCTTCACTGTCAGCAGCTGCTTCACAGAGTCGGTTTGCTTTGACTTTGACGTGCTTCATGTGATATGATTAGTTTACTGACACTCCTCACACCTTCTCCGTGCTAAGTGCAAAGTCCTGTTACAGTTTGTCCCGCGCTCTCTGCGTCAGCTGCGATGTTCACTGTAATGCATCAATGGCAATTAACCGAGTCAAGTCCTGTTTGCACCCATTGTAGTTGGCACATCAAAACGAACCTGACTAATTGTCTTTCTAAAAAAAAGAGCAGCGCTGAAATAGCTCGCACCCGACTTCTCCTCTCTGATCCTTCTTCAGCGGTAAACAAATCGGGTTTTAGCACTTTGGGGAGTTGCAGTAGGTGTTCAAAGTGTTCAAGTTAGAGGAAGTGCTCTGGCAGACAGCCGGACCACCTGCTTGGCTCAGTCGGCTGGCCCAACTTTAAAATGAAAGTGGTTGTTCCCCTTCCTTGATTAATCCAGAATTTTTTCCTCTGATCGTGGCCCTAAATTAAAAAAAAAAGTCTTTCTCATCTAACTCCATCCAACGGGAGGCCTCATTCTGAATGTTCAATGTTAACAAAATCAGCTCTTGGAAGACGTGTTGGCCTCTCTCCAGACAAAAGCTGGGATTTATTAAAACCTACTCATGTTTGCATATCCGCTAAATGTTTGACCCACGTGTGTGTGTACACATTTCATCTCTGACAAATGGAGGAGTCTCCAACAGCAAGTTATGTTTTTTGATGACCTTGTCAGTTCTTTATCTTCCCCATAGATATAAATAAACTAATAATGAAAAAGGCTTTCAAGGCTACACCTCAAATTCAATATACTTGTCATCTCAGCCATAGAAAACAGTTGTATGAAATATTTTGTTGTTTTGGACGAGCTTTTCAAAGTCTGAGAAAATAACCCTGAGGTCATAATGATGTTATCTGGGATTGGAGACTGCAAACAGAAAGCCAGTGTTATAATCTGGAGGTGTGGAGTTTTAAAAGTTGTCGACATTTACAAGGCGTAAACAGTGAAAGAGAGACACGATCAATCCTGGCCTTACACTTTTCAAACGATTTCACTGTCGCAATATCGGTGTAAAATCCTGAAAGTCTTGCTCGAGTTGCAGCATGCTCCCGTCATCTCCATTGTTTGGTGTATGGTTGCCATAAAACTCAGTCTGAGCTGTCTTAAGTCTGTCTTAATCTCATCTTGATGTTCCGATAAAATCAAACATGTTTAATACTCATTTGTTTTTAGTCTTGGCTCACGCAAATAGCGACGTTCACTCGACTGGCGACCGGCAACACAGTAGTAAACACGGCCATGTTTAGCACCGTGTTGTCGGTTGGCTGCTTACTTCACGGAGGGGCAAAGACGAGAAGTCTCAGTTCTTTTGGATTCTAGAAAATGAGAAGAAGCTGGTGGAGTTGTAGAGTGAGTGAGTCCGTCCATTTGCACCACAGTCGAGTGGACAGAAATTGCTGCATCCTCGAAATGGACGCACAAATTGTTCAACAGTTTTTCTTTGCAGTTTTGCTGGATAGGAAATATCCTCAAAATGTATCCAGTTGTCGTCTTCTAAATAGTGACCCTGCAAGATCCTCAGTCTTTGCAAAATCATTAAAAACTCTGTGACTGTTGACATGCTGTCTTCAGATGTGGGAGGCTGTCAGACTTTAGTCTTTTTGGTCTTTTCAAAGTCTTGGCATGAGTCACATTATGGGAGCTGCAGGATCCAGTGCTGTCAGTGATGACTGACCCACACTGGGGGGTAAAAATCAGGATTTGTCTGTTTCAAGGCCCCAAAGTTCACTAAAGTGCAACTCTGCACCTCTTTTCACGATGCTAGGTTTTTAATGAACTGTTATTTTGGTCTAAAAAACTTTTGTGTCCCAATTAAGTGAAACAATTTGAAGGTGTGAAGCAGCTGGACTGAAGGTCACATCGGTATAAAAGGGTTTGCTATGCTCGGTCATCCATTATTACCATAACTTTTATTCTTTTTAGGTCGCTCTTCACCACCAGTCCCTCACACCGATCTCCCCCCCGGTGAATCTTGGATGGTTAGATAAAACGCGAGTGCCCTTTTTATTTTTTCCACCCACTTCCCCTCTGAGAGTCTGAGTCTGTCAGTGCTGCTGTCCTCTTAGCCCTGACTGTAGCACCAAACTTTTCTTTCACATTTCCCAAAAAAAGAAAAAAAGGTCCAAGCTCTCGAAGCTGCAGAATTAATTGCTGTCATGACACAGTTTAACAATTTTCCTTTTTTGACGCTTGAATGCAAAACAAAGCCGCCAAACAAAACTCGCGTCCTCACCCTGACCTCTTCATTCTAGCAGTGTTTCTGTTTTTAGTCTTGTGCCTTCATCTTCAGCTATTTTCCCTCCGTGCTGGATGACAAGCAAATTTATATGCAGTTTGGTATTTATGAAGGGCGTTTCATTAACTATTTACAGCTAATTGTCAGAGTTAACAAGGTGGGATGCGAGGCGCTTGTGTTAAAAATTACAGCTTGATTGGAACTGACAGGTGGAAACTTGTGTGATTAAAGTCTACACATGGTTTTATGCTTTTATAAATCGGGTTATATTTTGCATTAGGCACACTGCCACTTTTATACGTTTCCCCTTTCCACCATTTACTGTGGAACACATGCACATTTTTATATGTTTGGCCGCAGATCATTCCCGTCTAGCACATGACATCACTTCACAGCCGCAGTAAAAAAGTGAAAAAAAGCGGATATATATCCATAACTGGCTGGCGGATGAGGTTTTTAAGTGGAGGTGAAGTGACAGGAAGGAGAGGTATATATATATATATATAACACACACACACACCTACACACACAGAAAGCCCGAGGCAATGTGATCTCTGGTCCATTAAATCAGAGCCAATGTAGCTATCAGGAGAATGTCAATAAGATTAAGAGCAGATCAAAGAGGTCACTGAGATCATATCGTCAGAGTCGAGACTGACAGATACACACTGACAGACAGGCGGCCTATCTCCTGCAGTCAGACAGTCAGATTACATCATTAAATAAGAAAGAGTAACAGGCGGACAAACAGGTATTCATGACATCCATCAGTCAGTGTAGCACAAAACACCTCCGTCACGTTATGTGCAGAGATTTCCTGACATCCTTAGCTATGCAAAATAGTCTAAAGATCTTAAAAGCACACTAAAAAGAGAGTGGTGGTGGTGGTGTGTGGTGTGTGTGTGTGATGTGTGTGTGGTTGGGGGGGTACCTGTGTACCCGATGAAGACAGTCGAAGTGCTTTTTACATGACATGAGCTTTTTACATGACAGTTTAAACGACAAATTCCCCATCCGAGGTTAGATGTGCCTCGTCTTTTAAAGTGCCATGAAAGTCGTTTCCGCGGCAGGCTTGATGTGGCCGAGGTGCCCGTCTGAGCTGCCTGCGCCAAAAAAAATGAGGCAAATTGCTGCCGTTGCAGAGCTTGATGAGGAGGAGGAAGGGCGAGGCGGCAGTTATCGCACCTTTTCATTACTCAACGTTTCTGACAGCTTTTCAGACCCTCTGTTAAAAAAAAGCCTCTTCCCTTCAAAAGGCTCGGGAGGGCTGAGTCAGGGGGGGGTAGCAGTGACACAGGAAGAGACGAGCGAGAGACTAAATGTGGAGGGAGAGTCAGAGAGAGGGAAGAGCCTCATTTAGACTCACTGCAGTCTAAAAGAAGGAGTCTTTACATCACAACTCACAGATTTATCACAAATGCTACAACAGAGAGAGCCCAAATTAGGAAGAATGCTAATTAGCGGCATTTATCAGTGAGGGTTTATCTTAAGTTACATTATCTTATTTGCATCTTGCACTTTACAATGCATGTTTTAAAATTCACTAGCATGAAAAATGAAAAATGAAGGTCATCCTGCAAAAAAAAAAAAGAAAAAAAAAAAGTTGAACAAAAGTCCTCCAGCAATGCAGCGCAGTGCATCGGTCCATCAAATATGTGCTGGAGTTACCAATGCGAACAGTGAGTTACAGGGTGAGCACACAGATAACTAAACTAACTAACTAAAGTCTTAATCTGATTATTGATATTAGAATACCAAAAATATAATGTAAGATGGGTGCATGCTGCCATTAAATACTCCGTTGTACTTTTTGTGCATGAACAGAGTAAAAAGTTCTGCAGATTATATATATAATTATCATCATCCACCTCATAAATTAAATAATAAAACATGCAGCTCTCCTCGATAAAATGATTGTGGCTGTGATAACTTTCCAGAGTTGTAAAGATCTCTCGTCTCATAGTATTTTAAACTGCTGCGCGGTGTTTTGGTGTCCGATAAACCACCAAACTCATGAATCTCCTTCTCAAACTATACATCCTGCATCGTATTTTTATACTCAGACTGGTAACTCTAGCAACATACCCACATAACTTTGCAGTTTGTTAATGCAGTTATTTTTGGTCTGAACAGTTGCTAACAGAGATCCAAATCACCTCTGCAAACTGCAGGTGAATCTGTTAAAGAGAAAGAAAACAGTGAAATGGAGAAGAGGGGGGGAGGAGGTGAAACTGAGCCTCCACCTGAAACTAAAATATAACATCCAGATATCTGATGTGGATAAGGATGGAATGGATGGAAAGGCACACATCAGACCTGCCAGACTGGTGGCCCTGCAGGTGATCGCACTTCACCAGGTCAGCCAGGTTACACAGAGGGTGTTCACATTTGTGGCAAAACGTCCTCAGGGGTGAGGACACATCAGCGGTGCTGATAAAAAACCGCCATCGCCAAGTCATCGCCTTCACTGCTAAGGACAGAGACGGAGAGGAGGAGGAGGAGGGCTCCAGAGATGAAGTCCAGGCTGTACAGCAACACCTGCCAAGCTGGTAAATTCTTAAAGAGTGACCAGAGTCTTTATTTACCTCAACTTCACAACTTTACGAATATATATATATATATATATATATATATATATATATATATATATGGGAATCTGGAGCTGAAGTGTGAGTGTCGTTATTTCTGCATTAAGTTTCATTTTTGTATTGGATGCCACGTTGACACCGTATGGGATGAGATGGGTGGTTTTGTGTCACTGGATAGCTGAAGATTGATTTCAGAGTCGGTCATGTGAGTGTTAAAGTAATTATGATAACTTTGATTAGATGAACGCGGTCTCAGTCCGTTTATCCGCTCGTCATTTTCTGTTTCTGTTTTGGTGTCGGCGCAGACTAAACCGAACACCTCCTCCATCTGTTTCACATTCAAACACATCCAGCGGTTCAGGGAAACGTAATCTCCTTCATTCCCTGGAAGCAATCTACTGTGAAACATCTACAGGAAGTGTTGATTTTCATCAAAAGCTGTTTGGAATAAATTAACAGTGAATAAAAGAAGCTAATTCAGAGCAACAGCGTGACAACGTCATTGCTGTAAATAATTCTGAGGAAATAGAGATTATGATGAATTTACCATGTCAATACGGTCGTTGAATATACGATCGGGACATTTCTCTTCGTCGTGCAGCTTTTATCGGACAGAGTGGAGACGATGACATGCTGTAACTGAAAATGAGGTCGGATCGGGAGCCAAAAAGCAGGTAGAGAAAAGGTGGCAAGGTGGCCCAATCCCATGAAAGAAAATCCACAGGTTTGATCCCCGTAACAGCCCACAAGCTATTACCACATCGCTTTTTTGAAAGACACTGAACGCCTACAAGCCGCCTCTTTGCAATCAGCTAAATATCTGAAATGTATATACATGTATATAGAGAGGGGGAGACGAGGTGAAGACACAAACGTAGTACTGTGTAAAATCCTCACAGTGAACAGGAACATGGCAGTGATCTCCACTCTCTCGTCTTCCACAGCAGTGAGTGGGCTCGCTTTGTGATTTTTTTTCCCCTCTCGCCCTCTCTTCACCTCTCTCCTTTTCAGTCTGCCGTGTCTCCATCACTGCAGCTCGAACACACACAGATCAGGTTCAGAGGTACGGCCGCGTGGAGTGGATTATTAATACGTTCAGACCGTCCTAAACCTGACACACAGGAGTTTATGCAGGCTCACGCCTCCACTTCTAGCTGAATGTAAAGGAAGTCTGCACATCCGCAGCACTTATATGAAGTCATTTTAACTTCGGTGTAAAGATTTCAGACAGGACAATGATGCAGCCGAGTAATATGAGCAGAAAAACTGCAGATTTATCCGTCGGTGGGAGCCACGATCACGCTGTTTAAAAAGCTCTCATGGGTTTAGTCTTTTCTCATGTGGATTCATCCTTTGTTTGTTTTTTCCTATGACTGTAATTGGCCTTTTATTGTTGCACGGTGAGCTAAAATAAAACTGACAACGGCGCAGTTTTGCAAAGGGAATGGACCTGTGGCTGTTAGAGGATGCAGACCTCGAACAACCTCTTCTTCGATTTATGCCGCCGCTGACGGGTAAAAGCTGGACATCTGCAATTTATATTTTTCAAGCGGGAAGGAGAGATTGTTTATATTCTGTTTTGTTCCGTGATTTGCCTGTTTGTTAACTGAATCACAGGCGAGGGTTTTAACAAGGCCATGGAACGACGCCAAACACACAACAACAACGTAGATGTTCAGCAGAGATGATAGAAACAGCAAAACTGCTGCTCCAACATTAGATTTCCGACGTGTTCAATCAAGACCTCCGTCAGTTGTTAAGTCTCTCTTCAGATTAAACATATAACAGTTATTAAACACTAAAACACATCGCTGTACATTTTGAAAAGGACAGCAGGGATCAGAAATCTGTTTTTTTAAAAGGAAAAGTGACGCCGGCACTTTGAATGATCGACAGTGGAAAATTAAAGCTGCTCACTACTTGTGTTAGCAGGTGAGTGCTGACTTTGGAAATTATTAATGGGTATTCTAATGTTTAATAAGTTTGAGCTACAAGTTGTTTTGGGCATCAAATTGTCATCCTGTTGACGCTTCAGCAATCCAGTCTTGTCACTGACTGTTTAAAATACTGATTACAGAAGTGTAACTACACACCCACTGTAGTGACAGACTGACCACCGCTCAGTGAAGCAGGAACATACACAGAGCCGGTGTAGGTGCCAGATCGGCTCGGGGTCCTTCTGATAACGTCGCACAATACAGTATCTACGGCAACGCCACTTGGACAAACTAAGTTGCGCCGATTTTCACGATCGATCGACATTTCTTGCCTAACACAAACAGGAGTCCACAGACGCGTATAGTCAAAACAACAACCGGTTTATTGCTGCTCCATAGCTGCTGTCGATCACCGACCAACCAACTCCATCAACTCTCCGACGGACGTACAGCGTTTATCTAGTTGTTATGACTACAGCCAATCACAACTCTCCAACGTATGGCGGTTATCTAGTTGACGTTCGTTGACGTCATCAGCAGACGAAGGACCCCGAGCCGATCTTGTACCTACACTGGTAGACAGAGCTAACCAAACTAACCATTCATGAGCAGCTGCTGTCAGACACTCGCTGTATAGTATATATGTGTTTGTCTGTAGGGAAGTGTCAGTACGTAGCTCAACATTTATCATTGGCGCATCATCAAGGGAAAGAATGGAGTCCGGTGGAGTTTCTACAGCCACAAGTCTGAACCCCTGTACCAAAATACTGAAAAAATAGTGTAAACGTCTGTGAACGATGCGTCTCCGTTAGCATACGTTTGAAAATGAGGAAGGGTTCACAGACTTCTGGATCTTGTATGTATAGCACAAGTATTTGTCTCTGCTTTCTCTAAGAATTCACAGAGTTTCTGTGCCCCAAAGTTCAGCTCTGCACTTGTAAAGTTGAGACATCCCTCCTAAAATATGTATTTGTTTCTGCTTTCTCCCTTTAGGAGTGTCTCAACTTTTCAAGCACTGAACTGAACTTTAGGTCACAGAAACTTTGTGAATTCCTCGAGAAAGCAGAGACAAATACCATGCACTATACATGCAAGATCCTGCAAACCGTTACAGCTCAACAACTGTTGCAGGTATGAATCTCCTTCAGCTCCACAATATGCACAAATATCAAGTGTATCGACAAAACCAGGGTCCTGATCGTTATTCACAGAGCATTCACAGATTTCCAATCACAGACCGAACAGATAAGTTCATGCATTAACAGTATACTGGAGTTTTAAATTGGTTTTATGTCTTTAAAATCATTAAATCATTATGAATTCGGCCTACTATCTCCAGTTTTCTGAAATCACGTCTGTGGAAAGTGGCAAGAAAAAAAGTTTTCCCTTCCTTAAACAACACGCTGTAGACCTCCTTCAGTGCAATGAAGACAGAAAATGAGTGCAGCACACACACTCTCTAATAACACTGTTCTCAAAGTTAATTCAAAATGCATTAAGTAATCTGCTTTATGACTTTTGGCAATGTCTTTCTTAAAGCAGGCAACTGCAGCAACCTCAACAGGATGCAGACAAAACAAGGTAGTGGAATAGGGGCCATTTGTCCCAATACGAGCTGGAAAGTGAGCTTAAAGTCACAAATCTACTAATAATATGATTTTTTTATTGTTGGTGATCACGTTAAGGTCTAAATGTGTAAAGGTTCTCACACGAGGACGAGATCATCCTTTCCTTCTTTCTAAACAAAGACTTTGTCATGACCCACAAGAATAAACGGAGCAGAAAACAATGTGCGTTAATCATGTTACGCTAACTGTAATTACTCTGTTTATGATATTATTATTATACAATTATCATTACATGATTACTTTACTCTAATTGGGATAGTCATTAAACAGTGTTTACTTGATTTGAGGACAGAAAAAAATGATTATTAGTGTGCATGTTAATGTGCTCATTAACTCTATAAGGGTGTTTGTCAATGTGAAGTCTTCCACATGTGTGTTTTACACGCGTGTACTGATGTCACAGGTTTCTATTTCATGAAAACTTTTTTTCAAAATCCAATCCACTGTGTTGTCATGGCAATAGTCTTACCATTTAAATGTGTCACATCAGTTTCAATTGTAAGAAAACAACAGTTACAGCAGTTAATTAGCACGCTTTCCAACGCCGCATTTCAATGAAACATCCCGGTAACCTTCCTCCTCTTCATTTTGGCATGATGACACACATCCATTGTGTCTGCTGCGTGTGAGGTGAAGCAGGAGTTTACTTTTGATAAAAATAAAATATGACAACAATGAGTAAAAGCTCTGTTCTCGCGTCTGTCTTGACCCCGATGATAGCTGATTATCCTAACTGTAATTAACTCATTAACTTTAGAGCCGATCTGCAGCGAGCTGCAGTTTATTTGAATTCTGAAGCCTGACATGTTTTTATTCGGTTTCATCTGGTCGTGTGAGGACAACGGCATCCAAAGTAACACAGAAGGAGGATAATCACTGACTAATGATTGAACATCAGTCCAGAGTTTGACATGATATAATCAAATATTTACAGTTTAAATTGCTCGTTAGCTAAGCCTTGGTTGCTGTTGCAATGACTGTCAAGCATTCCCAACCACACGTAAGAGGTTTACAATGAAATCGAAGTCAAAATTCTTACAAATTTATGAAATAATAGATTGCAGAATTTAGTCAGGAGCTACACAAATGCATGCTTCTCATTCATAGCCACTGATTGTAGATTTTGCCAACTGATAACCCAAATTTCACTACCAGATTGACATTAGCTCAGTGAGTTGGCTGAAAACTCGGTTTTCTCTTCCTCTGGCTGACTGGTTTTAAACCCTGTAAAAGCGTCTTGAATAAGCACTTGATGGCTACAAATATGCCAAAAGACTGAGGCTGCATGCAGGCCAAGAGTTAGCATCCTCGCCAGCTGATGATCCATGTAGAAGAAATTGAGGTCACTTATGCTTCAAAATCTCTATAGGGTGAGAAATGCAAAGGAAGTAACAGTATGCTCACACGTGTTGTCTCTCGGCTCACAGATTTAAATGAGCACAGATTTCAGTCATATTAACTTGTCAGGTCTGCGATGATTTTATTTTTATGAGTCCATTGTGTGTGACTGAGGATCTGTCAGCAAAGCACATGATGAGTTTTTCATGTAGCTTTTCATATTTAAATGTCATCGTTTTTTGTTTTCAGCTTCCTGGAGGAAGTCTTATGAAGATTAGTTTGATCGGCTCACATGAAAAACCTGTACACTGGAGAGTTGCGAGGTTGCGGGTATCAAAGTAATTATACAAATCGACCGTTTCACATTTACCCCTGCTGTTTGTTTCTTTTTTAATATTGTATATCATATTCATCTCATGCATTAAGATGATAATTTATTCAGATATTACTTCGATTTGAATAGAGAGACTCAAAGGAGTGTCTGATGATGATGATGGGAGCAACCTGTTGAGGAGCATAGATCTTTTTTATCCTTTGTTTTGAGGACAAATATGTTTAATACCTGGAGTGTATTTTAAAAACACGCCCGTTCCTCAAACGTCCACTTGAAGCTGGCTACAAAGGCAGAGCAAAAAACCTGTGGGTGATGTCATGAGTACAACGTCCATGTTTTATACTGTCTTTGGGAGAAACCCAAAGTAAGCTGAGCCATAACTGGATATTTGCTATTTTGTGGGATGGCACAAAAAGGTCGATTGGTAAGAATTTGGGGATTTGTTTGAGATGAAATGTTTTCTTAATCAGCAGTTCTTTTTATTTTTATTTCATGTATTACTTTAGAGCAAGTTGGAAAGTTGAGATGAATGAATGAATAAATGACTTTGTTTTGTGCAGGGTTGAATTAGTTTAGTTTGTTGGTACGTGAGAAGTTTGCCGAATGTTTGTTTGTTTCTTGGTATATATTCTGAGAGCCAAAATCAAATCTTAAAAATCTGCAGAGCAACACTTTGAAATTGCAAATCTCCATCTGCTCCAAGAGGCCAAAATCCAAGGCTACGGACTGATACAAATATTTATGGCATTATAGTTTCAGTGAATTGTCTTTGTGTTCCTCACTGGCAAGAACGCCAGAGAAGAAGAGCCCACAGATGGTTCTAAACACAGATAAAAAAATCAGAAATGATATACCATTACTTGCTTGTATGTCAATCCTTCTTGGCTCGGAGCATCCACCTACGCACATCAATTATGATTTTCTTTGTCTTTGTTTTTTTTCTCAGCTTGAAACATTTTTATCGCTCATTAACTCAAACACACACACTCACACACACACTCACACACACAGTCATACTCTTTCTGCTATTTAGACATTTATGTTTGTTAATCTTTCTCTGTGACAAATGAAGTCATATTAGCCTCAGCAAATTGGTGGTAATAAGTTTAACTGTTATTGTAATTGCCGTGATATCAAAAGTTAT
The DNA here is from genome assembly GCA_033000465.1 of Sciaenops ocellatus. Lineage (NCBI taxonomy): Eukaryota > Metazoa > Chordata > Actinopteri > Sciaenidae > Sciaenops > Sciaenops ocellatus. Next base: position 22,137,013 of record CP136873.1, read on the forward strand.
TGGTTTTAAACTTCTAATTCTTTGATTACACTTGTGATACGGATCCTTAAAGGCAAGTTAAAGGTCCAGTGTGTACTCTATTTACAGAATGTAACATGTATGTTTAGTGTGTAATCATCCATGTTCAACCGCCATGTTTCTACAGTAGCCCAGAACTGACAAACTAAACACACAGTGTGTCGTTTTTCATGGCCACCACATAGTTTCCACTTCATGTTTGGAAGGACGAGTGAAGAGGGTGGCAGGCCGTACCTACACGGCTAGATGTGACTAAAATCCTTCACACTGATCCTTTAATGAAGGTGAGAAAAGCACGGTGGTGTGGCTGCAAACAGAAATCTAATGAAAGGAATCGTAAAAGCTGTGACATGCTGACAAGCAGTCCTTGATTCCTTAAAAAGAACATCTGTATTCTTTACAACTCAATGCATATGATCAGAGAGGAAAACACAAGGTGAAACAAAGTAGCCTCTGCAGGGACAGTTATTAACTGTGTGAAAGAAGACAAAAACCGTGCTGAGCCTTTGAAAGATTTCTTTTTTTTTTTTCAAGATAATGGCAGATCGCTTTAGCAGAGCATAAAGGACTGCAGACAAAAACATATGTCAAGATAACAATTGCAGGATTAAAACTGAAGTGGAAGCCGTGAACTGAACTGCAAAACAGCGTTCGAGATTTCAGCATACCCTCTGGTGTTATTCAAGTGTGTATTCGGGAAAAGACCCAGCAGCTTTCAGATGTCAAAGCCTCAGATACATCAAAATCACAGCGGCAACAACACAAACTAAATTGTTAAAACGCAGAGAGAGAAAAATCCCACAGCACTGAAATAAAATTGAGTAAGAAGGGAAGATCATAGGAAATATTTGGCTGCGGTAACAGCGAGGAATAGGAGAGATTAGAGGATTATACCTTCCTGGATGTTACTGATGGATCAAAGATGTGCATACAAAAAAAGGTAAGCCTTTCAGAAAATGAAGAATGATTATTATTCCTCACTGATGCATTTTTAGTCATTTTTATGGGATTTCTGCAAACACAGGGTCATAAAACAGACTCAGTGCATTGTACAGAGAAGAAAACCTGAAATTTATGTTAAAAAATGCAGAAGAACAGCACGTTACGGTTCAGTCAAAGTTCAGATTTATAGAGGACATTAACTTTAAATTGTAGCATTAGGATCAACCAGCAGGACTGAACACTGTGATTATAGTTCTTTGTGTTTTTTTTTTTTCTATTAACAGTGGCGGAAAGTACATTAACTCACTGTACTTAAGAAAGATTTTAAGGTATTTAAGGTAAGTGTCTCCATTTTATGCTAATTTTTACTGACTGCACTAAAATCAGTGAGAAATATTGTACTTTTACTCTGCTGCATGTTGCATACAAAGAGTATATAATGAATAATATCAGTGTCTACTTGTCACAGATGTTTATGAGTTGTTATCCACTAAGGGGTCCTTTCCCCTCTAAACTCCAGCCAAGTGTCCAATGTTTCACAAAAAGAGGAACGATTAGAGAAAAATCCAATGAACCAACACAAATTTGTGAAGCAGAACTTTGTTTTGTTGCTTCTTACCGGCGCACACGGTGGCCAATTTTCTGGCAATTTGAATACGTGGATTGGTAATTTCACCTCAATGGGGACAAACCCTTTACCGCCACTTAAAATTAATAATGAACTACTTAGATAACGAGGTCAAGTCCAAATTGTTTCTGCAGTTCAATGCTTCCTTTTTACTTCTTCTTAATCGCTTAAATCCCAATTACAATACAAATTCACGCTGTGCAGCCAAACATTTCTTAAACTAACATAACTCTGTTTTAAATCCAAGTGGAGAGCCTAAACTTAAAAAAAAAAAAAAAACACCAAATGTTCTGATTGAAGAAGTTTGGTAGCCTAGATCCAGACCTCTGAATCACTGACCCTGTCTTTCATTTTTCTCTGAGGTCTGGTGTTAAGCTCATTGTTGGCTGATTTCCTGGTTGGAAAAACAACCAAACCATTCAGAGCTTTGTAGATTGGACCAAGAATAGATGTCAGAGGGAGAAAAGTGGCAACAGAGACAAGATGAGATCAACGGTCATTAAGTTAACTGCTCTTAGCAAGACGATGCAAACCTTCAAGCTCTTCAGGAAGTTGTTAACCTGATCAGTGGAAGTGGAAGCTGACCTTTAGATGCAGATGAAACACTACACGAAGTGTTGACACACCGCATGTTTGTCTCTCTCTTCATTTAGATAGAAATCTCTGTCGTTCCTTCTCTGAAGCTACTCCCACCATGCATCAAATCCCCCCGGTGTCTTATTTTAAAACCCAATTTCCCATTGTTTACCGTCACATCAGTGCCACTCACGCCATCAAAGCCCCGACTATAAACTCAGAACCAATTTCTTTATAAATCCGTGCCACTTTAATAACGCTCAAATACAGAAAATAATGTGACTGGGGCAAAGCAGAAAGATATGAAATGAAAAAGAAGGAGGAGAAGAAAAAGGAAAACAATGAAATCACACGCCTCTGCAGTGAGCAGTGATTGATTGATACAGAAAGCGTTCGTTCAGTTGTACAGGTGGAAACAGCTGTGGTGGAGGCGTCTCTGTAAATATTCATATTTATATTAAGTGCAGTGAAGCCTGTTTCAGCTCAGAGAGGTCATCTCACCCCACAACTTATGTCAATTACCCATCAAACTCCTTTAATTAAACCTGAACCGTTTCTTTGTTTTATCAGATGAACCGCAGTATTTACAATCTGACTCATTCTTTGGTGCCAGAAAAGTTTATACATGAAGACAAATCATCTGGAATGATGACTGATCGGTATATGTTATATGTATATGTGCAGAACTGCAGCCTCATATTCTCACCGAGGCTTCTTCAAATGTTTCAGGCTAAAGCTCCTTTTCTGATATTAACGTAAAAGCTGTTTATCCTAAGAATCCACAGGATCCCCACTCGGCCGGCCGGCAGCTTCCAGCTGAATGTTTTTGGTTTTTGCGGTTGAAAAATTTCCAGATGAGAGCCAAAGAAAACGAACGATGAGAAAAGAATGTGGTGAACTGAAGACAAACTACTGAATATTTGAACCTGTGTTCGACACTTACCAAGAACAAAGAACCCTACTGAGGTGGGCATGTTACGTGTTTCTGTTAAATATGTAATGAGGCAGTTGTTTGCTAATATGTGAGCTAATTTGATTTGTCAAGGACTTTTGTTGTAAGTTGTTTATTTCTTACATTAATCATATTTGGCTCTGAATCGTTTCATGCTGATTAAAAGTGAGCACACGCATCTTAAGAAAGTACTTAAGAAATGCTTTCAATAAAAAAATCCAGCACACTTCAGGATATGACACGCTGTTTTAAGCGTGGATATATTATATTATACTCAAAGACGATGCCAACTCACAATAAAATTCGCTCATCTAAGCCAAAAACATCTTCTAGCTTCTGGGTTTGCTTCCGTGGTGCAGCTCACTGCACATGCACACAGGGTTTCTCATAGACTTACGTTGGTATAAAACTAGTTTTACAAACATGAAACCTCCATGAATTAAATAATTCACAATTCAAAGAGTAATAATTCATGTTGTTTGCCGTCAGAGGTCTCCTGTCAACAGTTTTACAGATTTATAGTAGAGGTCTGTGGGAAAAGGCTTTTGTTGGCTGCAGTACTGTAAGTGACCACCAGGACAAAATGGCAGCACAGCTGAGTGTTGTGGCCACATGCAGCTCTCTTAATACATGCACGGGTCTAACAGCTGTTGTCGAGTAACTTTACTGGTATGCTAGGCTACATATTAGCATATATAGCAAGTGCATTTTGTTTGGACAGAGTTCACCACAGTGACATTCTGCTGTCATGAGCCTCAGTCGATAGAAAAACATCAAACACCTGCGATAACAGTGTTAAGAGGTAAACTGTGTAAGACTGAGGGGGCTCTGAATATGGCAGAAATTAAATATGAACAATCACCTGAAATAAGAATTATGATTCTAATGAGACTTTTATATCTACAGATGCTGCGGGTCCTCTTTCACCATGTTTAACCACCCTGTTTCTACAGGAGCCCAGAAAGGACAAACTCAACACCGGCTCTAGATCGGGTCTTTTTCTGCCTTCATACTAAGAAGGACAGGGTGAAACAAAGGGGTTGCAATCTGCAACATTAGATGCCACTAAATCCGACACACAGATCCATCACATCAAATCTGAAAACATTTAGCAGAATAAATATAAAAAAGAAAAAAGAGGTTTTCTCTCAGGCACGGCTGACATCGAGTGACAAGGACGAAATGAAAACAACCTGAAGAAAAAGAGCAAAAGGATTACAGTGATTATCTCTTTGAGCAACAAGTGAAAATCGGTGCACTCACCAAGCGTTTTTTGGAGCACTTGGTCGTTGAATACAGTCGCTGTTTGTGAGAGAAACACTATTTCTCCTCCAGATCCAAATCCAAGATTGATAAGAGTTTGTAGGTATTATATGTATTTACGGTACTGTATGATCAAAATGACAAAACAAAAGTCCGTCATACAACACACAATTTGTTTGACTTGTTTTGAAGACAACAATGGCGCTGCAGTTGATGCTCCTGATGAAGCTACAGTTCATCCTCCATCCTTTGTCTCGAATCCGGACAGCAGCTGATTGACAGACCTCGCCTTCAACGTCTCACGAACAACCACATTTACTCAGTCTGCGTATGACTGACTGTCTCCTGTCTACAGTGTCAGACAGATTAAGCCTGTCTCAACGATGCAGGGCTAAAGCTGAACGCTATTATGGCTGAATAAGCCAGAGAAGGACGTGGAAAAAGTAGAATATCTACCTGTATACCTGTCCTTCAGACGTCTGCAACAGACTTGTCCAAAAAGTCGATGAACATATTCATTTGTAAAACAAACATGTAAGAGTGTGGTTGGGTATATTGAGGATTTTTTAAAGCTTTATTTGTTTACATAAAGATAAGACGCACCCTGACCAAACACGGTTCCTGACTTTCAAATAACCGCGGCTGTTACTCGCCCGGCGGTCAAAACGTCCAATAATTGCCGGACACGTTCCCCACTTTATTTCTCTCTTCCGATACCATCTTGCTACATATCGCAGCTGTTCGGCCGCTTCCTCGGAATAATTTCTTCCTTGAACCGAAATCAAAAAGGATGTTTAAACCCCTGCAGAAAGAGACCAGAGCCTTCTTTCATCTGCAGAACAGATGGAGAGAAGGAACGAGTGATGAAAACTAAGAGGAGAAGAAAGAGTAATAGCTCAGGAATCTTGTAATGTGAGAGAGGAGGTGTGTTTGGGTGGCATAAAGATAACGAGCTCTAGTTTGTGTGTTTTTGAAAAAGAGAGGTATATAAAAGGAGGAATAATGAGGAGGGAGCCAGAAAGAGGAGACGCTGTAGAGGCATCTTTTAATGCAGATTGCAATGCACAACCCAGCTTTGAGGTGTGAGCCTGTGTGGTGATAAGGAGAGCGTCTCACAGCACAGCCCCCTTTAACCTGAAGAGCCTTCAAATATTGAGTTTAATACATCCAAAAATGCAACACAGCCAGGTCAAACCATATCTCTGGAATTTTATGTTAGAAAAAAGAAGAATCTGCCGTGTTAAACGACGTAATGGTGCCTCAGAAGTTTTAGGACAAATATGTCGGAATATATTTACGTCACGTTCACGATTTCCTGGCTGGTTTGCCTGCACGTGCACCCAGAAAGCGGCAGCTCTGAACTGGATTCAACCAATGACAGTATAGGACAGAGCATGAGGTTTCCGAAGCGCCATTTGGGTGCCGAAAATATGCGGTTGGATGTACTGCTTCTTCAGCGGGCCTCCCGGCTAATCCAACAATGAGCAAAGATAGAAAGATGTTAATTATGCGCAACTTTAAGCCTGAATATAATTTGAACAGGTGAGTTGTATAAAAATTCACCCTCAGTACAGTTGTCATGAACGGGGAAATTAGCTATAGAGACCAAAACTGTTTTTTGTACCAGGCTGTAAACATGTTTATTTCTGCTGTGAAGTTGGACATTTCAATATATCAATATGGAGATTGACTCACTCGCTTGAAAAATTACAGTCTTAGCACTTCCACATAGACCTCATGGAGGTTGCTGCTTGGATTCAAGCTACCCAGGTCCTCCTCACACTGCACTGGCTACAGGTGGCTTCTCAAACCCAATTCAAGTGCTGGGAATGGCTCAGACCCATTCTAAATCCAGGACAGGCTCAAATAATACACACCAGCCACCCACAACGCTGTACTACTCCCAATCCCTCACTACAATGTAATGTAATATAAAGTAATGTACATTTTTTTCAGTATGCATGTGCAGCAAAATCAGCAAAAAGATCAAAAAAGCGCCAAGCAATCTTTTAACACGATAAAGAAACAGCCATACTGGCACTCTGTGAGGTTGTGCATGGCGGTGTTTTCAATTCAATTCAATTTATTTGTCACATAAAATCATAAAAGTGATATTATAGTGACAATATTTCCATAGGATCCAAGTAGCCTGAGGGCAGAAGCTCTTCCTGAGCCTCTCAGTGTTGCCCCAGCGTTATTTTAGCAGCGTCTGGTATAGATGTCTGTCAGGCACGATGGAGCACTGCCTGCTGTGTGTTCAGCTGAAGAAACCACTCTGTGATAGTGCAGGGAAGCTAACAGGCTACCTGATAATTTGCAGGTATGATGTTCAACGCCTTATTTTAGGGTGTTAGCATGCTACCGCATCCTGAGGGAGACATGAGCGCAAACACAAACGCTAGCATGGCTAAAAAAAGCAACAGTTATTGTCAATTTATTATTAGCTCTCCCGTGAATGCCAGTTTTTATTGCCAGAGGTTTGAACAGAGGTGTTATGTTTATGTCTGTCAGCCTCACACCACGCAGACTAACCTAAAAATATATGATGCTACCTGAAATTTATTAGTCAATATTTCCACAAAACAAGATGACTCTCTCCACATGAACATTTTAGGATGACTCATAACTTCAGCATGATGTGTTTTCCTTGCATGCCTGCAATCATTTTGTCAGAGATTTATTTATTTTTCTTCAGACGGAGGCTTTCACTCTTCAAACAGCGTCTAAATAAAAAATGACTGCGCTACGGAAAAGAATGCATCCTTTAACTAGCGTATGATAATTGAACTTACACGGTTATTGAAGTGCACTGGCTTTGACTTACAGTTTTGTTTGCACAGGCAGAAGTCAGAATAAGACTGAACAAGGATGCAGCAGTAATGAGTGCAGGGCCTTATGTGACGTTGTAGAGATACTAAATAATAGAAATATAAACAAAAATAAGAGAAAAAAGGGGAAAGGGATTGTCTTTTCCCAGTAGATAAGAGAATATGTGAGTGAGCAGGAGACGCTAACACAAGGTGTTTTTTTGAGATAAGTTTTTGGCCTGTAAAGATGGGAGTGACTCAGCTATTCTGAGTGCAGTGGAAAGGCAGAGAGACGAGAACACCTGGTAGGACAAAAGAACTGAAGCGACCCACTGCGAACATCCTGATAATATCACGTACGAGCTCTTAAAGTTCAAACTGAGAACACAAAGTCACTGCTGACTTTTCCTGGAATAAACCACACCACGCCTCTCTCTCTCTCTCTAAAGGGTTAGTTCACAATTTATAAAGCGACAGTGGACGCCCCCTCTGTGGAGAAGCAGACAGGACGACCCACATGGAAGCTGAGCAATGCACCGCTGTGGCAACTAAAGTTAAAAAAAAAAAAAAAAAAAAAAAATCAATATTGCTTTAAGTGCATACTATATTAAAAATATTTTAACCGCCTCACCTTGCTGTCAGACGGCTCTTTCTGATGGGAAACTTAAGTAGTTATATCGCTCTCTGCAAAGCCGCCAGACATCCTTCACAAAGGCAGTAATTTTACTTTGAACACTTTTTTAACTGCCATTAAAAAAACATAGCTTCAAACCATTGTGAATGTAACTTCTAGGACACAGGGGTGACTAAGAACAAGAAAGTCTTTACTTACAACCTTACTAATAGATTTTATGCAATCAAAATGTGACGTGCAGTCAGTCAGAGCCTCTGAACATATTACCAGAGAAGAAGGAAACGAGCAGAAAGTATGAGGAAAAAAGACATCACGGTTCTGCCCACAACGTCTGACTGACAGGTGTTTTTTTTGGGGGGGAACTGCAAGTGAAGAAACAACACAGATGAATGTTTAGCACCGAAGATGCTGCAGAGAAACAACATAAACTGAACATCTTTGTGGGTGCTGCTTTATAAATCATCTCATGTCAGTAATTGTTTGGTGAGCAGCTCTGGATTTGTCTGTGAAGACTTTGCCAAAGAGATTTCCACAGCTTCCTGCCTCTGGAGAGACTTGATCATGTTGGCAAATTAAAACCGTATGAGACGATGACTAACATAATGAATTCACGGAATAGGTTTCATAGAGGGTATTATTCCTCGGAGAACTTTCGCCGAGACACATTTCTGTACATTTATTGTACTTGGTGAACAAAGTGTCTCTGATTCTGATTGTAATTACTCAATCAGCTCTGCAACAGCAGCAATTACAGCCCATGTCGTGCGGCTTGAATACAAAGAGACTTCAACTGCTGAATGTACAGTTACAGTAAAAAGACTTCAGTAAATATAAATGTCTGTTTTGCTACAATAGTAACTCATTAAAGCTTTAACATTGGCTCCTCCACACTCACTATCTGGTCTTCCCAGAAAAAATACATTCTCAGCAGTAAGGGTATGAATATCTCGTTATTGCCTTTATGAAATAGAGTTTAACCTGCACTCGCAGTTATTGGCTGTTTGCACCAATTTATCGTCCTCACACTAGAGGCTCAAGCTGTTAAACTGCAGGCATGAATGAAGTATACTCCAATCAGAAACCAGACGTATCGCCACAATCAAGATATGCACACACAGTCGACTCCCTTCAGACCAAGAAGGCAAAAACTGGATTATTTTCTTGATTTAGTTAGAGAGGAATGGGAAGAAAGGAGATGAGAAAAGTGGGATGGTCATTCTCACACAGTCCCCACCAGGAGAAGACTTGATGAAATGTAAAATGGTAGCAATTATATTTAATGTAGATCATTCGTTTTCTCCTTTATTCTTTCATTTCCCTTTGTTGTTTTTTTCCTCCCTCCCTTCCTTCTCTTGACGGGAGCCGAGCAGAATACAGGAGGGACCTGCAGACAACCAAACAGCTGGCGGCGAAATGAAAAGTGCGATTTGAGCCAACAGAAGAGACAGAATGTGTAACCGCGAGGCAGCGACGAAGGCCGCGCCTGCAGATCGGGTTCATTTATTAATTGAAAACTTTTTTCAATTATCTTTTGGAGCTCGCTTTAGTCTGGCAGCTGAGGGCTTATTTTTAGAGCAATCCAACTGGCTTCATTATGTGACACACGATGAATCAAGAAACAGAAATAATTGATCATATGGAAGTAGACGTTACTGTTGGTACAACAGCTCCAATTAATTAAAAGGTTTGATTTCCATCATATATCAAGACTTGTCACCATTACTGCGACCACACATCACTGTTTGTACATGCGCTCCCACCTACCAGGAATGACTGAAAACTCACTGTTATCACTGCATTTCAAGTATGACATGTACTTCTACAGACTGTGAAAATTAAACTGACAACACCCTGTCAGCTCTGGACAAAGTCAGTGTTGCATGGTGGTCAAGATAAAAAAAGAAACTGCTTTCCCTCTGCTGACATTTGAGAGGAGGAAAAAATAGACGTTTCACCCAACACCAACCAAATATTGGCGCTGCAAAATAAGATCCCGTTACCAGCTGTAGTTTCAATTAACCAACAGCGATGGAGGTTGGGTCACGGATCAGAAACTGGTCAACAGGTGTCACACACAGTCCAGTGCCTCTGGTTTATTATGCCCAGCACAGAGGAGCCGGTAAAAAAAGACAAGAAACAGACACGAATCCATCTCGGTAATACGTCTCCGGTCTGAGTGCCTGTAAAGACAGTTAAACCCACAATATCACATATTCTCCAAATCCTCCCTCCTGAAAAGATTCCTCCACCTTCTTTGAGGATAAACAGAATAAATCAGGTTGAAGCTCGGCTGAAGTTTAACTCTCCAGTTTCCACTCCCTGCTAATTCAATCTGCTGCTCTTTATATTTCTTTTATTTTCTTTCTGCTGCTCTTTTTTTCTGTACGTTTCTATAAATATTCTCTCTGCAGATATGAAGTGGCAGAGTTTATTTTGCTGGAAGCCACGATTTGTGGATGCTCTTAGTTAAAGTGGTTCATAGCTACTGCTACATCGACCTAGCACGTATCACTAAAACTACAAAATGAGATTTGATAAGAGACCAGACTTCATTCATGGTCTGTAAAATCTTTCTCTTTGAACGGACTCTGTGGATCTCATTTCATTTTAAAGGTCCAGTGTTTAGGATTTAGTGGTACCTAGAGGTGAGGTTGCTTGATCCAATCGAATACCCCTCACCTCACTTACCCTCCTCTTTCAAGTGTGTAGGAGAACTTTCGGTGGCTCTCGGTGGCCCCGTCTGGAGCCGGTATTTGGTTTGTCCGTCCTGGGATACAAAATATGGCAGCTCAAGGTAACAAAACAAAATGATTCTTATTTGCAGGTGATTATAAACAAAAGAAAACATATATATTATATCTCATTCTGTCAATAGATCCCCACAAACCTTTAAAGCTGTACTGAAAAGTACCAAAACTGATACAGTAGAAACTGTTTGTGTTTTACTGCATCCATGATGAAGCCAGACTCCTAGGATGGAGCACTGAGTGAAATATCATAGTAGATCATGGTCTGTGATTGGTTTACAGCACCTGTTTGCCCCCCAACAGTCACATCATAGTCGCAGTGTCTCTAATCAAGTGCAAAGGTGAAACATCATGAGGAGCTGATGTTCACCGATACTACTCGCTACTACAAGCTTCGTAGATTCAGAATTTGAATTATTGTCAGAAGCTGCAAGCCTGAGGTTATTTTGCATTTATTTTAACACAAGTAAGCCAGCAAACACGTCTAGTGAAAAGGCAACACACTGCTAAGTAAGGTGCTACACGTTCACGACTCATAATGAACTGTTATTTGTGCGACCTGTTTCTTTTGTTTCTAATTTATTTCATTTGTTTTTCTCGTTTGTTGAACAAAGCTAATACATTTTAAATTTAAAGGGAAAAGGTAATATTCCGCGATGCAACATAACGCCTCACAAAACCATTATTTTCAGTCGTTGCTTGACTGCAAGTGCAGTGACACTTAATTAAAACACGGCGCTTCATCGCTGAGCAGCTGAAAAGGTGCACGTTTACAAAAAAATAATGATTTTGTGCCAGAAACTGAGTTGTGAAAAGCACAAAGGAGAAGAAACTGCAGCGTCATTGGTATTGATCGATAACTCCCACAGCTAAGATCATCTTGTGCCAGAGCTTTCAAATTTCTCAGATAACACGCCTTTAAAAGGGAAGAGAGATTAGGATTCCTCTTCTTTTGATCGCAGACAGACAAAAAAATGGAATTCAAAAATTCTGAAAAGATAACAACACTATTCTGATCTTTAACTGCATCTCCAGGAAGATCAACTTTGACAGATAAGAGCCACGTTTAAGAAATGTGAGCCAACCAGAATAGTGGACACGAACGGCAATCTGTCTCCTGCAGTGACAGTAATATTTCATGTCAGTCTAGGTGTCAGAATTGGTGTGTAATTGCAGCTTTTCTGCTGGCTGCTTTGTGTTGTCACAGGGTCACTGTGCATAAATTCATTGGAGAAGTCCTGCTATAGTATATGTGTGTGTGCATGAAATTATGCTAATTGCTGCTGCATAATGTCTAAAAAGTGCAAATAAGTGAAACACGACACACACACACACACAACTCACAATAAAAACCTACTCAGCTGTCAAGTTTGTTCCCTAAAGTAAAGCAGTGTATAAGTTTGTGCTCTCATAGCCACACACACACACACACACACACACACACACACTACTGATGCACCCACCCACACACACATACATGAGCTCATATCTCAACAGCTGTCAGACCTGCAGCCTGCAGTAAAGAAATACATACCTTTGCATCCTCATACAAAACACACACTTGCACGTTCTTCTTCCCACTTACACACACACACACACACACACACACACACACACACACACACACACAAACCATAAGAAGCTCTAAAGTGAGCATTTCAAGTGCTGCAGTAGAGAACAGTGCAGTGACTTTTACCTCACCTCCTAAACTTGGCAGCTAATCATTGACTCAGACTGTTGCAAGACTCACTCACGCACATCACCCTGTCGCTTTGTGAGTTTGCACGACATAAACATAAAAAGAAAACTCTGTTAACACTGTAAATTTGGTTCATTTTAATTTTCACCATCCAAAAGCAGGGAATAGTTTGACTAGCTACAGTTTACATTTGGCTAACTTAGCTTAGCATAAAGACCGAAAACAGCCTGCCTGGTGGAGCTGGAGCTTTAGAGGTACTGGTAGACAGATTTTTCCTCTGTTTACAGTCTTTATGCTAAGCTAAGCTAATCAGCTGCTGGCTGTAGCTTCATATTCATTGCACAGACATCGGAGTCCTCTCCTCTACCTCGGCAAGAGAGTGTATTTTTCCAAAAAATGTTGAGTTATTTCTTTAAATGTCAGATACTAAGGCACAGCGCTGACCTCAGTGGCAGGTTCAGTAGTTGAGGCTGACTCGAGTCAGCACAGGGGCACATTAGGAAATCAAGATGGTGGAGAATTCAAGAAAACGGCAACAAAAATAGGACTACCCACCAAAAAAACTGCTCCGAGCTCCAGTGTCAGTGAGTTGACCTTTGCATTAAAGAGCCAACGGGCCTGTAAAGCCTGAGAGCTTATGGACTTAGCTCCAAAAAAACCCTCTATGTCACTGCACAAGCTGAACACACACACACACACACCAAAAAATATATATTTTCTCTGAGTGATCTGCTCATTTAGCAGCTAAACAAAACTCCCATCCGTCTCACTTTCCAGCCCGGGGGAAAGAGAAATAACATGGGCAACCAAATATCTGGCCGGTCATCTTGGCTGACCTGACGGACGATGATGGAGCTTTCCTGCAGCGATACGTACACTTCTGATAAGGAAACAGGAAACATGAGCCAAAAAAAAACATAACAAAACTAAATCTGACACCTACACAAGGATTCAGATCGTGGCTTATCTGAGGTTACAAGAAATGAATGTCAGGTAGCACTTTTCAGCCCCGAAATGAGACACATCTATCATTCGACACGATTTCCACAGAAACTACTTCTCTTTTTTTGTAAAGAACTAGCAGGTAATTTAGGTGTTTGCCAAGCAAAATGATACCACTCACACAGGCTGAATGTGCTGGAGTTCAGAGGTACAGGAGAGAAAAATTCCATGTATTTTTCATCCCACGAAAAGTTAAGTTGAAAAATCAAACCAAAGCCTGAACGCTGAAATATTCTGTCTCGACATTTATTAACAAGAATTTTTAAAGCCTTGAGCTTTTGGTTATGTGCTTTTGGCGTCAAATGAGGTGTGCCTATTCTCTGATGCTGTCTGCAGTTTGGGAATTAATTCTTGATTTTATGCCCTGATCAATATAAACAAAGCCGTAACATTTTTCTTCTGTCTTTTATTCTGTTAAGAGGTAGAAGGGGATTCTCTGACAAACGAGAGCTTTTTTCTTCTCATTCTGTGGTTTTCGTTCTCAAAAGGCGCAGCGAGGATGGAAGCTGGGCCGCTGTCCAACACGTCGAGGCTTTGCATTATAAAAAAATAAAAAAACATCTGCCTTTATAAGTGTAATCTTGTATTCAGTCACAAAGCCCGGTTTTGATTGGAAGAAGAGAGAGAAGTAACTCTGCCCGCGGGGGAAAGATAACCTCACTTCTTTCTTTGCAGTTTCACGTGTTTGAAGATACTTTGAAAATTTCCCTGAAATGCATCACAGGCAGTCTAAACTCAACAAATCATCCATCTTGTTTCTGCACAATGATGATTGATGAGAAATCTGTACAAATATAGGTTTGCTTTGAAAAAGAATCACTTACCACTTTGTGAATTTTCCACTTATTTTAGGAAAAACAAGATTTAATAGCAAAAGAAATCAGACTACATGTCTGACAGATGCCAAAATGAATTTTCTAAAAGTCTCACAGTGAGAAGATAATGTTTCTTTTGGGGTGGTTGTTGTAGCTGATTTTGAATAGCATAGATTGTGAATATCAAAAAAAATATACTGATGTTGTCACCAGTGGGTAAACAAATCAAAGCTCCAACACTTGACATCAGATTTTAAAACTACAACATGACTTCCAGGGAGTTTCATGCTGTGTGGTGGGATGCGATATTTTGTTCCCTCTAAATGAGGTATTATAGAAGCTCGAGTGTTTACTCCTGCAAACAAATACTGGTGGAAACACTTTAAAACCTCTGCTGTGTGAAAACAAATCTGTATCACGCTGTTTTTTCCCAGGTTTGGATGGTGATCTTTGGACAGATGGAGGTGGATTAGGTTGGTATATTCTGTTTATAAAAATAAAGTATTATCAAGGTTTTCTATATAGCTAAAAAATAAACCTATAAAGGTCTTGTTGAACATTTTACAGAACTAGAGACTTTTAAAAACTTTCAAGGTCGGTGAAAACTTCATGGAAAACTTATCTATGCTGCTAAAAATCCCAAGTTCATATCCAAGTTTGTCTCAGAGAGTTGTAGAAGTGTAGGTGTGCTTACTCTGATTTAATGTCTCCCAACACATTTTTTTAAGCAGCTGGCCTAAACATGACATTCTGATCTGTTTACTTCTGAATGCCAAGGAAGAAGCAAACAGCCAAAATTAAGCTTGCTGCACTGTATAGATACACTTATTAACTATTGTGTCAAAATATATGAAATGTAGGTTTTGATGCTGTGACCACAGGGGGTCTATTCTGCTCTGTGAAGCGAGAATTATGTGTCAAATTATAGAGTTGTCAAGAAATATGTTACACAATAGATTATTTTTGGTAACCTGTTGAATTCACCACTGTGCAAAGGATTGTGGATTCATGTAGTTCTGTAGCGAAGCAGACTTTGGACTAGAACTGTCAGTTAGTGGTTTAACTGTCCAGGCCAAAGAGTTTGGTAATCTCTTAATTGTTGGAGTCATTTAATCAAGAAGAAATAACAAATATTGGCTCATTTCAGCACCTCAAATGTGAATTTAAATTAAATAAGAGCTTACCAGACCTCTGTAGCCCACTCCTCGTCTCTGCTCGAGGCTTACTGTATAGCTCGAGGCAACATTAGACGCTGCTAACATAACACACCTGAATCTCTGACTGAACTGTCTGCAGTCAAGTTGCATTGTGGATAATGGAAGAGCCAGGTTTGACTAAATTACACACAAACCTGAACTCACTACTGTTACATGTTGAGCATCACAGGCCGAGATGTGGCATGTTGAGTTTCATCACGTCGTATTATGAGATTCATTAGATGTTCTGATCCGTTCAGAGTTACCTCACTCGCCTTGTGCTGTTGCCAGCATGCAGAGTCGCCTCTTTGGGCCACTCTCGTCTCATGCTGTAGTGTTAATTTCACACTTAGCTTCAATCGGAGATGAAGTTACACTCAGGTTGACGAGAGGATAAATGCTGCATTACTTCTAAAGTGATGCCAAAGCTGAAGGGACGTAGTTTCTTCTGTTGGCTGCACCTAAAATCAGAACTGTTTCCTGCATGAGTCGGACCGTCAAAGAAGCTTTTGATTCAGACGAGAATAAAGAGAGTCCGGGGTCATCGAGGCACGAGGAAATAAAAGACTGAACGTCTCCCAACAAAAAGATGAGCTGATAGAAAAATGACTTCAGTGAAGAAATGAATGAAAGACCAACACAAGTTTCTTTGTCTGAACATCAATGTTAAGTTCATCATCAAAGATTGACTGCCAGCATTACATCAGCTGATGCACGGCCACGTTTATTTTGAATCAAGTCACTGGCTCGGCTATCTGGAATTCTGGATTTCATGTGGTCAGGCACAGCAGATACAGAGGGGCTCTTTTGATCCAGCTCATTAAATAAATTCTCCGGGATTCTTAAGTGAGTTGACATTTCATCTTTCGGTTTGAAATGACTGAACAGAGGACAAGTCTATATACTCTGATGAGAGGGAGAACCGCTGAGCACCACTCACACTGGAGAGGGCCCTGAAGAAGGTTGAGTCAAGGACAGAAATAACAATAATAATAATCTTTTGTTCTTTACCGCGTGAAACTAAAAACCAGTGTGCGTTAAAAGAAAAAAGTGAATCTATTATTAATATTTGTATCTGCATCATACAACTGCTCGTAATGACAAACTACCAAACTCTTCAGTTCCCCTTGGCGTATTTCAGCTCATACTTTTGGTTTTACGGCCCACAACTTTACTGTTTTGGTTCAGTCTCATCGTTCTCAGCAGCAGGCAGTTGTTTCCAGCAGAGAATCTCTGATTGTGTGCTTCCTGCACAACATCATTTGGTGCATTTAGCAGCTAGATAGCTACAGATATTTTCCATCGGAGTTGGCAAACTGAAGTTAAGCAGAGAGTGGATATTGGACTGAAACAGAGAAAAAACAACTCCAAACTAATATTAATGTTGCTCCACATCTACTCTGCGTATAAATAGCAACCTGGTATGATGCCAGTGCGTGTAATATACATGCCTGTCTGCAATGACGCTGTCACATTTTCAATACGTGCTCATTCTGTGGTCAAGTTTGCAAAATAAAGCTTGATGAGGTTGCAGCTTTTAGGTTCAGCCACCAAAAACTACTTCAGGATTAGGAAAAGATCCCACCTGACAAAATCAACATTGACTCTTAATTTCACACAAGACTCGAGCAGCAGTTTCCTGAGTGAAATTCCTGTGTTTGTTTAAGCCATCCATCCAATCTAATTCCTCCAAATACACACTTCCTTGCTCCTTATATAACTGCTGGTATAGCACCTTCATGTGTACGTTCCACATCCAGGTGAGGCAAAACGTGACATCGACACGGTGTCCTCTAGTGGATAACACACTTTGCCAGGAGACTAGGTTGATAAATCGTCAGCTGTTCGCTCACAAGTTCCCCCCCTTATCAACTTGAAGCACTCGCATGAAAGGTGATATGTCAAAGCTGTGATCACAGCTTTACTTCAGCTGCACCCAATTTCTTCACTTTTAGCTGATCTACAGCTGAGGGAAGAGCATGCATCACTATGGCACAGCTGTGACTCCCAACCAAAGGTACATGAAAGGGTATTTCTGCAGACATCAGAATGAACCTGAAATGATTGTGGAGTAGCTCAGTAGACTTGAAACACCCAAAAAATATCCACATCTCTGTGTAGGAGGAAAATAATCACTATAGTATCCATTTTTATGTGATTAATAGTGTTAAATAACTTAAAATCCATCCATAAGAACACATTTTGGTGTTGAAGGGGTACTTCAGCTCATCTGATGAATCACTGCTGTACAGGGATACAGCTAAAACTGCAAAAATCACAAAGTAATTAATCTTAACCTGTTCACGTGTCTTCATCCTGAACCTCCACACCCTGAAGAAGTTAAAAAATATATATAATCGCCATTGGAAATGAATGGACATTCGTATGAACCCGCATACCCGAAACCTGAAATAACCTGAACCAAACCAAACAAATGATGAATTACATCCCTAAGTATAGCACAGAACACTGCAAGAGCAGCACAGTGGGAGAAGAGGAAGGTATCCTGAGAGGCAGCACAGTGGGAGAAGAGGAAGGAGGTATCCTGAGAAGAAGGAAAGCAGGACAGCGCTGCATTAAGTAAATTGGTTACAGAGTACAATGAGGCCTCTTCTAACCCGTGTTGGGTGGAGGAAACTTCATCCACATCTGCAGGAGTCTCAGCTGGCCTGGCAGAGGCTCGGCTTTAACTGGATTAACAACAAAAGCCGAGCTCAATAACTAATAGGCCTCTTCTTCCTCCTCTCTCTTTACTGTGTTCCACTCTGTACCCTTCTCTGTCTCTCCCTCTCTTTCTATCTTGCCGTCTTCCTTCTCCTTCAGAGCGAAGCGGAGAGATAATGCGGAACACTTTCATGCCTTCTACTGAATTAAACATGGAGAGAACAGCTTGTACTGGGTGCTAGAGCTGAAGCAAAGAGAGAGGGAATATGAAAAAGGAAGATTTAGAAATCCGCCCCTGCACAGAGGTCCCGAGAGTGCTGCTGAACATTTCTTTACAATTAAAAAGATCTGTCGCTGATAGATTGCGCCGGGGAAAGCTAAACAGGACAGCCTTTTTTTCACTAATTGGCTGGGTTGAAAAGGACTGTCAGTTGTCGTTGGGTGGAAGTAGCCAATCGCCAAGCACAGGGGTGGCATGGCACTCAACAATAGTCCTCCGAGGCTCCCTTTCCACCTCCAGCTTTTATTGCCGGAGCTGTAAATCCCATCCTGCCAATCTCTTATTCCTTTCACACACACTCTGTCATCTTTACGCTGCAGCCAACCAATTGGGCTCCGCAAGTAACAAATCTGCCCATCTCTAACTCCAGGCTCCATGGTGAATAATTGACAGTGTTTCAAACATTTTCAGTCTCAGGTGGTTTACAAAAAACCTGGCGATGTCTTCTCATCCTCTCGGCAGGGGCTGAGGTTTCAGTTTCTGTTCTGCCTCTCTTCTTTTTTAACTTTCGAGTGCTCTGATCTGAGAAGAAAAAGTCTCCCCTTTCTCTCCCGGCCTATTTGGTATTCCCCAGATGGAGTGCCGAGCTACCACCCTCATCCTCCATCCTCCCCTCCCTCTGTTCCACTCTCTTTCCCTCTGACAGAGCCAAGTGACCTGTTACAACGTCCTCTGCTTAGCATGGGCGCCACACTCGCAGTAGCAAGGACAGGGCTTTACAGGGGTTGCATTCAGGACTGCAACCCCCCAGAGCACACGCCATGTGAGGCGGGGCGGCAGGCTAAAGATCAGAGAGGGACGCTTGTAACTAGCATGACCCCATTTTCGACTCACTGGACAGGCTGCCGGGACAGTCTGTTTCACTCACTACAAAAATGGCAATCCAAGAAAGTTTTATCGTATTTAAGGATGATTAAGTTGGATTTTTTTTTCATGTCAAAGATAAACAATCTTGTCAAGCACCATTTGCAATTAGTTAATGAGATTTGTTTCATTTTAACCTACTTGTGAAGCTCCTCGACATCAAGACACCGAATGTGTTTTTTGAGGCTTTACAGATCTTCCTCTGTAGTTCTTTTTTAACTCGCCCAAAATCAGCTAACGAAAAGATCACAAAACTTTATCTTGAAGTTTCCCAGCTTACATCAAGTCTTTCCTAATTTTAATGTCAAATAGTGGGCTGATTTCTATCTTATTAAGTTATTGTAATAGCTCAGATATTCAGAAAAATGTCTCCAGATTGCTGAATATTTGACTTGTTGGCGCCAAGACTCATCGACTCCATTTACATCTGTCAGAAAAATCTGATATATACATCTCTGGATATCTTACCTGGATGATAAGGTGTTCATGCAAGGTGCACATGCACGCAGAATGTGATCGCAGACAACATCTGGAAGCGGTCTGGCTCGCGCTGTGATTGGATCTCAGCCAGGAGAAAGTGCAAAGTCTTTAGAACGAGACCGAAATCTTCCAAGCGAGGTCAAAAGTAATCTAACTTTGCCTCTTCCTGCTGGCTTAAGTAAGGCTGGCAAATACAACGAATAGCGTGACAACCCTCAGAAAAAGTGATTGAATGACACTCGGCCATGTTATTGCTTCTCTGGGACGCGCCCTGTTTGTTGACGTCCACTTATTAACACCATGTGTGAATCATTGAGACAACGTATCCAGATACAGATCATGTGTTAATACCGGGTGCCTTCGATTGTGTTGCACAATGGTCATGGTGTTATGTAATGGATAGTTTCCAGGTGTGATTCCAAGTGTTCGAACTTGAGGAAGGTTGCTGTGACAAAGGGAGTGTGCTTCTCCTTAAGTTAGCAAATCTTGAATCATGTAGCAGATCTGTTGAGGAGGCTTAATATCCCAGAGCAGGTGCGGTATACTGCATTGTGCTGAGAAATGTGCTGAGGAAAGAAAGAGGTGTGGGAGTGTGGTATTTATAGACTGATAACATGGCCGGGCTTAATTAATTACCAGTTTTTCCACAGAGAATTGTTTCAGAAGGTTTTTTTTTTCTTCTTTTTTATTGAAAATGCGTTGTGCAAAAACAAAACTTATGACTGATGATGAGTTTTCTCACTAAGGGTACATGCACGCTACAAGACTCTGGGACTAATTAGGCGCCAAAGTTGTGATCACAGTCAACTGTTTTAAATTATGGTGCTGTGAGAAACCCACTGGGAAAAGATGTGCTGAGGCATACAATGGCCAAATAGAGGGTAAATGTGCTGGAGCGAGATGAAACTGAGTGCCTCCAAAAAAGTCAGGGAGTTTATTTTTAGGGTGAAAATCATTAACATTTTAAACTCGAAGAAGAAAAGAAGATATTTTCCATTTGGGAGATGCAAGAAACATAAAAGAAATTGTCGTAGGAGTCAACTGTTGGTAAATCTGATACATTAGCTCATGTATCTATGTCTAGATCTTGGAGCATGCGTGCACCCCGAGGGAGATAAAAACTTCAACACGATACTTTAAGTCCAAACTGTACTGCAGTGATACAATAAAACAAGACCGACTACATGTGACACACATGGCAACAGAAGTTTACAGTATGGCTGTTTCTCAGTTACTCTGAGATAAATTGGCAACCTGTCGAAAAACTTGGGAAATGTTGTGAAATGAATCTCCACTGAAATGTTTGGTAACATAGCAGATATAACTGTCTCATTTACAGAATAACAGATTGCACAGTGTATAATGTTCAACAACAATCAACAACGAGGGACCTGCTCTCAGGAGGGAAGCCGAGCCGAAACTCACTTCCTTAACACAACAAAAATCAATCGGCCGAGGTTTTGAATTACAAATTTAAAAACATCTCAGCTTTCAATTTATGGACAAGTCTGCGCTCAGATCTTAAACCCACAGAACAGAACAGTAGTTATAATTCATTTTGGGTATTAAAGGTTCATTATTATCACAATATAATGTTACATTGTAATGACGTGAGTAAATGAAATGGGACAAGACTGATAATATGAATATGAGATAATTTTGCCCCATCTGAATGCACTGACCGTTCCAGAGATCATCACATTCCTTTCACATAAATATTACTTGGATAGCATTAACAACACCCGAAGATACAAATATGGTGGAGTTGAAACTGTGACTATATACCATACGGTTTTATTTTAATACCTTCAACTGCAAAATGACTCCACGAGCCACCAAAGCTGCTCGATAAAACACTGCATGTCTACAGTAAAGTAAGTAAGTGTGTGGTCGTGGTGTGACATAGTGAGGCTGTGATCAGTTTAGCTGCTGAAGCGTGCGGCACCGATCTAGTTTGTTCTTCTTTCTATTTAACTGTGGCCTTCATCGATCTCTGACCGGGCCCCTCTGTACATCTCTGAGGAGGTGCCTGTAATGCAGAGGTTACCTCTCCATCCCAACATAAAACAAGAAGTGATATAACTCAACAGTTAATTTAAAAATAATGTTCATTTGGTGGTTTGATAAAAATAATGAGTAGGAAAAGCTCAATAAGGCAAATGTGTTCCAGAAACTTTAGAGCTGCGTCTCAGTTTTTTTAAACTTTATGCATTAGCAAATGCGTTGTAAAAATATTCATTCTGCTCATATACTGTAATTTAATCAAGTGCAGTCTCCAAATCATCAAAATTAAAACCTGCAACTTCCTCTAAGGCAGTTTTGCATGTTCAATGAACTCATTAAAGACAAATAATCTCACCTTGTCAGCAGATGCATCGCTTATTTTTAAGTACTGCAGTGAACGAGAAATAAAAAAGATTTGGGAGTTTGGGATTTCATTTAGCTCGCCCTCACATCCTCTCTTGAAATGTGTCTTAGACCGTGTCTTTCTGTCCAATCAGAATGCAGAACATGGAATAATCCGTCACATAGCCTCGGAACATTCTGCAGGACATGAAAAAAAATGAATACATGAAATACAGCAGCCTCCAACAAAAGCCTGTGAATATTTTGCCTCGTCGAATGCGACCCAGATAGGAATATAAATACGAGTTATCCCCTTCTCCCTGCACACAGTCATTGCGGCACTCGTCTAAGCCGCCCATTATGTAAATAAAGAAAGAGCAAAATCAGAGCGATGTAATGTGTGTGGGACAGAGCGTCAGGAAAACATACAAATGGTGCGGGATGAATGTGGAACAGAGAACAGGGGAAATAAAGAAGGAAACACAGAGAAGTGAAAGGAGACTTAAAGAGGAAAAAATAGAGCTGGAAATAAAGAAAAGAACATTGTTTTTTTTTTTACCCATTAAATGAGTCATTACCGACCCAATGTGGTACTGTGTGAAACCCCCAAGGCTCCCGGTGCGTCTTTTCCTTAGCGAGATCAACACCATTACACAACAGTAACAACAACAACAGCAACAACATCTACGGCAACAACAATAACAACAACTGTGCTATAGTGAGACGACGCCCAATATATAGATGATGCACATCATTAACACCACAGCCAGCCACACATTAGCACACACTGTTAAGTCTGTTATGTTACTCAGTTTAGTGGCCCTCGCTTCAGCGGCACCCATCAGGAAACCAGGTGGTGTCATAAGGGCGGGGCGGGAACCCCAAAAAATAAGTCATCACTGGGGGTGAACAGAAACTCCATCATCATCGCCGTCGTCGCCGTTGCCAGTTAGGCTTTTCAAGTTTTAAAACGATTCGGGTGAAGTCCGGGGCATGTCAGAAGAGCCGGCGTCTGCATCCAACAGAAGCTGTTTGAACAGTTTTATGTCCGTGAAGGTTTTTTTTTTTTACTTTTATTCTGAAAACAGGAAGGCAATTCTTCAATAGTGTTGATTTTGGAATAGTGGTTATCGTGGTTTTTATCGTGCTTCCGGCTTCGCTAATTATGTTTTCTGGTAACGTAGAAAATACAAACAATGTAGTCACTCGACACAATCACACAATTGCAAAGCTGAAGAAACAAGAACGGAGCAATAAGCAGCATCGCATCAGAGTCGCTGTGGTTTTCGTTTGCTTTCTGCAGGATTTTTTTTTTCCATTTTGTTTATTTGGCTGACACTGAATAAAATCTGTCTCCACAGTTAAACACAGTCACATATTCAGCCACAGTGCACGACTGCCATCACAAGTTTTCCTTCATCAGCTTCACAACGAATTCATATCGACTTTTATTTTTTTTCTTTTGATCCCCTTTTTATAAAATCATATAGTTGGTGTCAGGCAGAGAGGATATAATTGACGTTTAATCAGGCTGAATGTTAAGCAGGCAGGTGTTTAGCTGATGGAAGCGATGTTGATCTATTTGGTGGCGAAGGGGGCTGACTCAAACTCCGCTCCCCCCTCCGCCACATCTCCTTTCCTTATTTTCAGCCCTCACCTTTCCTTTCCTTTCCTCTCTCTGTGCTCAGACATAAATGGCAGTCCGGGAAATGACGGACCCGTCTCTCTGAGACTCCATGTCATCGTCGAGGTACACGTCCATTTCTTCTTCGCCGCCATGGCCTCCGCGGACGTGATAAGCCGGGGGTAGCATGTTCCCGCCTCCCCCGACGCCTCCGAACCTATTGTATCGCTCCTCCTCTTCCTCCATGCTGTCGTCCAGTTCAAACTTCCTCCTCTCGGTTTCATCCAGCTCGCCACTAAGGAGGATGTCGTGGGCGGAGGGCGGGTTTCCCATTGAGGCATGGTGGAGATGATGATGGTGGTAGTCATTGGCCTTTTCCGTTAGAGTCCCTGTGGCATCGCAGCCCTCCCGGTACGTGTAGACGGGCCCATTATTGTTCCCGCCCGTCCCGTTCTTACTGCTGTTGTTGCCAGTCCCGCTGAAGAGCAGACGGGCTTTATTGCCATAGTCTCCGCCATTGCTGCCGCCACTACCGGTTGCTATGGAGTCGCCGCTGCTGGGGTAGCCGCGTCTCTGCTGCCGGCGACTTCGGGTCAGGAGAACGGCAATGAGCGCGACAACCAAGAGTAGAGCCAGGAGGGAGCCAATCACGGCGCCCGCCACAACGCCGGCACTGGACGGATCCTCCAAGGCTTCTGCAGAGGGGATGAAGGGGTTGGAAGGAGGGATGGAAAAATGGGTGGAGGAAAAGAAAAAAAGGGCAGGAATTGATGGCTGTTTTTTAAGGAAGTCTCGCTCAGTTTTGGAGGAGGTATTCACAGTTCTTCTTGTATTGTTAGTGTGCTGTAGTGATAGTAGTAGTGTCTTCTTCTACGTGTGTTACAATCCTCTTACAAGTGTGTAGTAATGTTCTTCTCAGTGTAATCCCTTGGTGAGGGTGCAGTCAGTCATTGCTGGGATCAGGCTGAATGGGGGTTCATTCATTCTCTCCCAGCGGCCCGTTGAGCTGCATTTTGCAGACATTTTGCTCTACACACATGTCTGTCCAGCTGCTGGCACTTCAGTTTTTTTGTGGCCCCGCCCCCCTTCTGCCAGATGGGGAAAAGCCTTTACTACTGTAACGGTCCTTTGTTCTATACTTCATGTTGGTGTGAGCCAAGTTTGCCCCTCCACTCTTGTTTCAGTCCAAGATTGAAACAAAAATGACAGGTGGGTTTACAGCATCAGCAAAAAAAGAGGTTTGTTTAGTGCCTCGTGCTCTCTTTGCCATGGGTTAGAGGTACTGGCCCAGGAGAGCAACACAGACAGACAAAGAAAGACACACAGGACAGGACAGGACAGGACAGGACAGGCAGAGTGGTTACTTAAAGGGGTTCAGTGGAAAACAAGCACACAGTCGCGCCTTGATAGTGCCACAATGTTCGACATCCCTCGAGCCCTCCCGTTTTTACCCTCCGTCTCTTTCCCAGCCTCCTAATTATACCCACTCCTTTTCCTCCTTCTCATCCTGCCATCCTCAGCTTCCATCGCTTCCCTCCCCATGCTTCTCTTATTGGTCAGCTAGTCAAACCACAGGGTAGCGTGATCGCCCGCTGTCAACCCAGGACCGAGTCCAGATCTCACTGATCAGCAGCGCACAAAGGTAAAAGGTTCACACTCCGGAGCAAGACTCATGCCAGGACATTTTTAAGAGGATTCTCTGCAGGAATATGTGAAAGAAAAAAAAAAAAAGAGGTCTGGCTCAGATAGTGTAGGATTTGTACGAGTGGATTCACGCTGGGCTAAA
This sequence comes from Sciaenops ocellatus, assembly GCA_033000465.1. Taxonomy (NCBI): domain Eukaryota; kingdom Metazoa; phylum Chordata; class Actinopteri; family Sciaenidae; genus Sciaenops; species Sciaenops ocellatus. The sequence goes on from CP136873.1 coordinate 22,162,336, forward strand.
AAGGGAAGAAAGGAAGGTGTCAAACCAGGCGAGGAGAAGTGTTGAGCCTGTAGTGCAGAACTGCACAAGGCCAGCTAATGTTTTTTTTCTGTGAATTGCATGCTGATTTTTCTTTGGGGTGCAGCAAGGGCAACGGAACGCAGAACAGCGGGGGGGAAATTTGAACCCCTTCCTGTTTTATGCAAATAACAGCGAGGTTCTGTCAGCACTCCTGGCACAGCAGCGAATGCCAATCAAACAATCTGAGCTAGCTGAAATGAGCACTGTGTGCGGGTTACGTGCAAGGGTAGCACCAGCGAGAGGATGACGTTTTTTTTTTCTCTCAATAAAATCACATTGGACATCAAATAATAATCTGGATGGCACCGGCGAGTATGACAAAACCAGCGGGGGGGAAGTCACTATGAGTGAGTCTGTGATTCATACAAAATGTTAATTCTGAGGCTGTAGGAGAAAAAAAAAGAGACAGAGGGGATAAAAGAGGAGAGGAATTGAGTGAGAGGAGAGAAACCTAAGAAGAGGTTTTTTTGGTAGAGCGAAGAGAGCAGACGAGTTAAGATACGAGGTCTCGGTTTGATTTCAAACATTCTCTGTGCTCTGCTCTCACATGGGGATGCAGGAGGGTTATGCCAGGGTGAGACAGACGGGTTGGGTGAATGAGGCGGCCTCTTGGGACGGGATATGATGTCTAAATTAGGGGACAGTGTCTGGTGATATCCAATTGAAGTGACAGAAGGCATTAAGGATGATGAATCCAACTTTGCCTGTCCTAGTTTTCCTCGCTGCAAACTTACAGACTGGCATGGGAACACAACATGTGAGCCAAAATGTTATTTTTATTTATCGTGTCATTTATATATTGAGCATTCACGGCATTCATCAAGTGATTGAGTGAGAGACGGCTGAATAATGGCCTTTTGTGGAAGGTCTTTGGTGGCTGTCGTTCTTCTGTTAATCAAGTGCTTAAAAATCTATTATTCTGTGCAGCCTAGAAAGAACAAGGCTCCTGCAAACAGCCATTAGAGCTGGCACGTTCATTTTTCAATAAATCTTGGGTCACATGCGGGAGCAGCATGACTTTCGCTCTCCGATTTCCTCTCAGTGTCAAAAGCCGAGGCACAATACCTGATATTTAAACAGAAGTGATCTTGTGCAAGGGAACTTTGTCGCTTTTGTGACGACTGTGAGGTAGCTGCCTTCTCTTTGTGTTAGCGAATGAGGTCAACTTGATGAATATGGCTATAGCTGTAGCCAGAGAGAGGAGATATTGCTCCGAGTGCTAGGTTATATTAGAAGAGAAGTGGTTTATATGATGTGTTGTTCAACCGTATTGGAAATCAGAAGTGTTTATGACAGCCTCGCTGAAGGTGGAGTGCCGACATAGGGGCCATACAGTTTAAATATGTGAATTACAGCGCACATTTCCAGACAGTCTCTCGAGGAAGTCATTCATAGTATTGCATTTGTTTGAAAAGTGACTAGAGCTACAGAGAGAGAACTTCAAATCTTTGGCTACTTTCTCACCTCCACACAGCTAAACCATCACAGCGCGAAGTGGGTGTAGATTTCTAGTTTTAGGCCGTATTCAGACCAAATCAGGTGTTTGGGTGAATTGCCGTAGGGTTGTGTGATGGATGGTGTGATGGTGTGTGTGTGTGTGTGTGTTCTGGGGGTTTGGGTGTGTTTATCTGTGTTTAGCTCTCTCATTCACATTTTATGTTGCTCAACCACTAATGTTTCTTATGTCCACTCTCTCAGACTGAAGGAAACTGCCAACATTCTGCAGCATAGACTGTTTGTCAGACACAGATGTAGAAGGTGGGTACATGAAATAAACCAAGTGAAGACTGGGAGAGTACTCCACCTAGATAATGGCCGGACTGTGGAGGGGTTTGACCGGTCTGGTCTACAGCAGAATGACATGGGATGATGTCAGAAAAGTTTCTCAAGCTTTCTGACCGTTCAACACAATAGGAATAGTATACTTATAGGAATAGTTTGACGTTTTAGGAAATATATTTATTCACTTGAGAGGAAAACAAAAAACTCCCCGTGAAACCACAGCAAACGAGGTTTGACATGTCACATGGTGACCTTTAAAGGCGTTGGTAGACGTATTTTTGAACTTTGGACCATGCTCTGTCAGAACTGTGTTCATCTGCCGTCTACCGTGCGCCTGAACCAGTGTTAACATACAGATATAACACTAAACTTCTCAACTTCATAAAGTGTGAGAAAAGTCCAAATAGTTAATAATGGGTACAGAATGGGAAACCAGTTTCCATGACGATCAATGGGAACATAGAACAACATGGTGACACCACGTGATGTTGAGTGCCTTTTAAAAAATGCTAAAAATACATCTATGTACTGCAGGCGTTCTCTGACATCACTTACTACAATCTAAATCACTAATGGATCGTGGATTAGCTCCGACAAAAATGTGCCAGATGCATGATCAACGTCAGTGTCAACTCCTTGTCAAACGCCCTGAGAGACGCTTTCGTAAACACTCTTCTGTGAACGTATTTCCCACAAAAAAGTGCAAAAAAAGAGAAAAAAAGCAGCGAGACTATCGTTAGCAAGGAAATAGGCCATGCTTGTCATCCTTATTTCTCATCAACAGCAGCAGCCTGCCTGCATTAAGAAGCACGGTGATAAATGTCATAGAGAGAGGCAGGGGAGCTTATATCAGTCTCTGTATTAGTGTCATGTACATGGAGAAGATTAGGGGGCAGGGTGAGAGAGAGAAGGGGTGAGTTGGGGGGAGGCATGAAAACTATCCTATTCTACTCAGTTACATTCACTGCGGTGGGGATAATCTAAATGAGAAGATTTGGGATGTGAGGATGCAAGGTGGAGAGAGTTAGAAGGGTGGAGCGAGATAGACAAACAGAGGAAGAGAGAGGACAGGCGGAAAAAAGTGTAAGCGGTATGAAAATAGTGGAATCTAAATAATCTTTTGTTGATCTCCTTCACCACCTCTCTCTTTCTTCCTCTCGTCATTGTTCTCAGAACTTAAAATCAGGCCTGAAAACACAGAGAGTTGCTTCAACAGTCATATAATAAGCCAGAGGCAGCGACTGTAAAAGCTCCACAGTGGGAATTCTCATTAAAAGCAGCTTTTGGTCAAGGACAAGACTTGAATACTTGAAAACGTACCCATGAATACGCTGCGAACATCAAAACACCTTATACTTGAAGTAAAAATACAAAATAACAAACCACAAAGACGCAGAAGAGTTGACTCTGTCTTAAATGAAATACTAATTCATCCTTTTTATTGTATTGGATTCCACTCGGACAAGCACAGGAAACAGCAGACAGTCATATATAAATGTTTTTTTATGTTATTGAATAGCGATTATACGCTAAGCTCCTGGACCTCCCATTGGCGGCCTCATGAAGTTGCCTGAATAATTCAGTTTTTACTATGGCTTGCACAAAAAAAACACCATTTAGATGTTGATTTTTTAAAAACTTTCAAGACATTTCTCAAATTAAGCAGGTTCTGCAGAATACAAGGCTTTGCGATGCTAAGGTCAAAGGTCAGCAGGACTGAAGCATTTTCTGAAAGTTTGCTTGCAGGTTCAGTACAGATACTGCACAACAATTAAGAAGTGTCTCCTGCATAATTAGTACAACCTTCATCTTGGAATATTTGCTGTACAAGCCTTCAAACAAAACTTGCTCCGGAAGCACAAATAATGGAAATGGTTGACTTCAATAACAGTTCCCAGAACAAAAAAAAACAACATAGCTAACAGTTTTACTTTGAAAGGTTACGCAGAGGCCGAGTATAAAAAAAGATACTGGTATGAACAGAGTGCTGCTATTAACTGCTATTAAGCTATTAACTGAAATCTACCGATACTGTAGGCAAGTTGGTTTTCCAAGGTTCAAACTTTTAGTCATCAACCATTCTGAGTATGATTAGCAAGATTTTGCTGGAAAATAGCTTGTACCCGTAAACTCAATTAATACTTTTTTCCCATCATAAACAAACAAGGAGCGTAAGTGCCCCATCACCATTACCCCAAAGGTAAAAATACCTTTTCTGTTTTCAATGCAGGCTTTTCTATGCTCGATACAAGCTTTGTTGTTTCTCTGTCTTTCTAAATTGAGTCAGTGCTACAGGCACAGACGCAGAATCTCCTCAGTTTTTACACAAACGAATAAAATAATATGTGCTTTAAACACATTTGACCTCCGGTTCATGTTTTGCCTCTAGAAGAACTCTGCATCTGTGAAGTCTCAGTGGATACTATATAAATTATAGGTATTATATATTTTATTACAGCTATTCTTATTTTCCATATCTAGAATTATTTCTATTCAGCTTTTTCAATATTTGTAGTTATTTCTGCCTTTGTGCTGCCGTAACGCCTGAATTTTCAATTCAATAAAGGATTATTTTATCTGAGCACTCTATTGTGTTTCTTAGGTAGAAATAGACTACACAAGCTTTAAACTGTGTTTGTGTCATGTTTTGTAATATAAAGCCATAAACAAACTACAGCAAACAGAATTAAGTCATGATTTACCCTCCCCATGCATACGCAGTGTGTCTGGGAGGCACAGGCTCATAATCCTAACAGATGTAAGCGGAGGTGAGGGAGGTGAGGCCGAGGCTAAATGTTATCACGGCAGGTTAATGGGACCCGGAGGCAACTCAGACAGGATATCACGGACGTACAGTAGAAAGGGGATTTGAAGGTAACCTCTTCACTGATGCAGTAGAGCTGAAGTGAAACATTTCACTGCTGACTATGACAAAGCGCGTTTTTAAGGGTCGTGCCTTAGATTTTATTTCAAGAAATAAACTTGTGCTTGCATATTGAGCACACAGGTGCAAATAATGCACGATGCAAGAGGTCTGACTGAAGGACATGCGTCATAATGACAATAATGGATTGCAATTTTCCAGTTGATGACAGCGCACAGGAAGGGTGCTCGTGTAGCATCGAACACAGGGTACTACTTATACAGCAACTGACTGAATCTGATTAACATTTATTCATGAATGACAAAGTGCACCGACTGTGCCATTTTGCAGGAACATGTAGTGTTCTTCAGACAATAGACAAAGTACATCTTTGCCATTAAAAGTGTTTATATATCATTAATGTGAACCTGACTCTGTAGGTACACTCCGTTTAGGTAGAAGGAGCAATTTAAACAGCTGAAAGAGCTACATGTCTGTTTTGCTTCAGTGAAACTGCAGAATACCGAGTCAAAGAACTGTACCGGCACAGGTTTGGTAATACTTACGAACACTTTTTATGTATATATTCACACTTCAAACACTCAAATACAAAACAGAATTCTGCCATTTATATACACAAAAATAACTATCGGTGCTGTATTAAGTCCAGCTCGCTACCTTTGTGTTTAAACCTTAAACATAGAAATACAAAGCGGCAATCTCCATGGCTGTGAAATGCAGAGGCGAAGAGGTGAGCCTCCCACTAAAGAGAGAAAAAACAGCGAGGCCGAGCTTTTACTGACTATTAGTACCAAAATGTGCATGCAGTCTGTAAATGAGCATGCTTTGTTGTGGCTGCATGAGCTGCTGCAGCAGGTAAACTTCAGATCGTATCAAAATGTTTCAATAACTCGACTGCTGACCAATTTTATCACCGATAAAAACACAGTCGTCAGCTCCTCCAGAGTTTACAATATTGTGACAAGTAATAAGGACCAATAGAAATATAAATGTGCTTTTTATGCGCGTCACATTTTCAGAATAGTTCATAGTTCATCATCTGAAAAAAACAAACAAAATGTACTCGCTCTGCAGCCAAAGCTATCCACACTTATTTTGAGCCTCAGCTTTACTTTTAATATTTGAGAATTATTTCTAGTTTTTTATAGTTATGTGATCACATTCTTCACGTTACTTTGTTAAATATCACTTTTAATTGTTGTCGGAAACGTAGTGTTGGGAAGTTCCAGGCGTTTTATTCATTTTAGCTAGTGCAGCGCCGTAGCCCTCTTGTGGCCGATGTAAACGTGACAAATGAACGACCGGTCCGTATGAACGAACCGCTTACTGCTCGTCACACAGCCTGAGCGGCCTGTCACGTGACAAATGAACGACAGACTCAAACTTGAGGACGCACAGTTGAGTCGTGAACTAATCATTTCTGTTTCCTGTCCTGACTGAGCTCATGCAGCTGCCTTGTGACGAGGGAACGTACTGCATGAAAATGAACGAATCACTCACTGAGACTACTCATTACTCCTGACTCGTATAAAAGATTACTTCAAATTGAACGATACATTTGCGACCGACACACCACTAATCTTTCACCTGAGCATTTGATCTCAATACTTCATTCGTGGCTCTGATTATGTTTCTTGTAACGTAGATAAATAGTTTCCCTTTTTTCTGTTTCTACGATCCAAAGTCGGTACAGGGTGTTTTATTTTGAAAACTGACTGAATTCTCTATGCTCTTTCTGTATCTGACACGGTGACGCATCCGGTAGCGTCACTGGTCAAAAATAAAACAGGGACAGCATTCACAGTGGAGCCAAGAGCTGAAACGTGCCACGCCGCGGCACTTCTGGTGGAATCGAAAACATGTCTAGAACGGCTGCGGTCAGCTCTGCGGGCCACGACGCGGACACAACGCTGTTATCACTTTACCTTTAACACAAGATGAATGTAGAAATCAGATGTACAGGATAGAACTTAAACTCTGAGTGTTTCTTCCCAACGTACAGAGTAGCCACAACCTGAAACTTTCATTTATACTGTGACATTATTGACAGCTTTGCAAACAAGACACAACACACTGAACGCTCTGCGCTGTTTCACAGCTCAGAATAACTCTTTGCTGTTTGAATAGGAAATATCTATCATATTAAGGAAGTAATAAGGCAACATTTAATGGAGCTTTAAGTGAGTCTTCATGTTCCCTTTTTTCGCACTAATTGTTGCAGTATAATGAAAAACATTCAGTATGCAGGTTTATACACCAACACCCACAGAAACACACACACACACACTCTGAAGCAAATACACACAGCTACACATCCCCACACACACACACTGTATAAATGATTAATGCTCTTAATTCCTCTCCATTCACTCAAACAGAGATAAGCAGCATTACACACACACACACACACACACACACACACACACACACACACACACAGACACACACACACACACACACACACACACACACACACACACACACGAACCTCAAAAGCATCTATTAGCCACTAGACACTAAAAGCCTTCGGTGTGTATCTAAGTCACATCTCTAATCCAGCCACGACGGTTGTACATCACGCACACACGCACACACACTCTGCTTAATTACCCTTGATGACACAGACGAGCTTGCACACATGCAGACGCATGCACACACACACACACACACACACACACACACACACACACACACACACACACACACACACACACACACACAGCAAGAGCCACACTGTCTATTCAATTAGGTCTGATTATCCCTGATCTTCACACAAGCACACACACTTCCTCCACCCCACAACCAAAATCTTACACAGCCTCCTCCCCCCATCCCTGCATCCAACCACCGGTGTTTCCATGACGATCTCAATCATTTCCTCATGCAACCCCTCGATGCCACAGTGAGGGAGGAAATTTCCTGCCTAAATCATCTTCAATTCTGTCTCTTCATCAAGGATTCTAGCCGGTGCTTTTCATCTCCGGCTCTCTCTCCCCCTTCGCTTTTCATCAGCGAGGAAATAATCACAGGGTGGTATAACACAAAAAAAAGAAAGAAAAGAAAAAGAAAACTTAACTGTAAACCACACAAAAAGATGCAGGGAAAAAAGGGAAAGAGGAAAAAGTCAGAATGACTTTTTTTAAGCGTCTTGTTTCTGGCATTTTTCTTGGCCCATTGAGCCTCGCTCTGCTCTCTCTCCCTCTCCTCTGAGACTCTCCGGATTTTAAATGGATGCTTTCTGACACAGAGCAAGCAGATGGGATGAAAACTAAAGAGCACAGACAGACGGGAACAAGACAGGAAGAGAGAGAAGAAGAGAGAGAGAGGGTGGATGCAGTGGGTGTGGGGAAAGGAATGGATGGATAGATGATGGATAGATGGATGGATGGAGTTAAATGGGTGGATTCATCTTTTCCAAGCTCATTACCCACTTTTCACCTTGAAAGCTCATCTGTGTTGTTTTTTTCTACAGAAAACATACTCGCAAACTTACAAGAAGCACATGCGTCTGTTGCATAAGCGCGCGCACAGACACACAGTCAGCCTAATTAAGTTTTCCCCCCATTCTGTGGCCCCCTGCAGAGGTTATGAACTTCAGGAGGTTTCCCAAGTGCCTCCCCACCTTCCTCTTCAAGCTCTACACTCATTTAGCATCCAGCTGCTGCACACACAATCGCTCATGCAAACATTCACAATAAATGACTCACACACAGAAACACACACACACACACACACACACACACACACACACACACACACACACACACACACACACTCTGCAGATGATTTCCCCCACTCCTGGCTCCATTCACCTTAATAACAACCCTCAGCCTAAAGTGTAAATGCACGAAAATTACAGCTTGTACACACACACGTTTGTGCAAGCCTGCGCTCATGTACTCACACACTAAATACACAAGAGAGCATCAACATACAAAAGCACCTTAACTCACTTTTGACAAGCTATTGGCAGTGTATATGCGTATGAGCACACAAGCAGACTGCTGGCTGCTGTTTCTTTTTCTTACAAACACACACACACATACACACACACACAGAAGTGAACAAATCCCACTCTGCACACAACACTGCAGGAATATAAGGCCTCAGAGGGGGGAAAAAACTCCAGCCAGGAGTTTTACTGAGCGCATATTAACTGTACAGTTGTAAAACGCAGCCATAAAAACACACTGCAAGGCAACAAAATGGAAGCAACAGGACTTGGTATTGATTTTGAGTACATGTACATCCACTAACACCAGTCAGATGAGTAGAGAGCCTGATATTAACCGCCTGTAGTGTACATTACATTGTACCAACTGACACCATTAATAGTTTTAGCTGTAGCGGTGCTGTGATCGGCCGACGTTAAAAAGAAAGGGATCTATTATTTAACGTTGACTAGAGCCAACTCTGCTGAAACAAATTTGTTAAATCTCAAGAGATAATCAAGGTCAGCTCAAGCTTTTCAAATGACTCAATTCATGTTTAAACAGGCCAGGAGTTACTTGTACTTAAAGGTATTTGCTCCTTCACCAGAAGGTTTTTCTACTGTCCTTTTATGATCCTACAAGGTCACACTTCAATATGAAAAATGCCATTTTTGACAGTTTTTTTTTCACTTTCTTTCTCAAAATGAAAGTCACCGTAGTCGCTTGTGCTGAAAAAGTTTCAAGACCTTTGATGCACACATTCACAAGGAAGGTGTAAAGGAAGTCAGCAGATCTTAGATTTTCCTCCCTCATCCTCCTCCATGATTTTACGGGCATGCGTGACATCCTCGAGCAGTCGGATAATTAGGTACGCCGTCGAAATGCGTACGAGATGAGTCGCCGTGACCTTAAAAGGGTCGACAGCCTCCAGGATCACAGGATGTCTCTTCACGCTGGCCGTAACTGTCTGCGAGGCCCCGTTTTTACAATTAGCCTTTAAATCTTATTACAGGTAGAAGACTGCAAGTCAAGTGGTGCACGCATTTTGTAAGCCTGATTTAATCAAACCCAGATTGCTACGTGCAAAATGAGCACTTACTACCCACCGGGCCAGCAGGGTGGCCTGTGATTACAGAGACAAGCCCGTGTTACAGAGATAGGTTTGATTCCAGATTTCTGCCTGAGGAGGCGATCATACCCCCCATTTTGTTTTTTCTGAGCCAAATTTACTTCGTTACGTTTTTTTTTTTTTTTTGTTTAATGGTTCATTTGTTTTATCGCTGCCTGATTACAAGAGAACCACAGCTTGTAAACAGAAAGTCACAAAACTCTCAACTATAGCTTGATTACCGGACAGTTTTTGGGAAGCTGACATGCCGCCAGGTTTAGAGAATTACTGGAAAAAGAAGTGATTTCAGATCCTGTAATGTTTACGTTCCTTGCCATAATTTCTCCTCCCTGTGAGGACACATGAAGAAACAGCTGAGTGTCGGTCCAGGCTCCAGTTTCCCATGGGTTCAATTTGTTAATGCTCAGCTTTCCAGAGATGAGAAACTGCTCGCTGTCAGATATCAACATCAGTGTATAAATACGCTACAATCTCGAAGTTTTGGGCCCTGCAGTTGGAACACACACTCACACACTCTTAACAAGCTGCACCACATGGCTCTTGGACCGATTCAGGGGTTTTGGTTGGAGTTTTAATGGCACTGTCTTCACCTATGTTGCCAAACCATCTGGACTAAAAGAGTGTTACGGTTTTTAATAAAATGTTCCACCCATGTGTGTTTGACAGACTGATTTGTAAAGAGTCAAATTACCTTGTTGACTTAAACAATCCTCACGCTCGCGCTGTGAATGATTCGAATGAGTTATGACCGAGATTGTTTTGTAGTTTTGATCCGCGGCGCTCGCTTGAAACTTTGAACCAGCAGAGATGAAAAATACCCTTTGTCAGCCAGCCGTGTCCACATAAAGAAGCATTTAATGCAAATCTGCGGCGATCCATCATCCAACTGTGGTGCTTACTCACTGCTTGTGTGAACAAGCCCCCCCAACAAACACACACACACACCAACACAACACACACTACAGTACAGAACCGTCAACTTGAGAGGGTTCAGTAGTTTAATGAACATTATTGATGGCGAGGCTACAGCACTGCTGGCGTAATTAGTGTGATGTCTCACACCTACATGACTGTGGCTTCATTAATTCAGTGCAGATTCTAGCTAATATGCATGGGCATGTGCACACACACACACACACACACACACACACACACACACACGCACACACACACACACACACACACTCATGTGTCATAATTCCAAAACCCTAGTAAGTGCTCTCGCCTCTACACCCTGTCTGTGCTGCATTATGCACTGAATTTGCATTGCTGCTGCTGCTGCTGCTGCTGCTGCTGATGGTGTGTGTGTGTGTGTGTGTGTGTGTGTGTGTGTGTGTGCGTGTTCGTGCCAGTGTTGTGCACTGTCAAATATATTTTTAGTCTTATTCTGCTTGGCTGAATGCAGGGAGCTGATTGGATCCAGACCTTGGCTGTTGATACTGATCAACAAAACCAGCTGAGTGAAAAACAGCCATCAGCCTCCCTCTCCCTCCTCTCTCTCTCTCTCTCTCCATCCCTCTCGCCCACTCTCACTCAATCCATCTCCCTCTATAAGTCAACCCCTCCGCTCTCTCCTTCTCCACTGCTCCCCTCCATCCTCCCCTGCCTCTTAAATGTGGTGGTTTGTGGTCAGGTGACTCATTTCTAAGCAAATCTGGACCATGGGAGAGAGAGAAGAGTGAAAGAGGGGTGAGGGGTGGGGAGCTAAAGGAGCTCAAGAGTGTAGAAAGAAAGAGGAGGAAAGAGAAACAGAGGAGTGGGGGAATGAACATGTGCTTGCACGCCTTTGCTCATTTCAGATGGATCACTTCCATCCTTTAAAAAAAAGTAGAAAAAAGAAAGAGGGGAGAGGGCAAAGGAGAGGGAGGAAGTGGGGAGCCAGCGAGGGAGGAAAACAGCAAACCCAGTGTGGACAGGATTAAAGCTGCCCTCTCTAAAGCCACTGCTCTTTTTGCTCCTTCATCCACCTCTCCCTCTCCTCGCGCCCTGTTCATGAATATGATCAACAGCACGAAAATGAAAAGCAAATATCAAGACAGCAATAAACCCCCCCAGCCCAGATTTACCATCACGCTTATATCATGCGTTGTTATGGGAGTTGTTGATATTCCTGCACAATGACCCTCGAGACAGATTCCTGCATGTTCAATACTTTGGAAATGTGGTCATTAAAATGACTGTCGTGTTTGTCGCGCTCAGTCTCGGTGCTCTTGCATTGCAGTGTGAAAGACATACAGTAGGTTTTCTGCAGTATGTCCTCTGCTCGTATGGAGTATTGACTTAAAGGTCCGGGGAAACAAGGTAGAGAGGGGCGACCATGAGTTAGACCAAGAGGAACTGTTAGATTACATACATTGCAGCTCACGCCAGGATGAAACAAAGTATCACCAGTGAAAGATTAACGTTAAAGGTCCAGTGTGTCGGATTTAGTGACACCTGAAACTCCGGCTGCGAGCGAAAGTCCATATCTAGATCAGTGTTTGGTTTGTCTGCTCTGGGATACCGTAGAAAAATGGCGGTTCAACATGGTGGACTTCGTGAAAGAGGGCCCGCTCTCACTGCAGATCTAAAGTGGTGATTTTGAGACACAACAAAAACACGATTCTTATTTTCAGGTGATTATACACTAATGAAAACAAACTAACGGATACTGTATTTTATTCCTGCTAATAGAAATCTCACACACTGGACCTTTAAGTCACCATAAAAAGTAAAATTCATCCAATAAACATACAAAGCGCTCACAAGACTAATATCAAAAGGGTAAAACACTCAACAGTTACCCCAACTGTACTAAGAATGTACTCAGACAGCTCGTTCATTGAGATACTACAGAACAAACCAGAATAAAGGTGATCATCTTTAACGGTGAATGATACATAGATATGCAAAAAGCACCAGGGTTTATTGAAAATGTGACAAAGACTGGTGAATTTGAACAACATAATCATCATCTGTCATCATCATCAAACCTCAACTAAAAAACATGGAGGAGTGACAGCCTGCTTTCTCTTAATTTCAAAGAAAAATGAATACAGTATTTTAATATTTACTTAGAATGAACAGATTTAACAGTGTTTAGCCTGGGAAGCTAACCAACTAGTGTCAAAGCCGTTGGCAGTAAATTAGCCTGCACGTTGTGTGACACACTACACTTTCTTGAGAAAGCTTCTTGAGATTCTGCTTGTTTGACTTCATTAATTCTTTGCTGACGCCGTGTTCGTGTTCGTTGATTTACTCTTGGCAGCATTTTGTTTTGTTTTGCCCTAATCCAATCAATAGCGAGTGACACATCCGTCCTGCTGCCTTGTTGCTAGGAGAAGTTTAATTTGGCGTTGTTATTTCTGTAAGTCGACCTACAGCGGCTGCATCACTCACATCTACACATTTTCCATAAATGTTGCTACATACAGTAGGTAAGGTACACAGGAAGATGAAGATCGTCATTCTTAGTCCCAGCTACTGGGTTCTGATTGGACGCCTGTTTCGCCGACTAATGAAAACTTTTGTCCGTGGCCACAACAGCAGACCTACAGTGTATAAATCACTGAACAAATTGGCGATGTGGGCAGTAACAGACCTTCTTTCAATTCTGCCCTCTTCCCTCTCTCCAGTTGATCTTGCCTTCATTTCCTGCTTCCTGCCTCCTGCCTCCTTTTCTTACTGCCTGAAAGGTCCTTAAGCATGTAACCTCCGTCTCCTCTAGCATGTAACCTCACATCTCCTCCTTCACCCCCCTTCCTCCTAACCTTCCACCTCTCCCTTACTCTGCATTGATCAGTCCGTAGTGGATTAGCTGCAGATTGCGATGGCAGTCTGACCCCGGCTGGCCCTGAACAAGCCCTGCTGGCTAATTGAAAGACAGCGCACTGGTTTGCAGGATTAGAGGCCGCTCTGCTCTGCCTGGCCCATTACTACACACACACACACACACACACACACACACACACACACACACAAATAAACACGCCGACACACACAAACACACAGCGAAATGGGCGGTTTATTGAGGTTTTTGGAAGTGTCAGGCCAGAAGGGAATAGCTCGCAGAGAGAAATGAGAAATGTGACTAAGCCCTCGACACAAATCGGATGTTGTGTGTGTGTGTGTGTGAGTGTGTGTGTGTGTGTGTGTCTCTGTAGAGTGCAAGGCCGTTTGTGTCTGCATCCATGCACTGTATCATCTGCTTATGTAAGTACTTGTGTGAGTCTCTGCGCGTATTCACGAGTGTGTGTCTGTACCTGTGTGTGGGAATGAACTGCATTAATTTTTTTTTAAAAAAGCGTCCGAGCAGTAGCAGGAGCACAGAGGTAATCATGGACTGCTCCCTTGCTGAGCTTCAGCTGCAGGTAACACAACTAACATCTGACCCTGTGAGCCCAGCGAAGAATGAGCCGGTGCACGGATCCAATCCCTGAATGTGTATATAATGAATAAATGTGTGTGTGCAGAGGCATATATGAGACGTAAGTACAGTGTGTGTTTGAGCATGTCAAATGCACGATGGCCATTTGTGCATAATAAAACCACAGATGTATGAACAGAGCGCACAGTTCATATTTGATGTATGTAATGTGCAGTCCTTCTGTACGTGTGTAGTGAACTATTGCATGTAATTCTGCCTGGAGCCAGACAGCTGAAGAAGTTCAGGATTGGATGGCGGACTCAGAAAACCACAACTACTGAAAAGAGAGAAGCAAGAACTGGAAAGAAGCCCAGAGGAGGTGAATACAGTACACGACGAGTGTATGTGATGCGCATGCTCGCTCCTGCATTCACGGGTCACCCACACGCTGTCTCTCCACTGATTGAAACCAGCAGTGCTCGAGCTCGACTCCATCAATGAGCTCACCGTTCTCTTCTGACTGCAGCAGCAAAATCTTGAAATCTTGACTGCAACAACTCGCACGGGCCCTTAACGTAAAATATTTAGGCAAGGAACGCAGAGAAACAAGTACCTCTCTTTAAAATATTTAGGCTATATACCACGCAACACTCAACCCCCTGCTCCTATTCCAACTCTGCTGGCTATGTATCAATAATGCATTATTTTTCGACAAGATGGATAAATTTCAAAGTGGAGGCTGGGTTTGTTTGATGGGAAGCCGAACACACCGCAGAGCAGTTTGGTAAGTTTTTGAACTGGAAATCACCGTGGCTGAACCTTCAGCGGATCCTTTAAAAATGACACCTCTGTCGAGGACGAGGGTGATTTTTAAAGCTCATTTGCAATAAAAAACAATTGATAACAGCGCTGTTCTACACACGCATTAACCAACAAAGGCCTCTTAGAGGTCACTCCAGTGCTCACAGTGAAATACTGCAATGCCATGAACCGATATTTTATTCTGACTTTCAAAACTAGTTATTAACTGCCAGCAGAGTCCAGCAATATCAATTTAACCAAACACAAAATTCAATAAAAAAAACTCCAAAAACAATATTTTGAAACAGTGCAGATCTCTCTTCTTCAGGGCTGTCAGCTGACATTACAAAGATCTTTCAGATTTATTGAGCACCAACTGACATAAATGACATCACAGCAGCGTCGTATCTAAAAAGTAAGTTAGATTCATCTTAGAGGTGCAGTGTGTATGATTTAGGGAGCTCTATTTTCAGAATAAAGCAAACACAGACTATAATATTCACAACTATGTTTAGTGATAAGGATTATTACGTTTTTTATTGCTTGAAAATTTGTTTTTTAAATCTACAGTGGGAGCAGGTCCTCATTCATGGAGGCCGCCATGTCGAAACACATGTGTTTCTACAGTAGCCCAGAACAGACAAACTAAATACTGACTCTAGACTCAGCCTTTAAAGTGTTGTTTCTTTTTTTTACACTAGGTAGGCGAGGGTGATGTGAGGAGATTGCAATGCAGCAATGACACCACTAGATGCAACTAAATCCTACACACTAGACCTTTAAGTGACCCACTGAGACAGACATTTTTTTTCCCCTCTCATCTGATTTAAACCTTTTCTTGGTCTCAGCTGGTGGCCGATTTCGCCTCTTCCTCCTCTTTAAGTGTAAAAGATACTTCTTGATGAACAAAACGTGTAAATTCTTCAAGAGGAGAGGTGTTTTTTGTTTTGTGCCTGCTTGTGAAAGAAGCCCTCTGTTCTTACGGTCTCGCCACATTTGAGTTTAATTCTTTGTCGCCGCTACTGCGAGTGTCTTGAAGGACAAAAAAAGGGACAGCCGCCGGCTATGAATGTAACACCAGCATTTGGCTCACTTCCCAGAAAATAATCTAGCAATGAGACTTGGTAGAAATAACTAGACTTTATTCTGTGGAGCCAGCACGCTCCCTATTCCTTCGTTTTCACCTCTTGAACCCCATTTTTGTTCATTTTCCATTAATCAAAGGCCTAATCCCCTCTGTTAGTTCTGCTAATTTGTTCCTGTACCACACAGCCACTTTTCCAAATTCACAGCTATTATGTTCTATGGAAGTATTTTGTATTTTAAGCTAATTATAGGCCTAATCCTAATTAGGTGTCATTTATGTACACACACACACACATACAACAGGAAAATTCCCTGAATATCCACCTATTGGACTACTTCAGTTTGCTTTGCCTGCAGAGTCAGCGCTGAATCTCACATGGAAAAACTGTGAAACACGTTTGACTTTCAGCTCAGACAGTAGAAATACTGATGGAGAGGAGATGCAGCATTTAGGACAGCTTCTACACTCACACATGAACTGAACTGATGACCTTTCAATAATAAGACCTTCTCTCTCTATTCCTCCACTGATGGCGTGTCGCAGTACGTTGAAGGACAGGGTACTAAACTATGTACTGTAGATCACGTAATGTTAAAGAAAAGTCAAACACAACAAGTTTGCCCCTTAATCTGTGGCTGATAGTTTCAAAGCAGACTGATGATAACAACAGAACATTACACATTATTTTCAGATGACCGCACAGCTCTGATGTAGTCTTCACCTAAGCAACTACTTCCAGATGTTACTAGATGTAGCTTCTACTTGTTGGAGCAGTTAAGTGGTATTTATTCTCATTTCTGATTCAATACACAAAAGGTTTGCATTGAAACGGCACACGGCCCCAAAATAAGAATAAACATCACTTACATTTTAATTGCTAACATGTGGGATAGCCCACTCCCACCCATTCATTAAAACAATAACACTCCGCTGAGCCAAAACAGTCTCTGCCTTGCATCGGGCGGTAATTAGTCTCTGTGTTATATGTTTGTTTTTTTTTAATAACTGTAGGAAAAAGCAGATAATTGCACTTAGTGAAGTGTTGTAATTTACCAATTGTCTTAAAATTTTCTCTCTCGTCTCTTTCTCGTTCAGTTTGTGATTTCCTGTCACACACACACACACGGGATAAACCTGTTGCATTCAGCGCTGTACGAAAATTATAAGAACAAGAGACATGTCCTGAGGTCACGCTGCACTGATGTTTATTTAGGCGTTTATTTATTTTGGGAAAAATGGATCAACTCTTCTAGTTTGACTGACATCGAGGGGCAGATAAAGCGATCTGCAAACAGGTGAGTCAACACCATTTGCCATATATTTTTCTCAAACGTCGTACTGCTGTACTACAGGTTGCAAGTCGTATAAACGTAAGGAATCTAACAGATCATTTCACCGCTTTGTGATTGATAAACAACCCAAAAGACAATGTATAGTGGAACTTCAGGCCATATTTCAAGGTAAAACTTGCAAACAGCAAATGTTACCATACCGTTCGACAGAGTTACACAATACGCTCGGAAAGATGTGGATTAAATATGATATATGGATGCACGTCATGGACACATGCACTGAATGTTGTCAAGCTTGAAATATAACGTTAACTGTCTTTCTGTCTCTTCACCCAACCTCAGAAAACTGGTTTAAGTCAGTCATGTCATGTGACATTATGCTCGCAGGAACACATTTCTGTGTAACGTTCATACAGATTACATCCAACACAAATGTGTTCTACCACTTCAGCAGTGACTGATTTATGACTTTCCCATCGTATCATCAGCAGCATCACGTTAGACGGCCCGCCATGCGAGCACGGTGAATTATGAAACCGTTCACAACAATTTCAGCTCTCGTGTACGGCCCTCAATCATTTGCTAGCTCCCTAAATCCTCAGTCATCAAAACTTTAAGAAGCGCTGCATTGAAACAAGCTGTTAAAAATAGTCTCGGAATTACTGACAAACTGCAGCTGAAAAGAGGCTGACACGACGAAATACAGCATAAAGCTCCGCTCTACACAATCAGCCGAATCTCGTCATCGACCGCCGAAAAAGCACAAAACTGGAGATCCAGTGATTATTTTCCACCATTCCTCGACTAATGCAAACACCACAGCGTTTCCTCTGATTGCCCCGGGTCAGTCTCTTTCTGAGACACTGAACGAGCTCTAATTATAAACCACAAATACGCGCCAGTGGAAATGTTACAGATTTCTTTCTTTCTTCCCGAGTTCCGCGCTGGTGGCGGTAATCTGTTGACTCGACGGTCATCCTGCTGTGAGACAGATAGAGAAATAGGCTGAAGTTAACGCTGCCGGGCACCCTGTGATACCGAGGTGAGATATAAACCCCCCCCACCTCAAAGCTCTCCATGTGGACGGCTTCTCACACCCCCACCCCCGTATGCATTGGTGTGTATGTGTGTGTTTGTGTATTCCCTCCAGGTCTGTGTGTGTGATAAGCCGTAGCCTGGAGGCTCTCTCCTCAGCTCTTATCTCTCTGACAGACGTTACCCCTGCGTGGCCACGGCCCCAACAGTCGCACCGAGGGGGCAACGACGGAGCTTTTTCTCTGATTTCTGGAAGTTTCTATCAGATTTCTTCAGCTTTGTTTCTGATTGTCAGAGAGAAATGTTGTTTTCGTGCGCAGATCGAGCCCCCTCTCTGCGTCTCAGTTCTCAGTTTAGTGATATAAACTTCATTTCACTGTGGAAATGAAGCTCGTCTGGATGAAATGATTGTTTGTGCTGAGATTTGGATTCACCCGAGCTGTCAAAATAATACGACTGATAGCAGATCAGTAATTATACACTGAAAGTCACAATAAAATTAAAAAGAATTTCCACACTGTGGAAATGATATTTGGTATTATTAAAAGTGTCAAATCATATCTAATGACTGCAATTTACTTTCATTTTTTTCTATTAAAATCTGTTTTTATCTCCCGAGCTGATAGATTTAAAAGTCACAACTGATAATATTGTCCTCAAACTTTTCAACCATTGTCCACTTGTCTTGTTTGTGGTGACAAATTTCCAGCTCGGTGGACGATAAAGATTCATTTCATTCTCTTCTGTTTTGATCATCTACGGTAAAAAAGTAAGTAACACTTTTCATTGTGACAAACTGACAAAAAGTGTCACTGTTAATGTTGTCATAAATACAGCCCATCACAAGCCGTCTGCGTGCTGCTGGATTTAATTTACGTCTTTTCAGGAGCTGTCACATCTCCATGTTTCTATATTTCTGACACTTCAGCTATACACCTCCCTGCGTGGTGATTTTTAATCACACTTGTGAAAAGAAGACTCAGCTGAAAAGACATTTCCGAGTGATTCTTGCCTAAAAAAAAAAAAAGAGGACAGAATTCATACGGAACAACACGCTTGTTAAAAACCGCACACAGACACGGCACGCTGCGTTGTAGCGACGCTCGAACGGCACTGTGCTTTTGCAGCTTCGTGGGACAAGAGCCGGCAAACACCTTTGATAGATCACAGATGTATGTGTGCGAGTCGAACACAGGTAATAATAAGGTAACAACACAGAAACAGCACGGCATCCATGTTTCGCCAACAAATATTGCACCACTAATTAATCCTGTGAGGAAATCTTGTGAGCATACAGAGAATTTTCTCACCAAAATATTTGTTAATATTCAATTAATGGAACACCACCATTAATGTTTGTCATCTCATGTCTACAAAACTCCATCAAACTGAGCCGAAAATAAACTCAACATCCACACCTCCCACGTCTACGTCAAGGAGGGCATGTTGTGGTTTTTTTCATGCATTACACACAGTCAGATGCTACAGTTTTGTGGCCCGGGGCTCAAACTAGAGGAAACTAAATCAGCTCCATCACGACGTGAAGATTAGATTGGATCGGACTGGTAGTCTAAACAGGCGGCCTTTTCCTGTCTGTTACTGTAGCAACAAATCATACTACAATATATACAGGAAGCCCCCGAAGAGCTGCAGGGATGAAGTAGTTAGCTATGGGTTTATGTCTGTACTTTACATGCATGTGGGAGTGATTTAAT
Organism: Sciaenops ocellatus; assembly: GCA_033000465.1. Taxonomy (NCBI): domain Eukaryota; kingdom Metazoa; phylum Chordata; class Actinopteri; family Sciaenidae; genus Sciaenops; species Sciaenops ocellatus. Next base: position 22,182,398 of record CP136873.1, read on the forward strand.
GAGAATGAATTTCATATAGGTGGCTCCACCTGTTTGTACAAGCAGAATTTGATTCCTGTAGCAAATAACTTGTTACCAACGAAACTGTAAGAACCAGAACATTATTCTGATTACTCTGCATCCTGAAGTGTGCATTTCTATCAAGCATGTAAATGTCTGTTTGCTACATTCTATGTAATACCACATGATAAAGTGTCCTGATATAAAAAAATAACAGACCACGGGCGGCAGAACTCGAAGACATCATCATGCTTGTGCCACTAACTAAAGGTGGGGTGGGGGGTAAACCAGGTAGGTTGTGTTCAAGATTCAAAGGTTTCATTCATCAAGTGCTGATTCGATATGCCGTCCACCAGCCCACCAGGGTTTTGTCTCCGTAGATTGTGCAGAGGTTCACCATCCTGACCCCTGAAACCCCACGAGCACGTCTCTGTCACGTCCTGCACGTGACTTCAAACCTCACCGGGAACGTTTCAGAAGCGTTCAGCCCGCCAGACTTTATTTACTTGCTCAGATTTGGTCATTTTCCTGGTTTATATGCTTCTACATGTGTAAATATGCTACGTAGTTCATTTGTTTCGCTTTTGTCTGTTTTTACGACCGGCAGTGTGCACGGGGTATTTTATTTTGAAAATCTGCCCGACTCTCTGTGCTGTTTCTGTGTCTGGCTTCCTGTCAGCTCGAGGTGCTCTGTCGGACGGGCTGCTCTGCTTCTTCTGGGACGCTTCTGAACCAGACCGCGGTGGAGCTGGTGAGGTTTGAAACATTGACTAGAACGGCTGCGTATCGCTGCGGCGACCGCACCACATTGCACCCGGTGGAATTTGGTGATAGTATATGGAGGAAAGAAGCTTTATCTATCCAAACTTCTTGAACACTTCATTTAGTTTGGTTTGTTTCATTCATTTTTAAATCAGTTTAAATCATAATTAATTTTAAGTGTTATTATTTGTTAACACAGCACGGAGAATCTGTAATTTAATATGCAGCACCCTGCACGCTCATTTAGAAAGGTGGCTGATGTTCGTGGTCGTATTACTTTAATGGACATGTGCCAGCCAATCAGAAAAGAGCATTCTCTAATTACTTTATCAAATTTTTGGAGTAATGTATTGAGTTATACCGATACAACTTTTCCACTATGACTCAGACCTTGTCTGTGTGTATCTGTGTACTGTGTGTGTGTTTCATGCAGAGGTTAGCTCAGGGTTCATGTCAGTGCCAGCGTTTCCCCCCCACGGCTAGATCATCTGATTATTTTATGCACAGAGCTGCATGGACCAATTTGTCCATGTGTGCACGTGTGAAACACTGTGTGTGTGTGTGTGTGTGTGTGTGTGTGTGTGTGTGTGTGTGCGCTTCTGCAAAGTGAGTATGCGTCTTTCCAGTGGACAGCTATCTTGCATGCCGCAGGCAATCCAGGAAATGCTTCTCCACTGGTCCCCCTCCCTCAGATGTGACTGTGTGTATGAGAGCGTGTATGTGTATGTGTGTGTATGTGTGTGTGTTTGTGTTTGAACAGCAACAACAGCCCCCAGCCCCAGTGCCAGCTGGACTCCCCCATGAAAGGACTGGATGTGAGGGTGGGGGGAGAGGGATAGAGTGATGGGCAGAGGGGTAGAGGACAGAGGGGGTCACAGCCTCCTGCCAATTCGCTCTTTTAAACCGCACCAGAAGTTATTGGAGTTTTTAGAGGACTTTCCTGCCGCTCTCCTCCTGCTGCTACCTCTCTTTGAGCCTCTCCACTGCTCTCCCCCCTCTCCACCCCTCCAACACTCGCCTTTATCTCAGTTTTCAGCCCTTCTGCAATCTCTCTGTTTTTTTTTTCAGCGGCCCACTCCATCTCATACCCCCCCCTCCCATCATCCACTCCAATCATTTTTTTCCTGCCAGCATCCTCCACCTCTCTCTTCCTGTGAACGGTGTGCTGGGCAGATCCAGCTGGCACCGTGGCAACCAAGCAAGCCATGCATAGCTGGCATCATGTGCATGTGAATGGATGGGAGTTCAGGGTGGCGTTGAGTGTGTGTGTGTGTGTGTGTGTGTGTGTGTGTGTGTGTGTGTACTGGTTAAAAGGGGGTGCTGTGCACGTTTTACTTCCGTCAGCAAAACACTTAAGAACAAAATCTCCAGCTGTCTTACAGTAGCATTTATGGCTGAGAGCTCAGGATACAGGAGAGAGAGATGGACTGTGTGTGTGTGCATGTCTATTTGGTTTCCCAAAAAAAATCCAATCCAGGCTCTTCTGTCATCTCGTCTCCCTTCCCACTGCCTCCTGACTGACCTCTTTCCCCTCACCTCCACCCCTCTCCTCTAAGTTGCGGCCCCGGTGGAGGCTGAGAAGAAAAGAAGATGACACGTGACGGCTGTTTGACGGCGGCAGAAAAAAAAGCCAGACATCACGGTGCTTTCATCTACCATTTAACAGAACAGAGAGGAGCCGTTAACAGTTCTCAGCAGGGAAATTAGCAGAGAGTGTTGGGCCCATGTACACAAAGTGCCGGGGTATTAACTGTTATACCATTGAGAGCCCGGGCCTTCTGCGCCTGACAGTTTAGATCTCACGCTGCGAGGCTGGAACTGGCTTCTATCAAGCGGTTTGCTCATGATGCAAAAGCAGGATCGCTCTGATCAGAAGACATGGTGTCTGTTGGTTTAACTTGAAGGCAATGTGTTAACATAAGATGCAATCAGTGAAACTTTTAGAGTGTGGCGGTGATGACTTCCACGCTAGCTGCACTCCAAATTACAAACGCTGTAATCAGCCACAGTCAGAACAAACGAACGCCCGCGCGCTGACCTTTGATATTGTCAGTGTGCTTGGTAAAGGGGTCAATCGGGGCCAACTCATAATGGTCTACTTCCTCAACCAAAGCTGTGTCATGGGCTGAACTAATTGGCTTAATACTTGTGTACTCGTGTGGTGCTGCAGAGAAAGCACCATCTTGAAATGTGTTCAGCTCCAAGTACTCTCTCCGTACAAGTTTGTTCATTGTGGAACCAATTATAGGAAACGCAATGCACCAAGGTTAGTGAGGCTTTTGTTGGTCTACATGAGAAGATATGGCATTTAGTCACGCTGATTGGAAGATCGCATTGTTCAGCTCGGCATGGGTATCCCGGCCATATGGAAGAAGAGACAAACAAACACACTTCGTTTCATTTCAAGCGTAAAATGTCAAGTTGGTTCATAAATACAGTTGTTAGTGTTTAGTTTGCTGAATTCGATAAAAACTTGAAGAACTTCTCAGTCAGGCATCATCGTGTTTAGGTCAGAAGATATATGATTAATTTGTTCAGCAGCTTTACTGCTTTCATTAGTAACTCGTGTTGCTAAATGAGCCGTTCAGCCATGTCTATAATCGTTCTTAGAAAGGTGCATCAAATGATGCAGTTGTTTTTTGAACCATTCACCAGCGGCAGACCGGCCATCTGGAGTGTTGGGAGTTTTCCCAGTGAGGCTGGCTTCACATTTGGGCCAATGCAGAAGAAAAAGATTCAAAATAGTCATCGGGCTTCGGATGATGTGATGACGACTGGCCCACGGGCAGCGAGCTGCTGGCCCAATTCACTTTGAGGGGAGGCCATCATTCTAGGTCATCAACCACCCCACTGTCACCACAATGCACGTTTGTGACGCTCATAGGTGTTAACGTGCTCTTGACAGGGTTCATTTCAACACTCTATGGTGTGCTCATTAAGTCCCTTAAAAAAATGTTTATGTTTATGAAGCGGCATGTGAAATTCACTACATAATTTGTAGCACGTGTCCCCAGAAGCGCTAAATATTTGACCATGAGGTGCAGCGGTTGATGCTTTAGAGGGTTTGCAGGTCAAGACTCACCTGTGATGCCTTTTATGTGAAGATGAATGTTCAGTCTGTTGCTATTGTAACATAAAAAATATATAATTTTAATTAAATATTTTAATATTCTTCATATTAAATGATGAAGCAATTCTTGGCAACAATGATCTCCCAAAATTGATTTTAAACTAGTTTATTGGGTTTTGATGAGCTCGTCTGATTCAAAAGTCCACGGCCATTTTTCATTGTCCAGCAGCCTCCGTGCGCTGCTCCCCGTTAGATTTCGCATTGATTTGAACATTTTATTGCTCACTTTTAATGGCCTCGCTCCTACAGCTGTGATTTATTGACTCGGTGTGTCCCCTCTCGACCATTGAGATCTACGGATGTTGGCCATGCTGATGACTCCCAGGTCACAGCTTGTGACAAAGGGTGATCGGAGGTTTTCGGCTATTAGCCTCACACTGTGGAACTCCTGCTGAACTCAGACACACAAAGTCTCTGGCTTCTTTTAAATCTCCGCTTAACATTTAGAAATGTTTGATATATTTCTATTTATAGAGTTTTTATTCCTATTCATTTATTATCTATTGTCCCTACTCACTCTTTGCTCACGTTCTTTGGCTTTATTCCCATTTCATCTCCCTGGTCTGCTTTTATTTCTTTTTGTAAAGCACTTTGTAACACTGAAAAATGGTGTGTGAATACAGCTTCTTCTTCTTCTTCTTCTTTTTATTCTCACCATAAAAGAAGTTGGCCTTCCCACCTTGACACAGACTTGAGTTAAAGTCGACAATGAGGTATCCTGTTCGCAAAAGCTAGTATTTTCCAAGCTGATATTTTGTGTTTTTGTATCATATTAATGCTGAAATAAAACATTTTTTTAAGTCGCAAGCACACAAAGTGATGATTTCAACAAACATGGCGGAGTGGTTGATGAGGAGGTCGTGAACAAATACAGGTCACAGCTCGGATTCACATGATAGCCAAATGTCACAGTCAAAAGTCAGTGAGTAATGCACCAAGTCGCTCTGCTGCTGCTCTCATGGGAAATCACTTTGGATGAGTGTGTAAGCTAAAACGCTAAAACAAAAGCATGCTGCCATCTGCCAGCGAACGCCTCGCCAGCCTCACTCTGGCACGAACCTTCTATAAGTAAACGTGTTAAAGTGAGAGATTAAGTCACTACGTTACTTTATACCCATCTAGTTATTTTACTGTGGCGCAGAGCACGAGCACCAAGGACACATTTAACACAGACGAGGATGAATCACAAAGTCTGGGTTTGATCTCAGGTACTTGGAAAGATAAAACATTTGTGTGTGTGTGTGTGTGTGTGTGTGTGTATGTGTAGGTGAGTGTGAGTCCTCAGAAGTGCTCAAAGTATGTGTGTGTACTTTGGGAGTAATGTGTGGACTCTGGGAGATTTTACATGTGTCTGTAAAGGATTTCAGTGTGTTTGGCTTACGTGTGTGTGTGTGTGTGTGTGTGTGTGTGTGTGCTGGGAGGAGAAAGAGTACCCTCCATGATACTTTGAGTCAGTCACAATGCTACGCTTCCAGCAAGAACAGTAGCAGCTTAGCCACTTCTGAACCTCCCACACATCCCACCCAACACACCGCCTGGCTACAAAGCATCTTTGTTCTCAGAGGAGACAATTCAAATCTCCAGCTCCGATTTCCCACGGATTTTTCTAAATGTAGCTTTCTCTCTGTCTTTGGTAAAAGAGTCGAAGTTTTTTTTTGTTTTTTTTTTGTAGTTGTAAAGCTCACAACATGGTGATTATTCAAACTAATCCCTGAAAAAAAGAATGGTAGAAGTAGGGAGGAAAGCATTTTGACCAGTGAAGCAGGCAATGTGGAGCGCAACGCTGTGGGAACACACACACACACACACACACACACACACACACACACACACACACACACACACACACACACACAGTGATAAAAAAAGACACTCTAACAGGTTTAGAGGCTTGACCGCTGATGTGCAGTGAGGCATTTCAGCATGCCGACATGTTCCTGGGTTCTTGTGTGTGCTTTGCTTTGTGTGTGTGGGTGTATGAGTGTTTGTGTGAGGAGTGTGTTGTGTGTTGGATCAATGCGCGAAAGCATCAGAGGGCAAGAGGAAAAGACACACACACACACACACACACACACAAAAAACCACCCTGATCGAACACCGTGGCAACAGCAGCCGAATCACCGGACAAGCAGATGTCAAAAGTCAAAACCCAGCAGAAAGATCAAGAGTGCATGCAGACACGACCCTCATACTCAGGCAGAAGTGGAGATTCAAAGGTAGGAGAGGAAAGAAAAGAACAAAAAAAAAGATCGAGCACATGGAGTGCTCATGCTTAGATGTTAGTTGTTATGTAAAAGAAATAGTGGGTGCAAAGTTAAAACAAAAAGGAAGAAGGGAAAGGAAAACAAACCCGGGCAAACTGGCTCACACCAACTTGAACCCCTTTGGAAGAATATAGAAACCCTCCAACAACCCCGACACCGTCGCGTCCACCGCAGGGCCAAAAAAAACTGCAAACAAGGGCCTGCTCTCAGACTCATAAACCACAATTCACATTTAATTGACGTCCAGCAGAGCGACAGTTTCCTGGTCGCAGCGCGCCCGTATAGGCTCCTGTTTCATGAGAGTGGTTTTCGATCTGAAGTTATAAACATTTCGACTTGGCCCTTGTCCTGCAATTTTGGCCCTGCTGTGGGGAAAGGGTCAATCAAAAGCCTCCGCTGCCGCGCCTTGCTGAAAACAGGCCAGCGAGGAGGAAAACATGAAAAAAAATCCAATGTGAAGATTGAGAAAGACAGCATCCCCTGCAGCTCTCAGATCAGCCCTGATCCCAGCATGTGTGTGTGTGACATGGAGATTTATGTTTGTGTGCATGCATGTGTGCAAGTGTATCTCTGTGTGGCCTATATGTGCATGCAAATGTCGTGTACTGTACATGTATGCGTACATCTGTGCATGGGATAATGTGTGAAGTAGCATCAGCTAAGTAGTGTGACTCACAGCGAGTGTGTGTGTGTGTGTGTGTGTGTGTGTGTGTGTGTGTGTGTGTGTGTGTGTGCAGGCAGTGATTCATGCTGCTTGAGAAAATTGTCCTGTTGTGTTTGATGGGATGTTGTTCTGTAGCACCTGTGTGTGTTCATCATATTTGCAGGTAAATATACACGCATCTCTACTTTACTCTATGTTGTGTGAGTCTGTGCACGCTTCCACACACGCACAGCAAGTGTGTGTGTGTGTGTGTGTGTGTGTGTGTGTGTGTGTGTGTGTGTGTGTGTGTGTATTGTCTGCGCTTTGATTGACTCACCGATGACGATGGTGGTGATCTGGTGCCTGCTGGCCCCGTGCTTGTTCTTGGCCTCGCAGATGAAAGTGGTGTTGACGGCGTCGTCCACTTTCCTCACCGTCAGCTTGTTGCCGTCCACCATCACCGTGTCTGGCAAAGAACCGGACGCCCTGGAGAGAAGGGAGTGGGAGGGAAAAGGGGGGAAGGAATATAAATGGATAGAGAGGTGGTGAAGAGGAGGTTTGGTGAGATGAAAAAGGAAAAAGAGAAACGAGGAATGGAACGTGGTGAGCAAGAGAAATGAGGGATAAGAGAAGAAACAAATAAGATGGAGCAGAGGGAGGGAGGAAAAAATGTAAGAAAAAATCAGTTTGAATATGTTTTGAGATATGGGATAAAACAAGATGAAGCAAAAGAAAATCAAAAAGACAAATCGATGAGAGAGAGTGAGAGAAAAATGAGAAAAAAAACAAGGACGGGAAAAGATGTAAAAAAATCAAGTAAAAAGAGACGGTTTGTGTCTGCAATATTCAAAGACAGCACTGATGTGAGAAAAATCACAGACATGTGAACAGCCGTTCTGTCTCCCTGCTCACACACACAATACAGCACGCCATCTGTCCATCAATACGAGACGTTAAGAGCATTTGTGTTTATCAAGAAATTGCTGAGAAATTATCATTAAAGGAACGAGTGTTATGCACACTTCTGTCGTGATTATAGCAACAATTAGAAACTCAGAGGGAGGTGGAGGGAGACGGGGCGACTGCACAGATGGATGGAGGATGGAGGGTGGAAGGTGGAGGGGGATACTTACGCGGTCCAGGTGATCGTGGTGGGCGCAGGGTTGGCGTTGGTCAAGCAGACGAGCACGGCGTCCGAACGGCCGACGTACCAGTTGTTGTCATAGCCCTCGATGGATACAGAGGGGGGGTCTGAAAGAGAAGAGGGAGAAGAGAGAGTGGATAAGGTTCACAAAGAGATCATGATCTGGTTTGATTCCCAGAAGAGCCGACCCAAAATCCAGGGCACGAGTTAGCTAGTTACTAATTAGCGAACCCGCTGGTTTTAGGGTTGTAAAGTTGGAGATGAGGGTACCAGAAATAACACAGACACACAGAAGTCACAGGATAATTTCACAATGCTAACAACGCAGTTTTAACTTCATCAACTTTGTTTCAATAAAATGTTTTTCTTCCAGTTGGATCTAAATACTCTAATACTCATGACCCTCAGTCGTTTTTGCAGTCAGTGGAGAAAATTAGAGCTGAAGCGTTGTCAAACTAACTCTGCGCCACTTGTTGGAGTTGTAAAACTGAAAAAAAATTTAAAAACATGGTGCCATAGTAGTGAAATTCATCCAAAACTGACCCAGTGTCAAAAAGTGAATTCATCTAAGCTGCAGTTTGTGTTATCAGTTCTCTCAACAGTGTAATCTTCAGCTTCCACCTGCTGTTAGCTGAACACGTAACAGAATTTTAAACTCGGTGATCGGATGTTTCTGACTAAAAGCTTCCTTGGGAGTGTGTTTTTTTACACTCAGCCATGTAACTTTGACTTTTTAATCAAAAGAATGAACCACATTTTTTTCAGCACAGTTGTTGCAGCACAGGAGAATTTCAAACCCGTTCAAACCTTGGAGGAGCTCCAACTGACACTGTCAGTTTATCTGCATACGCTGAAATCAGATTGAATGTTTCATAATTTGATTCGTCCAACAAAGAAAGAAACAAACTGCAAAAAATAAATGAGTGCTTGCCAGGACTGAGCTATATGTTCAACATTAATAACAATGTTAATATGGTATGTAAATGTAATGACTGTTCAACCAGTGTTGTAGTCATGACCAAGACCAGACAGTATATAGCTTATTTAGGTAGCTAACATGAAGCTAATATTCTCCAAAGCTCTTTTGGGTCAGAGCAGTCTGTTCTTGGTTATTGAGAGCAATTTAAGTTTAACAACATGAAGTGTCTTCTGCAGGACAGTGTGACTGAGGAGGACCAATCATATTCTGCTGAGCTGCTTTATAAAAATAGTTTGAGTTTGATTTGTTGGAGGAACTTTGCAGCTGTTGGTTCGTGGTCTTGTGGTTAAACCTCGACCAGTCCTCTCTTTAGTTTTCTGTGCCACACAGGTGTTTGCTCTAAAACTACAAACTGTAAAATAACGTTTGTAAAATAAACTTAATAAAAAATAAATAATTAATTAGTTAATAAATAAACGGCATTGCTCCACTGGAAAGTAAAAGTGTCCGAGACAAGACTGAATAAAAATGCAGTCGATTCCATGCAGAGACAGAGACTTTCATAAAGAATAACAGTGTTATACATTATATGAAACAAAATACCGTCACGTCTTAAAAACAACCCATACAAAACTAAACTTTAATTTACCATTTCCTTGAACTCCTTTATTTGTGTTCAGGGATGGATCGTATCATCTTGATTCTAGCTCACATAAAACAGAAATAATAAGTTTCTAGGTGAGTCAAGGCAGTTAGGCTTTCATAACTGAAAAATAAGACTCTTTAAAGGCATTTCATAATTAAAAATGAGTATTATTAAGACATTTTCTAGCTTTTAATTTAAAAAATCTAATTCAAAACCTTTTAAACTTTTGTAAGGATCCCTTTGACAGCCCGCTAACTAGCTAGGACAACTAATGTCTAGTTTTCAGCCACTCAGTGCAGGATTCTGTGTTTTCAACATTGTTAGGTCTCAAGATTCTCTCCCTAAATGAAAGGGCTATGTGAACAGTGTGCTGTAAGACAGAGTTAGAGGATTGACGACAAACAGGATGACTGTGTGACAAAAAAACGGGACGTCCTGTGATGTGTGGCAGCTCTGCTGTAGTAAAAAATGTCACAAATGCGGCAAAGAAAACTTTTCTACCTTAAAGAGCTTTCCCCCCAGAAATCAAGGCCGCTCTTGTAACAGGAGGATGAAAAAAATCAGTAAGAGTCTTACGTTGAAGCGAAGGCGACGTGTGTAGGAAGTTAAAACGGGCAGAACAGAAAAAGCTTAGCTCTGTTTGCCTTCACTGTTTTCATGTTAAAAATCTAAAGACAGACTGAAAAAGAAAGAGGGGGAGAGAGAGAGACAGAGAGAGGAGTGTGAGGAGAAGACAGTATGTCAGAGCAGTAAGAGGAAGAAGCAGCAGGACAGGAGGCCAAGTACAGTATGTGGTGTGACGTGTGTGTAGTGTGTGTGTGTGTGTGTTCCTCCTAGAGAGCGCTGACCTATAAAAGATGATCTGAGTTACACAGCAGACAAGAGATATGATCCCTCACACCGTCACTAAACTAACACACACACCACAAGGAGTGGCAGTGTGTACGTGTGGGCACTCTGGTATTTCTGTCTTTGTGAGGACCGATTCTGAGCAAGAGGACATGATGCGGGCGGAGCTGAGGAGGGCTGAATGAAGCCTGGTTACTTAAACAAGCCACCTGTGACGCGCCCCACCTGTCAATCACAGCCTACACGCTCTTAATTTTGCATAACATTAAGCCTTAATATAATTTGAACAGGTGAGTTGTATAAAAATTCACCCTCAGTACAGTTGTCATGAACGGGGAAATCAGCTATAGAGACCAAAACTGTTTTTTGTACCAGGCTGTAAACATGTTTATTTCTGCTGTGAAGTTGGACATTTTAACATGGGGACTTATGGAGACTGACTCACTTCTGGAGCCAGCCTCAAGTGGACGTTTAAGGAACTGCAGTTTTTGGCACGTTGCCTTCACTTCACAGCCACTGCAGCTGCAGCTTGATATAAACATGTTTACAGCTTTATATATGGTCTACCTGGTACAGTCAGTCTAATTATGTAATCATTTGAATTACTGAATGGATCTTTTATGTATTTAACCTTCTGTTTTTTTTTTAACATCCTGTTTGTCTCTTTGTAAAGTTACTTTGACAGGCACATGTAGAAGGATTTCTCACGTGTTCTTTATTCCTCATTATTTCGTGCATCACCTCGAGAGGCGGTTTGATGTTGCGTGCACGTCGTCTGAGGCTGAATCTCTTCCATCCTTGCAGTAAATATCAGCGAGGTCACAAAGTTGAGACAACGCTCTCGGCATCCCTAAATCTCTATAAAGCCACACTGAACCTGTCTAATATTTTAATCCCATGTAAATTAGACAAAGAATCTAATGGATTATATGAAAGAAATGTGTGTGTGTGCAAATGTGTATGAAAACTTGAAAAATCCCAAAAAGATGTAAAGACACGAGTGCCAACACTTTGTGTCCTGGCTTAGCTTTAAGATTGGGCGTTAACACAGGCATCCATTTTGTCTTCGTGTTCCTCACATTGTGCATAATTACAGAATCTGGATTCATTTGTCACAATCTGCTTGGAAATTAAGGAGAAGCGGTGGTGAACACAAAGATCTTGAAGGATGCTACAATTAATGAAGTGCATACCGCCCTGCTGGCAAGTGGCTAATCACCAAATAACAAAAATGAGACGTAGATGCAGTTATTCGCTGCTGAATCACTTGGACCAGCTAACTGAAGACTGTGTGGCAAAAAAAATATGCTTGGTGAATGAAGGTTTAAAACAACTTTAGCCAAGGTGCAGATGGTTTTAGGGGTTTTAAACCATCACAAAATTCACCTAGAGGGAAGTCCCAGCTGCTGTGTGCATACCTGCCCTCATAATTTGGTGGTGACTCATTTACATCATGTTCCTAAACTTGTTCGAGGTGGTTACATACAGTACTCTACTATACTGCATGTACGTGGGCCTTTACACAGCCATCTGATGCAGAAACGTTGGCTTTTACAACAAATTAACAATACGGTTTATTGTGTTCCTGTATTACACCCACAGTGTTTAAACTACGCAAATAAAATGAAAATGTGTTTTCAGATGTAACAGCAAGCCCACCAGATGTTTTTGTTATTTGGATCATTAGAGAAGTGACTTGGATCGCGGTGTGTGTGTAGAAAAGTGCTGCACAATAACATATTAAAGCATCATCTTCTCATCATCGCTGTCTCACAGCTCGGATATAAATGTGGGCTGATCGTTTTATATTTGGCAATGTGTGTAATGTCTATAGATGAGTGGTGAAGGGTGTGCAGGTGACTGCCAAAATAAAGGCCTAAAGGCTCTGGCAAGGCAACACTCTGTGACTGAACTTGGCAGATGGCACTTTTGGTCCAGCCAAGTTATTTGTATCTTTAGTTGGACCCATGACACATGATCGTAAAAGTCTCCCTGGAGCGATGCATAATTTATCGTTGATGTTCAAGCAGACATTACTATGAGAACAGAAGTACAAGTCTTATAGTGTGCGTGTGTTTTCTTCCTTACATTCCACAGACAGCTTGAGAGGGTAAACCCACGGCCGCTCCTGCGTCCTCTGGTCGACCATGCAGGTCAGTTCCCTGTCGTTATCCGCCGGCGTGGGAACCAGCCGATACTCGCTGCGCACAGTCACCGTGCCGTCCGGTCCGTTCGTGTTGGTGGTTGAGTGGTTGCCTCCGAATAACGGCATCCACCTGATGGTGGCTGCTGGTTTGCCGTCCGCCGCCTCGCACTGGGCCACCACCACCGACTTGGAGCCAGCCTGGACAGTCACAACGCTGGCTGAGTTCTTGGGCTTGGCTAGGGGGCAGAGAAAGGAAAGAAGGACACATGAGAACATTTAAGATGTAGAGAAATAGGGAAGTTAAAGCCAGACAGGGAAAAGAGAGTGAGACAGAGATGATAGGAATTGAGACAGGACGCAAAGGGTGAAGGGAGGGGGAGCACAGAACAAAGAAAAATGTCAGCAGAAGAAGAAAGATGAAAAAAATAAAGGGAGGTGAAAGAAAGGAGACATCAAAAGTGATGGTGAGGAGGGAGGAGGGCAGCGAAAGAGCACAGGAGGAGGTTCAATTGGTTTGTTGTGCATACACACCATGGTGTCATACTGTACCTGTAATGAAACTGTAGTGTGACCTCAGGCCACTCAACATGACAGAGACAGAAAGAGAAAGTACAGCCAGATCCTTAAAAAGTCTTACAGTAGCTAAATTTAAGGCATAAGAGAGATATGTTTTTTCATGCTTTAATGACAGCTGCTATGCTTTTAAAATGATCGTGTGAAAATCTTGCAAATCAAAACGTTTCAGGGGAAAAACAGCCTCATTTTGTCTCTGAAACAGGTTCTGAGTGAGCTTCATCATCCGTTTTTTTGCAGGTAGTCCCCCATTTGAAGTGAAACATCAAACATACCAGCAGTTAGGAGGCCTTCACATTCTAACAGTCGTATGCAAAGCATTGCTTTTCCTTCTCCCGTCACATTAGCTTTGTTAAATGAAGCTGGGCTCGTTGTACAAAGTGGCAATGTTCCGTGATAATGTCCGCCCTCTGAGACACGATCAATCAGTCTGTAAATGTCAGTGAATTTTTTTATTTCGTGATGTCAAGTGTCGTCACACCCACCGTTAAACATGTGTTCTACGTATTGTGAGGGGTGATTCAGTAAATTTCCCCTAAATGCCCTTCAGTGCTGTCAGTCAGTCTTATGTGTGTGTACGGAGACAGTAATGGACATACTGGAATTGAATGATTGTACTTATTAAGAAAAAGTCAGGAAATTATTGAAAACACATTTCTTTCGCCTGCTGGTTTATTGAAGCGACTGTCAGCGGAGAGATTGGTTTGACTTTGTGTTATTTGGTGGATTTATTTCTACTAAACACATCACGAAAGTCGTCCATGCTCACTGATTCTGAGGACACATTACTTGCCTAAGTATATTTTTATAGTTTTAAGGCCTCATTACACCGGCAGCAAATGTTTCGCGTCAAGTTCGACCTGCGAATGCAAACCAGCAGCATCCTGACAGTGGTGACCTTTAAGGAAACAGAGAACCACATGGTCGAAATTGGAGAAAACAATCATAAATTAGAAGCAGTGTTGCACCATCCGCTCTTATGTTGCTTTCCCACAGGATAGTCCGGGGGACTCGGTTCGATTGGACGGGGAATGCAGAAAAATTTCACACCTTCATTTGGTTTACTTTCACACTGCGCACACTGAAAGCGGACCAAACCGCCTGGACAACATCATGCAGTTACAACAGCTGCTCGTTTGGTGGGCGGCATTGCCCAAAACAAGCACTGACTAGGAAGGGAAAAATAGCACCATGAAGAAGAAAACCCGGCTCATTGATTGGCTTTCTGATCTTTGGTTCACTGAATAGTCTGTTTGCTTTCCCACTGTAAGCGAACCGCACCAGGGTTCACTTGCAAAGTGGACCCAGACTCACGTTTTCAGGCGGACCAGAGTTCGCTTGTTTGGTCCGCACCAGAATTCAGACGAGCTTTCACACCTGCCCAAAGAACCGGACCATCCGAGGAAACGAAGTCAGGAGCTGGTGTGAAAGCGCCCTTATTTAACCTTCTGTCTTAGTATAAACGGCTAAACAATAGAGCAACGTTTGTTGACAGATATGAGACAGAAATCAAAGGAAACCCTTCTTTTGAATAATCTGTGTCAACATGTTGCCCCACAATCTGACATTGACACCCACTTAAAGCTGTGATTGGCAAGCTGTGCGGAGGTGACAGGGGAGGCCTTGAACTTCTTTATCTGACTCTTTATTTATTCTTCACACAGCTATTTCTGTCACTTTTCATGTGAACAACCGAGTGAAACATTATAAACGTCTTTCAGGAGAGGCTGTCTGAACATTGTCTCTCCTTGCTTCCTGTGCTGTGGTCAGATCACATGTTGTTCAGACACTTCTTTTCTAGTAAAAACATATTTAACAAAGACCGTAAAGTTCCTATTACTACTAAATCTCGATAAGTCAGATATTGACATATCACTACCTTGCTGGCTTTGTTCCAGCATCCAGTGGTGGGTTTGTCAGTCTTCTGAGATGATTATGTAACAGAGGCTGGTAGGACAGGATCCTGTGTATTTGCTTTAGTGAACACTGATTAAGAATTCCCTTCCTCCTTTAATTTCCTGTCATTATTCTTTATGTCAATTGCAAGTCGTAGTCATTAGTTATGTTTATTTGTGCACAGTGGATGATTGTGTCAACTTTATTTTAATTGGCTTCAAGGTTGGTCTTTAATCTAAATCCAGGAAGCATTAAAAAGATCTTAAAATTCTTACATGTCGTCTGAAGGTATCCGGAGACTGGAGATGACACAAAGAGCAAGAATAGACATGAAGAGCTGAGACTAACAAAGACAAGATGAGAGAGTTGAGACATGAAGGAGAGAGGACACAAACAAAGAGGGCGACAGAGGAGGTGAAATGGACATGAACGAAAAGGAGAAGAGAGTAAGAGCGTCAGAGAAGGGTTCGGATTGATCTGCGCGTTTTAACAAGTCAGGAGTGTCCATGTCTGATGTGTTTCGTGACATTGCATCCAATTGAGCCGGCTGCTACTCTTCACATTGGTCTGAGGCATTCTGAGTACAGAGTAATTAGGAAGCAAGCGGGAAGCCATGCTAACGGAGCCGAATAAACACTTCAACCCCCTGCAAGCCCGCCCCCACCCTCATGTGGCGGTATCAACAGGCTCGATGCCAGAGACTGACAGGGAGACAGGAAAATGTATTACAGTAATGTTTCCAAACACTGTTAACGGCATGAGGTGTGTTTGGTTTATGAAACGGGCGAGCTTAAAAGGTGAATGTATTCCTGTAGAAGTCATATTCACCACATGCTTTCATAATAAGTATTCAAATTTCATTTTGATGAGTGTTTAGCCAAGGTTCGTGGTTTTTAGAACAGAAGTATGGCAGTTACAAACTTTTCAAACACACCCACTCACATTTGTAGATTAGAATATGGAGACATGATTTTAAATATCCATTATGGGTCATTTGCTTGCCCTCCTTCAGAGACAGACATTTGCTGTGACAAACTGCCCCTATAGCTGTAGGGACTCTTCAGCAAGGCAAATGTTTGGCCTAACTTGAACCCGAGTCTTCTCTAAAACGGTATTTCTTTTTCACCTTGGCAGCATTTACAGAACAAGGTCTGTTACTGGAAGATTGCCAGTTTGAATCATAAACAAGTTGGGAGTATCTGCCAAGTGTGAAGATTTGTAACTGTGTGAAAACCGACTGTTGCTGAATTAAGGTGGCGTTCACACAGGACAGCTGACATCTGTCATAGTCACAGAGTTTGTGTTGAAACCAACCAGACACCCAGAAATCTAATTAGTGAAGCCCAGTACTGACCCACATTAATACTTACATTTGGCTCACATTCTGCCATGCAATAACGGTGATGAAGTCAATGCAATCTGGCTGCAAGGACAACAACTTAACCTTGATATTGTGCAGAACTGGGCCAGACCCCCGCTACAGTGCCTTTTGAAGACACCAGCTCTAAACCAGATTACAAGCACTTTGTTGCACTTGGCCCAGTACCCAAAACGCTGAACATATCTTACATGTGGCTGGTCAGAGAGGAGCCATTTTTGGACCAAGCCCCCCCCTTGCCATTGCCTCAACTGACCCATTTACATCCTCAAATCAACCAAATTTGACCCAGAACCATCTCCTATCTGGGTTGTGTTGCTGTATGTGGCTCTTGAAACCATTTGAAGCAATCTGTGCAAAGTTTAGAGGCTAATGAAGTCCATTAGAACATCACCTTTTGTCTGTCTCTCTACATCATAGTTGGCAATATGATGGTTGATCCACCTCTGTGGTCCAGATTGGGAAATCTCAACAACTAATGGATGGATTGCCATCGAATTCAAAGTCCCCAGAGGACAGAGTCTACTGACTTTTGTTGACTAATTCTTTTTCTAATGAAATGTCTGGGCAACTAGTTTGATACAAACATTCCCTGAGCATTCATCTAATGTAATCATATATGCATGTATAATGGATATGGTAAACAATTTTACCTGTCACACATCAGCTGGTTACCATTGTCACTGTGAGCATGTTGGCATGAACGTTTACCTCAAGGCACTGCTGTGCCTAATTATAGCCTCACAGAGTTGTACCAGCATGGCTGAAGCATTCACGTGGATTCAGGCAGACGGCAGACAGGCAGGACAACACCTTCTGGCATCTCCATATTACCTACCTGATAGTCCACACATCTCTGTACTGACTGTCTGCCATGTGTCGGCTTTTCTTGGAATAACTCAGTTGGATATCAAACTTTGATCATATAATTCAGGGTGTTAATGCACCAAAATTATTAGCATCTTTTGTCCAGATTGCCCAAGTGTGAGTATTTAAACTGACCTGTGTTCTCTGCCGGCCTCACCTAGGTTTACTGTCCTGCTGTCATCCACTGAAATCATATCCAGTTTGCAGTCTACCATCTTCCTGAATCTATGTGAATACAACATTAGTCTTGCTTGTGACCTTTGACATGTTGCTTATTGTCTGTCAATGTCATCCATCAACACATCTCCCTGTATTTTGTCTGTTTCCCCAGAGACAGAAAGTAAACACCTCGATTTGACCTTTAGAGCTCTAGAGTTTGGAACTCTATACTTGAAGTCCATTGGTTCAGGTGCAACATCGAAACAAACTGAATCCTCCATATTGCCTTCATCAACTACAATTTGTCACCAGTGATGAGCTGGTTTTTAACATGAAGTACCAGTGCCTGTAGAGCAGGTATATTTGGATTCAGCAGCACTGACTAGTGGCACATATCAGTGTTTCCTCCTCCCTGTCCAAACATGGATGTATTCACTGCTGCATCCTGATGAAGGCGGCCAAGTGAAGTATTTTTTTCCTACTTTGCTGCATACATTAGCCAAAAATCAATAAAGGCTTCTGGATCTTGTTAAATTTTTTTGGAATTTGCGTCTCAGCAGCTGCCCAGGTTTGTAAACATCTTCTCTCAGCTCGACACACTGCTGCTGAATATTTCCAGACATTGTTGGGAAAAAAAAGAAACATCTGTTTGGCTCTCTATGTCTCCTCAACTGTTAACAATACATGAATATTCAAGGAACACAGGAATAGTTTATACTGCAATTATTGTGTTGTGTGTGTTGTTTTGACAACTCATTATTGGCTGCTAGAAATGTTGACAAAATGCATTAATTTAAGCTTGAGACTAATTTAGATAATTTAAGCTTGAGAACACCAACTAAGTGCCTAAAATGTAGAAAAAAAACAAACAAGAAATGAAGAATAATTTCCAAAAGTCACTCGTTATGCAAAAACACATCATTTTGACTTGTAAATGCTTTTT
The DNA here is from genome assembly GCA_033000465.1 of Sciaenops ocellatus. Taxonomy (NCBI): domain Eukaryota; kingdom Metazoa; phylum Chordata; class Actinopteri; family Sciaenidae; genus Sciaenops; species Sciaenops ocellatus. The sequence goes on from CP136873.1 coordinate 22,200,717, forward strand.
CAGGCTCGCCTCTGAACACAGATACAAAAACACCTCGAGGCCTCCATTTCAAGAGTCGTCATGCTGCTGCATTTAACTCCTATTTGAGGGCAAATGTAAGCTCAAAGGCATTCTTCTTTTCTTCCTTTTTTTCACCTTCCTCCATCTGTTATCAACAGCTCAACAATACAAAGAATGGTGGATGCTGTGCAATTCACCACAGCTGTTGGTACATAGGAACACTTGTTATTGTAGTTTTGGTATATCTGCTGACTGACACATTTTCAGTGTGTTCAACTTGTTTTGTCATCTTATCCAGCCATAAACGTCTTCCCTACGCCAATAGAGATGCCAATAACTCTGGAAATAAAGATGTTTCAATTGAATTGAAAGATATGGTTTTGGAAAGCTGACCAATAAATATGCTGAACTAATACCGGCCTGAGTAGGCCATCTGGACTGGGACCTAAAATGCACACACCTCCCTGTTAGGCCAAAATGGGATTACTTTGTCTGTTTTTTCTGTTTAACCTATATTCATCCTGGGAAGGTTTGCTTCGCACACATAATTTCTTAAGAGCAAGACCCCATTTCTCACTCTTACACGTCTTCTCACCTGGGACCTGCCCGGTTCAACCACATTCTTACTGCTGTTGGCCACCGAGCAGCTGACTGGAGCTATCGGGGTCATAATGGTTTAATACGAGCGCCTGGATGGCAGATGTTGAGGAAGAGGAGAGCATAAACATATTTCTATGTTCAGTTCACTGGAATCAATGCAGCAGCCAAGAATATGTAAAAGTTTGCTGAGATGCAGAGTTGCCCCTGAGGTAAAAAAAAAGTCTCATTAGCTAAAATAAAACATGATAAATCCTGTTAATCCTTAATGCCAAATTAAATAAAAATTTAAAAAAAAATCGGTAGCAGTACTAAATTTTCTCATTCATTAAGAACGTGACATTGTAGACACTGAAAGACTGAGTTTGCTAACAAGGTTGCTAAAGATTGAGAACGACTGACTTAGATTAGGAGGGTGGCTCGTCCAATTAGCTAGTTCAAATAGCTAACAAGACCCTGTTTGACCAAATCTGTGACATGCAAGCTGCAATCTGCAACATGAGATCATTTAAATTCAACAGACAGCACACAAACGATCAATGTGTGAGCCTGCAGGACTAGAAAATGTATCCACAAATTGCAAGAGATATTAATAATGTGTGTAGACGGACCTCTAAATAAAATTGTTAATGGATTAATGGTGGATCATGTACGTGATTAATCGTCTGTATCTTTAATAAGTGACACTATATTGTCATTTTTCTAGATGGCGCATAAATACTTGAAAGTATAAATAGAACAGAGAATGTATTCAGGACAGCGCTCGTGCCTTAACTGCATTTCAATGTAGTGTGCAGATTTCCAGTCTTTATTTTATTGCCGGTCTGTTGCCTTTTCCATTGAGCCTCCCTAATGTTACTTCGCCAGAAAAAGAAAAAACTCTTTGACTCCACCCCTGAGTCATTTCTAGCTGAGAGAAATGTTTTCACACACTCCACTTCACTACACCACTTATTCACTCTGTTGATCCGTGGACTCCAGCCAGTGACCCTGCAATCTGCAGTCCACTCCTCTAACCTCTGGACTCTCACAGTCTCTTCAAATTCAAAACAATGAGGACAATTTTTCACTCTGAGGGCTTAAAAACACTTCGAACAGGCTACTGATCTACTAGACTCTCCCTCACCTGCAATTGTGTTTCTGTCCTGCTGGCTACACTCTATCCAATAAGGTGCAATATAATTGGCTACCATTCATTCCGTATGGTCCCCCCATCCAAGATGATACGATATCATTCACTGCCAAGTGAGTGATTCTTTATTCACACCCCAGTAAGTGGTAATAAGATTGGCTAACGGTGGCGCTGTATCCAATAAGTTATAATACAATTGGCTGTCAGGATTATGTATTCATACTTAAATAAGTTGTGATATGATTTGGGTGCTGGTGGCTCTATATCCAATAAGATGTAATATGATTGGCTGCCAGCAGTTGTGGATTCAATAAGATCTAATGCGATTGGCTCATATGGATTCTATATCCAATAAGGTAAAATATGACTGTCTTCGAGTGACTTTGAGGCACTCAGTTCTCCAGAATGTGTCCCGGAGAGCTTGGCACCGCTGCGTCTCCAGACAAAAGGCGAGTCAGTGAGCTTTCCAGCAGGTATTTCCCAGTCTACCTCTGCTTTGTGCCAGCAGCAGCAGCAGTTTAGAAGGCTTAGCCCACATCCATCTGCAAGCCGGCCAGAATATCTCACCGTGTTTTCTCTGCAATACAGCCAAGTTCTCCATCTCCCGTGTGCTCGGGTTCTCTGTGAGAGAAGCTTCCAGAGTGGATTTTGTATTGTTGTGTGAAGGTTTACTTAGAAAAACTACCGGGGAAAAAATATCATTGGCCCAGCTGGGGTGAATACAAAAGGAATTGTAAAACACTTCTTTGAATGAACCATACTGGCTGCAATAACTAGGGTAGCAGAGCAGGGATTTCTGGCACAGATTCACCTACTTTCAAGGTGCATGGAGAAGGGAAAAAGTCTGAAGAGGTCAAAACTCCAGCAATACTTAGTTGTATGAAAAAAAACAACTTTTTTGACAGACCAACGTGTTTTGGCTTCACGCTAATCATTTCCTGCTTATTGTGCACCATCTCCACAGCGACCTAAAGGCAGGAAAGGAATCCCTGGGCTCCTGGCACCGCTTCCAATCCAACTTTCTTTTGATGCTTTCTTTGATTGCACTGGGACCAAATGAATATAATGTAAAGAAATTTGACTCTATTTGCGTAAGAAAAGGAAAATAGGGGAGGCAAACCTCCCACGTCTCACCCTGACAAACAAAACTGATATGATAAACAGGAAAAGAAGCACCAGGCGGATCGCATTAAACTGCATGGAATATGAATTCAGTAAATGCAGCGTTTTTAGTTCAAAGTGCATCATCTAAGATCGTCCCTTGAGCCTGCCTTTATGATTGGAGCTCTGTATGTATGAGGTCTTTATTGTACAAGCACTGACGCCATGAGCCATGTACTATAAGCACAGTAAAGGGAACTATTGTTATTCAAATTCCTGCACGAAGCCTCCTCAGCGCCGTTAACTGCGAGGAGAAAGACACCAGGCATCCGAGTCCTTTGTAAGCGGAGTGCAAACGGGGGGACATGTGGGTGGATGAATAACACCAGCTGTCTCCGATTACAAACAGGATGCGTCAGCTGCTAACAGCAACTAAACATCCACTCAGTTTCATAAAATCAAGACAGTGAGGTAACTTTGAGCATCTCTCCAGATTTCACATTCTGGGCTGTAATCGCTAAAAGTGTTTGCAGTGGTTCAGCTTGTTGATATGTGGGAATTAAACGACGCGAGAGAATAGCTAAAAAAAAGCTAGCAGGTGTCTGTAGTATCCTACGTCACGCTAATTACATATTACACCACTTATTATCTAATTAAAGCAGGGCTTTTAGAGGGCTGACATTGTAGGTGTCAAATGAAATCAAGACAACTGTGCCACCAAACATCCCCCATCACTCCCCCCTAGTACCACCACCACACCTGGTTGAGTTTTTTGTCCATAGATTCTCAACACAGGGCAAATATCTGTGTACGAACTGTATGAATGAATAGTGTCAGTGTTCCAGCAATATAAAAAAAACACATCAATGAAACATTCTGAGACATACTTTTGCCAAAAAAAAAATACTGATTGAGCAACATGAAAAAAATGACATTAATGGATCCGGGGTGTATCCCGCCTCTTGTTCAGTGCCAGCTGGGATTGGTTCCAGCCCTTTGTGATCCTGACAAGCAAAAATGGATCGATGGAAGTTTTGGAACTAAAAATCCCATAATTTGGAGGCTTTGGAGAATGTATACAGGAAATATAATATCATAACATATCCATTGAGTCAGTGAGTTAGCTGTGGACTCATTCCATTTTCAAAACCTGGCACCATTATAGGTATGCTGAACAAGCTTTTCTCTGGTTGGCAGGCAAGTCTGGAGTTATGTCGTGTCTTTTTTATGATTTATCTATCTGTAATACGTCTGTGCGTTTAGTTCTGATGAAAACTGCAGCAATCGGCGCTGAGGGTCTTGACTGCCTCCATGAGCTGCGTGTCACCGTCACCCATGGGGGCCTAATCATCAGGCCAAACTACAATAAGTAACTTCCTGTTGTTTTCAGAACATTGCATGTGCTTTCACTTCATACAGACTCTTTGCTTCACGCCCCTCCCCACGCTCCCCCTCTCAATTAGAGTTGATATACTGTTGATATATTCATCTTTTTTTATGTGGCTGTGATCAAAACATGTAGTGTTAGCATGCTTTATTTGATGTGAGTACATCAGTCCAGAAGTCAGAAGTCATTGCATCCCACAGCTACTGACATTACATGCACATGAATAGTCTATAATGAGAATACTGTTTAGTCAAAGCAAACTCAACTCTGATTAAACAGAAAGTGTTAAAATATGTCACATAAAAGTTGACCCTGATGATGGCTCGCGTACAAAGATGACAACTCAGTGACGAGTGACTGTGGCAAAGGCAAATATCTGCAGAGCATCTGTTAAACTGCTTTCACACAGAACCACTCGTAATAATACAATGTTGTAAGTCAACAAAGTCAACAGCCAAATGGACGCTCACTTGTTACCTCTCGATCGAACCGAGCCAAATCACTCACTCACTCACTAAACTGACCCAGCCGTCAGATAAATTCACATTACCTCCAGTTATTGTTTGAAAATGACGAAAAAGTGAGCATAATCTTCCAAAATCTCCTACCACCTGTTGATCATTCATGCAACTACTGTAACTCGCTCTACCTAGGCATATTTTAGGCTACCAGTTCTCATCTGCAATTCAAAATACAGCAGCCCGGAAACTAACAAGGTCCAAGAAACGAGCCCACGTCACCCCTGTTCTGGTATCCTTACACTGGCTTCCTGTTCACTTCAGTCTCAAGCTCAAAAACATGTTAGCTCAAGGTTGGCTGATGTCTGGAATGAAGATTTTCAGTTTATCTTATATTTCAGACTGCCTGCTGATCAAATCACAACAACACATTCATTTAAATGAACAGTGTGTATATGTATATATAATTGATAATAATTAATTAATAATATATATATATATATATATATATATATATATATATATATATATATATATATATATATATATATATATATATATATATATATATATATATATATACACACACACATATATAAAGGCTGGATCTTTCTCACCCATCTTTCTTGTTTTTTAGTCTGCAACTAACCAAGATACACCCTGAGAATACTCGTCAAATACTTTAAATTGCCTCTTCTTAGGCTGTGGGTCCGATGGGATCCTCTTTTATAGAAAGAAGTGATAAGCAGATGGCTGGGGAGGCGCTTGTCAAGGCTGATGTAGCAGAACAGCTTTCCAAGGCCTGTTTGAAGCATGGTCCTCTTTTGCAAAAAAAAAAAAGAGGAATAATGTGTACCTCTGGTGCTCTAACCCTTTATAAAACCTGAAAAGCTCTTAGTTGTATCTAAAATATAGAGCATATAATGTTACATAGACACATTATGTCTCTACTCACCGAGCATGATGAGGGTGGTTGTCCCTTGTTCGTTTCCAGAAGGATAAGTGGCGTACTCGCAGGTATAGCGACCGGCGTCGGACATTTTTAGGTTAGAAATCCTAATGGACGGGTTCTCCAGACTGTTGTGGAGGAAGACAACCCGGTCTTTGAAGGACAAGTTGGGGAAACTCTGACCGTAGATAGGGTGATATACAGCGATGTTGTCCCTCTGGCCATCGATGGGTTCCCATATCCAAGACACCTGGTTAGAACAGATTGTGTGAAAAGCAATCATTTAAGAACAACTTCTTCTTCTTCTTCTTCTTCTTCTGTGCAGAAGTATTTTTCAATTTAAAGCTAAACTAATAAGATTTTTGAACAGAAGGGGAAGTAAACAGGAACTATAATGTTGTGGTTTATAACTTGAGCTTTGTTTTTAGCCTATATTTCTTTTCTTTTTGGAAAAGCGGTACCATTCATTTTATTTCATTTCATTCTGACTCTGAACACTCAGCATTCAGCGTAGACTGCATTGTGAGTCAAAGGACTGAGATTTTTTCTAGATTGTGGCAATTGGGCTCTAAAGTCTATGTAAAATAAAAATAAATACATGTTCTGAGTTTATCAGACCAAAAACCATCCAGCTAAATTTGAATGTTTAAAAATATCAAGAAGTTTATGAAATTAGGTGTCAGAATAAGGTAAATATGAGCAGTACTCTCAGCTCCAGGACTGTGGGGGATTATGCTCAGGGTGACCTCAACGCATCATCAAGCCACCTTTTAGGACCACCCACAAAATCCTGGACTGAAAACTGGTGAAAAACTGTTTTAACTTCTAACTCCACATTTCAGTAATATACCGTTCAAAGTCTTTTCAGATATTCAGCTTCACTATTTTCCAACAAATTTAATATATTTTGAAAGAAATCTCGGAATTGCCTCTACACAGTCTTTAACACTTTAATAGCCTCCATGAACTGCCACTGTAAGAGCCACAGGTCCAACTGCTGACCTTGATGAGTAAACCAAATCATACACTGAGCTACAAAAACTTGTTTTCAGAGCACTGGCATGTCCTCCTGTCCTTTATACTCACATTTAATTAGCAGAACCCCCCCAAAAAACAAGTTTCAATTATTTAACAATTATTTTTGACATTTCTCTGCACAAGAACTAAAATCTGCGCTGTTGTATCTTCACCAAAACCTGAAATAATTTAGCAAAATGTCAAACTCAATTAAACCTATCTGCATAAGGAGCCAATAATCTATAACAAAATGAAAGAGGTCTCTCAGACTCGCAAACACTCTCTCAGGCATCCGACTGTCATTTGACGGAGAGTCATCTCACAGGCGTTTTCTCTCAAGTTTTCTGATATGTGAAAGATATTGATATCTGCTGAGTCTGTATGAGACTCTACCGCAAGGGAGAATACTGTGATGTTATCAAATTGATTTTCTTTTCTCTTCAGTTTTCAAAGTGACAGCGTTAAATACAAACTGCTGGCTAAAGTGGTAGACCAGGAAGGAGAGGGAATAAAGTTCATCAATACACATTTAGCAAACATCTATTAAATTTATGACAGCTAGAGAAAAGAGAGACAGAGAAAGCAGGCAGGGTTGAAGGTTGAAGAGGAAGATGGATTGTAACCCAGATGTCAGCGCAAATTAGCGGATGAAACTCCCTCGTTAGCAGCAGATTGTGGAGAAAATATGATAGAGGGCAATTTAAACCTGTCTGCAATTTCAGTTTTTGTATGCGAACAAATTGCTTATTGATTCCGTCCACGACACAGAAGGGGAACAGATCACACCAGGATCAAATTGAAGCAGCAAGCAGCTCATAGCTTTTTTTGCTTTAGCCTACTTGGTGTGTGATAGTGCATCAGAACAGTTCAGTTGGTTTCGAATAAGTTGTCATCTGGGATTTGATAAAATAAATTGACTTCCAAATAGTCACAAGTTCTCATTTATTTCCCCTCTCCTCTCTCCATCATTTAAGATCAAGTTCAAATAGAACGAGCTGTGTGAAAGTTAGAGAGCATAGTGTTGTTAGAAAGGCACCTTAGGAATGTTATTTCCCCTGTCCTCGTGTTGGTGCTAAGCTAAACTCATCCAGACCAAACACTGGAACATAAACAACATTAATATTTAAGAATTTTCGAAAGTTAGGTGTTTCCTCGTGCTGATCAGCTAACCTCTGGACTGCTGCATGCTTTACACTAAGTGTCAGATTGTAAACAGCACCATCATCAACAACTGCATCTGGCAAATTGTAGAAACAACACATCCATTATTCCTCTGTAAAGCGTACTTGGCCTTAACTGTTTACCCCTGCTTCCATGTTTGTGCTAGGCTAAGCCAAACACTCACAGACACCTCTCCTGCGTACAGTCACTGCGCCCACATATAGTCAACAACTCTATTATGCAAATGTTCTGCTTGTCAAGCCACAATAGTCTAAAGTTACTCTCGAATTAAGTGCCAATCTTCAATGACTTTCAGGTAAATCTGCAAAAAAGAAATGCAAATGAACGGGCGCCTCCATCTATTACCGTTATGTGAATATTAGGCGTTTGGCATTGAGATGATCCATAATCATTAACGTACTGCAGAGGAAGAGGGATGAAGGTAACTAAATGAAAGCCTGTCAAACCTTAAATGTCTTCGCAGATCCTCCCGTAGCTCCGTACAGATGTCTTCAGTGGATGTTTAATTCATGTACATCTTGATTTATTGGAAATAATTTGGTTTCATCACTTTTTGGCACTTTTGCTTTTAATCTATATACCAACTTTTTCACCCAGTCAAACTTTTTTTTGCAATGTTTAATCATATTTTTGGATTTTCCACCATTTCCAATCTGATTTTTGACTGTATAGGACCATGAGCTGTTTCCTCATGCTTTAAGTGTCCAGAGTATTCCTTTAACTCGGTGGTTCTCAAACTGTGGGGCAGTCCCTACTGTTGTTTTAGAGCCACTGCAGGTGGGGCAAGGTGGAAAATATGGAGTGATATTAAGTTGAATGAACGTGACTTATGTTGGGAAAATAAACAAACCATGCTGTCCCGCTGACCTTAATTTCACAAAAATTCTTCTGAAGTGTGCCAGAAAAAGTTTGAGAAGGACTGCCATGACAAAACAGCATTTCTTTGTTAGAGCGTCCATGTTTTTGTCTGCTCAGAGAGAACCAGTCGTCTCTTTATATCTCATTCCCATGTCAATCTTCCTCTGACATCTTGAGCTTTAGTGCTCCCAAAGCTCCTAAAAACACAACGTTGTGCTCCATCTTCCTACCTGTGTGAGTTTGGTCCGGCCTGCTCCGTCAATGAACTGGCAGCGGAGATCAACAGACTCTGTGGGATACGCCTCCAGCTCCTCGTCGACTCTCACTTTCTGAGCCCTGATACCTGGAGGCAGACGAGAAAGGAAGACAAAGAGGGAGATTATGCATCATCCACAAAACCAATATTGTTTGAATAATTGAACATGTTTGTTTGTGTTGAAACTAAAAGAGGAACTCGAACAAACAGAGGCTCAGACGATTGAGAAGATTGAGAAAGAGAGAGAGAGAGGGCGAGCACTCTGGTAGCATTGGAGCATTAGAAGTATTTCATTATGAATCTGGTGTTATTTAAATGAAACTGCGGTGATTGATGTTTTTCCCTCCCACTCATTTTGTTTTTGTCAGAAGGGAAGATCGACCCTCTTAATGTGTCGTAGGCGAATTAAAAACAAGGTTAGAGAAAAGAATCAAGAACACACAGAGAGAAAGACAATGAGAGGGAATTAAAAAAAGAGAGACAGACAAGTTCATTCAAGACAAAGAAAGAAAAAAAACATTTGAATCATGAGTCTTTGATAACGAGCCTCAGGCAGAGCCTCAGCCAACTTCCTGCGGCTAGGCCCTCCTCATTACAGTAAAAGCTTGTCGATCAGGAGGCATCGCTAGGGGGCGAGCCTTTAGGAACACCACAGCAGCTCGAGCACCTCTTCTCTTAATCTGTTTGAAATTCAGTGGAAGGCGCCGAGCATGAATAACAGTGTTGAGAGAGCAGGGCCGGTCAGCGGGGCCAGCACAGGTTCACCGAAAAACAAGCCGAGAGAGCTGCCCCATCCGTTCCAACTTAAACAGAGATGAAAGGAGGATGGTTAGAGCCACGGACTATCTCAACACCGTGCAGTCGCTGACCTGCAGGCTGTTTCAGAATACTGAGTTTAAATTGGACGAGCGGAACAGCTTTTCTTAACATTCGCCTTTTATTCTGTATATCATCTGACTCAACTGTGTGCAGTAGTAGCAGTCTGTGAGTCACTGAGGCCCAAATTCATGTGCTGCAAGCTTCTTTTGAACCTACACTTTCTCTTTTTACCTTTTTGTGAGAAAACTGTCACTGTGCAGCTGTGATACCTTCTTTTTTTTCCCCCCCCAAAACAAGAATCACCGATTCTGTCAGGTCTCTGCGTTCAAATGCACTCGGCAGGAGAGCCATGCTTCCACTGAATTTCCGATGGATTTGACAAATAAAACTGATGTAGCAGAAAATGCATCTGAGGCTTTTCGACTGAAACTTCTAACTAGTTTGCATTTGAGAGCAGCAGGAAACTCTGAGCGTGACAAATTCTGCCAAACAACAAGGATTACAAAAGCACACCTAATACAGTTTGGTTTTTAAAGTGCACGGAAGCCTCGTCGTGTTGTGTACCACCTTGTGAAAAATGTGTTCATTAAAAGCACTTCAGCGGCTGACATGAATTGTCCCTGCCTCTTAGCGATGGCTCTTTTTATTTGGATTAGTTGTAAACAAGCAGCTCTCAACCAGCGAGACAAACTGCTGTAGTTGTGCCTTGTTAAAAAAAAAGAAAAGAAAGAAATATATAAATCTACATTTGCTGTATTACATTTCTTGAAATGAATGAACTTTAATGAACTTGTAAATCCTTGTAATCATGAGAGGGAGAAAAAGACAAATTGACTCAAACAGAATAAGTAAGAAAAACAAAAAAAGAAGAACTTGTAATCCTCCATTAATGCAATCCAGTCCAACTCCGGCCGCTCTGCAACGTGTTGTGCAAATTCCATATCCAATCATACGAGGCTTCGAGTGGCATTTTAAAAGTCTTTGATTGTTCATGCTCTGGAATCAAGTCATTTTGTGACAATGAGCCTCATCATCAAATCTCTTGATGCTCACTTGAGTAACCTCAACATATAATGATGCTTTGCTTAGTTTTTTTTTCTCCACTTGGCCTGCTCTTTTAACTGCTCTCTGCCGCCTGGCATTCACACAGTGATCCAGACCCCTGCCATGAACCCCCCCGCTGACCCGGGGATCAAATCCTACTGAGGTCTTTTCTCCTCCATCTCCCCTTTGCTCGCTGCCCTCTCAGCCAGCCTCTGCGCCTGTAAAGATAAAATTCTTGCGGGGCGCTTGCCTCTACTCTCTCTACACAAGAAAAAAAAAGGGGCTAAGCACTTGCTAACCACTAGCTAGCCCCGGGTGGTTCCAGTGAAAAAAGCCTCTTAGTGTGTGTGAAGGATTGATTAGGACAATATGTTACATGCCACAGAATGGAGGTGAATGGGCGAGCTGGTGCTTAGCCTGCAAATCAGCTGTAAAACACAGTCACACTAACAAAGAGTGTAAATTGTGTGTGTGCGTGTGTGTGTGTGCTGCAGGGGGTGTTGGGTTGTTTGGGATTTACAGCATGCTTGCATCCACGTGTCCGCCCATGTGTGCAGAAATGAATTTTGTGTGTGAAGGCATATGTATGCTTAACGTTGTGTGTGTGTGGTCACGGTACATCTGTGTGTGTGTGCATTAAATCAGAGCATCTCGTTGTAATGTGAGTGCATATGAGACTGACTCAGTCATTGAACCACAGTCTCTACCCTGAGGGAGACAATGGGCTGTCAAACCAGTTACCCATTCCCACTGTACGACCCAACACACACACACACACGACAGACATGCACACACACGCAAAACATGCAGACGAGTTTTTCCATAGCGTGAACAAACAAGAAGAGCAGCAATAAACCAAGAGTTAATCTCAGTGTCTGTCATTTGCTTCTCCTCCCATCACATTCTTATTTATTTTTTTCTTCTCTCATGCACAAACAGATTAATTTCCCCTAATTAAACACATCAACACACAACTCTCACTATTCATGAAGAAGCTGAAATACAAACACACACACACACACACACACACACACACACACACACACACACACACACACACACCAGACAGCCTCACCAAAGTCATGAATCACACAAACCTTTGGATTATTCATAGTGGTCAATGAAATCTCTTCAGTGACGCAGGAGAAAGTAATAAAGACAGAGAGAGAGGGAGGAAGACAGGGGTGATGGAGGAAGATAAAGGAGGTAGTTTCACACAGAGAGAGAAGTCAAGAAGAAGTGTGAAAGGAGCCCAAGGAAGATGAAGATGGAAGAAAAATGTATGGTGAAGGATAAGTGCAGCAGAATAGAAGAGCAGCACAGGAAGAAGGTTTCAAAATGTAAAGTGACTGAAGGAATTAAATGACTAAAGCAGAGCGAAGGGAGGCGATGGAGCTGCAGAGGCAGACTGAAGGGGAAAGAGGAGGAAGGACTGAAAAGGCAGAAAGAAGAAGAGGCCGCAGAATAGGAGAAGTTTGAAAATGGCCAAAAAGAGATCTGAGAAAAAGGTAAAACATGGAAGAAGTGAAAGGAAAGGTGCAGAGAGCACAATATCAAATCAGAAATAATTCATTTCCTCTGTCTGACTCCAATAAAAAGACCCGTGGAGACCGAGCTGACTGGCTAAAAGACGAGATGAGCAAAAAAAGATGAAGAAAGTCTCTTTTCTTACACTTCATACTGACCCACATGACTGCCCCGCTTGCAAAACATTGCCTCTTGTGGGCATTTAGCTGGGTGTTTTTGAGGGTCAAACATCAGAGCAGTCACTTAGATGTTTCTTTTTAATTTCATCATTTGGTTCATCTGACTTTTGCACAACAGACTATCATGTGCACACCTGGAAAACATAATCTGGAATTTATACTTTACTTGAGCTGTAGGGAGCTTGCTAGTTATCTGTTCCGGTGTGACTGCATAAATATGCCAGCAAACTAGCATGATTTCAGCCCACTTGGATTCTCAGTTTACTCCTCATATGGATGTAGAATGGGTTTACCGAGTTGCAATAGCAGAAATATAGTTCTAGAGCAGCATCTACCACGCTAGAGACTAAAAGTCAACCCTAATCCCTAAATCCCACCGGGTATGGCTGTGACGCATTCCAGCTATGCCGTGGCCGTCGGAGCTTTTCGTGGCCATTCGAGACAATGATTATGATTCCACGAGAAGCGCAGCAGCACGTTTCAGAGGCGTCACTTGATCCGTTTAAATGAATTTTGTATTTATGTTCCCCACTAAAGAACAGTATCTTTCTTTTTTTTCGCTAGAGGAGGACACAGTTCATCCAGGTTTTCAGTCATCAAGAAAGTTCAGAAATGTTCCTGACAGGATCTTAAAAGAGATAAATGGGAGACGTTTTAAAAATGAATCTAGATGCTAACAGTGATTTCACAGACAGAGAAGGCACATAAAACGTAGTTCAATGACGAGACAATATTAACACCTGAACTTCCACAGTCAAGTCCACCTGAATATTTCCCCCGCACACACTTTCAGTTGTGACAAACAATCATTGGAGGCAAACTTTGTGCCCTTTAAAATCACATGTAATTGCTGAATGTGGTTATGCTCTTTATATTTCCATAGGAGCGTTTCACATAAACTCGTCCTGCCATCAGGGAAATTGGTGTCAATGCACCGCTATGACTCTTATCTTTTCAGTCCTTTCCATTATTTGCTTGCAACCCTAATAATCACACAATTCGCAGCTTATTCGACTGTTGCACTCAGTGACAGTCGCAGCGGATTGAAGCATCAGCTAAACGTAAATGGAAAGTCAAAGAGGGGAGGCGGTTAAATGAATGGCCACACTCTGCTTCCTTCCCAATGCACCAGAGAGATGAATCACAGTTAATTGACATTTAGAGGCTTGTGGCATTTGCCTGTTTATGTGGAGCTTTCCCATGTAGACAGGCACGCAGCAGGAGCGTGAGGAATATGCTGATGGGATACACACTCATCCACATTAACATCCAAATCACATACTTATAGAGAGCAGTGAACCACAGCTGCTTTTTTTTTTTTTTATTTGTCAGACCGTCATAATGTCAGTGACGTCAGCTTTAATTTGTTTGATTACCAAACGCAAAAGCTAAAGGTGCTGCATGGAGAATTATTTATGTGTGATGAATCTAATTCAGAAAGTTATTCATTTACTTCAGAGACGGTGTGAATATATCAGACTAGACGATAGGAAGCTTCTGTCACATGGCACTGTCACTATTTGTCCATGGTGAAGTTCATAATTAGATATATTTCTTGTTGAACATGATGGCAGGTATTGGACAGGTTATTTACGTCCAGTGACATGTCATCAGGTGCTCGTTAATAACAAAAATATAATTATTATTTTGATGTAAGATGTCTCGTCTCGTCTGTCTCTATGAATCAGGGGGAGTCAATTCTGATTTCAGGAGGTCCGGATAGAGAAAATTTGCTCACGTTCAGGTTCTGCAGCATCATCACGTTTAAGTTGCATTATAATTTAGTTATATATTACAATTCTTTTATACATATTGAAGCAGCATTGTCATTGTATCAACATCTGCACTGTGTGAAGTCAACGGCTCAAATCAAACAAAGAAAGCTAGAATTCAACGTCATGGCAACGATATTTATTTTCAGTGACACTCTGGACTCTGGAGAGCTACATATAATAATAAATGATGAATCTAATGAATAAGAAAAGTCAAAGCGAAAAATTTGACATTCAACTGAGAATTAAAAATAAAAAGTACTTTCATAATAATAATAATAATAAGTTATTGGCTGACTTGGCTGCAATCTTCTGGATTAAAAGTCAGTTTTCAGTGTCAACCTTCCTCCGTTTAGCACACGCCATGGCACACTGACTCACAGTTTGACCGCTTCTCACTCTTGTCTCCTCACTCCTTTATATTTTTCTCTCTGTCACTGTTCAGTGAAGGCCCGCCCTACCCTGCCTGTGATTGGCTGACATTCTTCTTGCCCTCCTCACCTTGACCGATCTCAGTCCTCCTCATGCCTAAACCCAACCAACTCAAGCCCACGAAGGCAACGCGCACCGGCCAATCAGAAGAGTTGCCGGTTAAAATGTAATCTCTGTTAAAACTGAATAAAACTCAGTGATATGTCATTTCCGGTTCTGGGTCCGGACTGAACAGAGAATGGGTTCGGACCCGGACCGCGGTCCATCTATGAGTGACCTGTGCTATAAAGCATAATTAATACTTGGTCCCTATTCACACTATAAATATAATAATTTTAGTGGAAACAAGTGATGTAGTAAAGAGGAAATAATAGTTAGTGACTAAAGAATCAAGCACACAGAGCGCTGAGCAACACACGTAAGATTCATGCACCGCTCAACTTCACTTCTTCATATCATGTACACACCAACGCGGAAACGATGATCATATCAGTTGTAATAGCCAATCATTCTTTGTCAATCAACTGATCATTTCAGCTGTAATTGTACGATGAAAAGAAAAATACTCAGGTGCTCCAAGTACTTCAAATTTCAAGTACAGTACTTGAGTAAATGTATCTAGTTAAATTCCACGAACGCCTATTATACACTCAAGTTGCACAATGTCCAAAACAAGTGACACTAAATGTTCACACTCTGGAGCCTTGAAGTAAGAATCTGTTCTAAAAATCACTCTGAAATGAACCATTTAAGTCCTGCACTGAACCAGGAACATCTGTCTTGGCAGCACCTGCAGGTACAGGAGGTTAACCGTGTGATCACTTCACTTAATCATTTCTCTGTCCTCCAGCTTTTGTCGCTCAGGTATGAAACGCAGGTTGAGGTGAGACACAGCGTCTTTTGTCGAGAGACAGCTGTCGAGAGTGTTGAGCTATCAGGCCTAAATTAAGCTCAAGGCTACTATTGTAACCGTGCTGCTAACAAGGGATGGAAAAAGGGTTGAAAGATTCATGCAGGGAAATTTTAATCACAGTTACTTGTCACCGCGTGGCTTGTGGCAATCTGCTTTAATTTTATGTGAGGGATTTCAATATGAGGACAAATACAGTTTTACATGATGGATGGGAGGACACCGGTGACAGATACCAGTCCAGATAAATATACGGGAGATGTTGAAACAGTCTAAGTCAGTCGACGTTGCCTAGATTTGTTTTAATGCACTTCCAAAATCAAGTAGGCAGTCAGGAGAGGGTTTGTCCCTGGACGTCTTGTTACTGAAGCTTAAATTACTTTTTAGTCACAAGCTCAAACAAGCTGTGAACACAACACTGACATATTAGGATCACTTTAAGCTGATACGGTGAACTTGTTAGCAAACATCCAGCAGGTACAGAGAATCATTAGCGTTCATTTGGAGTCATATTTCAGGACGTCTAATGAATTTAAGTCCAACATTTCGGCTCTGTTAATTTTTTTTTCTCCATCAGTTTACAGAAAAAAAATGCAGCTAGCTGCTAACTTTGTCTATCTGAGAGTGTAAAGCAGTACAGATGCAGATAGTAAAACTAAAATAATGAGTTAAAAGAAGCTAAAACGCTTCTTAGAGCGAAGAGGAAATGAAGTCGGGTGACAGTTTTTTCTGGGTTCATGTACGAGTGACGCTCGTCACCCATGTAATCATGTGACCTATTGCTGAAAAATAATTATTTTAGCCACACAGCGGTTGATATCAATCACTGTGTGATTTTGATGCATTTCACACGCCGCAGAGTCATTAAACAGGTCAACGCACATAAAATTCTGACACTCGTGACATTCACACATGAAAAAGAAAACCCATCTAATCCCTCAAATGTGACGTGGAAGAGAAGCGATGAGGTAGAGTCGGGCTGGTGCTGAGTGACTGTCTCATTCACTGTGGCACACCGGGGGAGCTGAATTACCGGTAATTGACATTTGACAGCTCATAATCACGGCATTTTGCGTTGGCTTTTCGGTAACAGAAGACTGATCAACAATGTGGCAGAGGGAAAGGAGGATTAGTTGTCATGAGGACAGCTTTGGTTTCACACACGGTTACCGTTAGCTGGCAGTCTAAAGGTCCTGGCATCTGTGAGGGTTTGTTACCACAAAGATGTTAATGCAGCTGAATTCCAAAATGAGATATCTACCATTTGGAAAAATTACACAATCAAGAGAGGCAGATGAAAAGCAGAAAACTGAAGAGTCTTTCTCTTATTTTCCAAAATATTGCATTATCCCCCCCCCCCAAATCTCTTCACATATTAATGTCCATACTTTCTGGCACAACATTTAGACTAGTGATATTAGAAGTTGAAGGATAATAGATTATTCAAATCCTTGAATGACAAATTTGAACAAAAAATGAGTGATTTTATTCAACAAATGCATCCAAATAGGCAGTAATAAGCTGTGATTTAAGACCACAGATGGTATTGGTGTTATTGGTCATGAAACATTCACATTCTGAATTAGAAACTGTTAGAAAATGTCTGCAAATCATTAATTATTACAGATATTTGATAGTTTGGTTCCTTTCTGTTGAAAACTTTACAGACAGAATCATCCATATGTATGAAACATTGAACTAAATTAAACTGATCTGCTCAAATACAGTCGATTCTTTGTACTGAGAACAGAGCGGACCACAAAGTTCTCACATTACCGCAGGAATTGTTGGCTTGCCACACATCAGTAACACTGAATTAACTCTAATTGGCACTGAAAGCTTGTGGTCTTTGCCTGATTATATATAGATCCTACAGCATAGAGTGTCACGGTGTCACTTTGTAGAAATTTAAATGGAAAATTGGAAAAGTTGGTCATAGCTGGAAGCATAATCAGAAATCTGCAGTATGCAACTGTAAGCTCGGTTAACAAAAGCTCTGTGTGATGAGCTCCCTGATGTGATTTTAAACTGTGTTTTGCAGGTGGGAAGAAGATTTTATAGAAATGCAAACCTCCAGGCTCATCCCACGTCATCGTGCAGGTCTGATATGTATTCATAAACATAAAAGTGACATTTTGACATTCTTTACATCGTAAGATATTTAGTAAAAAGGGGGGAATAATGGAGAGTGTAAAAATAGCAAATTTGACTCACAAATTTTAAGGCAGAGAGAATTTTGCTCCGGTGGCGTGTTTGACTTCCTGAGGTAAGAAACACAGCAGGAGATCACTCAAACATGTAAATGAATTGAACGAGTCGGTGTCAGAAAGGCAGTTTTATGTGGAATGAATTTTTAAGAGGTCTCTAATGGTTTTATTATTTTGAAATGTCAGTGTTTTTTTTGTTTTTTTTTCTGATGAAGTTGCCATTAGGTAAGTTAGATTAAAACAATTTAAATTTTTTGGCTTTTATTTTCCAGGTATGTGGTAAAAAAATTTTAATTTTGGAATGTTTGCGCTGCCGGTAGCTTTTCAGTGCTACATGCCAGCTGACAAACCATTAACTCCAGTTATGATGATTTCATAATCCTCTTTGTGTCGAGAAACTGATACAACCTTTGGACCATTGAAATCTTTTCAAAATCCTTCTGCGTTGTTCCCAAAATGAGCGATGAACTCACTCACAAGACGTCTGCCGTTAGTCATTTCTGAAGCGTTTACTCACTGGCTTGATTATGGCATTAATACGACTCTACAGTTGCAGTGTGTGATGATTGTGTGTTTGTGTGAGACAGAGAGAGCCTTACAGTGAATGAGAGAGAAATAACCCAGCTGTAATTGGTATTTGACATTAAATGACTTCCACTGTATCGTCATCTTTAATCAAGTTTTTTATCGTCCTTTTGATGACAGATGAAGCAGCGATTTCACATTCACATAGGCACCTTTGCACCATCAAGAGGCTGACAAGGTTCATGATACTCCACACAAAAGCTATTGTTATCATAATGAATAGGTGGCTGATATGCAATTTAGTTACACTGTAGAAATTGCAGCTCACCTCAGTGCAGATAGCTTTCAACTCCCTCCTGTTCAGTTATGTCATCCATGCATCTCTGATAAAAAATCATCAGCTAAAGGATAAAACAGACAACTGTCAGGTCTGTGTGCGGCAGGCGCTCACATGCATCTACTCAACATGCAGTCACATGTCACACTACTGCTCTATTCATGTGTGTCAAAGCCTGATCACTGAGGGAAATGCATTGTTACAGGTTGTAACTTTAACTCGCAGTGGTGCCACAGAGCAATGAAGACTCTGTCCGAGTCCTGCAGGCTTCCTATGTGGAGGTTAATAAATTAATTGGTGACTATTTCGGTGTGATTGGTTTCTCTCTCTGTGTCAGCCCTGTGATGATCTGCTGACCCTGCCTTTCATTCAATGTTAGCCGGGATCAGCTTCAGCCCCCGCGACACTGATACGAGTAATTGATCATGGAAAATGGACAGATACTGGACAACAGTCACATGATTTTTCGATATTGTTGTCATCTGCAGACAGAAAAAAAACATAATAGGAATGAAACTTATATGGAAATATCATCAGGCATTGATCATGCTAATGATGAAACCTCATGAACGTGTGCGTGTGCAGTTTGTGTTTGTGCACATCAGCTTTGTATTTCAGTGACGTGCTTCATACAGCAGCACGGCAACCTGAGAAAATCTGATAAATGAAAAACCAACACTCGCTGCTTCCCATTGATTCATTGTCATGTCACATCTAACATGACACATGACGCTCTCACAACATTTTCTGATGTCTTTTGGTCTTAGAAATTGACTGTGCAGAAGCTGGAGGAGAGAGCTGCTTCTGGCTGAATATTTGCTGGTTTGAGTCCAGGAGTCTTTTCTCACAAAGGAGGATTACTAAGTTAACTGAATATCTTTGATGAGAAAACCCAAAACACCCTTCAAAGCTGGAACATGGCCTGAAGTAAAGAAAAATAAGCTGTTCTGGGTGTTACAGGGTGTCCAGATAACTTTGTAGCCCTGCTTAGTGAGAAAGGCCCGTGGACAGGCTGGAAATGCTGGCGAAAAGTGAACAAGAGATCATACAACAAATACTGCATAAGTGCCTTTGAGCGAGGTATTCTACCCTTGAAGCTGCTCCGTGGCTGTTGTTCCCAGGTGCTGAATGTATGTGACTGTATAAATATAGACACAGGATAGTTCTGAAAGAAGTTTTAAGCTCAGAAAAGCTTCCCAGGATGAAGCAAAGTTAAAGAAAAAAAGTGCAGCTCAGTGTGTTTGCACAAGTTTTCTCAGGTGTTCGTCTGGCATAATGTACCCAGAGAGAGTGTATAATCTACAAATAAAAGCCTTCTGACTGAAAGCTACATTAAATAACCAACAGCTATGTTAAGTTCAATATCTCAGGTTTACTCAGGTTTACTCAGGCTCTGAGCTCCTCCTGTACGGCGTGAAAACAAATACATGTAAATTTGAAAGGCAGCGACACCCAAAATCTACAAGAAGAGCAGAGGAAATGAGCAACTGAGAGTTCATGTAAAGAAGATCCACTGTGCTTCCTTTAAGACTAAATGCTGATGATGAGAGAAAGTAGAGCGTGACGCTGACCACACGCCGTACTGCATTAAATGACGCATCTCTGTCATATCTTTGCAAAACAAAAGAAGCGCGGCACACGAGTCAGTGGCTTTTGTTCCGTACTTTCTTTCATGTGCAGGCATTTCTTTTCACGGCCCTGCCTTGTTGATCAAGGCTGCACGGCTCTACTCTGAGCTCCATTGAAGAGTTTGCCTTCCCTATCTGATGTTCCTCCCCTGCTCAATACACTTCTGTTGCGCAGATCAAAAGGCCAGCGAGGAATTCATCAAAAGGAATTATTCAAAAAAAGAAAGAGGAGAAGAGGATCAAGATATAAGACATGTAGCTCTGAACAAATTAGATGGTTATCCAATATCGGTAGAAAGGACAAGCAAAGGCGAAGGGGCCACAGCGAGCGTAAAATTGGGAAAGAATAGAAGCAGAATTCAAAAAAAGACATGACACAGTGTGAATCTTATTTCATTCGTTACCATTTGTTGAATTAGAGAATGTACAGCAGTGATATCACAGGACAGAAATGTATAGATTAGATGGTACATGATATCTACAGACTGATTCCCTTTGCTTTAAACTTCAAGTGCTCACAGACCGTCGCGTGTTCTCTCCCTGTGCAAACTTAAAAATGAAGAAAACTTCCTGATTGATGTGATCCGACAGCAACAATAACAACGATGCTGTCAAGAAAGACTGAAGCAGATTGACGTCCCAAAAAAACTAAAGCGCCGACTTGAAAACGCTGTCAGTGATCATCCAGTCCAATTACATTCAGTCAACTCTGTCGTGTCCTCGTGGAACTTCTAAAAAAACGCGTGCCCGGAAGAGCATCCTGAGAGACGTCTTGCATAATTACACGTTATCAATCTCACTCGCGTTCATTAAACTCACCCTGCACTGTAGACTGTAGCACAGTTTGCACGCGACCTCTCGCATGCTTCATTGGTTTCTAAATAAACTTCCTGAATCTTTATCTTTTTGTCTTTGCAGCTAAGGACACGAGAGTGCAGCGACTGTTTCCAGCATTTCAGCCAGATGATTCACAGTGATGGAAATATTTTATCCAAGTGTTTGTTACGGCTGCAACTGTTATTTTTACCAGTGATTAATCAGCTTGTTATTGTTTTGATTAATAAAAATATCAGTTTTCAGAGCCCAAGATGACATATTCAGATTGCTCGTGCTGTCTGACCATCAGACAGTCCAAAATCCACAGATGCTCCATTATCAATGACATTTAACATACAAATAGAGAGTGTTGTTTTTTCTCAATAAATGAGCTAATTGATTACTAGGTCATCAAAATTGTGGATTACTTTTCTGTCAATCAACTAACTGATTACTCCACTAATTGATCCAGTGTGACTACAGACGCTGGCACGAATCCCTGCTCATTTTTGATTTCCAATTTTTTGCCAGGCTGCTCCTGGCACCGAAGCGCCCTGCACTTATCTTCCAAGCAATCGCCACGATCTATTTTCTGGTCTGTATTTTTGGGTCCGGCCTCTCTTCGGCCGTTCGCCCAGCTCTGGCTGTGAGGATGCTGTCCAAGTACAAACAGTGCCAGTCTCTCTATTATGTCCACCCACACCACAATCAGGTATGTTTAGCAGCCCTGTTATAAGCCCATTAGTGATTACTTACAAGCAAGTGCCTCCTTTCCTGCTTTATGATCTGCTTTTTAACCCGCGCCTGGCGCTGAAAGAAGGGTTTATGACACAAAGGAAACTCGCTCACTGTGTGTGTCTATGTGTGCATGACACCTGCCACTCTAATATCCGCTCATATTCATTGCTTATCTCAACTGTGCCTGCTTTATAGGACATAATTAAATACTTTTTCTACATCACATGGGTCCACTCTTTAAGACAGGGCTAAGCATAATCCAGCAACACATATTTCAATAAAAAATTCAGACCTACAGCAGGTGAGTTTAAAAATAATTACCCCAAGCCTGAAAACAGCCCAAAAAGAAGCCATGTGACTGCCAAGTGAAGCCATAAATATGCATAATGGTTAACAGCAGAGGAAATTTTAATTATCAATTATAGGAGGGAGCCAAATAAGCTGGAAACATTTAACATTTTACAAGCAAAACAAATTTATCACAAAGTCTGATCCTTATTTTTTTTCAAGTTTCACATATTAGATTTGTTTGTAATCTGTTTTTTTATGTGACTCATCACTCCTGGGTTGGCTGAGACTGTGAATCACTGAGATAGACGGGTGGATTTCAACAATGGGGGTGGATTTGGCTCATTTCATTTCAAAGCGACGTGGGTCCATTTTAACAAGCGCTCTTAAGTAAAAACACTAAGACGAGAGTAATGTGGCCAGCCAAGCACTGAGCCCTAATTACTGATATTTTCTGCCAGAACGAGAAGCAAGTGGCAAATAACCGGATTACAAAGCTGAACACAAATTAATAAGGGGGAAGATCAGCAGACGAACACCAGTGTTAAGGCTTCTGACGATGACACAGAACTGGGATGGGAGGCAGACAGGGTTCGATCTGTGGGAAAAAAAAAGAAAAAACAACAACCAGAGACACATGAAAAGTAATTAAATTAGGAGGTTTAAAATGGGGCTCGGAGATCATTGGAGGTCCTTGAAGTGCTCCCAGGGCATTCTCAACAAAAGGAGTGATTTTCATCACTATTGATCTCTCTCAATTGTCTCTCTCTCTGGAAGAAAACTGGGCTCCCCGTCTTTATATGTGTCTGTTCGTGAAAGTTTGGTGGAAAACTAAAAGTCTTAATATTTATGCCGTGTTTCAACCAAAAAATGAATATTTTGTTTGATTAAGAATGAATCCAGTTCAGTGAACATACATCAGGAGATCTTCACTCACAGACAGAAACCCTGTTGCGTTGGAAGGCAAACTAATCACTAATAAAGCAGATACAGTAATTCTGGTCATCCTCCTCCTATGAGTCCTCATTACGACCTCAGACAGATGTCAGAACACTCGACAGAGAAAAGCCTCTGTGTCCAGGTGTTGAAACAATTAGCTGACTCAGTGATGAACTACTCATTACACTGACAATCATTATCAAAGTTCCCGTCTTCACAAAGTGTTCAAACACACGATGCTGGAGTTGGCGCCACTGTTTTCATTACCACAATCATTTCTTAAGCTTAGTTTTGTTGCTATAACCACAGCCTATCTTACAGGCTGAGTTTCCAACGTTCAAACAGCATTATAAAAACATTGTCATTGTCCAATAAGATGCCCTGTCTGGTTATAATGTTGGTTTAATGTGATTTATTTGTAGGTGTGCAGTACAATCAAGCAATCATGAAGCAAAGTGCGTTTTTATCTTCTCATTAATGCTTTAAATGCCAAAGTTCCCCTGCAGTCAAATTATTGATTACATTGTTAAAGCCCCTCTCAGAGTGAGGTAAAAAAAAAAGTCTGATGTTTTTATTGTTTGCTTTATTTATTTTTTTATTTTGTGTCTCCTCACTAAGCTGCATTCAGGTGGTGTTGGATTTATGAGCCCCCCATCATTTGACTGTTATTGCTTTTACCAACAGAGCCAGAAGAACCAGAAGAGACAGTCCATCATGAGCAGCAATAAAGTTTTTATAGAGACCCTGTAGGTGACACTTAGCCTAGCTACTAATTTAATCTATAAGTAAACATTGTTTGATAACTGCAGTGCTGCTGCATGCAATTTTCTTTATCAAAGTTCTGAGCTTTTCTATATAATTCCGAGTCTGAGTGGCTGGCTCATTACTGACTAATCAGTTAGTTCACTCTTTTTTGTTTTTTTACAGTTTGCTCACCATGAAGTTTGGAAATGTCGAGGTGAATGTGAGTGAGCTGTAATGTATTCATGACTTGGAGAAAACTATGACCTGACATGACATTAACGCCGGGCAAGTAGCCTGCAAAACAAAACAGGGGGCATGACTAGCCTCTTGATCATGCTCGGTAAACTAAACGCCTCTTGCAAAAAATGAAAAATGTACTCAAACATCATCCTGAGTTTATCATAAATGCAAACAACAACCATTTCTCATATAGCCTGATGATATTCCACATGCTGATGAGGCAGCGCGCGCTCTCTTAGGACACGTTAAGTGACCTCAAACAAACAGAAGCCCAGACAGAAACATTTGCAGAAGGGGACAAAAAGCTTCAGTGCAGAAACAAAAGAGAACAATGAGAAGAAGAGCGTAAAGTGCAGCGGCAGGCAGAGCAGAGCTGAATAAAACAGGACGGCAAGAGTGAGACAACAAAACGGCGATGCAGAAAGTCAGACAGACAAGAGCAAAACAGTCGAAGTGAGCTGAGGGGGTGAGGAGGGGAGCGTTGGATATGCAAACGAGAAAAAGAGGCGCGCAGACGGCAAGACGGGGGGAGTTGGTGCTCTTTGTGTCCTGAAATGAAGAGAAATGAGAAGAAATGGATGCAGGCCTGGAGGGAGGGAGGGCAGAACACTGTGTACCAGCACATTATAGTCTGAAATTACATAGGACACAATCTCTCCTCGCTCCCTGCTACAATTCAATTCATACCCAGGATTCCTATTTGTCTCTCCCTCGCCCCGCTACAACTGAATTCATATCCAAGAACCTATTTTCTCCCCTCTCCCTCCCTCCCTCTCTTTCTCTCTCTCCTTCTCCTCCTGGTGCAGTGATGACAGCTCTACCATATTAAGAGTGTGAGAACTGCTGCGACTGGGCATCTGCAGGTGTGTGTGTGTGTGTGTGTGTGTGTGTGTGTGTGTGTGTGTGTGTGTGTGTGTGTGACCCCTCTGAATCTATTATCACTGCAGGTATCGAGATCACATCCAGCAGTCTTGCAGGCTGACCAATCACTGCCAACAACACGGGCTGGTTACTGTGTGTGTGTGTGTGTGTGTGTGTGTGTGTGTGTGTGTGTGTGTGTGTGTCTTTGATCTCTGGCTGTCCTTGCCATGCCCCCCCATCTCTCTCTCTCTCTCTCTCTCTCTCTCTCTCTCGTGTAAAAACACATACACCACACACAGGGCGGCCTGTGTTGGCAGTTGGCAGTAACACACACACACATGCATGCACACACACACACACACACACACACACACACACACACACACACACACACACACACACACACACACACACACAGTGAGGGCCCCCAGCTGTTTTCAGTCTCTCCTCTGTCGAACTGACAGACACTAAGCAGACGGATCTCCTCAACTCGAGCCGTCAGCCTCTCCTCCTCCCTCCTGCCCTCTGACTGACTCCCCCCCCCCCTTTTACTCCCCTCTCTCTCTCACCTTCTTGTCATCCGCTGCCTTCCTGTTTTCTGTCTTCCTCTCCTCCCTCTCCATCGTTCTCACTCTCCTTCCCTTGCCCCCCCCTCCACCTCCACATCTCTCACACGCTCACTCTTTCACCTCCTCCGGACCATCTGACCTTCTCGTTCTCATCATTCTCACTTATTTGTGGATTTACTGTACGCACATGTACATCGAATTGTAGATTTATTTCCCTAATTACATTTAAGTGATTGAAATTAACTTGTTTTGAACTGGAGCATTGCATTTTTAAATGAGTTAACCCATTAAAAACTATAAAATTAGATGATCTAAAATTAAATTAAAGGAGAAAAACAATGATTTGGCTTGAAGACTGAACATCAAGCACTCCCTGTGGCATCACATGTAATTAAACTACATCTAAATACACAAGAGCTACACAAATACAACAAGGTTTACGCCAACATGTGGAAGGGTGTTGTAGCTCGTCATCGTAAGTGACAAGTCTACAGTTAATCCAGGAGCCTCTCCGAGAGCTTTGAGCTCCACGTTAATGTCACCACGCTGACATGTTTACAGTGTTAACATGCAGATGCTTAGCAGTTATAATCATCATGTTCATCGTCTTAGGTCAGCGTGTTAGCATGTTAATAACAATTGCTAATTAGCTGTTCGGTCATAAAACAAACTCGTGAACCTTTGACATCGTCTCAAAATAAAAATCTGTCATCCTTTAGAGGTAAACAGTCGGCTTGGTCTGACAGCTCAACACTGAAAATCCAGAGCTGAGACATTTTGTGTTAACAACCAGTAAGCCTGGTAAATTACATTTTTAATTAACTACTCACTGTGTCTGATACGTTTCTAAACTCTGCGAGAACCTCTTTGAATCGATGTTGAAGGCTGCACACTGCGCACTAATAAGTATCGAAGGCAAAGCATATTGAAATTATGAGAAAAATGAAGCTGCTTATGGACGAAAAATCAACACGTCAAAGACTCCTCTCTTCTCCTCCTTCACTTGCATGAAGCATCGTGCCTCTTATTATCTCCGCGCTGGCCTTTTGACTCCGGCAATGTCACCGCATCCAGCCTCCAGTTTGACAGTCTTATCAGCCTCAGGGTAGACAAGCTAAACTGATGTAGTGGGCGGTGAAGCTGCTGCCCTATTTATGTTTTCCTTGGAAATGAGACTCCATATAACCGTGTTTTATTTTGTAACCACTACTACTACTACAGCCTGTAGATTTAAAGCATAACCTACATGTTTTTTTGTTTTTGTTCTGTTGTTTTCTTCAGTTTGGGACAAAATTGAATGGTTGAGGGAAAACATATTTCCTCATTTACCTCCAGTGCTATCGAGCGACGCAGTTGTGGCTTAAATTTGTCCAGATTCTGAGATTTGTGCCTCCAACCCAATACAGTGTTGGTGAATAGAATTTCTTATGTGGTGCTCACACCGCTGAGATATTACATTTAAAATATTCAACAGCAGCATCTCTTCCATAACCAGTGTCCTCGTTATTTCAGATAACCCACAGACCTCACTGTCAACAAGTTTCATGAGGACTACACCTTCAGGAAAAAGCAGTCCCCGTACGCATACGTCTGTGTGCTTTGGGTCTCTTTTATGGTACAAATAAGTAGCTCAAATTACAGAAAATGTAAATTGCATGAATGATATTTTTAAAAAATAGCATGTTTCCAAACAAACCAGGTCGAAGTTTGGTGTAGAAAAACTTGACAGGTCTCCACAGAGTCCTGACCTCAACCCTACCCGACCCCCTATTTGGATGAGCTGGAATGTTTGCCAGACCTTATCGCTCACCATCAGTGCAGGAGCTCACTAACGCTCCTGAGGATGAACGGGACCAAATCCCTGCAGCCGGGCTCCGAAATCTGCAATCCAACGACTGTTATTGCAGCAGATATCATACCGAAATGAACTTTGTCAATTCATACTTTTTGTAACTTTAGAAGTTTTCAGCCTCAGTGTCAAAACATCATAAATATCAATACAGTTTTAGTTTTATAGATTTAATATATTAATTGAACACGGTGTGTATTTTACCCTGCAGAGACAACACGTGGTTACTGAAACAACAATCACTCTTTATCTCCCCGTACACCTCCTGTTCATAAGACTGTCGTTAGACCTCACCTTCCCTCAGGCTCATCCAACTCTCTCGACTCCACCTCTCGTCTCCTCTCCTCTCCTGTTCTGTACCCCTCCTCTCTCTTTTTCTGTCACAGTTGTCCCCTCCTTTATGCACATTTTTTCAAGGTC
Source organism: Sciaenops ocellatus (assembly GCA_033000465.1). Classification (NCBI taxonomy): domain Eukaryota; kingdom Metazoa; phylum Chordata; class Actinopteri; family Sciaenidae; genus Sciaenops; species Sciaenops ocellatus. The sequence goes on from CP136873.1 coordinate 22,228,498, forward strand.
AGCCTCCCGCTCTCTCTCTCTCTCTCTCTTTCAGAAACCCATTGTCCCTCTGCCACTCTTTTTCTCCCCCTATTCCTCTTTCATCTCCATCATTTTGTGTGCTCCTCTTCATCTCTCGGCCTCCACGCCACTTTTCTCTGCTTTCATCTGCTCCTGGCCCCGGAGTCTGACTTCCTCACATCCAACGGCCTGTTGCATCGCTCATTTTCCCTCAAAGCCCGCTCCCGTGTCCGTCCTCTCTTTCTGTCTGTTTCCTACACCTTCCCTCGTTTTTTTTTTTTTAGGTTTCCCATAAGAGCGATCAAAAGATGCACTTGGCTACTACGATTATACAATTTCAGCTAGGTCTTTCGAGAAAGGTACTTGTCTAAAAAGCCTGAGGGTCGTATAGACCTATAATTTCCTGCTGCTGCTGTACAATGTTGCTATTTTTACATGTTTCCTGCCAATAGAAATGCTTTCAAGACCATTTCCTGTGTTGTTACTTCATTTGAAACTTCACTATATGCATCCTTTTCATGCTTCTCTAGCTTTAATCCTCCCACCCTACAATCGAGACCAGTTTCAGGCACCTCGTTACGTACAGTATGTGTGCTGGAAATTTAAAATCTCATCTCTGAATAAACTGCAGAGTCACTTTCACGTGAATTTCCTGACAACAATCATTTCTGACACAGCATGAGTATTTGACAATTGAATGCAGCCGGATTAACATAAAGACCACAGCAGCACAAAGAAACAGAGAAAAATGTGTCCTGTTCCACCTTGTTCATTTATTCATCACTCGATTTTCATCTCAAGTGCACAAGGAAATTAAATTTAGGTTAATGACCCATAAAATACTTTGAATAAGTCTTTTTTTAAGTCTTTTTGTGTTAGCCACAGAAAAAAACATCATGAATATCCAGCAGACCGCTCTACATACAGCATGTGAGCAGGTACGACTCGAATGGGAGTCCTGACTTAATGGCTCGTGTGCCGTAAAATCGGCAGCATAGTTTTGTTCTCTGATATGATTAATTGATGAAATGAAGTCCGGTCCTTCATGCTCTCAGTGGTCACAAAAGTTTTAAAATTCATCAGTGATGTAGCCTTTGATGGTGTCAGGTGCTATTGGTGCATATTGAGGCTTCATGAAGGAAAATGGAGGTTTTATCAGTGCGCTTGTTGTTGCATGACGACGCCTCGACGTCCTCTCTGGCTTTAGACGAGCGCCATAACTACTCTGTGTCCCTAAATGGTCATACTCAACGCAGCTATTTGGTTATTAGTCTACAAATAAGTAAATATGTTTATGTTTTTAGTGGTTCGACATTGTTATCTGACTCTGTAGAGACTTCTACGTTGTTGTTGTGTGTCAAGGAGAGAAGACAGCACAACCTAAGATTTAACGCTCTCCCTGCAGTGTGTAACCCTCATACGTGGCACGCTAGAATGGAAACCATCGCACACCGGGTCATTTCACAGAGCAGTGGCAGCTCTATAATGATCTTGTCACGTCTATGTGAGGATGTAAGGAACATTTACATTAAAGTCTGAATAGACATCACTTCAACATGAATGATTAAGGTGGAAATATCATGTGTAAAAAGGAATTAGCAGCGTGTTCCCCAGGTTATTATGATCTTATACTTATATATAGTTATACAGGCTTTCTAGCTTGAACTATATCCAATATATCTGAGAGAGTTAAGTACTTTAGAGGAAATACTAACAATAGCCTCTGCTTATACACACTAAAATATATTGCTTCTCAAGACCTTGGGAAATGTTTTTCTAAAGCTGTCACTTTATTTTTAACATCACTGTTAACACAAAGACTAGTCTGACCTTTTCACTCCTTCTGCCAAGCAGCAGCAGCAGCATGTTAAAGCAGCGTGTTCTTCACCGAGACATTTTAAGTCTCCGTGAGTTGATTTTCTCAGCATATTGTAGTTTAATGTAATGAGGTGAAGCCAGGGGTAGCCTGAAAAAAGCAGGAACCTAATCTAAAACTTGTTGTTGGGAAATGGTCAGCAGTAATGTAAAAGTATGATTTGGAGTTAATGGGCTGGAAGATGCAAAAGCGTCAGGATGTAAGTGATGTCTTCTTTCATATCATGGTGATATGGTCTACAATATATATATATAAATATATATAGTTAGATATTTATTGTTATATATTTATGCTTGTCTTACATCCATCATTCACAGCTCTTTCTGCGTGTCACCCTTTTTACAGTCTGTCACAGCTTTTTAACTATTTCTGTCTCTTTTTCAGTCAGTTATTTATTACTACTGTCGCTCTCCACCCACCGCCGCTCCATATATTTTTTTATTTTCATCCATCTGTCCATAACTCTCTTTGAATCCGTCCTCTCCTCGACTATCACTTTCTTGTTTTTGCGGTTTCTCGTCGTCTTCTTCAGTCGGTTTTATCGTGTCATTCTTATTTCTCCCTCTGTCACTCCTCATTGCTTTTTTTCTCTCTCTCTCTCTCTCGCTGTCTGTCTCCCACTTCCTCCATTTTTTCCTCTCCCTTTGTGCCACTTCATTCCCATCATTTGTCTCCTTTGAGTCCTGTACTGTGCGATTGGTTGTGCACCTAAGCCACATAAAAACAGCATAGTGAGAAAATTAAAAAGAGATTTAACGGTTTTTGTGTGACGGATGGAAAATGAAGTGTATGTTGGTGCGTAAAAACAAAGTATTATTTTTTTACATGTATGTGTGTGAGTGTGTGTCTGTGTGTGTGTTGACAGGGAGAGAGCAGTATGGTCAGATAGAGGGAGAGAGAGAGAGGGAATAGCATCATGTATGGATTTAAAAGTACTTACTACGGCCAGAGCATGCGTGAGTGCAGGCATGCATGCACGTATCAGAGTGACAGAAGTGTGTGCTTGCATGTAGGTTACAGTATTATGCATCTGTGTTCTTGTGTGTGTGTGTGTGTGTGTGTGTGTGTGTGTGTGTGTGTGTGAGTGTCACATGATACACAGACACACACACACACAAAAGTGCTCAGAGCTAGCTGGAGAGCTACATTAGCGTCTACGCTGAGAGTCTAGCTCTTCAGTAACTACCTCTCACTACCTCTCACCGCGGTACTTCTCCAGCAAAGCATGCTGGGAAAATTGCAATATATGGTAAGCACAATAGACTGTCCGCTTTTAGGAAATTCATTTCAATGACATTTTTTACACAACGCCGCAAATTCTCAACAACAAAAGCACCAATTCAAATAATAGCTGGCACAAATGAAACAAAGGCTCCATGAAACAAACAAACAGAAAAACGTGGTAAAGAGTTACCTGAAGCGTGACGGCTCAAAAGTTCACTAATCTACACACCGCTCTCACCCCAACACTGACACTGAATGAAGGAACGGCAAATTTAAACCGACTGAAGTCAATTAAATAAAAACAGAATTTAACAGCAGCAGAAAGAAGATGTAAAAACAACACTGACATACCATAACCTTTTATTACGGTGAGTATCAACTCAGTGTGATAATACCCCCAGATTTTTAGACAATCCAGCAAATACGGAGTCGTGTTTGTGTCCAACTTAATCTAACCTTCTCCAATCATGTCGCCTCAGTTGCCCGGTCATGCCGCTTCGCACTTCAACAACATGATAAAAATCAGGCCTTACCTGACTCAACATGCTACCCAACTCCTGACACAAGCTGTGGTCATCTCCAGACTAGATTACTGTACCGTCCTCCTGACGGGCCTCCCAGCCTGCAAGGTGAAACCCGTTCAGATGATCCAGAACGTGGCGGCTCGCCTGGTCTACAACCAACCCAGAAGGTCACATGACACCCCGCTGCTCATCGAGCTCCACTGGCTACCTGTAGCGGCCCGCATTAAATCAAATCACTAATGCTGACTACAAAGTTGTCTCCGGTACTGCACCTACCTACTTGAACGCCCTCATACAGGCATATGTTACCTCACGACCGTTGCGTTCCTCCATTGAACGACGCCTGGCTCTGCCACAAGGCAATCCAAACTTTTCTCGTCTCTTACCAGTTCCTACCAGATCAGGGGCGTCCCTCTCTACCTTTAGAAAACTCCTGAAGACCTCCAGCTCTTCAGAGAGGGCCTCCTCTACAACACTACCAACAACTGGACATGATAAATCTATCCCTTTAAGAATTGTCACAGCCCTCACTGCTGCACTAACACTTTCTTACCTTGACTGTTCCCTTCTCTGTAAGTCGCTTTGGATGAAAGCATCAGCTAATGGACTAAAATGTAAATGTAACTTATAAAGTTGCCAGCCTGAAGACTAAAACAATAAGCTGAAATATGGGTGAAGTGGTAATGATGCATTGTTATTATAAAAAATGTTTACTATGGATGATTTAATGAGCAACAGAGTGGTGAGCATGACAGGACTTGCTCCGTATCTAACAGTCAACAATCAGCGCTGATTAGAAAATCTTATCTACAAAATTAGAATCTCTAGTAGCGGTCTGAACACTTTCCATTAAAAGCTTGATTGTGTTGAGATAAATAACTTTCCATTGGAGAATTTACAGTAAGTAAATGTGTTGTTCTTCCTGAGCGTCTGTCTGATTTGTCTGGGGAGGCCGCGGGAAATGTCTCATCTGTCCACGAGCAAGACGATGAACCCCGGTTTCCTCCTAACGTACAAGCCAGCACATTAAACAGCAGCTCCTTCACCACTGGTGTGCAATTGGGTGAAAGGTTGTTGTAAAGTGCTTTGTTCTCTAAGATAGAAACGCACTATACTTCTAAGGGTAGTGCATTAGCCATTAAGCATTCCTCTGATTTATGAATGCACAATGGGCATCTAAAAGCCATCCTGGAACAAGCAGAAAGTTCTCTGGCTCAAGGACATTTTAATGTCCGATCTGACTGTTGTGTCCATTTCTCATCCAATCACCAGGCCGGCCAGGAAACGCAGCTCCACTTGAGAAAGTGAGTGTAATAATACCACCCGATCTTTAAACCTCACCCGCTGATTACAGCAATATTCAAGGCTCTTAGATAACAGTGAGCACATCAAAGGATGGAGAGCAGGTTGCACACACACACACACACACACACACTGGGCAATTTGTCCACATTTAACAAGACATGTAAATCACTGTATTCCTTTCAAGTATTCCGCGAAATATAGTATTAACATCTTTGATGCATGTGATAAATTATCCAGGCAAGAGAGAAGGACGCCGACCACCTCCACGTTCAACTTGTCAGGTCTCCCAGAGAGTTAGTACATAACGCTAATTAGCTTCCACAACAAAGTCCTGAAACCTCAAAGGGTAAAGCTAACAAGCAAGCACTTCACCGAGCATGATGGCATTTCTTTCGTATTCATTTTTCATTAAAAACATCAGCTTAAATCTGCAGGGGTCATTAGCTAAAGAAGCTAATCTGAACACAAATGCTCAATTGTAAAAGTTCCAATCAACCGACGGCAAAAGCTTCAAAAGGCGAGCTAGTTGTTGGAGCTAACTAGGCACCGGTCTGTTGTGCAGCACTGCGTCGCGCTGACTCCGAGAGCACACGCCTGCCTCGCTTTGAAAGGTGAGGAGCTAATAAGCCTTTTTCTCCCCCAACTGCAGCGCCGACGCTCTGCAGCACCTCTGTGAAATGCTACAGATGCAGCCAATTAAAATTCACAGCAATGCGAGGCGCGTGGTCATGCAGGATGTGAATGAGTTGCTGGACAAATTTCTCTTTTTTTGCGTGTGTGTGTGTGTGTGTCGGGGAGAGCTGTTGAGACGTGATGCATAATCAGTCAGGGCACTCCAAGGAAAATAAGGCAGACCTTGAAGATTGAAAACAACTTCAGCTGACCCGACGAAGAAGCAAAGAGAAGAAATACCTCCTGTTAAGACGGAAGATTGTAAAAGTGTTACTATTAGTTCAACCAATTAGTCACATTAGCAATATGGATGTGCGCAGGCTGGAGTGACCTGCATTTAACTTATAGTACAGTGTACTGTAAGTCACCCACAGCACATAATTAAATACTACATAAATAAAGACCTTGCATCCGTTTTGGCAACTAAGAACAACATCCATCTGCCTGACTGCGCTCTGTCTAACCCACTAAGGCCTCCTCCAGGTCTCTCAGTACAGCTCTGTGATGGATGCTGCACCTTTTATTGAGACGTATGTAGCCACTGGACTCACACACACTCCCACGGTAAGCAAAGAGAGGGACATAAACACACAACACTACACACAAACGTGTTCACACATCAACATGAATAACCCATGCTACACCTCCACTCACTTAAACTCTGTGGTGACAAATAGAACTGCATTAAACTCCGCAGCTCTTGAGGAGATGGACGCGCACAACAAAACAAGCGTTGCATACTCTCAAAAAACACACAGATGACTGAACGCTCGCACCAAACAAACACATACGTACATCTGCACACTCAAGACAAGACAAATGAAGACTGCATCTCGTTTACTAGGCAGTGCAGACAGGCCCTTATAAAACATGCATGCCATGTATTCCCCAGCTATCTACCTCCACATACACACTCGCATGCCCAAAACAATCCAAACACAGGCTGCAGAAAGTACCGATTTGTGCTTGGCTGGCATGCTCCATCATCTTTTGACAGGCAATTATTTTATCACGCTTCACACGTAAACACAGTGGCCAAAACATACGCACTAGGCTAATGTACAATCACATTTGATGCGAGGTGTGCGCACCGACGTGAACGGCTCACGTGGACGCGCAAGTTAATAATTCAAAGCCCTGGTTAAGAGGGGAGCGCTCCCTCCTTATTAAATTATTGACAAGCAACATCTAGACTTTCTGCTGCTGACCTGAGGGACGGCCGGCAGGGAGGGAGGAGAGGAGAGGGAGAGAGGAAAGAAGAGGAGGAGGAGGACAAGAAACATATGTGAGGGAGAGATGAGGGGGAGGATGGTTGTGGTGGAAGGGAAGTAGAAATGAAAGTGGGAGAGAGTTAAACAAGAGACGATGGGTTCATGATATCATAGAGAGCAGGAGAACAGAAGTGAACCCTAAATGAATCCCGAAAGCCTTTAAATTGGAATTTAAATGGAACCGAGACAGAGAGAGATGGAGAGATGGAGTGAGGGAAAAGCTGCAGCAGCTCTGTACTGTATTTCTGCTTTATTTACCAGCCTGCCCGCCTGCCTGCCTCTTTGTTGCTAGGGGCTGCAAAGCTGCTGCTGTTTCAAACTGTATTAATTTCAGAACAATTACAGCCTGTTGCTGCAGCCTGCTTCCAGGATGGATGTACTCGATGGCAGCCTGTCACTTCACCTGCATATCTGCCCATCTGTCACTCAAGAACATGGACGTGTAAAAAAGACGATCTGGGAGAGATATTTGCCTCCTTTTTCATCAAGTTGCATCATAAAAACACTTATTCTATATTTATTTTACATGCCACATTTACAAAACATTCTTTGGACTAACGCACATAAATATTTTATTTACAGTATAACAGTATTTATATATTACTCTCATATTCACTGATGTCTCTATCCAACATTTTTATGCAATATTAATACTAATAGGACCCCAAAGAGCAATATCTTGCGTAACTGTATCTAATCAAATATTTTGACTGAATGGCTGATGTTCAAATACATAACAATAAACATTTCATAAAGTTTTTAACGCTTTCTAAAATTCAACTTTCAGTTGTTGTCGTGACACACTGGAGCAATTTTGGATATTTAAGTGCACAGCCACAGAAAAATGTAATAAATATTTTAAGCAGTCCTAATCAGGACTAAAAATGAACATAACACATCACTTTGCAAGTGTGAAAGAAATGTTTTTATAAATGTATTTTGTATATTTAGTTTCTGTAAAGAAAGATTATGCAGTGCTTGGGCGAGCTTGTTTGTATGAAGTTCTTTCAGCTGCACAAACAGGTGATTTTTCTTAAGTCAGCCTCATCATTCCTATCATACATACCCAACACGCACACACATTCACACCCTCTGAGCACCTGCAAAGTGCTGGTGCACTTGTTTTATTGATCCGTCCACCTCACACGCTGCCCGTGAGACCGTACGGCCGTCATCTGTGACACTGTCATTCACTGGCGTCGGACGGTTTGCATGTTTCTCTGCCTACGCTGACCGTGCTGCAGTGCTTCTGCAGATTCCACATTTACATTCACCCCAGAGACCTTTCAACTTGCAATTAGCCGCTGTTTGCATCAAAGTCAGGGAAAATTCTTCAAACTAAATCACTTTTGGTTTTGGGCCATCGCTGCTTAAGGATTGGTTCTTAATATTTCCTACCACACTGTGCTGAAATTATGCATGTCTGGACAGTTTTTGCTTTTGCTTATGGCTTCACACACAGTTACAAAAACACTTCTAAAACTAATTATGACACTTAAAAAGGGGATAGTAGGTAGCTTGAGTACCGAGCTGTCAAATAAACTCAAATAAATGGGATAATATTTTTTAAGTAGCAAATGCAAAAAGTCTGTCTTTTTCCATTACAATAAGTAAATATCTCTTTAAATGCACAACAGCCTCAGAACCCATCTGCTGTCATCAGACAACGATTAAGCCTCTGGGGGACGTGGCCAGTGTTTCAGGGCTCCGGTGTAGTCAGCAGATATCCAGATAACGGATATCCGGGACAAATCTTTCTTGTTTACAGTCCGAATAGCAACTCGAGATGTGGGAATGGAGTTGGAGTGGAACCAGATGAGATGTGCTCTGCCCATTTTCCCTCTCCACACGGACTGTTTACCTGCACGCAACAAAAGCCTGGCCAATATACACTCGGACTACAAACAGACTACAAATGAGAAGACTTCCAAAAGCCCAACAGATTCTGCATTGTAGATATTCGTTTGCAGAGATTAAACACATCCTGGATTGATGCAACCTGATTGGTGGTTTAGATTATACTTGCCATGTGTTCCATAAATCTCATAAAGCTCAAAGACATTTGGTCTTGCTCAGTTAGAGATGGAAAGTTTAGTCCAAGTTTGGCTGATGCAGTTTTTACTCTTTATGATTTCATCTCACTTATTGCTAGTTTACTTTTCTATTTCAAACATGAAAGTGTTGGCACTCTAATAATGATGTGACTTTCATATCTGGCACTTCAGCTTAAATAAAACAAACACTATTTGCAAATTCCACTAGATGCAGATCCACTATTTGGACAACGAGCACAAACGGGGAGTGAGAGGAAACCAAGAAACTTGTCGCCTTTAATTAAACATGAACTGATGTCTTCCTAAAAATGTGAAGTTCAATTTGTTCAATAACTCATTCCCTGAAGGAGAAAACTAAAATTATACACCCAGCAAGGTAAAATAGCAGACTGCTCAGCTGTGCGTTTCAAGATTGTTTGACAAAAGACAGCTTTCACACCTCCCCGCAACAAGTGTAACAAGAGAAGAGAGCGTGGAGGCAGACAAGAGGGACGTCAGAAAGCAAAAGGGACAGAGAAATTATTATCTGGAGATTTGTCGCGTTATAAAAGCAGAAAGAAGGGTGGGACATGAAAGAGAGAAAGACAGAGATGGGAGACGGAGAGAGAAACCTACAGTACTTTTTTCCCTTATTTCCACATGTCAGCACCGCAACTAGCAGCCACACCACCGCAATTACAATTCAGCATCCACAGAGTCTCCCGTGGCGGTGAATACAAAAACGCGCAGGAAGCAAACATTCCCTCACATAAACACACAAAAACAAACAGCATCAACAGCTCTGGTGCCACAGATCAGTTAAGACCAAGATTCACAAGGTCCTTCACAAGTTGTATTTCTCTTCTATAAATACAGGCCACCAACTTTCACATTATAGCTCCAAACTACAGACTGTAGAATCACACAGCGTTTTATTTTATCGCGCGCACAGTTTTCCCTCAAATAAATGTCTCTTTCTCTTTCCACTCCTGTGAGAAAACACTTTCAGTGTTCAGTGTCTCGTGTGTTTGAAACTGCTTTCAAGTCATGGCCTATTTTAGCACCAAACATGAGCTGACGCAACGGTTCATTAGAGGAAAAGAAGTGTCGGAATATGAGTAATATTTGCTTGAAATCAGACCAGAAGAACACAACAATGAGTTTCTTTTTCACCAAATTGTTCATGTGTTTTATTTGATGGACTATTTGTATTTCTGACATTAATGGGTTCACTGATGGTTTCCTGTCTGTTGAGACGGATTCAGTTGAAGTTCAGATAACCAGTTCTGCTGTAACATGAACATGATGATTTTGCGTGATTATTGTGGCAAGAAACGAGAGAATTTGTTTTGCGCCTTTTCTGACAAAACTGAGATTTACCTTGCAGCATTTTTGTGTTACTTTCAGCACACAATCTGGGAGTGAGCAGTGCCTCAGAAGAGAAGTCCCAAACGTAATACCATTGTCGTGTTTTTGTGGCAGGAAATGTACTATTCCTCTGAGCCTTGTAACAGTGACTCTGTGTTGGATTATTTCATATAAAAAAAGAAAGATGATTGAGAACTTTTGAAAGCATTCTTTAGCTTTAATTAGTTTGTCGTGTTTGGGCTGAACTGCAGCTAAAATATTTCAGGAATTTTGTCAATTTGCATCAGTTCACATTACAAGACTGACAAGATTCCTGGAGGGCCTAGATAACAAAGCGGCTGAATAGTCAACGTGTCCTGCAGTGGGCTGGAAGTCGAACATATCAGAGCCACTTAGAGATCGACAAGAATGTTTGTTCCCACATTACTTTTCCGCTGCATATTCTATGACCTCATATGATACAGTGACCTCCTTAGACTCACCAAAAGTCCCCTCCATCCAAATGCATGTGCACTCACACAAAAAACAGGCAGCTCCAACACTTCTCTGTCTTCTCCCACCACACTGTGATGTACATCAACTAAATTGCAAACCCCATGATTCCCCCTGCTGAGCTGCACACCACACAAACCCGTAATTACAGGACGGCCACAGTAAGTCAGATCGGCAAATCCCTGCATGGGTTTCCGAAACATTTGGGATCGGCATGAAAGCCCGTGTTTCCACTAATCCTATGTTTTTACATCCCCCATGGGATTTAGAGCGCTTTGTGTGCACTGTGGACCGCAGACAACACGCCACTTTGGGACAAGAAGAGCAGAGACCAGGGCAGAGGGCCAGGCTACACAACACATTAATAATCCATCCAAAAACTCATTTTCCCACAGTCCCCTCTGGCAGGACATTAGTTTTGAAAATGGCTTGTTTGTGTACCGTGTAGTCTGAACATTATGTGCATGTGTTAATGACTGTCCTTGTGTGCAGCCTGAATATTATGTACTTATGTACATACAGTATGCGTGTTTCATTAAGGGCTTGCATTTACGGTCATACAGTCATGTGCCACAGCTGCAGAGAGAGAGAGAGAGAGAGAGAGAGAGAGAGAGAGAGAGAGAGACATAAATCTTATGTGCAGAGGATTAATGTCGTGGTCTTAGCAAAGGCTATTTTCCCTTTCCTGAATCAGGAGGTTAATCGTATTACCTGTGAAAGCGACGGGTAATAGCGCACAACGGCACCTCCGTGAAACAGGACAAGGAGAAACACAACAAGAGGGGTGTGTGTGTGTGTGTGGAGGGGGGGATGAAATCAGACAGATGGGGACAAAAGGAGAGAGAAACAGCGGGACTGTTTAATGTAAGACGAGGGGGGAAGAGAATGTTCTGGACCGACAGCCACCCTTGGGCGCTGGCATGTACACATAGGACGATGAGGCGAAGGAGAGGGACAAATTGTGTTACATCAACAAACAGGGGACACAGGAGAGGAGAAGAAACGATAAAAAAAGGAAGCTGGGTTCTGTTTGGCTACTTGTGAGGAACTTCAAACACTAATGTTCAATGCCAACGCAGAAACAAGTGTTGGGGTGCTGGATGAGTGTGTAGCATCACGTCACATATGTAATGTAACTGTTTTCACTGACAGGACTAAAATATTAGCGGCAGGCTATCGGCCATTCAAAAAAAAATGGATATTTTCCCCCAATAAGTCAGAGAAAACACAGCTACAGTGATGCTGTTGACTAAAATGTAATGACTTCTCGTTGACTAAGACTAAATTAAAACTATAAGGATAAAAGTTACCAAACATTTCAGAGTAAATCTAAAATTAACACTGGTGATCGGATTGTTTTTGCTCTGTTCATCCATGCCAGATGTTCCTTCTCGTGCTACGTTAAGGTTACAATGCATAACCTTTTATTTCTTCTTCTACTATTCCAAACAAACAGATGTTGTTACTGCTGCTGCTAATTTGCATCACAAATTTATAAATCTTTTCAAGGAAAGTCTTTCCAGATATCAGTTCAGAACAGCGTAAACAAACAGCTTTCATGATATGATAACAGGTTCAATTACAATCATTGTAATATGTTAGTAAAATGTTTCAGAAAGGTTTGAGAGTGGTCGAAAAATATCTGATTTAGCTCAATCATGGCTCAAACGTGCATCTTGAGTAGTTCTCCACATCTTTCCTTTAACTGTTTGTTGGCATCAGTACGTCACTCTGTGGTCGACGCCTGCTTGATATGTGCGTGCCGTAGTTTGGCGAGCCTGCAGAAAAGTTGTCATTCCGCTCACGTAGCGACAAATGTTTCTACTGTGATCAAACACATCTGTCCACCTTCGCGTGACAGTAGTTCAGCACGTCCTGCATACATTTACACGTGGATTTATGCTTCCTCGTGCCACCTGATTACAATCCATTCATCCAGGATGCATGTTAATGTAACATGCAAAGAGAGTCAGTGACAGAAACAGAGATAAGAAAGGATGCAAAGACAGACATGAAGACGGTGGAAGTGACAGGAAAAAGAGAGGGAGACGAAGAAGCAGATAGCAACAGCACACAGGGAAAGAACAATTTCATTTTCTCGAGCACCTCTCTCCTTTTCTCTACTTTAAACACTGTTTGACCAGGTGTGGTGTGGCACTGTGTCATTGCGGGTACAGCCTGATACCGGTCCTTGGGGATTCACAGTGTAATTAGCTAGTGTGGCGGCCAAGACACTATCACGGGGCCAGATCTGCATTTGAGACACTGTGAGGAGGGTTTAAAGGACAAGCTTCCCGCTTCAATTACCGGCTCTGCTGCTGCCTGGAAAGCAGTCAGCTGAAATAAATGACATTATCTGCTCCAAAGTAGTATTATTTCATGCCATTTTATTTATGTCAGTGTCATCTTTTATCTCTTCGAGGTCAGTCCTTTCTTTGTAATTATTAGACAGAGGTGGAGGTGTGATGGATGGATAGATAGATAGATACAGGGAGGAGCTGGAGGGTGAGCACCCAGAGAGCCAGGAGCCTAGATGAGAGAGAATTGGAAATCTATCAGCCGCTTGGCCGAATATATTTCATTACCATCTGTACGGTAATGACCGGCATGTCAGACTCCACTGTGAACTGTGTGGTTAATATTGCCACGCTCATCGGCAAACACCTTCACGCCTTCCACAGCATGACTTCAGGCTGCTCTGCTCCGGACCACTTTGTTTGGATCCGGTTACCTTAGCAACAACAAGAGCTATTCCTGCCTGTCGCCTATCCTTCACTCTTGGACAATTTCAAGGATCATGCTCGTGTAAAGCTAAATCTCTGACCTCTCACCTCAAGAAAATGTCTTCTATATGTACCCATGACCCCATAAATTGGGTATGGCTGGAAAGCTGAGACTCCTGTGGATTCAGTGAACCAAAATGTATTCATGTGTGATGATGTTAGCAGCCATTTTAATGTAGTTAGACCATTTTTGTTATACAGTAACCCCCGTATAGGATGACCTAGTGTGACCTCCAGGATAATCACAGCCTCATGAAACTGTCCAACCACAAACTAGAGACCTAAAGCACTTAGAGGACATTTTTGTCCACATTTTGCACCAAGTCTGTGGTTGTGGCTCAGGACGTTGAGCGAGTTGTCCACTAAAGATCGGAAGCTCGTTCCCTGGCTCCTCTGGTCTCCATGTTGAAGTGTCCTTGGGCTGTGCTGTGAGCGTGTGTGAATGTGATTAGCTCCTTTATGATGAGCAGTTGGCACCTTGCAAGGCAGCATCTGCCATGAATGTGTATATGAATGTGTGTATGAATGGGTGAATCCGAATGTGTAGAGTGGTTGGAAGACCAGAAAGGCGCTATGGAAGTACTGCCCATTTACCATTAGCAAATGATATCAACCCAAAAGCTGCTTCCCAGGTCTCAGATGAGGTATAATGTGACATATAATGTTGACCTACTTTGTCCTGCCCCCGCTAAAAACGATAAAAATATATTTATTATCTGGATGGGTGGAGTGGAAGCCACTAAAAAGCCTGCTATGTCTGTGTTTGTTGCTCTGTGGTGCGTTCAGGTACACATCATCAACTTCATGACATTGTTTACCGTTTCCTGGTTACATACAACATACATCAGCTCATGAGTGCAATGCTGTCTGACAGCTGACACTGAAGCTTCAGACGCCAAGAGCAGCAGATTATGAAAACACCAAACAGAGCCACACAGAGAGCTTATTTTCTTTGCTGACCGAACGCCATCACAGCTTCTTTAAATACGGTTCTGAACTGAAGTGTGACTTATTTGTTTTATTCTGTAACTTGACGTCAGTAAACTGCACACACCGTGCTCATGTTTGTTAATTCAGCTACGGCGGGGGAACAAAATCCACAAGAGAGACAAAATATTGAATGTTCGTGAGTCCAACTTTCTGGATTTCCTGTGTCATTTTTTTTTTTTTGCGGGGTAGAGATGTTTTCCCACAAGCAACCAAGCTTGACACCTGAATTTAATTTGGGGGAAAAAAAAAAAATCACTCTCTCTCCTCTGTTGCAGCACCATTTTTGAAATGGCCTGACAAGACAGCTGGATTCTTATATTATATAAATATTGCCTGCTGAAGCTTCAAGAACTTCTCTGAATCACCAGAATCTACTGGTGAATTCAGCAAACATGCAGCATGATAAAAAAAATATCAGCTAAAAAACGAATTGCTCATGCTATGTGCTACTGTTGAAAAATCAGACAATCAATTGTGATGCAAAACGGAAAAAAGTGACGCAAAACGGCAGCACAAAATTAGATGAGGTGACGGGTAATGCAATCTGTTAATAAAACTTTTATTAAATTTTAGTCAGAAGGGTGAAGCAGAAATGCAGAAACGGACTGAGCGGTTTGATAAGAGAGGCGCGGAGCAGCACAACAATGAAACAGAGAAGGCATTTCCAAAATGGACCTGACCTCTGAATTGACCTCGAACGCAGCAGATGGTTTTCATCACTGCTGCTGATTTTTTTGTTACAGTGAGGCAGTGAAAAGCACAGACAGCCGATCGCACTGCAGATTACATAATGTCAGCTTTCTGCCCTTATAAACGCACAGGGACAAGGTTGTGAACAGTCCGCGTACAATATGTATGTGTTATGGAGGTGGGAGCACACTATTTGTGTGTTTTAGTGTGTGTGTGTATGTGTGCATATAAAAGAATGCGGGCGGATGACTCAGACAGCAGGTGAATCACTTCAGGCACACACACAAACACACACAGACAGTGGGGTGTCAAGGCTAGCCTGCAGAGAAGATAGCACATAACTCCTCCACCCGATTTAGTCCAGTTAACCCTCCACTGACACACCCACACACTCCAAACACTCCTTGAACAGATTGCAACGAGGAGCGTAATGTGATGTGTGTAAACAGCCGCAGAAGAAGCCAGAGGTTCACCACCCTAGGGGTCGGATGGGAAGTTAACCTTAACCGTCTGTTAGGGTCCGGGTTATGGAGGACTTAGCAGACTTGCATATGGATGAGCAAGTGAATGTTAGTATGTGTGTGAGTGTTTGTGCATGTTTTATGCAGACTATAGGTCAGCCATGTGTTAGTGTCAGTGTGTGTGTCCTGAGTTTGTTCAAATGCCATAAAAGGTCAGCTGTAGCCCAGGCCCAAGTTTGTGCTCAGACAGCAAACCATGACATGCACGCACACACACACACACACACACACACACACACACACACACATACACACACAGGAATGAGCATATGAAACACAAACTGCACAAAGAGAGTGCACCTTTGATTTGCATACATATAAGCACGAGACAGACTTCAATATGTCAGAGGCGTCCAATATCAGTGATGTCGCACTTTGATGTCACACTCTCTGATTCCCTGCGACACGCCGAGGAGATGAAGATGCAAACATGGCAAAAGGAAGCAAGAGCTGCTGCCTGACCTCAAACACACACACACACACACACGGTCTGCAACTTCTTTAGAATATAAGAGGAATATCACTGAAGGCGGCTGAAAAGTTTGACTCGAAAACTTCCAGGTGTAACTTCAGGATGTCAGCTTGATCCCCCTAAATAATTTACCTGCTTCTTTATATGGTGAAATAACACGCTTGAAGGATCACACCATGCCTCCAGTACATTTTTCTGACTAATCCTAAATTCTGCAGAAGTCGGTCGCCCTTGCACTACAATCTTTGTGGTTAGTGACTCTCACTGTTGCTCCAGTGAGAGAGTAAACAGTCACGTGTCACTCCTGAATCACACATGGCGTCACCAGCGTTACAGCGTGGAGCTTAAACACACACAGAGGTTCAGAATTCCTCTGCAAGGAGCCCCCTCCCCTCTTCTGGACCAATCAGTTGTTAGTAAAGCAACAAGAGCATGACTCTTAACTGGCTTCCACCCACTGCTAATTATGCCTGAAGGGGTGTCTCTGGCTGGGGGGATAAAGAAGTCACTCACCACCACATGCCCTGTCATTAAAGGAAATTAGACCACCCTTGGTCCAGTAAACCTTCTTATAAACGCATTAAACTCACAAATGCAGAATAGGGAACATCATCCCTCTTGTTGAATTTCACCATTTAACCACAAAGAGCCCAGTTTGAATGTGACTGAGGACCTTTTGTTGCACGTCAGCCTCGTCCATCTTTTCCACTCAATAAAGCCCAGAGCCTTGTGACTACATTATTACAGTATGCTTGTTTCCACTTCCATTCTTTAAAATCCTGTGCAGCACTAATATTTAAAAGGCGTTACTGCTGTAAACAAACCAATTACAGCCTCAAATGTACATGAACTCTAAATCTTAAGTTTCTCTGTCATGAGCATTCAATCCTATGAGGCCCCAAGAGCTCCCTCAATCTTTTTGAGAGTGACTAAAATGTCTTCAACCGAATAAATCAGTGTACGGCTGCCAGAGGGGCGACAGTGTTTCAGCAGGCAGGCGCCTTGGTGCAATTACAGCGCAGACCTTTAACTAAGGACCTTGTCTGGAAGAATAATGCATCAGTGCCGAATGAGAGAAAGATGAAGAGACGGATAGTGCAGGGTGTGGTCACAGCAGAGCAATCCACGATGTGAGGGGGAAGGTGATATCAAAATTATGCAGGAAGACAAGAGATTAAAAAGGAGACGAGGGTGCATGTCAGGCTGTTTTGGATATGAAGTATTCACGATATGCCTGTATGATTGAGTGACGAGCAAAAGACTTCACATTACCCCTCGTCATCTGCATTCCCCTTCAGCGTCCAAGGATATAAACGTGAGAGGGATGAGAGGGGGAAGGACAAAGAGGTGAGGGTCAAATATAAACTCCTCCTCACTGGGCTCGTACATCTGGTGCAGGCGCTTTTGAGAGATGACTGGACGCCTTCTCTGGCCAGATGAGTGTTCAGCTCAGTAGTCAGATAGTTAGTGAGCTAATAATAATCCTTTACATTAAAATGCAGAAGGCATCCTTGAAAGTGGAATTGAATTGCGGTTGGGAAGAAAATCTCAGTGTAAAATCTCTGTGATGACAATCAGTTCGCCGGTTTACCAACAACTTTGACTTTCATTAAGATAATTTCAGCAGTTCAACATGCTCAGCTGCCCCGATTCTTGCCTTTATCAACTGCCAGGAATACATTTCTACTTTTAATCTTCCCTATCAGATAATTGCAGTGGTCCCATGAATTTATTTAATCTGAAAATGTTGCCTCTGCAGCACCGCCTCGCTTGAAAACTCCACACACACCGTTACAAGGTGTGAGCTTATCCAAATCATTGTTTCCGTAACAACGCTGATTGAAAAGAATCAAATTTAATGCAATCAATCCCCATGAGAAATCAGGACGCACAGATACGGAATTTTAATTGTGACATGAGAGGCTGGTCGAGGTATAGGAGAGGATGATTTGGGACAGCAGGAGGTAAGGGGGCCGCTTTGTGGACGGACTCGGCACCATGAATGCCAAATACCGATGGCGATGTTGTTCACAAAGAGCTTTAAACGATAAAGGTTTATCACAAAGTGCTCAAAGCAACAGTGGACGTGAATGCATAATGAAAAGACAAACACAGAGTGTGCGTTTGATTAATGATACTTATCAACAACTGCCTTTCACTCTCCGCACTGTCATAATAAACCGCTTTAGACAAAAATCAGACATGCAAACAAACATCTTACAAGGAGCAGGAGTGGGAGTTTACAGCTGGGAGTCCAAAGCGTGTTGCGAGGCAGCGATGTGTAATGTGCAACAAACTCTGGGGACATACACACACAAAATATGCATACAGGCACATCCAGAGCTGCAGATGAAGAGACAAACAGGACAAAATGTACACACACACATACACACAGGGTGAAATCAGAGTGGAATCACAGCCAACCTGAGCCTACAGGCTTATCTTCACCATGTGTCGGAAAGTCACACACACATTCTCACACACACACACTCAGCGATTTGCCCGGCTGGTGAAATCAAGCTGGCTTTGTGACTATAAGTCCTGAAAATTAGATGGCTTGCTGCTATTGCGCCCTATTGAGGGATCACACGCACAAAAACACATTCACGCACACGTGTACGCATACACACAGATTATAAAGACACCTAAATCTTCTCTTTCTCTTGTCCCTGCCTCACCGCACTCCTGGCATGTGCTACTGCAGACTTGATTACATTCATATGGCTATGTGTGTGTGTGTGTGTGTGTGTGTGTGTTTGTGTAAACATGTGTGTGTGTGTGTGTGTGTGTGTGTGTGGCCTGATCCTCCGGATTTCCAGAATCACCGTTGCAATCTGTTGCATGGATGGATGGAGGGAGGGAGGGAAGGATGGAAAACATACCACAGGAAAAACTAATTACAGAACAGAAGGTCCTTGGGCTAAGAAACACACACTCACACACATACACACACACACACACTCACTCGGCCTGCCACTGTCTCTGTTTCTTTCAGAGACACTCACATGGCCACTCGTTATTACACCCATGCAATGAGGGATGGGTTATCCCTGTCCTCTGTAACCTTTACCTCCATAAAAATAACTGTGCGTGATTGGACAATCATCACGATGCAGTCACCTTTACTGTCGTAAAGGTGAAATACAATAATGGTCACTTCATAAAAGCCAAGGATTCTCCCTGAAAAGCAGACAACGGGACTCGGAGAAGCAGAATATACTGCATCTTCAAACACACACACGCAACACAGCCCAAGATAAAAACACACATTTGTCCGTGAAGACAAAAACTATCCAGTGCATCTAATATGACCTTATCTTTTTACTGCAGAGACGTTTTGTGCCAGAAAGACTTCCTGGACGCTTTTTTTTTTTCTGTGGACACCAGCTGTGTCAAACACTGCAGGTGAATAAATAATACAGTAAACGAGACATTTGACTGACACTTCTGAATCTACATCTCACGTGGAGTCATTATGAGTGGGGCAGTGGACTCACAGGACGGTTCCAGGCTGTAAAACAATATGAAATAAGATGTCTGTATGTGTTTGTCAAATAATCAGATTTGAACAAGGCAACAGTTTATATATAACACATCATACAGATGTGTTTCAGCCTTTATAATCACTAATAGGTGCACGCACCAGCTGTGTCGGTGCTTCAGGGTGTCCCACAAATTCGAATAACGAAGCACGAAGTATAAAGATGGTAATGGTGAGCAGCTTGGTACGTATTCGGAACAACTACTTTTTTCAGCCGTAATAAATCAAACCAATTACATGATGCATATGAGTGCTTTGAGGCAGCAGCGGGAGGCTTAGAGGAGTTTTGTCTGGGTTCCTCCAGACAAAACAACAACAACAGGATTTAATTGTAAGAAAAATCAACACACAATGTAAATGTGTCAAAGTGGTTCAGGCCTAATTGCTCGCTGAAACACAGCTGTGTACAGTAAACGCTCTCATATGCTTGCCAGCAGAATGTGGTTTTGCACACGTTTGATTCGGTTTGACTGTGTAAGGTAAGCTATAAGTGGCTGACAGCTTGGCCGAGAGTCAAGAGATGTGTTCCACTGCACATCAGAAAATGGTGCCAATTTCCAAGTTCCCAGAGCCCAAAATAAAGTCCTGAAATGTAACTTAGATCTGAGAGGTTTAAACCAGAGACTGTTCAGTGACGTTTGCTTCATGATAAATCGAGCATTAAAGCTGTTGTGGGGATTGATTTTCTGTCGATCTACTAATCTGATCTTCAACTGATTGATCGTCCCTGACATTACGGGCATGACAGCCATCTCGTGGCCACCACTAGAAGAAAATGATGAAGTGATAAAGAAGGTCAATAATCATCCTTAAAGCTCAACAGTGGAGGTTCTGTTTGGGGTTCATTCAGGAAAAAATGATGAAGTTTTATCTAATTTTCCTTTACTTTCATATTTCTAAACATCGAGCTTGCTACATTTTGTGAAGCACACAATGGGACGTGACATGTTTACATTCGAGGGAGTCGGGTCCGATTTAGTGAATCTGAGCCAGACGCATGTCATTACGTCAGGAGAAGCCAGATTGTGTCTAGACTGCTCGCCTGAGCTGTGTGTAAAACTCATCTATATACGCCTAAAGATGGCTGCCGCTTTCCTCCAGGCTGCTCCAGGTGCGCCGAACTTGCATCTCTGCTGAAGCTGCGAGCAGTTTTTTTAACATCGCCAGATACAGACAGGAAAGGATTGGAATCCAATTTCACTTAATACTCCACCTTTAGGAGTAGTCCTGGGAAATCAGGTTTTAATCTCTCCTGGTTGTGTGTTGTGGCTTAAAGCCACACAAAGTCAAGATCTAATCTGGAGTTGTCTGACTGTTTGCTCTGAAGCTTTTCACTCCGGGTGGAAGTGGTGCCTCCTGTGCCCAATACTGTCTCCCATTTCCAAATGTGGTATGGATTATTCTGCTGTAAAACACGACATCGCACCTTGAAGTAGCACATTTCACATAGTTTTGCTCCTAAAACTGTTAACGCTCACTCTGTAGAGGTCATTGAATATTTGAAATCTGAGCTTTTTGTCTCTGTTATATCATTGTAAATCAAATATATTTGATTTCAGACTTTTAATCAGACAAAACAAGCCATTCCAAAACATTGTTTTGGCCTCTGGGTGGTATGGCCATTTTAAACTATATTCTGCCATTTTATATAGTAAAATCGATAATGCAACAGAGACATTAACCATTGATGGAAAATAATCCCTCGCTGCAGCCATGATTAGATGCACTGTGTTGTTTCAGTTCAAACCTCTCCTGTTTAGGCACATTTTGTAATTTGCAGGGTTGGAGTGTTTCTGTATCCTGTTGAGGATACGTAATGTGCTGTGCTGTGTGTTTCTCTGCTCTCTGTTCTCTCTCTCACACTCTCCCCAGCGCCTCCTCTATCCCCCATCTCCATCTGCCTAATCCTGGCCTATCACACACACACCTTGTAGAAGAATGCGTCTCCCCTCCAATCACAATATGCATCCAATCTGCCTATTGTGAGTGTGTGTGTGTGTGTGTGTGTGCATTTCTGCTCCCAGGTGCTTCACAGAGGTGTGTGAGCATAAATGCGAGTGTTTGTATTTCTATTTCCCAGCATGCCTTCCGCATTGTTGTGAGCATGCTCCTTTTCCTTGTCCCATTTCCCAACATGCATCACAAAACTCACACTGTTCAATCACAACATCATTGTGCTGATCTGCCGGGCAGCTGCGTGTCCTTCTGAGGGATTAAACTGAATCAGAGTCAATCACACACACACACCGTTCATTCCGTCTCATTCTGGCCTCTTTCTCGTCACTCTGCCTTTCTGTTTTCTTTCTCAGACTGTGTGCATACAAGACCTATTTCTCAGTTTGTATTTTCTCGTGTAGCCATTAGTATGTCTGTGCCAGTTCATCAGACAATCATTCAGTCAGTTAGTAAGTCTGCCTCCCTGCCAGAATGTCCATTATTTCATTTCTTCCTCCTCTTTCTCCATCACGATGCTGCTGCTGCTGCTTCTGCCTCTATCCATCCATAATGCTTCCAATTTCACACTTTCACTGTCAGAACATGCACTTAATTACTTCGCCAACAACTTAGCACACCGCCCCCCCCCCACCCACCCACACACACAGACGCACACACACAGACGCACACACAGACGCACACACAGACGCACACACAGACGCACACACACACAAAACACACAACATGACCAGCATTTATAATTCCAGCACTTGCCAATCAAACCAGCTCCCCAGAGGAACAAGGACTGACACTAGGAGGCAGAGACTTGAACCCGAGTTCCACATGGAAGGATTTTCCCGAATGTTGTGCAGAGTTCTGGTCACCAAGGCAACGGCAAAGGTGTCGTGGCAACAAGATAGGCAGCTGTAGAAATGAGTAACAGCTGTTCATTTGCAGCCACATCTGGCAGCAACTCTTCTCTGTCCACACACACACATGCATGCAGCAAAGAAAAGGTCTCAGGAGGTGGGAGGGGTGTTAGTGTGTGTGCTCATCATTGTGTGTGTGTGTGTGTGTGTGTGTGTTCTCGCATGGGGCATGAGTCACATGGTGACATATGTGCGTTTTCCCCCTTCCAGGCCAACCCAAAGCAACATTTAACTGTACAGGGAGCACAGTGTGCCAATTTCATTTTCAGAAATATGTCTCTCCGTTTATTGTTTCACCCTCCTCCCGCCCAAAATGAAAAGTATAATTATGTAAAACATCCATTTACACACTTGGTTGGCGGTACGCTGCAGAAAGCCAGAGAACGATGAAGCATGTTTGCATTCGGAGGGCAGCAGCTGAGAGATAAGTGTGTCTTAGCAAACCAACTCTAGTCAAACACTGTGTACGAGGACCTGCTGCGAGACTTAAGCACAAGAATCAATAGTCCATAGCTGCGAGGTGCACTCCAACACAAAACACACTCCGTAATATCTCAAGGCTGGAAAAAACACCTGCTCGCCAGGCAGGTGTTTTTTTATATTATCGTATATACATTTATCTGATAATGTCATTTTCCCTCCAACTTTTTGATTTAGGTTTGTTGCTGCTTTTGTTCCTGCAACCTTTCGCTCATTCATTCATGGTCTCACTCTCGCTTACTCTCATCACTTTCATTGTTTTTATAGGCTTCCCTCTCCTCTTCCTCCTCCTCCTCCTCCTCATACAAAAGTATTATAACACCTTTTTAACTTTAAATTCTGAGCATCACTGTGTACAGCACAATGCAGCTTCAGCATGTGAAAACCTGCCACACCCATTTACCTATGATTGGACAACTGTGACTTGTCCATGGTGTATCCCAGCAGGTTACGGTTACGGAAAATGGATGGATGGACAATTGTTCAGGGGAGAGGTTTAGCGAATGGTCAATATGTTTTTCAGCTTAAATTTTGTCTTCTGTTTTAACATTTTTATGTTCTCTGGTTGTCAGTTTCCTCTCCTCTTGCTTCTTACGCACCCTTTTTTCATCTGCCCCTCCATTTTCTCATCTTCTCATGTTTCTAATCATTTTAACTGTCATTATTTTCACATTCATCATTATCTATTTAATATTTTCTCACGTTCTCCCATTTTTTCACCCTCCTCTAAACATTGAATCCTCTGTGATCCATCACTTACTGCACTTTTTCATCTCCTCTCGCGCATAATCATCTCTCGTACTTTCACGTTTTTCCATCATTTCTGAGTCTTACGACTCGCTCCTCTCTCCTCGGCTGCCACCTGCCATCCTCTCTTTCCCCAATATAGTCATCACTCCACCCGTTTCGCGTTCTCTCCTTCTGCCACCTCCATCCTCTCTCCTGTCCCTCCACCACCTCTCTCTGCCTCTCTCTTCTGTTCATCAACCTCATCATCTCTGCTCTCATCTTTCTCTGTCTCTCATCTCCCCTTCCCTCTCCACCGTACGTCACTCTGCACCTCAACGACAAAAGACAGAGAGGGGAAGATAATGTGTGTTCGCTTCCATTTCCATACCACCTCTCTTCATTCAAGCTTTTTCCAAAAGAGATAATTGAAAAGAAGCATTTCCAAAAATGGGATATCCAACTCTTTTCAAGCACCTACGCTCAAATATGGAGCAGGTTGAACAAGTATTTTCAAGATAGTAGGTCAAGTGAGCTCTTGAGCTGACCAATTTAAGCTTCGATGCTAATGAGAATTATTTTGAGGAAATTCACTGTATGTTTCTTTGGCATTGGTCTAGCTACGGATTACATGTTTGTGTGTGAGTGTGGGAGTCATGTGATTGCAGTTCCGGGTGTCAAGTAAAAGGGTTATGTGCAGTAAAGTAACGGTGGAGTCAAACAACTACATTGTTGGACATTTTTATATAACATTATATGACGTCTTGTGGGGGTGGCACATGACTTTAGCTTTAAACGTCAAACAGAATTATCTCAACACATGCGAAGGAGCTGACAATCAAACACATACACACACACACACACACACACACACACACACACACACCCTCACACACACACACACACACACACACACACACACACACACACACACTAAAAAAACACACAAACTGGAAAACTTCCAAATTGAGCTACAAGGTCATGCAGCCACAGAGAGCAAATATCAAACCAATCCACTCGCTCACAATCAAGAGTACAGTTAAAGAGCCCGCAGCATATTTAGTGCTTTAAGGACGCACTATATAAACTACATTTAATTCTACTCGTGACATCTGCCCCTTTCCTGTAAAATGCTTCATGCCTTACAGGAAAAGATCCGTCCAAAAGCACTTCGAGGGTACGGCAATAAAAGAGCATGATGATGTTTTATTGCACTTCTGGATCAATTTTGTTGTTTCAGTCACGTGGAGAAAAAAAAGCAGCACACGATGTGAACCAGATCATAAAATCTAATAGCAGGAATGTTTTTCAGCTATCGTGAACATCCACAGAGAGATTTGGCATCAGTGCTTCCAAAGCAGAGAGCGGGCACTCTCTTGTCCGTGCCGACGATTAGCACCAGGAATCAACAACCACACGCAGACAGAGATGCATCACAGAAGAGGGAAGGATGGCAATTTGTCCACTGGCAACAGCCTCAATCGAAGGTAACGCAGAAAGAAACAGTGACTTGTGTGAAGTGATGGAAAAAACTCTTACTTATTTGAACTCTTTTACTATTTGATTCACTCTCAAAGAGGCAGTTTTTAACGCTATCTCAATCACTCAGCTCTGGCACGCTCTCAGAAGTAATTCTGGGAAGTGAAGAGAGTCAATAATTAAAGTACATAAGTCGGGCTGAGGGAGAGAGGGTACGAGTAAATCGCTGTCCTTGATCGTTACAGTTTTATGAAACATAACAGCATAAACGCCTTTCATGGTGAAATCTTCCACAAGCTGTGCTATATAATGATGCAGAATGTGACTGAAAATCAGAGAAAAAGAGCTAACTTGATGGAACGACACTACATCCTACACTTGGCTGCTGGGTCGTTTTCTGCTGCCAGGTTGTGGTTTGTCTCAAAGCGAAACCTGATTAAGATTTTAACAGCTTCCTCCTTTATTCTGGATCTGTCAGAATCTGTGGTCGTTTTTTTTTTTATACCAATAAAAAGAGGACGATGATGGAATTCATGTTTGTGGTCGACGGTCTCGTTGTGGTTTAAGATAAACGGTTTTACCTTCGACTCTCCTGCTGTGTTATAACAAGATAAAATGACCATGACACCTTCCAAAACTCCCTCATATTTGCTAGTATATGTGCACACCAGTGGTTTCCAACTCGAGGAGGAGGTCAAGAAACTCTCCAAGAGACCACACAATAAATCTGAGAAGTAACAGGATGGGAAAGCAGAAGAACGTACCTCTGTTACATATATACATTTTCATTTTTTTCAATGTGCAACTAGCCAAGTTCTCGTGTCCTTGAGTTCAAGAAATATTTTACATCCGAATTTTCCTTTTCTATCCTGTAAAACTTTAAAATAGCTCCGATGACTCATCCTGAGCTCGGGGGCGCATATATTAAAATGTATCCAACCAAATGTGATTTTGAATGATCCAATTTAATCTGATGGATGCGATTAATTTCACTCAGATTTTAAAGACGATACAGACGCTCTGACTTCTGTTATACTGGCATTTTAAAGGGCCCTATGGTGAGACTATATAGATTATTTAAGGGCATGTACCATCTATAGCCTATTAAGAGTTGTGTGTGCATGGATGTGTGTGTCCGTCTGTGTGTGTGCTGTTTATATACACACTGAGAGAGAGGGAGAAGCATAGAAGTCAAAAAGACAAACAAAGAGAGAGGTGGAGGAGAGCTGTGTTCGAGCACACAAAGACAGTTAGGGAGTGAATGTGTGTATCTTTGCCTGGACTGTCTCACACAAATTGGCCCTGACCTACTGTTGAGTGTGTGTGTGTGTGTGTGTGTGTGTGTGTGTGTGTGTACAGGTCTGACGCAAGTCTGGCACAATTTAAAAGCCACCACTGCTGAGCCAAACTCTTCTGCTCCTCCTCTAACTACCCCCCACCCTTAATTCCCGTCACCACCAGCCGAGTCTAACCGACCATCTGTGGTGTGCGATTCTATCGGGGTGTGTGTTTGTTTAATGCCCCGAATCATCTCCTATCCTGTTAAAACATCCGAGGTCATCCATCCTGGCTACAACAGGATTTCCTTTTAGACATTTACACACACACACACACACACACATGCACACACACTCACAGACTGCACACAGCTGTGATGTATATACAGTAGGATCATGAGAGAAAAAACATGCATAGAAACATCAATACACACTCAACCATTATCCATATAAGAGCGTAAAACAGGATTTCAAGTGGAAGGTCACGTCTTCATAAACAGTAGATTGTGAATGTTTGAGGTTGAGTGCTACTTATTTAACAGGAGTTACAAACAAGTCGTCTGATTGGTCAAAGCCGTGTTGATAATTCCCATAAATCCTCCATATGTCTGGTTTATTAGTTGCTATGCCAACACTTGAGGTAACCAAGGCGACGTTTATTATTTCCTCCATGTGCCGCTGGTGTCGAACCCAAAACCACAGAGAAGAATTCACCGCTGTGTTTTATCATCTCAAGGAACACGCCGTACATGCACATTCAATTTTCAGAAAGAGCCCAACGTCAGTCCAAACAGCTGTGCTATCCAGCGGACTCCTAAATCATCTGGATTGACTTTGGCCAAATGGAGTACAACTGCGGCTGCAGCTCATCTATTTCATCCAGCACGAGATAAAAGATCTGCTCGCATACGGCTCGATTCATATCTAGCTGATGAGGGTTAGGACGAGGCCGTTGCATGTCATGCGCCCGACTGATAAGGAAGCGGGGAGGTTTTGAGTTCCAACCCCTCTAGTTGTTGGATCAAAGCTGTAAATTCAGTAACATTCAGATGATTTCTAAACTGTATTCTTTGATTTAATTCAATACAGCTGCCTATAATGGCGGCTTGACTGCAAACCAAAGTGTCTTTTTGGCTCCGTATGGAGAGCAAGACTCCAAATGAGGGTTGAGTATGTAACCACTGTCATATATCATACTTGGAAAATGCAAAATATGTCTGTTTATTTACAGATACGTATAATGAAATGTGCTAAAAGTAGTGTGAGCATTCCTGTGACAGCCCGGCATTAATGTTGAATGATGTTTCGACCTATCATCGGGCCCTGGACTGGGTATCAGGCTGTAAATCTACTGACATCCGACTCTGTTCTCTAACCTTGACCTAGAGTACTTTTAAACCGCCTTTGACTCCTACACTCACACAAGCAAAGAGCAGATATCTGGCTATGTATCTGTTTAAGCTTAACTGCACTGCCTGGACCCTTGACAGTTTCATTGAATTCCAGGCCCTGCTCAGTTGTCCAGGCACCATCAATGTTTATCCAGTTCTACTGATCTTCTAACCAAGCAGTCATTTGTAAACCCTCTGATCTCAGACACCTTTCAGCCTATTCCCTGACCCAGCATACCTTTAAAGTAGCATTGACTTGTATACCTTTGTAAAGAACAGAACGTCAACTGCTTAACCAGGCCTTAAATCCACATTCTAGCTGCAAAGGGTTCCCAAATTAGTTCAAGAACAAAAGCTACAGTTTTGCTGCAGAGAGCTCACATCCCCTCCAAATTTTGCTTGTCGTGTTTTGGACAAAGATCGGGCTATCCAGGTTTAACATGCCTGAAATTTTACAATGCATTACATCAATATGAAAATAGCTGCAGGCAGAGTTTCCCCAGAGTTCCCTCAACATTATCTGATGTAATGCTTCTTGCACCCTTTGAGCTTTTCTCTGTGTTACTCACACAGTTTGGCTTTGCATTTGAGTAGGAGAGAAGTACATCCCCTGTGATCACAGCCTATGAAGTGTTGAGTTCTGGGTTATATTCAAGCTGTAGAACACATTCCGCAGTGACCTGGGCATGAAACAGGCTCCAGGACACATCTGGCTTGAGAGCTGATCCTATCAAGCCAACAAGGTCAAAATAAATCAAAATCAAACTTTCGACATCGGGGATCTTTATCGACGGCGCATAAAAAGAAAGTCTTCAAAAATTCTAAAATATCTACACATGTTGAAATCAAACACGACTTATTTCAAAGGTATGAGGCATCACAGGTAAAGCATCACTAGAGTTATGAAGGAAACATTGCTCAGGATGATGCTGGATGCAGAACATGTACTATTTCTTCAATGGCTGCTTCATTTGCCTTAAATATTTTGCTGTTGTTGACAACATGAAAAGGTCGTTCTATCACAGCGAAGGCGAGATAAAGTAACTGAAATTAACCCAAACTAAAGCTGTTTTTTTTCGCTTTGTATTATTCATACGAAGCGATTTGTCAGTGCTGAAAATTAAATTACCCATGTGGTTGATATTATGAAAGTAAATTTCATTAGGGAAGAGAGCAGTGTGTTGCATTATTGAAAGACGACGATGCTGAACATGCCGACCTGGCTCACCACGCCGCTGCAAAGCATCAGGGAAGTGAAAACTAAATTCAAGAGTTTTGTGAGATGAAAGGCGAGAAAATCCCTGAACTTAGAAAAGACGGCTCGAGCATTTGTGGATATATCTGCGCTCATGAATGAAGTCTGCTGTAAGTTACAATCCAAGGTTTTGTTTTTTTATGTACAGCCCAGTTAAGGCCTTCATTAGGAAGCTGCAGTTTGGAGCTATCTCCTACCACTGCGAGAGATAAACATCCACACTGCAGGCGCTGTATGGGAGGTTTTCCACGATGCATCGAGGATTTGAAAAACCTCAGAAAGTAACATGCTTCTGGATCGTATTTCCTTTTACTTGTGATATGGCGAGGCTCAGAGTGATGTGCAACTTGAACTTATTGATCGTCAATTTGATACACTGCTGGCAGAGCGCATTAGATCTGTATCTCTGATGAAACTCTATTAATATTCTCTGAGTGCAGAACTGTCCACAGTTGAGAAGAGGCGCTCAGAGGAAGCTTGCCATCTTCGGATCGACATATATGTATGTCGACAGCCTCAGTGGAGAAACTGAAGAAGATGTTTATGAGATAAACATCTGTCAGCTGTGCATAAAGACACAATTACATCTCACCTGTATGTACTGTATGCTTCATTCCTCCTGTAAGTACAAAAGACCAGTCTGTTGACAGCTGTATGTCCCAAAAACTCTTTGTAATTAATACATCTGTTAGAAATGCTGACTTTTACACTATTTAAAGCTCAATCACTGGACACTGTAAATTTGTATCCTGAACTGGAATCAGTCACTCCTCTTTGTGGACAATAAGCAGGTTTGATTTGACATGTTTTTAAAGGAAAAGCTCATTATATAAAGCATGTACAAGACAGTACGAGCATCTAACGTAAAATTAAGACATTCTGAATTTCACTGTATTCAAAGAGATCAGTTCATGAGTCATTCTGAGTACTATTCGGTTGTACGATGTCCCCTGTGGCTCTGAAGGGTGATTTTCAAAGTTAGAAAAAAAATAACCTTGATGATGTAATCAGGGTTATCTTGGCTCAGGGCTCCGTATTTATACCATAAAGCCTGTGTTTCAAACTGGGGGTGTAGAGTTTGAAGGACGTGGGTGTTTACTGACGGTCTAATGAAAGATGCTTTCATGTTGTAGTATATCCAAGGTCTTGTAAGCAGAATTCACACACACACACACACACACACACACACACACACACACAAGTAAGTAAATGTCACAATTGGAAAATTGCAAAATTGGAAATGGTACAAATATTTATGATGCCGAAGGGATGAATCCTAACTGTGGCATCACCGCCAATACTTTGATCTGCTGGTGACACCAGAGGAAAGGTCAGTGTTTTTACTCATCCCTTGAAATATCTCAAAATCTACCAGATGGATTGGTACCAAATTTGGTTCAAGCATTCCTCATTCCCACAGGATGAATTCAAATAACTAATGACTTTTCTACTTGAGCCTTGACATTTGTGAAAAGTCTCAACTATTGGATGGATTGCCATGAAATCTGGTACACACGGTCCCCTCAGGGTGAACTGTGACTTTGTGAACACATTGAAGATGAAAACATGGTAAACATACCTGTGAAGCATCGCTCAAATGTATGTAACTGCAATACTACAGTGCAGGAGAGTCCCTTTAAGAATATGATTGGTGTAGCTCAACACAAGCACAATGTGTATTGGACTTCTACATAAATTACTAATTCACTAAACAATCTCACCACGAGATCCATTGAGCAGCTGTACCTGAGCCATCGATTGTATTGTATGATCTTTCTCAGAAGATTTTACAATGGAATAGCTGATCCATTTCTTAGAGAACTTTAAAGCGTTCTCGACCATGTTGGCTAAATAATTCAGATCCAAAGTTCATTCATTACCTTGGAACCACGAGCAGCAAAAACCTCTCAACTGTATAGATTTTAGATAATATGTGAAAATGGCTCACAATTTCCAACGTAGGACTAATGGGAGCAAACAGTCCAGGAATTATTCATCCAAAATGTGCAGTTGAGTTGTTATTCATCAGTAAATAATTGAGGATTTCTCTTGGATGTTTTTCTTTATTTATATCATTTCAGATTTAATTGAAAACACACTTATTGAATCACTTGAATTCGGGGAGAAAACAATCCCAGACCTTTGCAGCTAACTCTGGCTGACTTCATCAGAGACCTCCCCAAACAATACAATCCCAATATTGTATCACAATGCTTGGGCCTACAAACAATAACGCCGCATATTTTCTGCTTCAGCAAGTTTCTTCAGCTCGATATCACCCACTTTACTCTACATTCATTTGATTATATCAGGACAGTAAAGAGCCGAGGCAATATCTCTCAGCACAGAAATCAATTATGCAAATAAACAAAAAAACTCATCATCTTTGGCTTCCAATTCAACGTCTTGGACATTCAAGTACACTTGAAGGAATTATTCTATACGAAGAATCGTGTTGTGATGTCGTGGGGTTGGGTTGAGCCACCGTGCTTGTTGTTGCCAAGTTAGCCAAATCCTTGAAGAATCCATTACCTTGGAAAGACGTGTACAACCGGAGCAGAGATGGAGTGGAAAAATGAAAAGCAATATAGGGAAAATCAATCGAAATCAAATCCTTGTACGTGTCAAGGCCCAATCAAAGATTTCTGGCCATCAAACGGCAACATCGCATGTAACATAGTCGCTCTTGCTCTCGCACTTTCGGTACCTGTGCAGCCTGTGAGGCACAGAGGGCGCTTTGTGGAGCAGGGTAAAAGCTGACAGCATAATGACTACTATTACCAAATGACTGCTGACAAGAAAGTGAAACCTATTAGGCTATATTATTGAAATTGAAGCTATTAGCTGTCATCAGGCCCCTTTGGCTGCAGAAATAGCAACGTTTTCAAGGACACACATGCACCTGCCCACTAGAAATATTTAGGGATGAATAAAAAAAATAAAAAAAAGATTCTTCTGCAGAAATGGAGATCTGATAATGTTGTGGAATCAGACCTGACATGCAATGTTTCCTCAAGCTCTCTCTCACAGGAATCCACACATGGTAACTGGAGAATTTTATTGTCGTCCTTTTCCTTCCTTCCTTCCTGCACCCACCCAGCAATGCACACACACACACACACACACCTATTATGCAGAGGAAAAAATCTCCAGCCTCATCAACAACCATCTCTTCTTCCCTTCCTTCTCACCTTCTTAAATCTTTTCTTGTTCTCACTGAATCTTCCTTTTCTGCCTCATATTTGCTCTCTCTCCCGCTTGACACTCACCGTTTCAACCTCGCTCTTTCAGTATCTCACTCCTCTTATTCACTGTTCCTCTCTCTCTCTCTCTCTGGAATTTCATCGCTCTGGCTCATTAAGGAAAGTTGTTGACACTTTTCCCACAACTTTCTTGCTCTTTTCTTCACTGCTGCGCCCCCACCCATCCCTCGTTACCACCATTACCACCCTGACATCCGTACCCCGAGTCCGTCTGTGGATCCATTCTGTTGCTATAATAAGGTGACGCCACATGCATCCACTTTGTTTCACGCTATGTCTCTTCATTTATCCGCCTTGCCTCTGCTCGTCACTCAGCTTCATTCTCTTCCTCCCTCCTCCACTTACCTACACTCACTCTGTATTTTTCCTCTCTTCATCTCAGTGATGGCTCAGCTCCAAAAAGTAACTAGGAAATGGCATTTCAGTTATGTGTTGCTTGCATTATTTGACACAGTGTATTTACAGCTGACAGTATATTTTGTGAAGACTTCAGAATTTTGAGTTGAGTGTTGGTATTTTACTGAATCTGACTCTGAATTAAATCGACTTAGCTGATTTGTCACCATGCTTTTTTTTTTTTGGCACTTTATTAATAAGTTGTTGACTAATTAATGTTCACGACTGTAGGTACAACCTGAAAATGAGATGAGCAGCAAAAGTTATCAAACACAGTTTAAATAACTTCACACTGTGTTTTAAGCTAGTTCAAGCTGTGTGCTTCAAATAGTCAAGGTCATGATGTAGTCGTGCAACATTTTTAGCACATTAATTAAAGTTTAACAGAGATTTGGACATCTGATAATAAAGGCGCTCATCACTGTCGGCCTTGAACTGGAAAAAAACACAGTTGGCTTGTGGACGTATGGCGTTTTCTTTATTTAACAATGTTTGCAAGCAGGTTTCTGCAAATCAGCCAGACAGCACATAAACTAGACAACCGCCGAGCGACAACACGGCCCTGAACCTTCAGTCAACTTATTAACAGAATGAATTGATTAGCTACAGCTGATATGATCTGCTATCTGTGACGGTTGTCATTTCAACAAGCAAAAACAAGTGAAAATGGACGGTCAGCGCTGGCCACAAATGAGAAATCTGCTCTCCACATTAGTTTGTACATTGTTCTCTGTAAGGGTGCTATACACAATTATCTTCTTCTAGCCTAAACATATTGAGTTACCAACTACATAAGAGAAAGAAAAGCAACACATCCTCATAATGATTAATCCAAATCGTTGTTGATTCTGCTGTTGACTTACTAAAGAAAAAGAAAAGAAAGAAAATGTTAGATCTGGTAGCCTTAGAGCTTAGCGTGTTCTGCCAACCTGGAACTAGCTATCAGAACCAAACACTACTTCAGCTATTATAAATTTAGTATTCTTTTGAATTACTGCCACTAGAAAGCAACCACAATGTCCCAGTAAACATGATTTTCCAAACAAGCACAGCTTTTATATGAACTATCAGACCATTTATCCACATATCATGGGTTGTTAGTAGGCTGTTAGAAGCTGCAGTCCATAATATATCATTACAAGAAAAGCGTGTAATATAAGAAGGTACACACTGTAACATGGAGAGCTGGCTAACAAGGTGAAAAGGACAGTCATTTTTCATTTCACTGAGACTTCGCCGTGTACTCTGCCTCTTTTCCTCCTTCTGTCACTTCATGTCTCTCTCATTTTGTCTCTGCAGGGTCCAGATTCCTCCACACCCTCACACTTTCCCACATTGCCCCTGTATGCCTCCTCTTCCCCGACAGCTCGTGTATTTCATTAAAGGTGAACTCTCCTGAATCTGCTCCTCAGCTGCTGTAACGTGCAGCCCCGTGGATTTATTTCTTGCTCGTCTTTCTCCTGCCTCTGTGATTTATTTAGGTTTTCCCCCTCATTTCCTCCCGTCCTCTCGCTCTTTGTTCTTGCTTCCATGATAGCGACTCCCTCACTTTCAATTCACATTTGAAGCTTCCAGTTCAGCAGTTTGTTTGCTGCCGATGACGGAGATACATTGCACCGACAACAGAAGTGGCAACAACCACAATAACAGTGTACTACACAATAATCTACAGTTAAAACAACACACAGAGGTTATCTAGTGTCAGCGTGTTGCTGTTTCTCATTACTGTAACACGTTTTTTAAACCAACAGAACATGAAACTTATCAGCACTGATAACTTTGGGTATTTCTGTCTCGGTGTTAAATGAGTTCATGGTGTCATAGCTTTCCAGTCAGTGGTCAAATATTGTGCTACTGGCAACTTTGTCAGTGAAAATGTGAGTTTCGTTTTGGTTTATATCAGCGCTGCATCGTGTTTCTCTCTGCTTACCGCAAGAAAAAAAAGTCACTGCCAGGAAACCATCCGTCAAAAACACCTTAAGAACTTCACCGTCACATCCACGTCTTATTCAGAGTGTGCTGTTATCTGACATGGCAAGTTATAAAGTCTGTACCTTAAAAGACAAAACATATGCAGAAACAGAATAAAATATTTCCTCCATGTTTGTAGTCTTTTGGAAAATGTTGGAGAATGTTTGTTGAAATGAAAAGTAACCCTCTCTCATAATCATCAGTGAAAATGTGTGTTTCGGTTTTGTTGTGTGTGTTTTCATATCAGCGCTGCATCGTGTTACTCTCTGCTTACCGTCAGTCACATGACGACGGCAGAAAAAACACAAAGTCACTGCCAGGAAATAATCCCCCCAAAAAACATCTTAAAATCTTTACTGTCGCACACAAGTTTTAGAGCTCTCGGTTCACTGACACAGCGGTGAATGTTATAAAAATCTGTGCTATAAAAGCACAAAACAGATAGAATGCAATTTCTAATTGCGTACGTCATCGGTTGTAAAACGAGCAGACAAATAAAAACCTGGAAGAAGAGATCAAGATTTTCGAGCTGCTTCAAACCTGGCTGTGATGTCTGAGACAAATCTCTGCTTTGATGATCGAGAAAGAACGTTGTACGGATAAAGCATGCGTATCCTCGGCTGACCTTGTAAAGGTGATTCATGCTTTCATATCGGATCATTTGTAATTCTCTAAGACTTAACTATTATTTTTTCTGACATCGACCAGTTCACTGGATACCGGATTTGGGTTAGCTGTCGTCTTGAGAAAAACAATAGCTTTGGGTGGCCACCACAACGAGACTCAGAGATGATTTCAGGCTGACTCGAAGGACGTTTAAAGTGTCTAAGCTTGATGTCCTGTCTCTTACCAGCTGATCACCTTCATGGCTCACACACAGCTACCTACATCTCTACCTTTCTAGGGCGATTTGCAAGCAGGGATAATTGTTTCTAAAGGCTGAAAAATGTCTCCAAGGACAAATTAACTGGATCAAACTTATTCAGTTTTGTCTTTTAAATCGATTCTAAACCAAGAATCCTTCTGAGGCCAACCCTTGCAATTGCTTTAGTTATACTGTGTAGAAAGTAAGTAAAATAGAAATAGTAAGTGCTGGATTGAAACTTCAATATTTGTCGGCACAGATCCTCTTTTATAACTCTGACTGGATATTGTTATAATAAGAGGGTGGACATTACACTGGAGATAGTCTGCAAATGGACACTGTCTGGGATCTGCGCTGCAACACCAAACACCACAGCCTGTTTGTAATAAAGTTATCTGAGATTAAAAGGTCCACTTACAAGCTCTCTAGTACGGGCTCTTAACCACATTTTGTCCACATAGGAGCAATTGTGCATATCCAGGGTAGATCATACTTGTCTCTGTTCAAGGATCATCTTCCTTCATCTTAGATCATGCTGGAAACGTCCTTTAATGACAGTAAACATGAGTTTTTTGCATCCAAGTCCTAGCTGTTACGTTGTATTAAACACAGGACTACTGATTTTCATTGTATGTTCTGTGAAGATACAACTGCAAGAAAAACAGATTCAGTTTTTGAGCACATATTTATGGATTGTAGGGCTTACTTGTTTGCAAGCTTTGAATCAACACAACTTAATTACTTTTAAAAGCCAGAAAAAATGACATAAGAAGTGCAGAAAACGAGCATCTGATCGTTACTCGTATCCAATCTGACGAGGAGAAGTTGAGAGGCTGACGAGCTTTTCAGCATTTGTTTACGCTCGTCACCCGACAAGTGCCTATTAATTAATTCAGAATTGATTTCTTGATGTTAGAATGTCAGATAAATCTGATTCTACAACCCGACCGCTATCCTATTCAAACAAACAAAATGTGACCCTTAAAATGAATTGTGGTTTAAAAACAGTGAAGATAAGGGTGTTTAATTTTAGCTCAAAGATATCATCCTTAAAAAAACACAACACTCTCACCTCATTAGAACGAGCACCTGGGTGTCATTATCACAGCTGAAACCAAATGATGGGCGTCTTTAAACAGTTCCAGCATCAGCCAACCATGATCACAATCATCATCACTCCCTACTCACAGTATGTGGGGGTGCGTGTGTGTGTGTGTGTGTGTGTGTGTGTGTGTGTGTGTGTGTGTGTGTGTGTGTGTGTGTGTGTGTGTGTGTTCCCTAACCTTTCGCCACAGCTCAGTGTGACACTCTAAATACAGATTCCACATCAGTGACAGCAGGTCCCCAAAGAGCTCAGGAAGCGCTTTGCGACATGGGAAAACAGACCGAGCATGTGTGTGTGTCTATGTGTGTGTCTATGTGTGTGTGTGTCACTGTGAAACAAAGATCTCTTTTCCAGCTCAGGCGTCTCGTTCTGATTGCTAATTAGCTACTTGTCAACAGTCATTCCTGTGTGCTTCCTGTCACTGCCGTGGCACACGAGCACAATTGCAGGAATGGACACACATTTCACGAACACCACGCAGGTAGACATGTTTGTTCCTTGCACGTGTGTGTGTGTGTGTGTGTGTAAGCACATTCATGCATGCATGAACAGACACTTGGTGCAGCAGTAAAGACATGCAGAGAGGAAAAAAAAAGAGCTGCGACTGAATTTAATTATCACCTATTCTGCTGATTTTTTCCAATAACTGCTTCATTGTTGTATAAAATGTAGAAAAAATTAAAAATATATATATAGTCCAAGGTGACCTTTTTAAATTGCATAAAACTCAAAAAATATTCAATTTACAATGAAATAAAACAGTTTAAAAAGAAAAAGCAGCTGTTCACATTGAAGAAGGTGGAACCAGCCAGCCAACGTTGAATGACTAATGCTATTAATCCATTATCAGAATAATAGTCAATTAATTTTCTGTCAGTCAACTCATTGATCGACAAATTGTTTCAGCAAATGTGAAAAATTAGACACACACACTAAGACCAGCTTTCACACACAAACACATGAAGCCATGTGTATGTGCCTTTTCCTCATTTCAGAGTTTCTCATTTTCTTTTATTCCCGCCCACGCACAAATACACACACACACACACACACACACACACACACACACACACACACACACACACACACACACACACACACACACACACACACACACACACACACACACACACACACAGCAGCAGCCTCCACTCGGCACGTACAGTGTGTCTAATGAGGTGCAGTATAGTCACCTGGCCTAATAGAACAGTCACAGTGTGTTATTCCTCCGCCGTCTTGAGGTCTGCCGGAACTTCCTCACTCACTAAACACTTTGCTCTGCTGTCGACTGCGGGGCGTCAAATCACCCGGCAGACACGGCGCACACGTGTTGATGCATTTTCACTGCAGCTGCTTCTGCTTCATTGCATTCAAAACAAAGAGATTGCCAGCTGGTATGTTAGAATTATTATACTGGTCCAGCTTGAAAACCGACCAGGAAACATAATCGGCCAAAAATGGATTTTACGTTTAGAATCTCACATGAAGACTAGGACTTATTTTTCACTGACATGCAGACCTTACAGAAGGTTGTACTCCCTTTGGACATTTACTGTCATGTTCTCTAGATCACGGTCAGGGTTGAGGAAAATTGGTTTCATTGTTATAAAGAAATCACCTTAACTGTTGGTGAGAGATGGGACATGAACAATGGACTAGTCAGAGTTCCATGAATTGTACACCCAGTCATCCACTTTGACCTTTTCTCTAAGAGGGTTTTGTAACAATAAATGACTTTACTGCTTTGCTACTGAGAGCGATTCTTTCTAAGACTATAAGAGGTCTCCTGTCAATAAAAGTAAAGGTAGGTCATTCTAAGTACTTGACCAGATGAGCGATGTTTTTTTTTTTTTTCCTCAGGAGGACGAAATTTTCAGTCTCAAAAGTCCCGATGTTTTGGAATAATTTCTTCTAACGAGTTTGGCTCACTTGACAGCCCATTAGAGATGCCCATAACGCCCCATTATCTGTGGAAAAATTTAATAAAATGTCAAAAATATGTTTTCTTACTGTTGCTAAAATCAACTGGACTGATGAAACTGTAAAAGCGGTTGGTTGCAAACCTGCAAGAGTCAACTGAATCCTCTCGGTGTCTCCCAAACTGGAACACAAAAATACAAATGTGCAAGAGGACTGGCCATTACTTTTATGTAAATGCAAAGAGAGCTAACACCTCCAGCCAGGTGCTGTTCATAACAAAACTGCAGGCGTCACGCAGCTTCTTTTTGGCAGGTAATTAACGATCACATGATGTTATTTTAAAGTCTGCAACCTTCAGATGTACCACCTCTGTGGAGGGTGGAAAAAAGGAGGAAAAAAAATATGCACCTGCAGGGCCTGTGGCCCATTTAAATCACAGCTGTGGTCTTGTTGTGAACTATTTTTTTATGGCATCTTTGCTTCCCGTGGACCATAAACACATAAACTTAAAACGTTAGAAGGTTCTGGTCTCAGTAATATTCAGCCAAAGGGGTCAGGTCTCAAGACGAGTCCTGAGCTGTAATGCAACACGCCCAATCCGGTCGAGTCACAGAGTGAAATTCAGCAGCTGAATTATGAGCGGTAAAATGTTTTTTTTATTAACTTGTCCTCTTCAGAGGGACTGAATAAATGAAGGGTACACCTGCATAATGTTGCCCATTTGAAAATCACTGAAATGGAACAAAATATTCCATCTGAAACTACATTTCAATTTGGCTCACCTGAATTTATACTGACCTGAATTCATGAGCCAATGTTCTTTAAAAAATAGGAATATTTTTTTCAAAGCAGAGACGATACATCAGCTCAGAGGTATTTCATTTTGTAATGAAACCAACAGAGGAGACCAATTTTGGTGATGTAATGAAATGTAGCAAAAGCACTCAAGGTTTAAATATCTTACTCGATATCGGCTCATCACAGAACAAATAAATTCAATAAATAAGTTGTTAATCTAAAATACACCATGAACTTAAACAGCCTTTAAGAAAACAGCTTGGTAGCTGGAAAAATACTCATTGTTAGGTCTTTATCGAGGCACCATTTCTTAATATTCTTCCTGTATTATTGCCAAACCTCCTCAATTTTTTCAGAGCTAAAGCTGTTCATTCGAAAAGAAATCAGAGCGTCTCTAAACCAGAGAGGTTTGAATATCTTTTTCTTTGCTTTAACTAAAAACCTTGATACTCTTTTACTTCACCGAACATGCTATCTGCACACCTCAAACACCACAAAATCTGAGCACAGGTTGAAAATATGTTCAAGAACATCCTTTTCACATGGTCCTGTATCAGTCTGTGGTGCTCGGTGCATTCCAGGGGATTTTCTGCGATGGTAATACACTCGTTTTCTCTCGTCCTGTTTCCCATAAATGAGAGAATGTGCCTGAACGTGCCTCAGAAATTCAGTCAGACGCTTAAAGTCGGAGCGTAAAGGACTGACAGCGCTAACAGCTGCAGCAAAAGGAAAAGTCAGCATCAGCTCCTTCACACAAAACTTATACCTGCAATGCACACTTGCCAACCGTACGCACACAAAAATGGGGAGGATTTCAAAACCAAAGCATGGGGTGTATTTTATGTTAAATACTTTTAATTCTCAGGAATGAATACAGAATAAGTTGCCTCTCTTGCATGAACTTGAGTGAATCTCTGGTGAAAAAAAAACTTTTCATTCATTCATTTCATGCAGCCAAGATGAAAACAGAGTGCATCAAGTAACGCTGCAAACACGGAGTCTGTGCAACAGGTAAGAAATCACGGCTCAGCTGCCGCCTACATGACGCGTCGTGTCTGTGTCCCGTGTATTTCGGCAGTTATACACGCTGTACAGTGCCAGAAACAGGTTGCGATGATGAACAGAGAAAAAAGGTGTAAAAAGTTGCCAGAAATAAGTAGAAATACCAGAAAACTGTGACCACGGGAGGAAACCAACAGAGGGCAATGAAAATCGGGAGGGTTGCTATAACACCACATTAAGTTTGGATTAGTTTTCTTCATTTCATCGTTGCTGGTAGAAATATCTTGTCAGAATATCATTTCATATATTGTGTAGGTATTTATAGAGGCACTGATGTGATTGAACCAAGTGACTGTTTACAGCTGTAGTTGAGTAAAAATGAGGAGAATCTGGGACATTCACCGATAAAGAGCTAAGACTGAAAACATTTGTATGAGTGTTATTCCTCTGCTGCTAAAACAAAGAGGAGAATGACATATTGTGAATAGAAGTCTCTACATTATTCTTCTACTGAGTCTAGGTTGGAATATTTTTCCTCTCACTTTAAATCCTGAATAAATCAAGATAAACTACCCAGTGAGAGGAATCTGACTGGTCCTGAGGCCAACCATGTTAAAAAATGTATGCACCCCAGCTCCGCCATATGGCATATACCACAAAGAGGGCAGTTTAAACATTTACATGCCCTCCCTAGTTCCCTGTGTGAAAGAGGACATGACTTTGGTTCGGAGCCCCTCAAAACCTGTGAAGCTGACATAAAGACTGGATTTAACCCTCCACTTGGCTGCATGATACAATCAGCAGGGACAAGCCTCGGTACAAGAGTGTCTGCCATGTATGCGTGCGCGCGCTGAAGTCAATGAGTGTCAGGGTCAATGGCGGCGGTGTCCGTGGAGTGCTGTGTATGGCGAGATGACACATTAGCCCATATGTGTTCACGTCAGAGCTCTCTCAGCTGAACAGGCCGAGCAAGAGTCCTGCAGTCTACAGAGGCAGACTGCACATTCAAAACCAAGAGCCTCAATCAAAAAGCAGGATGTTTGCTGTGTGACAAGAAAGCTGATACTGGCAGAACACTATGACTGAAGAGGTGAAAGCTGGGAAATGAATGGAATATGATATGAAAGATTCAGGTCTTCTTCTCAAGAGAACAGGTAATTTCCAGCAGCAGGAACATCCGTATTTTGTTATTTCTGAGAAGCAATATTTCCCCTTAAAAAACTGGTGGCAGGAGGATGAAAGAGTGTCGGTAACACAGCTACAAGTCTAACTCCAGCACTTAATATTCACACACTGTTTGAGGTGCTTGCTGTGTAGAGGTGTAAAGATTAACCAATACAAGTCTCACTAGCTCACTAGCTCGCTCCCAAATCACATACCTGCTTCAGGCCATTCGCCAAATTCCCACACTACGAGAACTGACCACCGTGTCCTTACCCCGCCCAAAATCTTTACATCGCTTTTATTTTCAGTCTTCCAAACATGCAGCTGCAAAATATAAATAAGAATGACGTATGCTGGTGGGACCTCAAGCCTCAGCACTCATTTAAAAGAGCTATGTGTGCGCTAACTTTAAAAATTTGCGACCAACACTGGCGTTAGCAGCTAATGCTACTTCCAAACTCCTCCAGGTTGAGGGCAGAACTGTAATTAAACCCATGTTCTGTTTGCAGCATTTGCAAGGAAACGTCCTCAATTAACAAGACCAAATGCAATAGGATGACACTGACCCAGGAACAGCAGTATTTTAGGGAGAAATTCAAGTGTATCCTGCCTATGTTTACTATTCTAGGTGTAGAAAACATAATTTTCTAGGGCATTTCTGATTCTGTATTGTTTTCATATCGGATCGTGTGCTGTGCATCTAGATTGCAAATTGTTTGAGAGCAAGAGATACACAACCCCAATGCTGGGAAACAAAAGCTCACACTTTTATCTCGAGTTTGTTTTAAAAAACCCAGAAAGTCAAAAAAAAAAAAAAAAAGACAAAAACTGTATGACTCCATTCTGAGAGATTCTGAGGATTCATTAATCAGTCAAAGTTAGCCAGCAGCAGCTCGACACCGTTTTCACTCTTTAAAATTGTTGCTCTTTCTCTTGAGGCTGAGTCCCAGCATGCATCTGCAGTCCGCTGAGCTTGAGTCACCGCCATTAGGGAGCTAACTACCTGCTCGCTAAACCTCTCTCCGCTAATTCACAGTAACTTGGCAGAAGGTATGGTAAATGGTTAAAACACATCAGTGCAGAGCGAGAGCCTCTACAGGATGTCTCTCCAGTTCAAAAATAAATATCCTGGCAGTTTATGTGGAACTTTACCGATGACGCATCATCATCACTACAGAGGTATGGACAGATTTTCAGAATTTATGTCAGAGGAATGGTCGCTGGAATGGTCCAGCGATGAGTAAGCCTCAGCTCGCCACGTAGTCTGTAACCCAGAGAGGATAATAACCTGTAACGGAGTTGAAGCCAAGTTTTGTGTTGTTTGTGCTGCTGTTATGACACATACAGACTATGAGTGGGAACAATGAGAAAAGCACTGAGCAGCTCCTGAGTCAACAGGACACCTGTAGCATGGGATTCTCGGAGTTTGAGCAGTATTTTTCCAAAGAATTGATTATTGTTTAGTCAATGAACAATAATAAAGTTCAAAAACATACCAGAGGTATTCGATTTCCAAATATACAGGACACATAAATGCAGCTAATTCTGAGATTTCTTTCAAAATACATTAAGTATGTTGGGAAATAGTTGCTGCAAACGTGTGAAAAGACTTTGAACGATATATTACTAAAATGTGGAGTTATTTAGTGAGTTAGTTTTGTGGGCGGTCCTTAAAGGGTGGCTTGATGACACGCTGAGGCCACCCTGAGCAGAGAGATAGAGATGAATTCATCTCAGCTCAGAGTGTTTCAGATTTATTAAAGTAATTTTTATGAACTCCTCTGGCACGTTTCAGAATTCTCAGCCCCCACAGTCCTGGAGCTGAGAATTCATTTTTACCTGATTTTGACAGCTAATTTCATAAACTTGTTGATATTTTTAATCATTCAAATTTGACTGTGTGGTTAATAACACTTTTTTCTTTGGTCTGACAAACTCAGAACACATATTTATTGTATATATTATTTTTTGTGACTTTACACAGACTTTAAGGACCTCAACAATTAACTGATTTCCAGGGTTGTTATTTGCTGTCAGCTAATTACTTCAGATCTCTGTTAAAAAGTTGAAAAGTTTTAATTTCTTTTTGACTCGCTAAGCAGCATGTAAAATCCGGGCCAAAATGAACATTGACTTTTTCTGAATTTAATGAGGATCAAGTCGAGAAAAACAGGAATAAAAAAAAAAAAAACTTATCCGTAAGGCTGGCGTGCAGATTTGTATCATTTGTGATGTGAGTTTCTGGAGCCCTGAGGGGGAAAAAAATGTTTCGAGCCACTGGCTTAGCGCTATCTTTAAACTCCCCCTGGTCACCTCACAAACAATCTGAACATTTTCCGACGGGCCTTGCATGTAAAACATTCGTAGCTGTATAACGT
This sequence comes from Sciaenops ocellatus, assembly GCA_033000465.1. Taxonomy (NCBI): domain Eukaryota; kingdom Metazoa; phylum Chordata; class Actinopteri; family Sciaenidae; genus Sciaenops; species Sciaenops ocellatus. The sequence continues at coordinate 22,272,594 of CP136873.1, forward strand.
GCGTTGTTGTACGACCTTGGTTAACTGGAATCAGGAGAGGTGGAGATAATCAGACATCGCTTTTACAAATAGACACTTTTGAGTGAAGCTTTGAAATATTAATGGAGTGATGAGGCCGCTGGAGGCAGCCTTTAATCCATGCCAATGCAAATGGACCCCAAGGTCACTAACATAACACTGCAGCAGCCTCTGGCCAGGATAGATTGACTAGGAAAAAGCCTGTGAAATGGGGTCTTTCGTAGTCTGGCAGAGTACAGAGCCCACTGTATAATACAATGGCCTCGAGCCCACGACAGGCTGAGGGGGGAATTAGCTGGAGCCCGGGCCACATCAAAGTGTTTGTAGCACAATGTGTGTTTTTTTTAAAACCATCACCCCACTGACCTGCTATTTTTTTCTGGAAATAGGATTCACAAAATAACCACAGGAATGCTGTTACAGAGGACAAGAGCGATAATGACTGAGGGCTGTGTGTTTAGACACCTCGCTGCCTTAATTTTGTTCATTGTTTTTTCGAAGGACAGGATGAGGACGGCCCTCGCTGGTGAGCACGTTTCTGAGTGGAAGAAGTTAAAACAAATTTTAACTCAAGCTGAGAGAGCTCTGTACTCCAAACCAGTTGCCAACAGTTGCATAGCAACAGCAGCACCTACATTTTGTGTTTTTCTGTTTAGGTGAAGCCAGCAGTAACCAGAGTGGTCACACTGGACACAAGAGCTCCTCAGTGCTAATAATTAAGCTCCGGTTGGCCCCTGCAATGGGGTCCAGACAATTAGCGGGTCTCAAATGGTTTGGTACATCTCTCCGCTGGAGGACTGTGCCAAATGTGCAAATCCAAACCATTCCTGACACGTTATTTTAATAACGCAATCATGGAAAAACTTCAGTTCTGTACCAACTCTCAACTTTCAAATACAAATCCCCCTCCACGCCAAGCATCCAGTAACTGAGCACCAAGAGAGGAATTCACACCTCACACAAACACCAGAGGATCTTCCCATCACATCTGTTGCAGAATCGAAAGCGACAAAACTCAAAGCATGTTTTGTTTCCACAGACAGAGCGATTCTTTACAACTCAAAGTATTCAAACAAACTAAAGTCGGCAGAGTCAGGCGGTATACTTTCAGATAAAGCAAAGGTTGGTCAGGTCATTTATTTTATTTTTCCGCTCTTCTATGGAGTGTTATTATTGCAGCAGTAGTTAGGGTTAATTATTTGGGTTCGGGTTCAGATCTGTCCCTGTTAGCAGCAGGTTGTGTAATAATAAAAGCACTAATTGTACACAGCAGACCTCCATTATTGTCTGCAGTTTTTGTTTCTGCAAAAAGGGGTTGCTGCTCTCACTCCCTCTCCCTGAACATTTTCCTGCTGAGGTGGTCTTTCACTGCTGAATGAACACAAGCCCCTGCACAGTACTGTGTAGCTAATACCTACAATAATCTGTTTAACTCTTCGTAGTCCTGTGGGGTAAGTGCTGACTGGTATAAACATTAATGACACGACAGAATCGTTCGCCTTCATCGGCTTCAGACAGCCGATCCACCTCTCTGCTAATCTGCCAAATCACTTTCTCTCCTTCTCATCTGATGAACTCACCCCATCCTCTCTTCCTCTCTTAAATCCCGTCTTTCCATTTAACTAACTGGCTCCATGCTTTCACTGTTTGAATCTTCAGCGCCCCAATTAGTGGGGATGGGATGATCTTCTCTGTCGTGGCCCCAATTTGGGATTTGGACTGATAAGCAGAATGCTTCTTTACATAAAAACCTTGTCTGGTGCAGCGATAATGAATTACCTCCAACCTCTGCGTTTCATTAAGGACATTCACACAGGGTAATGAAATTCACTGAAATCACAGGTGCCCTAGATACTATACAGTTATGTAAGATATGTTAAGATTTTACATGACTTGGGCTGTATTCACACCAAATCTGGCGTTGTGACTATTAGAGTAGGGTTGTGCAGTGGTGTGTGTGTGTGTGTGTGTGTGTGTGTGTGTGTGTGTGTGTGTGTGTGTGTGTGTGTGTGTGTGTGTGTGTGTGTGTGTCTGATTCACTGGTTTTATGCATCCACAGCTCCCTCTCTTCTGCTTGGTTGGGTTGCTCCAAAACTTGTTTCGGTTTGAACTTTATTCACTTACTAAACTTACAATGTTTCTCCACTGTAGTTTAGATTTCTTGTGCAAAGAAGAGGACAAAGGTGGCTCTAAAAGAAGAAGTCAAAAATGATAAATAACTTCTGTTTGAACCAAAATACTTGAAATGTACCAATTGTAGGCAAAGCAGATTCAGAGTTGAATCGATCCATCTTCTTGTGATGCCAGTTCCGATATCTAAACTTACAGGGTGTGTGACTGACACATCATTCAGTTCAAGCAGGTTCAAAATCAAATGCAGCCAAAGCAAGTGGAACAAATCACTGCATGATGAGTCATACACAGGACATAACTCACAACGTCTCATTGTTCTACATCACTCCGGTTTCTCTGCGGGGTCTTCTAACCTTTCAGCACAGCACAAGACTTTTGTCAGGTCTGCAAGACTCCAGATCTTCTGTCTTGACTTCAACATTTGAGGTGGAATCCCCTGCTTTATGCCAAAATAAACATTTCAGTAGTACGGTACCTGAGTGTTTCATCTGCTGCTATTTTTATATTAGTAAGAACCCCAAATTCTTTCCAAAACTCCCAGTCAGTGAAAGTCACATCCTAACCATGTTACAAAGAGAAATTTGTGTGTGAGGTCGGAGAGAAAAACAGGAGGAAAGATCACGACCAAAACATCCTGGATATTTTCAATGAGCATGTGCAAAAACATGCATCATCTGTGACTTAAAGGTATAGTTTGACATTTTATCCTGCCAAGAGTTAGATGAGATGACAGATTTTCATGTCTGTGTGCTTAATATGATGATGGACCAGAAGATGGGTATCTCAGTTTAGCATCATGGCTGGAAGCTGGGGAAAATAGCTCTCAACCTCACTCTTTATATCTATATGGTATCATATATATCATTTCTTGGGCTGTCACAGTGACTTCCTGGAGGAAGTCACTGTGACAGAGCCAGACACCAGACAGGGCCAGACACCAGACAGAGTCAGACTTCCTGTTTCTTCTGTCTTACTCTGAAGTTAAGCTAAATATGAGAGTGGTATCAATCTCATTTAACTGTCAGCAAAGACTTTTCCAAAAATGTCAAATCACGCCTCTGACTCTTCTTTATATTCCAGAAATCAGACAAAACAAAGAACTCTGTGCAAGGTGTAATTCATCATATAGTGGAGAGCAGATGTCCACTTTGTAGCAGGGCTGAGATGAAACTGCTACCAACCCTCTTTAAGCAGGCAGCAAGGCATATTGACACTCAATTTTTAGTCCTTTAAGACTATTTCACCTCCTCTTATCCTCTTATTTGTCTTACTCTCACCCTCCTCCTCCTCCTGCTTGACCCCTTCCCTCATTCGCTTCCTCGTCTCCTCATCTGAATAAATAAATGCAGAGATGGACAGAGGAAGAAAAGGACGTTAGAGAGAGAGAGAGAGAGAGAGAGAGAGAGGGTGGGGGTGATGGGGAGAAACTAGGGCACTCCAACCTGGATGCATCGTCCAAAGCAATTTGCTCAGATGGAGAGCGAGGCAGAGAGGACGAGGAAAACAAGGAGCTTAAGAGCATCTCTGCTAAAGAGGGGATGACTTGGAGAAAACAAGCAAAATGGCCTGACAAGCTGAGCCACGGAGAGAGATGTAGAGAGAGAGAGCGAGAGGGAGCGAGAGCGAGGAGGAGAAAGTGTTGGTAAAATGACAAAATGGACAGAGCGAGCCGAGAGCCAGAGACAGAGAGAGAGAGAGGCAATGGTGCAAAATTGGACTGGCGAGCGTCGGAGAGAGAGACACTGAGACCAGAACCCCCAATTTACCTCTTTACTGGCAAACTCAGTGATGGTTTAACAGAGAAACACTCACAGTAAAAGCCGAGGACAACTTGAGCTGTAACACGAAGATTTATGCTTTCAGTTACTTGTTATTTTACAGTGCTGGTGTGTTATTTATGGGTAGACAGGATAAATCAAAAAACTTTTATAACCACATTTCTATTGGACCCAGAACAATAAGCTGACGGAGAGAAAATTCAGGGTGCAGTTTTGTTAATCATTTGTTTGAATAATTTATCACTCAAAAATGCCAAACACCTGCTGCTCTCAGATTCTCACTTGTGTTTTTCTTTGTTTTTAATCTCTATAAATTGAATATCTTTTGGGATCCCGACTGTTGGCTGGACAAAACCACAAGCAATCTGAAGAAGTGACTCGAGGCTCTGAGAAGTAATTTTCAACGTTTCCTAAAATGTAACAGACAAAACAATTAATCCAAAAATAATCAAGAGATTAATCTATAATGAGAGTAATCATGAGCTACAAAAATACAGATAAAAAACACTGCAACAAAGACGGCTCATATCGGAGCGAATGCCAGCTACAGGCCGTTTGCCAGCTATGAAAGCGATCTGGCAGTCAGGTTTTTTAAAAACCAATATGAGACAAACAACGCCGGCAGCAGACTACATGACGTTTACATCTTCTTAGATGGTCAGTATTTCAAATTAGCCGATCAGAGTAGGTCCCAAAGCTCATTTTCAGTCCTGACGCCCCGCATCAAGCCATTAGTGAGCAGATATTGAGTGGTATGATGTCGACGTGGCAGAGCTCCAACTTAGCTGTTTGGCCTTCACTTTGCAGAATGATGTATGTGCAGTTTGATGGCTACTTGCAGATGTATCTGTTAAAAGAGGAAGCCTTACTTTTAAGAAGACTTTAGTTTCTTGTTAATAGTTTTTTAATGGGGTCATTTGAAGAATTTGTAGCAAAATAATTTAACTTTTTTGTGAAAGAAAACATCTGACAGAAATTATTATTCCCTGTCTGAAGGGGGATTTAAATAGAATACTGAAAATCAAGACAACATGCAAAACAAACAAACTGCACTGACGAGGAGAAAGCTGCCACAAGTTGAAACATAAATAATAGAGCACGACAGAAGACGCTGTTAACCGTCATCCAACGTAGTCGTTACTTAAATGTGATTTTAGTGGTGCTTTAGCTTAAAACCGTCTTTCATTAACAATTCATAAACAGTGCGGTAAAGAGCGCCATTATGACCTTTTACAAATGACAAAGGGAGAGAGACAGAGGAAGAGGGAGCGTGGAGGGTGGATCAGGTGAAGCTCTAAGAGGTAAAACGAGTAGCAATGAGAGGAAAAGTAGTGTCCTCTTTCAAAATGAGGTTGGAAATGAAGGACGGGGGGGGTTAGCGGAGTCACTGGACACGCCCTCATCACTGACAAATTATGCCATCAGGAACTCAGGAGGCAGAGTGAATGAAGACTGATGCCAGTCTGAGCTACTCAGTGTCAAAATGTCAACTCGTTTGCACCTCGATCTGCAGTATGAACCTCGCAGGCTAAACAGATTGATTTCTTAAAGTACTTCATTTAGCCGGCTACCCCAAAAAAATCCATTAGGAACGTGACCGATGAACAAATGCACAAAAGAAGACTGAGATGTAGTCGAGTGACAAAGAAATGTGGGGTGGGGAGGAATAAAGATGAACTGTTGAAGAGGCCCGCCAAAGAAGGGTGAGAATGAGGAGCTGGGCATGGAGATTAGATGGTGGCAGGTATTGAAAAGAAGCCACAAAGAGAAAGATAAAAAGATGAACTGAGGCTGGAATGAACTGAAGTGAGGAGGGGGGGGATGAAGATGAGATGGAAGTGGCGATTGAAAAGAGAGGGGAATAAGTGAAAAACAGCGGGTAAAAGAGTGAGGGAGGACGAGAGTTAAAGTAGACGAGTGGAAATGGAGACCAAAATGAAGGTGGGAGACGGTGGTAGGAAGTGAGACAATGAGGAGGAGATGAGATGGATAAAAACATAAGAGAGGTGGAGAAAGAGAGGGGAGAGACTAAAGAGCAGAGGGAGGAAGAGAAGGGGAAAAAGGGAGTGCAGTGACATGAGGAGAAAGAGGGGGATGAGGGGGGTGCTGGCTCCTCAGAGATAGGCCATTAATAATCCATGGAGCCTTAAGTACTCCTATTGAGGGAGAAAATCGCTCCTGTGAGCCTGAAAGCAGCCACCATGCTCATCCTCCCTCCTCTCTCCTCCTCTCCTTCTCCTTTTTTTTTTTCCCTCGGACTCTTTCAAATACGGTCTCCTTTGTTTGATGTGTGTTTGGTGGCATCACGAGCAATCATTGAGTAATACCGTTGCTTGAAATGTGAAGTAAATTTCTCTCTTAAGGCCCAGGCACCCTCTGCGATAACGGCAATCTTGCCGGTTCATTGCATGTCACACTGAGCGAGATGGCTCTCTTAAAGTCTTGGTAACACTGTGTGTCATTTCTGTTGAAAATATCACTTTTGAAGCGTAGCAAATTGTGCGCTGACAGCCAAGTCTCATGTTTTAAAATTGCAGGAACACACGGTTTGACTATAACGCCGGCACTTCTATGCTAATGTTTTGTCTTCCTGTTAGCTCTGTTGTTTGTCTGTTTGCTTGTTTGTAAATGAACAAGAGTAACCACAAATCTACAGCTACATCAGCAGCTTTGAGTCTGTACTGAGGCACAGCAGTGCTTTGAGCTCAGAAAACTATCATCAGCATGCTAACATTGACTATGTTAACCGTCTCAATTTGGCACATGGGGATGTTTACATTTTCTATTCTAGCACAATCATCAAACCAAAGTATTCGCCAGTTTGAGATCATAAAATCATGATATCATCATGAAACAGCACGACAATTCATCTTGCTTGCATGCTTCAAACTACACGCCTGTGTCCAAAACACACTGGTCTGTACCAATCAGTATCCTACCGGCAGCATCGACAACAATTGTGGCTACTAAACAGGTTAGCGTAGATGCTACTAGCATCAGTTATATCAGAGCAAAGAACGTGACTGTTGATAGGAAAGATGTTTTCCTTCATCTTCCAACTGGCTTTGGCAATAGTCTGATTACGATTTATGGTTTGTGGAATAATAATAAGTTCACCCGTAATAGACAGTGATGTACAGATGGTTCATCCAATCACCTGCCAAGTATTTGTTGAAAGTGCCCGCTCCTTTCCAATGATAGCATCCCAGATGGTTCTGTGGTTGATGGTGGCATCAGTGGATGACCATCATCATTAGGATACATTGTCTGTGCGCCATGGATATATCTGTTCAACATTTTCAGTAGTTGTTGACATATTTCAGTCTGGACCAGACATTATCATCCACAGAGCTGTGGCCGCTGTAAGGTGGCTAAAAATCGTCAGCCGTGGCAGCATTGTGAGAGTTTGGTGTAAAATTCCTGACAGAGGCAAAACTTTAATGCCGACTGTGGCCGTGACACATCAGTAGATATGCATTCAGGCGTTAGTGCGATCTAGGACGGCTGTTCTGGGCTCAGCCAAAGATTTCACCATGTTTTTTTTTTCTCGCTATTGTCAACTTTCATCTCTCCCTTTCTGCCCGGGCAGGCGGTTATTTAAATGTGCGTTAAATTGGGGGAGAGTCAAAGCTCACGACACGTGTCGCACCTCGCATTTAAACCCCCAACACTTTTTCTTTCTTTGTCCCTTTTCTCCCGCCGACTCTCCCTCAATTTCTCTCTTTCCTCTCACACCATGGCATCTCACTCACTGTCTTTGTCTATTAATGCTCTTTTCCCTCCTCTATTTCATCACACAGACACACTGTGAGAGGCGGGGATAGAGAGAAACAGAGGGAGAGTGGCAAAGGTAAAAAAGACTGGAGAGAGGAGAAGAACAATGCACACACAGAGGAAGATAAATGAGTGAGACAAATGGAGAAAATAGATGAGAGGAAAAGATGGATAGAAGGAGGGGAAGCCAGTTAATCTGAGGATAGACAGAGACTTAGCACTGTGTTTTCATTCAGGTGACAAGTAAACCTTTTGAAATGTCATAAAAAATAAAATGCAGATTAGGTGCATCGGTTTCCCGCATGTCAAAAAATAAATAAATTTTGAATTGAGTTGTTATTGTTCTTTAATTCCAGCTAATGTTAGCCATATTTCATGCTTTCACCTGGAGAGGAAAACAAAAAGAAATCCCCTGATGCCTAGATCGCGGATCATTATAAACGGAGACAGCATGTGTGACTCTTTCTGTGAGACTGAAGTGGATGTTTCAGGTTTTTGGAGTCATTCGTGAAGTGTTGTGCAACGAAACTTGTAAAAACTATCAATGTCTGTTTTGTTACGTGTGCAGGGGATGATGACATGTTTCACATTTCTATTTTTCTTTGGAATAAAGGAAAGATTTTGTTGGCATGAGCATCACAGCCACCGGAGCTGAACAAAGAAAAAAAGGAGAGCTCCACCCACAGAAACTCAAACTTCAACTTCAACTAAGTCTGAGGATTTAGGCACCACAGTACCGCCCACAGTGTGATTGACAGGTGAAGTGTGGTGTGGAAATACAGCAGCCATGAGCACTGAGCATCCAAGCTGAAGACAAAAACAACAAAAAAAAACAAAACATTCAACATCATGATGTGACAACTGCCTTTCCACACAGAACACCTCGGTGGTGCAGCGTTGATTTTGTTTCCTTGTTTTTTTTTCTAATTCAACGCATCAAAATTCACATAAAGGCCAAGAGAAAAAGATACAGAGACAGAGAGACGGAAAAAACTGGAACACAGATTCATGTTAAGCTCTGGAAGTCTCTAACTGGTGATGCTGATGAATTAATTAAAGCACTGACAAACCGCTGCACGGTAAGACGGTGGCGGAAAGAGAGGCCGAGACAGACAAAAAGACAGAGAAAGCTAACGATGAGACAATTAATGAGTGAGATGACAGCGAGGTGCGAGGAGGAGAGACAGAATGTGAATGAGGCAAGGCAAGAGAGGAAGGGCGACGATGAAAGGAGCAAAAGGGGAGAGGGAGAGCAAGGGCCAGAGAGGACAGCGGAGAGCTAAAACACATGGGGTGGAAAAAAATTAATGACAGACACAAAAGGGAGGGAGAAGAAGGTGGAGAGGGAGAGTAAAGGATGAAAATGAAATCTATGAAACAAAAGAGAGCGAATGAGGGTCGTAAAGAGAAAGGAATATGAAGACGAGGAAGATAAACAGGGTCAAAAGGCTGACAGGGTCTGCAGAGAGAGCGGAGATAGAGATGGAGACGGAGAAAAAGAGAAAGCAGATGTGACAGGTGAAAGGGAGAAAAACAGCATATAGGATGAGGAAGAACTGAGTCGAGGGGCCTAAGCCTGAGGCAATGCCATTGTCTGTCTGTGTGTGTGTGTGTGTGTATGTGTGTGTGCAGTGTGTTTACACTCAGGGGAAGGTATGTGCAGTGCCAGAAAACGTAGTTGGTGGACGAATGCCCAGAGTTACCCCCCCTTCCACCCTCCCTTCGGTTCTCTTCCATCCCTCTGTCACTCCGCCCCTCGATCCCTCGCCTCCATCTCTATTGTTACATCTACATTTGGAAAAGTGTAATCCTGTTTAGATAAGCTGACTACAAAGCATGTTGTTATGACATCGGAAAAAGGAGATGTCTATTTACGTCCAACAGAAACGTCTTCCTTTTATAGAGCGTTTTACCCACATGTGGTCCACGTTTTACCGAAGGTGCAATGCAGACACATGAAGTCCGGCAGTCTTATTGTGTTTCTGTGTGCTGCCAACTTTCCCACCCCGAGATGCACCACCTTTTTGCTTTGCTTTAATATCAACTTCTTTGCCGGACGACCATGCATTCTCTTGCCGGTGCTCTCTGCGCACCCTGTCTTGCAAATAAACTGAAGAGCTGGATTTTCTTATGCGATGTCTGAACACGGCCTTGCAGTAAAATATTCAAATGTGCGGCTATACAAGCCCTGGAGAGTCAGGTCGTATTTTTTATGGTTTCAGGATTTGAAGACTTGAATTTGTTTTTGTTTTCTTCAAGTCTGAGAGAAATCAAATCTCTCTGCAGTCAATTTCACGTAAAATCCTTAAATATTATTGTGACCTTCCACTGACAGGATACAATAGTAACCTCAACAACTGCTCAAACAAAACTTACTCTCCACCACATTTTCATTCCTGTGCAATACATGCGATGCATATTGACAGTTACTTTAGTTTCTGACCTCAAATACAAACTTTACATCTCCAAGAAACGCTGCATCAGTTCAACAGTGCCGACTTCTATTTTTCCCAGCGGGCAGAGTACATATGTTCGCACACACCATTGCCAGTTTTGCTAATCCTTCTCATACTGCATCAACTATTGGCCAAGTTGTGACTCAGTGGCTTTGAGTCAAGAACAAACTGGAATCCAACCAACTGTGAAATGACTTATCACATATTTAACTACAAACTCTTGTAGATTGCATTAGCGTCTGATCATATCTCCGTTCTTGGCCGGCTCAGACTTCCAGATCACATTCAGACATGTTTAATACAATCATTTACCCTCTGACTCATTATGGACAAACTGCGCAAAGCCCGATGCACGCTGCAAGTGACTTACAGCATACTGTGCTGTTGTGTTCCTAGTTTTAGCAAACATAGTTACCGATGCAGAGTGTAGAAGCCAACAGAACTGCAACCTCAGAAACTTCATGGGGTTGCTTTATTGCAGACAACTGACTGACTGATGTTTATATATGTTCTTGTATATTAACCATTTGAAGCTTCACTGATGCTCTTGAAAAGAGAAGAGAAAAAAAATCCACACTACTCCGAATTATATGACAACTCTTAATTGCTGTGAACATATGGAAGCCTGAAAACAAAGTTACAGGCAAGAAGTTGAGAGTTGTAGATTCTTTCTGTTTCCTGGCATAAAATGTTTCCTCACTTTCCTAATCGTTTCAGTTCGACATCCGATGAGAAGTTGAACGTCACATTAGCACCTCGTTGTATTCAGTCATTCACAGGGAATAAAACCTCAAATCCTGCCAATGTATCACTCTACCCACTGAGCATTGCAGTCTATGTCCATAATAAGAAGTACAATAATTAATTACAATTACGGTTACACAGTTGACGAAATAACACTAATCTGCTAATGCTATCGTACCACGATGCCAGTACTTGTAATGCCATTGTTGCCTGTGGCCTGCACATTGTAGCACACACACACACACACACACACACACACACACACACACACACACACACACACACACACACACACACACACACACACAGTGTGTCCTGAGGTTTCCTACAATCCCGTCTTTCTTCTCCCCCTCAAACGCTTCCCCCGGTCCCCTTTTTTCCCCTGCAGCTTCCAAAAAAGAAAAACAACGTTGGCACGCATTGCCGCCAAGCTCACATCCAGCCGCGACAAACACACAGCCAGCCACGACATACACGGCAAAGCAGGCAAGCATACAGACAAAGAGAACTACATAGGAAATTATGGAAAAATAAAGACGGAGGGCTGGAGCCTGGGGCCCTCTGTGGTGTTGGTAAATGTAGGAGTTCTGGGTTGGGTGGAGGGTTGGGTCCCCCTCTCTTCCTCCCCTCTGTCGTCTCTAAAACATGCACCAATGATCTCCATGCACCGCAGCAATGTGCAGCCGCACGATAAAGCGGCCAGGCGGGGACGAACAAGCTGCGCACACACAAAAAAGCAGACTCGCACACGCTCACTGATAGATATCTGTTTATCTTTACATGCTGCTTTTATTCTGCAAGTCACTGCACTCTCCTCTCTCCCTCAGTCCTTTCTCCCTTCACTCTCTCCTTCCCCGTCTGCTCTGACCTGGCTGCTCGTGTCTTTTGTTGTCTTCGCTACATGCCAGATGAGGAGATTCTCAGACAGACGTGCTCCAAGTTGACCCACAAGGATGATCAAAGCCCTGTTTGAGCTCCCAGCATGCCAAGCTGCCTGTGATGTGATTGCAGGGTCGAACGCAGTTCACGACCTGTGATGTGACCGGCCCGTCCTCAGTGAGTTCCCTCTCTCTTTTCTTTTATTCGTCATGACGGCCTTTTGTTACATTTTTTGCTTCTTTAAGCAAAAAAATATGCATAAAAAATATATTTTCACATGGACCTATGAGCTCAGGGTTCCTCTACGCACACAGTCACACACAAATTACTCTCAGCTACCACCCCCTGTGCCCACACACACTCTCTAATCCACTTCACACACATGCGCCTGACCTGGTTTTGACCTGCCCTGACCCCTATTTGTTTTATATCGTCCTCTCCCTGTTTTAAATCTTCCAGACCGACAACGAACAGCAGACCCCCCCCCTCCCCATAAATTCTCTCTGGACCAAATGTCAATGAAGTGCTACTTGAAAGTGTATGAAGGGGCGCCTACACTGAATCCCTCAACTAAATAGCGACAGAGAAATGGAGTTCCATCACAGCCCACAACCGAGCTCGCTGATGAAGTGCATGTTACGTCGTGCCTGTTCAGCGCCGCTGAGGTGAAGCTGGCAGATAAAGCGGTGGAAAATGGCAGCAGAGTGAGGTATGAAGTGTGTCGTGTCAGACGGCATTTTTCACAAAGTGACACGCGAGACCTCTCGGCTCGATTCAGGCAGCCAAAGAAATTCTCCCCCATTTGATGTAGTGCATCACCACAGCCCCCCCACGCTCACTCCTTGGCGGTCGATGGGTTCATCTATCATTCCTTAAAACAGTGAAAATCGCCATCGTGGAGCAGCCTGAGGCGCCACAGTTTCGGCCAGGTAACATTTTTCAGGCGCCATTTGGTACACTTTGGGTAAAATTGCTCTTAGAGATGTACAAAGTGCCACTGAAGCTGAAAACCCAGAAACATCTTGATGAATTTTACACATTTTACCATCGTAATAGTTAGATTTTTGCAGTTTTTTGCAAAAAATGTCATTGATACTGTTGTGTTGGCTGAGAGAATGAAATGCCAGATTCCTGTTGACACACATGCTGCATTCCTGAAGAGCCAACGGAAAGGTGTGTGTGTGTGTGTGTGTGTGTGTGTGAAAGATGCTCCACATGTGATGCTGCAGCAAGCCGACTTCACAGCCAATTATTGGCTGCCAAGAAATGTGACAGCAGGCTACATGCTCACAGGTGAATAGTTAAATATATGTATGAGCCAAGCAGTCTCTTGATTGTAAACACTGAAAATTGGTAATATTGGGATCAAAATGCAGCTTTAAAAGATTTAACTTAGTGTAAACATTGACTTTAATTTTACTGATAACAAACCAGTTCAAACAGCACTTGAACAAAATATGTTTTGTCACTGAGAACCACAGGAGGAAATTTCACCACATTGGCACAAAGACACAAAAATCAGCATGAAGTTGTAAAAGAAGCGACATCAGAAGGTCCAGAGATTTTTAGATTTCACTGAAACATGCCACTATTACATCTATTGAAGGAATAAACAGCAGATCTCTACATAAACTGCTTTTTTTAATCACAAACCGATGATGCACAGACATTATTCCTGTATTCTGTTGCTGTTACGGTTTGCTCTTAAACCCACTGACCAAACCAGGCATGTTATTTTAAAGTGATCCAGTTTATGGCTCCTCAGCTGGGGCACGCTGTTTATAGTCCAACTGAATTATCAGGACTGATAACATGAGTGCTTTTGTACATTAATATCAACTTGAATTACTCCCCGTGGAGAGCTTTCGAATGCAGATAGCGGTAATGTTGCTTGCAGAATGTTACTCGCTGGTAAATTCTCCCTTAAACTGTTGATTACTAGCCACTTCTGGCGGCTTCAGCTGCAAAACCCAAAGTGATTCTGGATGGTTTAAGATCCGACTTGGATTGGAACAAACAGTACCAGCTGCTGTGGCTTCAAAACAGTTTTCCACTCTGAGAGAATAAAGGTGTTTTCCCAATCCCAATTTTTCAAAACAGGCAAGACGAACTACTTTCCAAAAACTCTTTTTTTTACTTCAGCGGGGAAGATTAATCATCACTTTTATCCCCTTCAGTAATGGTGCAACGACAGGTGCTGAAGCAAAGGAGTAATTCATAAATCATAACGTGGAATAAAAAAAAATGCATGACTACTTGTCCATGAATGGTTAAATACCAGCTATTGTTCATTTGCCTTGGAGCCCAATTGTTTCCCAGTTAGTATCTTGATGTGCCACCAGTTCCTCTACAAAGAGCGAGGTTATGACTCATAATCACGTTTGTCCTTCATTGTGGCACTGGCAGGAAAAAGTCCTGTTTACTGCGCAAGCAGATTCTATTGAATGTTTATAATAAGCCAGCTGGAGGAAAAGGTCAGGAAATCTACAGGCCATTTTGTTTCAAAATGCAACGCGAGAGGAAGAGGAAAAAAAACAATGCGACTGAAGTAACAAGAGACTAGTTTCCTGTTTCTTTGTCACAAAGCTGCTGAAAGAACGAGAGAAAGAGAAAAGAGCATTCAGGCGGGAATCTCAACATTTAGCCTCGAATACCCCGGCAGCAGCAAAGCATCGCCGTCATTACCTTGCTTATTTTCATTCATTATCGAGGCAACTTAAATATCTTCCACGTCTCCCTCTCCAGCTCTTTCCCCTCTAACTATTATCTGGCGTTTTCCTCTTCGGTTTCATGTTGTGCTCCCTGGTGAATAAAGAAAGTGCTTCAGCTTCTTGGCCAAGAGGACCAGTCGTGGTGTGAACAATGAACTGTTGTAGTGGTGAGGCTTGTTGCTACAAGGAATCATCATTTCCCTGTTATTACTTTTGCTTTATCTCCACCAACACAGCAAAACAATAATAGCAAATAAGCAGCAACGCTGGGGGCTGTTTGTGTGTGTTTGTGTGTGCATGTATGTGTGTATGTGTGTGTGTGTGTTTGTGTGAGAGTGAGCTACACTAATTTCTTTGTGTTCTTTCTTAAGTAAGTCCTCCTCCTATTGACAGCTCTGTGCATAAATGTCCCTCTCACCAAAGTGAGACAATGCTTGTACAGCGAGGATTTCTAGCTGTCAGAATGTGTGTGAGCGTCTGTGTGTGTGTGTGTGTGTGTGTGTGTGTGTGTGTGTGTGTGTGTGTGTGTGTTACAGGGCTCTTATTAGCATGTGGAAACGGGACAGCAATGATTCACACTGCCTATTTCTGGTTAAAGCTTCTTCACCTCCCCCTCCTCCTCGTTTGGTGCCATTCCCCTCACTTTCTTCCTTTTCCTCTTCCATTCTGTCTAATATCTTTTTTTTTCGCTCCTTGTAGTATCTTTCCATTCCCAAGCTCTACACCTTCTGTTTCCTTAATCTATACCTCCATCACCTACCTTTTCTTCCCCCATTTTACCCATCTACTCCATCTTTTTACATCCATTCCACCTGCATCTCTTTATTCCTCCTTTACTCCGCTCTCTCTCTCATCATAGCTCATGATTAATGGCTCTTCTTTGACCCGTCACCACCTCCCAGCCACCGAGTGTGTGTGTGAAAACTTGTGCATTTTCAGTGTGTGTGTGTGTCTCTTATGTACCAGATTCCTGTAGAGATCTGTGTGTGTGTGCAGAAGTGTGTGTGTTTCTGCGCTTATATGCTTCTCTGTCGGCCTCATCGACCCACAAGACTCTCCGTTATCTCAACCGGCGCCAACCGAGGTTCCAGGCGACAATTAAATCTCCGCCTCAGAGGGCAGTCATCTGGCAGAAAACAAACGCACCTGTGACAGTCGAGGCTCGGTGGAGGAATGACATATGCGGCCACCTGTCAGACAGGTCTGGCAGGGTTTGATAGCCTGGGTTGCGTGGCTGCACCGCCTGTCCATTATGTCTTGGCTCGCCTTGTGCTTCTTAGCTGCAGTGAATGTTGGCTCATCTTCCAGGGTTTAAACAGGCCAGAGACTTGCTCAAATGAAAAGTAAATCAATGTCTTAATTATTTGTCTTTAATTATTTACCTTTAATTACTCCTCAAATGGTTCGAGGAGCATCTTTGTCTATTTTTAGCCAAGCTTTATTATGTAATTAAAACACTGAATTCAAACCTGGAAGCTGCCCACTGCCGCCGCAGCTTCCCTCCATGCAGCTGCAGAGGGTCGAGTGCTTTGCTCAAAGGTAATTTGACAGTAATTGTTAAGGGCAGGCTTTTGACAAACTGCCAGTGCCTTTTAAACGTTCAAGTCAATTAGGAGCAACCACGAGGTGAATGGAAAGCTTCAGCTTTGGCCAGACTCAGAGCCTGGAGCCTTTTGATGCAAAGGAAAAAAAAATCCCCCTGCAGATTTGACAACAGGTGAACTATTTAGGCCACATGGTGTCAGCTGTCTTTTGTTGTAGGATGACCAGTCACAACACATAGGAGGGAGGGTATACAGGCGGCTGACACATGACACCAAAAACTACAATGAACAAGGACCAGTGTGGAGTTGCTGGGACTGTAGCTGTTACTGCATCACAAAAAAAAAAATCTGTCAAATGATCAGAACCAGCGCTGCTGCGACAAACGACAAAAAGAAGCTCTGACAGAGTGACGGAGACATCATTTCTGGGAATTACTGAAGTTTTTTTAATTAGATTTTTTTTGTATCGGAGTGAATGCAGACAAATAAAACCAAAGTTTTCTACTTGGCTAGTTACCACTGGAAGAAAGTGAACACGCTGGCTGTGAGTTAACAGCTGCAGAATAGAAGTAACACATCCACAAAATGCAGAAAAAGGATTCCCATGTGACAATCATCCCTGAACAACCTTCAGGCCATGAGTAGCAACGCTGTAACAATCATCTGCGACACTTTAAACAAATTTAGCATCCTCATTATTCTTTTATGCATATAATTTTCTTTGGATTGACGTTTTTTCACCCTGTAACCTCTTAACATAAACAACCATCTGCTTAAGAACCCAGCTATTACCTGTTGTGACCAGTTCAACCAAAAAGAGAGGCTCCATTGTTGTATTTGAATAATTTGAAGAGGCCTGAAGAGGTAAATATTACCCAAATAAGGGTCATTTTGTGTGCTCCTAGTATGACTGTTTCTGCTCATGTATGTTCTGATTTGACCCCTTCTCCATTTAAATAACCACGTCAGTTCTTCCTTTGAGTCCTGCTGGTTTCATAAAGTTCACCCACACTGCGAACAGTTCATACAAACAAT
The DNA here is from genome assembly GCA_033000465.1 of Sciaenops ocellatus. NCBI lineage: Eukaryota > Metazoa > Chordata > Actinopteri > Sciaenidae > Sciaenops > Sciaenops ocellatus. Next base: position 22,289,666 of record CP136873.1, read on the forward strand.
TATAATTACCCTATTACACTGGGGCTGGATGGCCTGCAGGTGTGAATGCGTTAAATGTGTTTTCAATTTTGTGGAAAAAACCACCATGTTCAATCAACCTTTTCTGGGTAAATAAAATGTCAATGTATTTTATATGATAATTTGTCCATTTAAAAAGACCCAACGCTTAATTACCAGAGCACCTTCAGAGCTGCCACTATTTGCTCTTTACACTGGCAGTGCTTTAAATTTTGCTCCTGCTCTTGTATGAACAAACAAGCTTTTGTGTGACATTTCCAAGCAGTCGATAATTAGGTTTATTGTGATATTCTGGCTTGTATAAGCATGCTGCTGTATTCAAAATAATGAGAACCTCTGCCTTAACACACAACCTTCAGTACACTCAGAGCTCCGGCGGCCCTGTCTTGCCTCTACAGAAATCAATTGAGCATGGCCTGATACTATTTAGAAAAGCAGATGGCATGTCTAAATGCTAAGCAGGAACTAATTTGTTCATTTCAGACCAACAATGTCAACACCATATTACCCATTATGTCATTCATACTAACACAGCGACTGTACTCAGTCTACAGAGTACATTATGTAGTCATCCCGATGCTAACCACACAAGCAATTACATGTGTTTAAGACATAAAGACTGTGACAGATTGAAATGTGGGTGACAAGTTGAGATATGAAGCCTGTGGAGGCGTTGCTGGTCATAGTTGTAGACGTGTGACCACTTCCATTGAGAATCGATCGAACAACAAATCAAACAACTTTGCTTGAAAAGTTTTAAAGGTTTAAACTGCACGCCAAAATAAAGTCATTGAGACGGTGTTCAACAGCAAATCTATGCAGCGTAGACGCCTGGTTCTCCTCGATATCTTGATGTTTTTTTTTCCACCAAATCAGTGCCTACTGAGCATTTCCAGGACGGGCCAGTACAGAGACATAAGAGAAGCAACAAAAAGCTAGCGTCTAATACTTCTGAGATGTGTTGGAGGGGTTGTGGATTGGTTTGGGACTTTACACATATATTTTGGGATTGTCCAAAGATTTCATGTTTTGCATATTGACCTTACTTTAGATCCAGCTCTGTACATTTTGGGTAAAGCCCCTGATATTATCATAGACAGGAACTTCCTGACTTCCTTACTGAGAATTCTGCTTTTAATAGCAAAAGAAAAAAATTACAACCTCCTGGTTGAAGCCACAAACTCCCCAATATATATTAAAAAAAAGCATTACCAGTAATACAGACAACGTCAGAACTTTAGTCACCTCATTTTTCTTTTTTTCCATTTTTAGTTGAAATTTACACTGTATGTACTCAATGCTACACGTAGAAATATTTGAGGATAAGATGTGAGGACATGATTAAATGTTGTAACTGAAACTGCAGAAGCGTCTCCTAGTGTGAGTCCCTGATGTATATGTTACATGTATGTATGTATGTATGTTTGTAATTTCATGTGCAATAAAAAAGTAAGTTTAAAAAAAATAAGCTAGCATCAAGGTACCATTCAGCGCTATTTCTTGTAAATGTGCTTTTACTTTTTGAACTTTATAAAACAGTGTGACTGGTATACCCGACATTTGCACTACTTGTTTGTCTAATCTGAATAGGTCTGATGATCACAGAGCTTCACTTACCGTGCGGTGTAGCTCTAAATGAAAAGCAGTCACCCCCTTAGGCAAAGAGCACTGTAGCGTCTAGGAGGCAGCCAATGGAGCTGGAAGCGACTGCTCCGAACGAGTCAATTTAACGACAACTGCTCCAGTGCAGCCGCTACAGCTCGGAACAGACCTGAAGACCACTGAACCCTTGGAAAGTCTAGACAGCCCACATGAACAATCCTGACTTCAGTAAACGTAGAGAGATTTTTTTCCCAGTGCTGACAATCAGAGAGGCACAAAAGTCAAAAATGGCGTGAGTCTGTGTGCTTCTAGGAAAACCCATGAAACGCTCAAAGAAAACTAATTCAAAAAATAGGAATGGTCATCAATCAATAAACAATTTGCCTTGTTCATTTATACTGCGGTTCACACAGAACAGCCAAAGCAACAAATGAAAATGTTTGTCCTCCAGTCTGTTGGATAAAAAGACAAAGAAAGGACAATGTGGACAACAGAGAGAGTTGAAGGTGAGTGAACTTGTTGAGGAGGACAAACTTCAGCTGTTGTGATGTTTCTCCACAATGAAACTGGATTATAAAATGATACAAAACACACACACAGCTTTTTATACTCCAACTTCTTCTTCTTCTTGTCGGAAACCTCACAAATGTTTTTAAAAAAGGGGGTGGAGGGACAAGCGGACACAAACTGAGGCCAACGGTAAGAATCCTTGAAATTCCAAACAGTTTATCTCCAAAACTTCCAGACAGATTTGGTCCAATCAGTCATAACACCAAAATTAGAACAATATTTTAAATAATTATGTTCCTGTTAAGTTCTCACGCTTATCTGAATGATTACAGGCCAAATACCAAACCACTGCTACACAAGCCAAAGCGGGCATTGCTGCACTAGTCGAGAACAAACCACACCTCGCTTTGTTTTAACAATTCAGAACTACTTAAATATAGAACAAACAAGAGTGAGTCTCATTTATTAAACATGCTCACCTGAACTTCTATAAACTAAGAAGAGTTGGTGAAAGATTGAATAACTCTGATGCATTTCGGTACTGCTGACTTTGGACAACTGTGATGAAACAGAATCAGCAACGATGAATGCAGCCATGCAGACAAGCTTATTATTGCAGCTCAAAGTCTTCTCCTGTGGTGTTAAAAGAGACGACACACAACGCTGAAGGACGTCGGCATAAAACAGAACTAAGTATAACTTCCCATTTGTTGGAGACGAGTTTTTGATCAACGATTCTGTTTCTTGGACTTTGTTCTTCACTGCACAGCAGCTTCGCAGCAGACATGAACTGAAAACGCGGCTCACACATGCTAGTGTTTACGTCTCAGCATGTGGCCGAACCATAAAGAGCCCTTATACTGTCAAGTACATAAGTTTTACATCAAGCGTTTGTATCTTAAGATTTGTCCATTAAAACTTTTAAATGAGGATACACGTCATAAATCATTTTCTGATGCACTTTAAGAAAACCCAGTCTGAGTGATCAAACTATCAGCGTTACATTAAATAAAAAGACTGAAACTTCAGAAAATTCAGTCTCAAAATTACACCTTTCTGTGAAGACCTGGCTAGCTGAGAAGCTTTTGAATATTGCAAAATTATGTAGAATTACTGTGAAAAGATTTATTCTTTTGAAATATTTGAAGGAAGTCATCATGCATTCTTCACTGTGCAGGGACTCTTAGCTCGCGACAGTCTAACACCCTCATATTAAGTTGGAACAGAGAAAGTTGATCAAGAACTTTGTGCAAACCTTTACCAAACTGCACAAAACATACAGCTGCTACACACTTCGATAACTCTGCCTATCGTCTCACATCATGTACAGATTTCAGTGTTTGCGTTCATGTCAGTTCAGCAACGGACCAATCACCCTAAAAGTCGTCTTCTACAAATGAGTGCTCACGAAATCATTCAATTAAAGCATTTTTTATTATCTACATTAGCAAATGCAATGAAAACTCCCACAGCACATTTGTAGGAACTGTGGGGGAGTGCGTGTCTTTGTGAAAAGAAACATTAAAGTTAATGTAAGGTGTGGCAATAATTGCTAATGTTTTATTCTGAAGAAAAAAATTACTTTTATCTCATTTTGTTAATTAGACACCACTCAAAATAAAATTGATGAATTAGAGGAAGTAATTTTCCCAAGTGCTGTTAACTGTGATCAAGTGTTACAGTCTCTCCTTTGACTTCGCCTCTTAATAATGAAAACTGCTCATTATCCCATTCACTGTTTGGCTAAATAAAGCGGCATTGCGGATTGCTTCATGCGCACAATCGAGAACTCAAAACAGTTTGTTTTCATTTTGTGTTATCTCTTGTTGTGGCTTTGTTCTAACGTGGAGTGGCGAATCTAACCACTGGTTTGAAAAAACTTCTTATATAGTAATGAGGAACACTCACACACACACAAATACATGTGGTGTTTGACAGTCTGAACCAAAGGCTTGGCGACGGCAGCAGCAGGGGTTTGTGACTAAGCTGCTGCTGCTTTGTTCATAAATCATCATACAACACTGTAATTAGTACACGCTGCGTTGGCCCTGATTGATAGCAGACAGGAAAGCAATCATTCAGCCACACACACACGCATATAGATTCATACACAGATAGAAGGAAAGACACTATGTAATGTATGCTGCTTTATTTCAAAGTAGGAGATATTTTTCATGCACGCATTGTGTGTGTATTGTGTGTGTGTTGCTGCTTGCCTGCAAAGTCCTGAGGTGTTGTCTCCTAATTGAAAACTACAGAAACAAATAGAACCAGCGCTCGCTAAACAGTCAGACCTCATTAAAACAAATAGGAAGTTCTGCTCGTCTATGCAATGTGTTTGTGATTAGCATGACAACAACCTGGCGAGCGGAGATGCACAGAGCCGCTTGTAACCGAGTTATCGACAAAAAACATATTCAAACACACACACACACGCACACACAGCAGGTTATTGATCACAGCCGGGGCTGAGCTGGAGAGAGATACATTATCTTAATGTACTCCTCCCGCTTAATAGTGCACATGTCACACACACAATTACACACACAGAGATGCCAACATGTGAGCATGTATAGATATACTGTACTGCATATGCAGTCAGCAAATACACTGCATTTTCAATCTATACATGCTCTAATAATATTGTTCAAGCATTTGTTCAGCTACAAGTAGAGCTCCACTGCTCTCAGCTCATTTTTTAAAGAAAGCTGGACACCATCAGGTTGCGTGTCTGCACCGCGTCCGGTGCAGATACCTCGTTTACCAATTTGAGCTGCTGATTTCATGCCACAGCTGAGCTTTCTCATCATTTTTCTTATCAATTTATGTTACTGGAAGCATTTTCTGAGCTCCTAACATCAAAAAAGAACCTTGTTTACAGTAAATAACTATGATAAGTGTCCTCTAGTAACAGTAAACAAGACTTTTTTTTTAAATATGCCGTGAGAGAAAAATCCAGGTGAAAATCGGTTTAAACTGAGGTACTCCTTTGGACTTGTTTGACGTTTTGGGAAATGCATCGATTGGCTGTCTTGCCAAGTTGTCTTCACATTGAATGTGAAGTTACAGCCAGGAGCCAATTAGCTTAGCTTAGCATAATGATGAGAAACAGGGGGGGAAACTGCTAATAAAACCGCCTAATGGCACTTCTAAAGCTCACTAATTAACAAATTATATCTAATTTGTTTTAATCTGTTCAAAAACACGTAAAGTGAAAAAAGAAAAAAGACTTCTTTGGCCGAAAGCAGCGATTTCCTGGGATTGCAAAAAAAAAATGCTTAAGAAGGAGCTGATGAAGTCTACAGGTGTTTTAGCTGGGTGCTGACATGCCTGCTCCCACCAGGCTGGTACCCAGATGAGGAGGAGAGAGAGAGGAGGAGGAAGGATGGAAGGGTTGGGCGGGGGGTTGGCTTGTCAGGGTGATAGATTATATGTCGGCCCATATGACAGATCGTTGGGAGAAACGGCAGCAGGAGATTCGCCAGGGAACGGCATCTCATCTCAGATTCAACAATAATATTTACATAGCCAGCCTGAAATGAGGGCATCAGCGGGCCTGACAGGATGGTAAATCGAACCAAATTGAGTGAGTGAGCAAGAGAGCGAGAGAGAGAGGGAACAGATTGAAGCCATTCTCATCTGTGTACGAATATCTGTGTGTTAATGTGTGATTAGGTGTCTGTAATTTCTGTTTGTGTCCAACTCTTGTTGTTTCTGTGCGAGCTGTCATCTCTCTGTTTCCTTTGCAAGTGTGCAGCAGTAATATGTCCAATTCTGACATCATGTTTGACTTTTATGTTTTCTGAAGGACTATTTTTTAGTGCATCTCTTCATTATTTCGTACGTGAGGGTGGGTGAGTGGGCGGGTGGGTATGTGTGTGAAGTCGTGCCTCGTTGACTGAGGAGAAAGAAGAGAAACTGAGGGAGGAGCACACTCACAAAGCACATAATGGTGAGAGAGGAACAGAGATGGAATCAGAGAGACTTCAGGAGGAATGGGGAGTGAGAGAGGAACTTAATCAAGCCAACAGAGAGAGCGAGAGAAGACGGAAAAGAGAGGCAGAGACATACCAGCAGATAAACAACGAGCGAGAAGTGTGAAGAAAGTGTTGGCTTGTGATGTTCTCTAATGAAACACATCACATCACATTTCGCGTTTCAAAAAACACCAGAAAGAGACTAAAAACCACCTTAAACACATCCTGACTTCTGCACACACACACACACACACACACACACACACACACACTAGCAATAACAAAAATAAATGTACAAATATCTGCAGTGCAGCAGCACATACAGGCACCACTGACATTTAAATGCAAACACTCCAGCAAACCCAACTTCCACTGAACACATTTGGGGTATTTGCAGGTTTTCAGACAATTTTAGAACCTTTAAGTGACTTTTTTTAAAAAGCAGGAACTAAATTTAAAAATACATCTTAAAAAGGGGAACTGGCAAAACAAGCCATCTGCTATCTGAACTGGAGTAATGATAAATAATAAAGGAGGTGGTGCTAAAACAATTTGGTCACAGAGCTATTGAAATCTACAGACAGATGAACCAAGCAGCAGCTGTAAAAGAAGCAGCAGCCGAGACGAGGAGAAAATACATCCATGTTTGGTAAAGCAGATGATAAAACTGAGGATTTGGCTTGCTGCAGGGGGTTTTTGAATGTGGAGAAGCTAATATTACTCCACTGTCGTGTCTGCAGTATCTGAGGCTTCTTTAGATTTCACACCAAGAAAACTAATAATCTCTGATATTCTTTCATGCATTATTTCATTTTCAGAGATCTTCATGAGCCGACAGAGATGAGTTGCACAGTTTGGAAAATCCCAGAGTCAATTCCCAACACACGTCTTCAACAAGGGGGAAGTAAAACTAGGAACAAAACTGTGATGACCTAAAGAATGACACAGCATTTTTTTTCTCCTAAAATGGTTTGTTATCCTGTCATGGAGGCCAAGCATGTTTGAGTCATGAAACCACACAATGGTGTGAAAGAACTGGAACGTTTAAAAAAATAATTTCAGATCTTTCGACACTAAAGCCTCAGATTTAGATAGGTTAAGAACAAACGCATGCCTTGACATCTTCGTTCCAGGCCCCTCAGAGAGAGCAAGGCTGAAGATTAACCAAAAGCGGGAGAGCAAAAAACTGCATCAGTGTCAAGCTGAAAGGAGAAAAAGACAGAGAGAGACCAAGAGGAAGGAGAGAGACCATAACAAAAAGCAGCAGCGAGAGACCAGGAACAACATCAGAGATAAAGAGAGGCTTAAGTGGAAGGAGGAAGAAGAATGAGGAGAGACAGAGGTAGGTGAGGTAAGAGGTGAAAGGTCTCAGCGACAGACAGCCGCTAAAATAAACACGACCCAACGCACCACGCAGGTTCAGGTATGAGGTCAGCCGGAGATGGTTCACAGAGAAACGATGAAAAGAAAATGGGATACAGAATGGAGAGAAGGGTTAGAGACCGAGAGAGGGAGATCTATAGCATAGCCTAGGATTAATCCTGTGGAGCCTTTAAGGTGTGCAAGAGGAGAAATGAAACACACAACAGGAAAACTACTAAATATCTTATTTGTCTGGTGTAGGACGGACACAGCCCGGCTCCTCTGCTCAGACTCACCTGGTTAAAACTGCTCTGCTGCTTCATCTGAAAGGTCACTCCACTCTTTTATACACTAAGCTCAGTTTATCTGTTATGAGCAGTATTACTCAACTCTTGTATAACAGAGTCAGTTTTGCATGTGCAGCGCTCCACAGTCAAGTTAGCAACAATTTATACGTAATGTCTGAGCAAGTTACAATAATTAATATGCAACATCTGGTTAGACTTTCAAAATAAAGCTTGAGAAACTGATTTTATGGGTTCAAACAGTTGCAGTAACATAACGTTACATCCTAACATAAGCTAAAAACAATTCACTGTTTACTTTTTACACAGCACATGAACTGTAGTCTCCTGTGTTTGCTTAACCTATCCATCCACCCAAACTTCCTCCACATGCGGACTTTATCGCTCTTTATACGACATCACTCGACCTGAATGGCACCTGAAAACATGACACTAGATGGGCGAGTCCAGAGATGACGCTAGACGCTACAGCGTCCTGCTTGGAAGCAGCTGCCATATTTTACGAGTCGGGAGTGAGAACAGACTGATATGAAAGAGTCTTATTAAAAGATGCTATCAAGTTCCATTATGGAAATTATGGGACTGACCAATTCCGGAGTCAGGACGTTTGAATAGAATTTTTCAGTCTTTATGGAAGTGCAATATAATTGGAATATGCCTTTAAGGACAACACTTGTATTGTGTGATCGTCTATACTGATATTTAAAATGAGTGCTCACAGTCAGAGGTAACATAAAGTTGAACGCCTTCAGTCGCAGCCACAGACGAGGATTTCATCATTGTTTCCCAAAAGCTCATTTTTGGTCAGCCCAGCATTTTTACTGCGGATGATTTATTCACCCTGAGCTGTTTCTGGTATGTGAAAAACACCAAAATGGAGCTGAGCGTGGACAACTGAAAGGGCAAAAAAAAAAAAAAAAAAAAAAGAGAGGAAGGGCAGGCCGAGCAGTGAACGAAAGCAAGAAGAGAAAGTGAAAGAAGAAGAGAAAGAAAAGAGAAAATAAACACGATGGCAGATAAGGTAGATTGAGACAGTAGGAGAGAGAGAAGCGACAGGAGAAAGAGGATTGGCACGAAAACCGGAGCCGCAGAAAGACAAGAAAGGGCAGATTGCCAATTTAGCTTCCACCGATAATCATTCCCACTAAGCCTTTCTTACAGCCGAGCGGCAGAAACATTCTCCCTCCATTTATATTGCTCTCATATTTTCTTTTCTTCTTTCGGGCCGGGTCATTCTCGTCCCCTCCTTCCCCCCGCCGCCGCTGCCGCCGCCAATATGCTACAGTGACGATATCGAGGCTGTTGGTGTGGTGGTGAATATCAACAATGCCACGGATCAATTGCAGTCAAACCTCTGCAGAGTAACAAGCGTGCGTGTCTCTTTGTGTAGTCACAGGTGGGTGTTTAATACATGTTTTACATCTGATACATTAAAAACAATCTGAAGAGAAAGCAATTAGAGGACGTCTCAGGAGTTTGACACTCATATAGGCTTATATAATGAGGTTATACCTACAATGTGTTGGTATAAAACAACTGTGGTATACCATACATATATTATACTACTATATATGTAAGCCTTTAAGTTCAGAATCATTCTGCTTACATATTAATCAAAGCACATTAAGGAAGTTGGCATTTCAAGCTGCTCTAATCAATATTTTCATATTGACAATGGATCAAAATATGATGAGCAATGTCATAGTTACAAATCCACAGAGAAATTTAACCAGCTCTGCCGTTAGTTGTTATACAGCGTTTTAGCATCTTTCAGCCAATTGTTTTGACAACTTTACGGTTTTGATTCACTCTCACCGCTCTCATCGGCATCGTTTCTGGATGCAGCCGGCAGCTGTTTTCAGTGAGGCGGCTCTGATAAACTCACTGCACACTGCTCGGCGCTAAAAGGAAGACAACGGAAGTGAACATCACGGAGCATTTAGCAGTTTAAGAGCCAGATATGTTCCTCAAGAGGTGGTGGAGACCAAAACTTTGCTAAGAGAGAACGAATATTGGACTCGGGGACCGGATAAACAACTCTAAAACAACTCAAATGTATCAACTTTATCAGGCGATAACGTGTCAAATGTGTTTACTGCTTCTTTTGTTGCCCTCAAGCTGATTGCCGGTTTCTAGTTGCTTTAATTTTAGCTTTAAATAAATAGGACGATTAACATAACAAAAATCTGTTGTTTAGTCAGTGCTAACACATGATAACGTCCTGGTTTACATTTCCTCGACCAAGTTTATTATTTTAACAAAGTATGTATGTATGTGTGTTCACAATATATCCCTTTGTGGAAACACGGCTGTACTCAGGTCAGTTTCAGTGAATGCAGTCATTTGATGTGGTTAAACTTGAATGAGGCTTTGTTAGAAGTATTTCAATAGACACACTGTCAGCCAATCAGAGGAGAGTATTGTGCATGACTCATAGGCCTCACTGGATAAGCTATTACACAGAGCTTTAACTTTAAGTGATTCTCAACTAACTAGAAGATCCGGTCAGCTTACACTTTAAAAGCTCCACCCACACCCACACACAAACACACACACATCAGTAGTTCATGTAAAGGTAACAAATGTGAAGTCTCTGTACAGAAGAGTAAGCATTTGTCTTTTCCTTCAACCCAGGCTGACATCAACAAACTTTCTTTTGATATTTACTGCAAGATGGACTTCTTTATTTGCTGGGGGGAGATTTAAGAAAAAAGTGTGTCTCAAAGGAGGTAGAAGACAGGTAGAGTGAAATAAGAGAGGAAGTTCAAGTGAGAGCGGTGAGGAAACCTGATTGAGTGGAGGAGGAGGAAGAAGTGGAGTCAGAGGAGAAGAGGATATGAGAGGATATGAATGGTGGGAGTGAGAGGAGAAACAGAATGACAGCAAGAGGAAGGAGGATGATTGGCAAACAGAGATGAAGAATACCGGAAGGGGGGAGAGCAGAGGTGATGAATGGCAAATAAATGAGAGGAGGGCAATGATGAGGAGGAAAGGTGAGAGGAAAGGGGAAGAATAACAAAGAGGAGGAAGGGAGAAGGGATGCATGCCAAGTAGAACAGAGGACAAGATGAATGATAAATAGAGGGGAGGAGGCCAAGGATGAGGAGTTAAGGTGAAGAGAGAGAAGGAGAGGAGTGACATTAAGGGTAGGACAGAGGTGATGAATGGCATATAAAGGAGAAAAAAAAACAGCAAGGATGAGTGAAAAAGGGGGAAAAAAGAGGAAATGAAATGACAAGGAGAGGAGAGGGCAAGTCAGAGAGGAGAAGAGGAGAAGAGAGGAGAGTTTCAAAGGAGAGGAAAGCAAGAGAGGCGTCATTACATGAAACAAGCCTGCGGCCTGACAGTAATTTGTGTTGTGCTCCGGTGCCCAAATATGGTAATGGAATGTGTGAACGCAGCTACTGTGGTAACCTGCATTGATCTGAGATCAGACCACTGCAGTTGGCAGACAACAACACAAACACACACACACACACACACACACACACACACACACACACACACACACACACAAACACACACACAAACACACACACAAACACACACACACAAACACACACCGGGCTTGCGGCATCTAAGATTGGACTGCAGCCACGCAGACACATACAGACAGACCTGTGGTCAAGTCAAGGACGGACGGACAGACAGACACGTGGTGAAATCACAGGCATAAAACCACAAATTCATGCACAAACACACTGAGGCATAAATCAAGGCTGAGTGTAAAGCCTTTTTTTTAAAATATATTTTATTCAGAGTGCAAACAAAACCACACTAACTCGCCCACAAACACACCTGTAAGTACAAAAAGTAGCTAATGGGGTAAGGGTGGGAGTCAGGGTGGGAGTGAAACCTAAATGTAACATAAAGCCGACCACGAAAACATTTCAAATCTCAGTTGGTGAACGGATTACCTCCAGTCGACACATGCAGAGATGACCCACTTTCACACACAACACAAGAAACATGGCTACTGTGTACAAACATACAGGCAAACCATGTATACTGGGAATATTCTGCGTGTTCTAAATACAGAAAGTCTAAACTATAATAACCAAACTGTGTGTCTGCATGTGGGTGGGTGGACACACGTGTCCACATGTTAACATCTGTTCCTGTGTGTGTTTTGGAGACAGACTTGATTAATCACGCTTCTCATTAATCAAAACAGACTCAAAGCTCTGCCTTTAATCTCACTGCTGGTGTGAGCGTTTTAATAACACACAATCATTTATTGGATTAGTTACCAGCTGCTGTCTGTCGCATTCTTGCCTAATTCTTCCCTCTTTGTCCCGCCTTGTTCCAAATATGGCACCGGGCTAATTAATTCCGAAAGCCGAATGCCATTCCGAGTGCTACCTCTGTTCGTTTCCACCGACCTGTTTAGCACCGCTCCGAGACGAATGTCCTCCTTCTTCTTAGTGTGTGTCACATGAGCCAGATGGGGGTTTAAATCATTTTGATCTATTAAATTCAGCGAGGCCTGTCCAGTTTGTGTCACGATTGGTCGAGCGTGTCCTGACAGTCTCCTGGAGGTCAAACAATTTTGATGCCAAAAATTAGACAGCCGACATGTACGGTCTCATCTCATTTAATTAGCAATCTGTGGCGACAAATGTCAGCAGCTATCACTTATGTGTGTACGCGTAAGTCTGGACAAGCAGTGTGTCTACACTTGTCTGTATTATACTGGCGATAACAGACTGATTAAAGCTCATAATTAATCCATCTGTGGTCGTAAATTGGAAAATGATGCCCTTCCTTGTAGTGTCTGTTCGACTAAGCAGATGATACAGGAGGTGGGAGGGCTGACACATCTGTGTGACAATAATCCTTCCACTGGTGATAGTCCTGCCATTCACCTAACTAGCCAGACAGACAAATGAGACAAAGAGAAGGAGGGTGTGATTCACCCATCCTTTCGCTCAACAACAAGACAGCTGTGTGTGGATAGGTCCCATGTCTCTTTTTTTTTTTTTTTTTTTTAAAGAGAACCTGTCATTTTTTTTGCAGAGAGCCAGAAAATGGGAGGACGGCATGGGATAAAGGTCGATGTCAAACTGGGATTGTCACAGTTACACGGTACACATCTTAAAATCGCTGTACCACACCATGAACCCGTTCGTTTGGGTATAAAACTTTGCGTGCAGACATGTTCCCATCTGCAAAATCGCATGCATGCTTTTGTGTGAATAAATGCATGCTCTTAGTCTTGGTCTTATTTATTGATCAGACACAAGGCTGCAGCTATTGATCATTTTCTGCATGTAAATCAGTCAATCAATGAATCAGTCAATCGATCGATGTTTGTTCGATAAAATGTTAATAAAGACAAAAACCGATGACAACATGCCTGTTGGGAGTTTTAAACTCCCAAAGCCCAAAGTAACAATTTCAAATGCTTTGTTTGTCCAACCAACAGTCTAAAATGGCAAAACATGACATTTTAATACAGAAAAATAGAAAATATTCACATCTGAGAAGCTCAAAGCAGAAAATATTTTCCATTTTTCCTTGAAAAAAACTGATTAACTGAATTTCTGTTGAATTAACCACTTAATTAACTGCTCTCAGACATTATGTTACTTAATTCAGATTCATGCTAACACTTAATTTAATACTTCAGTTAGGCGAAGGTCTTGTGCAGCTACTTGTGTGAAAACAACATTAAACACTGACACATTGCAGAAGTTTATTTTTATAGAGATACTCAGTTGTTTTGCACATGTGCTCATGTTCTGGACAAATGTTCAACACTGAGCCATCTCACGACTTTTAGCAGATGCACAGACGCTGGTTTAGTCTTTAGTCGGTTATGTCGCTCTGTCTCACTCTATCATCTGCACACTTGCACAAACATAGAATGATGATCCCCAGCATGAAAAAACATATAGCGCAAGATACACATCTTCACGCAAGCACTGAGACACACACACACTCACACACACGCCCACTCATCCTGCCAACAGCCATACACCTCACTGCCAAAAGGAGAAAAAAAAGACTGAGGTTGAGGGAGATGACATGGGAAAAGACTTAAAAAACAGCTTTTATCTGTTTTCTGCAAGAAGGGGCTGCCACAGGATAGCTGTCAGGGGGCCGACATTGAGTGGTTCCACCAGAGTGTGTGCGTGTGCATGTATATAGCAATTACTTCATGTGTGTGGAGTAGAATCAGCATGCTGAACGGACAGCACAAGGATCATTGTGCACGCGCTCTTGAATGTGCACAGGGGTGTGTGTGAAGAAGAAGAATCCACATATATGACCGCCTTCCATCAGCCTCTAAACGCACTGGCGGTCACACTCTGGGAATAAAACATGAGAGCAAGGGCGGAGGAGAGTGAGAATAAGGCGAAGGAGAGGAGGGCAGTGTGGAGGGAAGGTTAGGACCTTCATACTCCTCTCTTCAACACGTTCACATTCTCCTGTCCTGGCTCACTCCCATCATTTCAGGAAGAAAGGGGCCAGTGCACTGACACTCAACAGAGAGTGTGAGAGTTGTCACAGAGCACTAACCTCAGCATCCCAGTAAAACTGAAAAAAAAAGACCCAGGAATAGCAGTAACAGTTCAGTCAGCCCTGTCTAGTGAAGCACAGAGAGAACCCAGAGCTCTGAACTGCAGGTTACAGCAAGCAAATGGTTTCTCCTCTGCACCGCCAGGCTGCAAGAAGACACACACATGTACTGCTCTAATTGGGATTTAAGCCATTATACCCGTTGCGTATTTAGTTCTAACAAGCAATTACATAATGCTCACCATCATCTCAAAACCAACTGAGTTGTAATGGAGCAATGATAAGCTCGGTGCTGTGATTGCCTTCTGTGCAAGCCAGTTAGACCAGACAGAGGATCAACTGGAAAGTTTCAAGCCAATGAATTTTATTTTCTGAAGTAATGCTGAAATTTATCACGGCAGTACTTTAGCACTGCATGACTCAATTTTCAAAAATGCTAATGTTGGCTGTGCAAAAGTTGCAGGACTCTTATTAAATCACATTTTATTTTCACAGTAAGAAGATAATTTTTTATCTAATCACTTCCTGTCAGGTGAGTAAAGTTTAATGTGGTGAATACTGTTGGTGCTGTTGCACACTATTATGTATTTAAGAGACAAACCCACTGTTAGAATTCTGGAGCAGAGTCCAGGACTCAAGCCACAACACACAACCCTGTGTAAACCACATCTCCCATGGTGCCCGATGGGAATGTTCCAGGAGTTCCAACCATTCAAACAACAACTGAAGAGTGAGGAAGAAAAGTGTTCTCCAGTCACCATTACATCACCGACCATTTTCTAAAGCGTACCGCGGGTTGGATTTAGTCTCTTATTTGCAGTCATGCTTTCCGTTTATGTTAGTTTGTTTTAAAAATGATCTTTCAGAGACTTGAAACTTTCGTGAGATAATTAACCTGAGGAAAGCTCCCTCCCCTTCCGTGAGTTGGCTGCAGAAAGCATTGGATTCACGAGCTCTGCTGAGAAGAAAAAACAAAAATCAAACCCAGAGGACAAACAACAAGCAAACACAGATGCTGTGAAAATGATAATTTTGATTTTTTTTTTTGTAGCTTCCTGCATTGAAAAAAAGGTTCTGTTTGGCAGCCAGCCATCATAAATCTGTGCTTCTTTAAACTCACAAACAAGGAAACAATTTCTGAGCGGTCCCTGCTTACAACTGCGAGTGACGCGTCCAAAAAATAACGACTAAATGTTCGCCCCGGCCAGTTTCAAGCATCTGCACATTGATTTTTATGCTGCGGCTGGCTGAAAGATGTGAAATCAATTAAAAAATGCATGGCAAGCTCTAAAAAGTCCATAAAACAGGCACAACAAACAACCAGTTTGGTGCTTTAAAGTCTTATTATTATTTGACAGGGCCTCAATCCACTAGCATTTTTTTTAATCTACACATAAAACTTTAATGAGATTTTACTGTCAGAGGGGAAAGCTCATTATCGTCTACAACATTGTTTGTTTTTACAAAAGTACAAAAATATATCTAACATGAACTTTGGTGGAGTTTTGTGGTGATTCATTTAAACATTACCTGCTCGGGGCGGCGATTAGCTCAGTTGGTAGAGCATCCGCCCCATGTACAAAAGCTCCGTAGCGGCCCGGGTTCGAATTGGACCCGTGGCCCTCTGCTACATGTCATTCCCCGTCTCTCTCTCCTCACATTCCTGTCTCTCTTCAGCTGTCTCTATCCAATAAAAAAAAGGCCAAAAGAAAAATATTTTTTAAAAAAACACTACCTGCTAGCTGTTTGTTGATTTTGATAGAAGTACTGCTTTCAGCTCTGCGACTATCAACCTTCTCTTACTTTCCCTTGTTCCATCCTCTGTCCTTTCAGCCACGGTTTCATGGTACAAGTGATGTGCCAAACCACCTCATTAACACGCTCGCCTTCACGCTGCCTTTCATACAAAAAAAAACGCCTGATTCAATTCCAAACCTATTTAACTTTTCAGTTCAAACATGGTCACTTTGTACATTAGCAGTCAGAAACCTAGACGCTTATAGCTTAGACACCCACAGAGTCAAGAGAAACGGCATGCTGGGTAGAGGAGAGGACACACATGGAAGAGCAGCGCACATCTCATTAGCACCCTTTTCTCTCCGTCCAGCCAGGAAACCGGGCAGCCGGTCTGCCACCCATCAGGACGCTCGCTTGCTGGGAGACGAGAACAGTTGAAACATTTCGCTTCCATCCTCAGATGCATCCGTGGGGATTAAGAAATCATCCTCACATTTCGAAAAAGCCCAACGCCTGGAAATAGACTCTGGGATGAGGGGGCGGATAGGTCAGAGGCCCAGGCACATAAGTCATTTTCTATTTTCCAGTCCTAACTCCTTAGTTAATGGAGTTTTTTTGAGGTAAGCACAAACACCAAGGGAAGGACGGGGGTGTGTGCTGCTGGCTCAGTGAGTTCACCTTCTTAACTGTGGACTAAGGGACCATTTTAAAATTTCATGCTGTGGTAGTGATGACAACTGGAATAACAGTAATGCAGCTTTGCACAAGATTCTTACAGTTTTTGTGGCTGATGATACCTGTGATACCTCACAATCACAAAGAACAACACAGTGCATAATAAGTAGATTAAGTTGCAGTGGATAAGTAGATTAGTAGTAGAGTAGTAGCAGATAAGGAGATTACAAGAAAGGAAAAGACCTTATTCAACATTTACCGAGTTTAAATTGTATTTTTGTCGTACAAATCTATTTTAATTATCAACAAGGAAATGTTTGAAACTTGATAATTAACCAACAATTCATGTCTGATTCTGATTGGTTGGAGGATTACTCTCAGAAAACAGCTCAACCCTGGCATAACAGTTTCTTCACCGCTCGTTCCAGCTTCTTCTCATACTGATGAGTCACATGACATGTGGTTGAACAAAAAGAACAATGTTTGCATGGGGATGCACAGGCATGAGTGCATGAGTAACACGAGACGCTGTTTGACAGTTGCAGTAATGTGCAAAGAGATGTAACAAGGAGGCTGTAAGCTAGGTCCATGTGAGAAACATGTTTGTTAGACCTCAAAGACTCACACAATGTGTGAGAAACAGTGAATTCAGACAGAACTCGTTTGTTTACACGAGAGCCTTACACCTTTAATAAGCACGTATTTTGACACCGGTTTAACCTTTGTTTTGACTCGTTTGCCTGCTATAAAAAGACTAAACTGCACTAAAAGAAAGTGTTGCAGGTGAACTGTGATATGCCAGCATTTTAAAATATTGATGCTTTTTTTTTTCTTTCATACTTTGCATTTCATATTCCAATTTCAAGCCCCTTTGACAGACACAGGGTGCACGCCTTCGGGACCTGTTCAGGGTGAGCGCTGCCTCTCACTGGATGCATGCATGCTGGGATAGGCTCCAACCCCCGCAGCCCTGAACAGGATAAGCGGTTTAAAAAACGGATGGATATTCCAATTTCAATGTGGCAAGCAGATTAGCAGATTATTGTCATAATTGCCTAGCTCACAACAACACAGTCACTGCTTTTGTTAGCTACAGCTACGGTATTCTTCAATGTCTCCAACCTAATTTAATATTATTGGTCAACCAATTGTCCTATAATGGGTTACGGCACGAGTAATCAGATTAAATTCTTGATAAAGTAAAAGAATTTTATCAACTTTTCAGCAGCTTTACAATCATGATGCTACACTGACTTGTAAATCAGGTGCATGGTGCCTCTCTGCACTCCATACGTCTGTTCTTGCACTAACTAACTTAGTAACGTTGGGATCCGGGTTGGAAGAAGTGCATGATGCTTTGCGGCTCTAAGTAAGAAGGCTAACCGCTAACCTAGATTGCTCAGTCCTTGCTGCCTGGTCTGGGATCTTAAAGCACCGGGGTAGTGGTAGTGGAGCTTTGGAACACCAGAGGAGGAGGAGGAGGTTTTTTTTCAGGCCTGCAACGAGGAGGAGCCAGTTGAAGAATGCTGACAGGTAAAGCTGAGCCGGTGTAGTGCTAGAACCAGAGCCGGGCAAGCCAAAGTGGGCAATTTGACTGGGCCGAGCAGCCTATGCAGACATTGCAAAAGAACATTGAGGGACGAAGCTAACAGAAAAGGAGAGAGTCACTAAGCAAGAGGACACAGGATGAGTGATATTAGCTAACTGCTATGTCTTGTGTTGTTGCACTTGCTTGATGTTTGGTTGTTTTTTATCATAAGTAATCATGACAAACGCACGTGTACGGCTGTCCATATTCATGACAGCGGCCGTGAACTGCATTCTCAAACCGGGGGCGCCAATTTCCAAAAATACCACTCTTACATAATGTTGCTCTAACCAGAACATTCTTCTTTTTTAAAGTGGAAAAGCCTGTTAAGTATAATCTTTTCAAACATTTCCTCCCATTGGTGGAGCAAGAGTGCAGCTACAGTCTGGCGGTATGACAGTTGACATCAGTAAATGAAATTTTGAGCCACTGAAGAGAACTTTATGTCATTAATGATTTCTTGGGTTTCAACATGTGAGCCATTTAATCCCTGTGCCACTTGACTTTGATCCATTTCCAATATATCAGTGTGAGAAGAGAGGTTTGGTTTGGGTTGGGTGGTTGGGTGTGCTTGTGTGCAGATCTTTTTCGGTCTGTCACAATAACTCACGTCCTCACCCATCACGCAGTCCGCCATGGTTTTGTCGCTGCAGCTAACAGAGGGAGCTTGTCATGAGATCACACACACTCACACACACAGACGCAGTGCTGTACTCCCCTTTTTCAGCAAAAAATGCTGCATGCTGGACCTCCTAGTTATTGCGACATTACTCATGATTGCACTACTGACACTCATTCCAAGAATCTGAATCATTTTAATCACTGAACACAAAGCTAAACAAACAGGCTTTTGTTTTGGGAACATTTGTGCGAAGACATCTGACTGCCACATTTACACTGAACCTTACGATGCCCGCAATGATGTACAGCAGTTACAATGATGACAGATGTTCGGTGGTAGCTATTCACAACAGCCTCACTAATCTGTTTGCACTTTCATTTGGTCTAATTGGGGACGGCGGACTGGATCATCTCTTACAAACACCGAGAAAAGAAACATGCAGAGATACTTCTGGCTGACTGACAGGTATGAGCATGCACCAAAGGCAGCACGAAAGAGAAATAATGAAATGAGCTGTGAGAAGAAAGCCCACAAGGCCTATAGAAAAGCACTAGGCAATATCTCAAGTCATTTGACAATGATATACTATTAAAGAAGAAAATTGAAAACCGCTGCCTTTGAAAGAATTTTCTAATTCTATCATGCAAATGAAAACATCCATCGACGGTTGCCAAAAGACCAGATGTCTGGATCTCTCTGGAATACTGAACAGCTTCATGACAAGCGAATATCAACCTTTTGTGTCAAAAAAAACTCAATTTTGGATTCACGGGAGAAAAAGTGCTGCATGAATTGTGTGAACAGAGAGCTGACCCCCCGCTATACATTAGAAACGGGAAGGTCAGGAGTTAAGAGAGGCGTTTTCTTTCCTCTCAGGAGAAGCAGTGTGGTGTAAAGATAGAGAAGAAAGGGAGAATGACAAAGCTATGTGCTGCAGCTGTCACACTGAATCTCTCAATCAACGGCTGAATTAGTGCGGGATACGGAAGCAATTAATCAGGTTTAACAGTGGCCACCGGGAAGAGGCGAGGGAGGGAAACCTCCCTGTGCATCTGTGTTTGTGTACTGTTCAGGTGCGAGCTGACTTATAGGTAAATCGTGGGTAAATGAGGACAGAATGATTCACTAGACACCTCGAATATTGCCATGCGGTGTGAAAGATGGGTTTGTCACCAGCCTGGGAAACATAACGCTACATTTCTGCCATGCACATATGTAATCTGGGGTTTAATGTCTCGCTGAAAGGCTTGTGGAGAGGAGAAGCTCGTCCAAATCAACTCCAGGATCTCAGCTAACATACAAACACCCAGGTGAATATCAGGTACTCCACCCATTTAGCACTGCGGCCCTGTAACATTATCAGACTCACGGTGCACAGTTATTCTTATAATAAAGGATGAAAATGGATGCTAGATATCATTTTTATTCCACATGCTCTTCTTCTTTGTCAAAGCCTGGTGCCTACATCACCCACAATGCAACTCAAATACTGACAATTTGGTTGAAGATTTGGGTGTGTTATACAAGTAGCAGCCAATGTAGCCTTGAGTCACTAGCCTTAAGCAGAGATGATGAGCGGTGCTACAGAGGCCTGGTAAGATCTCTTCTTTCTGACTTCATATCTTCATATTTTTTTATTTTTCAAACTTGTAGTCTTCAGCAACAACTGACACACAGCTTCACACGGCTCCCTCTGCAACAACAAAAGGCTTTATACAACTCCCCAAGACATGTAAACAGACTTTGATGTGTAAAAAGTTCCCCTTTATGTTTTTTTGGCAAAAGTATCACATGAAAATGTAAGGGTTAGGACAAATGTCAGAGTGGCTGTGTCAAAGTTTCTCTTGTTTTATTGTTTCTAGTGTTTTCATGTCAGTCCACACATTCAGTGACCTGTCACCGGAACAGAGAATATATCAATGTCCTTGACTAAAGGCAGACAGGAACCCATGTCCCATTGTTAATATAAAATGTAGACAAGACCTGCTCACCAGTCTGTTTCCTGTCAGTCACCTGACACTCGCAGGAAGACGTGGTAGTCTCAGCCAGGAAACAATCCCTGAAAAACATGCAGCCTGACAAACTTAATTGTCACATCCATGTCTCTTTTTTTTTTTTACACGTGGCTGCTTTGTTTGCCAGGACAGCCTTTCATCTCAAGCCAGGTTTGAAATAAGCGTGGAGCTTGTATATTAAAAAAATGACAAGAGTGATCTAATTACATATGGCAAGCATTTCAGTGTGATTGGGGGAAACGTACACTAGACGGAGGCAGTAGTAAATGGGCTGTAACTCTAAATGACACCAGTATTCTTTTTTAATGTGCGTGTGACTCGCATAGAAATGTGCTGCTGTGTGAACAGTAGTCGCTTGTGAGCGGGAGTAAAGAGGAGAGATGTTAGCTTGCGTTATGCAAATGAGAAACAACGCTGTCAGAGCGCATGCAGTCGATCAAGACGATTGCTATCGACACGCACGCGAACGTGCACCGAGAGGCAATGCAGTCAATTCAGAAGATGATATTGAAGCATGCAAGGACGCTGACAGAGGTGAGAGAGGAGCCAGACGGTTAGCCGTGCTCAAATCCTTGAGTTTAGCCCTGTTTCATTTTAACATTTCATCAATACAGACACAGTGTCTCTCTCTCTTTCTGTCTCTCTCTCTTTCTGTCTCTCTCTCTTTCTGTCTCTCTCTCTCTCTGCAGGCTGGCTGGCTGCTGACCTCCACAACCTGTTGCTAACAGTCTCCAGGCTACGCAGAGCAGGACAGTTATTTATGGACGGGGGAGCAGAGATAAATCGATGCTCTCTCCATTCTTTCTCATGTCCATTTGCATTATTTCACTGAGGTGTTGAGTTTCTTCGTTCACTCCGAGAGGACATTAAGTTTCTTCATGCTTTGCGCTGGGTTATGAAATTCAGATAAGGTAGAGTTGGTTAGTATTTTACAGTAGAATACGAAAAGTCAAGTAGTTCTGTGGGGGTCAAATGAAAGGCCAGAAAGCTGTCAAGGCAGGATGGTAAAAAGTTAAAGCATATGATAAATAACTTATTTCCTTGCATGGCTAATAATATCTGCTGCTAAAGGTTTGTAGATGAAATGGGTGTAGGAATAGCAATACAGGCACATTTTGAAGACAATTGACAATGGCCTGGCCTTTCTAGTACTACCAATTGAACCAGGCCAGGAAATTGACTTTTTTTTTTTCTATCTTACCGGCATCTGAAGCCTGTACATCTCCAGCAATGAAAAAGCTTTTACTTTACAACCACTCACCTAAACCAGAACAGGATGTGACTGACTCTGAAGCTAACAAATATCAGCCAAAGTGATGACACTTAGGAGTGGTTACACAATTGCTCCCGAACACAGCATCCTTTTGATAACAATGTGGTGAAATATGAGGAAAATAGGAACACCTGTACGGTCTAATCTACGACAACAACATGGCATTAAATCCTACTTCCTTTTATGAAGCTGCTCATATTCAGTTTTTGTCACCGTCGTTTAAGTTGAGTTTTTGCGTCCGGCTCTTGTCATTTCAGAGGCTGTCAGTGAGTACAAACACAAATGATCAGTTGGAAGTGTGTAGACGGAGTATAGTCCCAAATTTATGCCATCGCATTAATTTTAAAAAGGTGGCTATAAAAGTTAAACACTAAAATGAGAAGTGGTTTGGTGACTGCGTCTTGTTACGAATGCCAATGATACTTTTAATAGCCAGAGCTAATTACCTTGTACATCACTCTGTTCCATCATTTTTTTTTCCCAGTGTGATTTTCACTGCAGTCATTATCGATGTAGTTGAGGCTTTTTTAAAAAGTTTTTTTTATCCCCGACACAGTCAAATTTTGGCAAATGCAGAACAGAGTCTGCCTTAAATTCTCCCTGCAGAATAAATCTCTGGCCTTAAAGATACAAGTGAAGCAAACAATATTGGTGCGGTTATTAATTGCCTACATGGGTACAAGAGGAAATGTCACAAAGTCACGTCACAGCCTGACCCACCGCTGCACTCCCACACAGACGGTGAAAGCAATTTCCATTTTGTCACCAGCAAGACTATATCAGGACAGGAAACAGTGACTGAACAGGAGGAGAGGATGGACGCTGCTCTCGCCTTGGTCTGTGGAACAGGCGAGCTCAGGACAGATTGGGACAGAGACAGAGTAGGGACGCTTGTCTAAACATTTTCACACTTTCAAATTCAAGCCCCCCCTCCCTCCCTCTCTCTTTCCCTCTCTTTCTCTTACCCCCCTCTAGTTCCCTCTCTTTCTAAACAATGAGGCCTAGAAGAACTGAGAGCAGTAGAGTGGACGGAGGGAGGAAGAGAGAGGAGGAGGAGGAGGAGGGGGGTGTACTGGCACCCTTTTTAATTCCACCAAAAGCTGCTCCAACAAAAGGTCCCCCGCTCGGGAGCCGCCACAGAGCGGCAGCCAGCCAGGCCGGCTGAAAATAGGGTCGTGAGCAAAAGAATGAGAGCGAAAGAGAGAGAGCAACAGAGAATAAGACTGAGGGAGAAAGAATGGGTGAATAAAAGAATGGGAAAATGAAACGCTCAACTTGCGTATAAAAGGTTGCCTGAAAGTTTTCTTTACTCTGCATGGCGGTAAAAGTCAAACTAGGGAGGGTGGCCACATTGATCATGTGTGTGTGTGTGTGTGTGTGTGTGTGTGTGTGTGTGTGTGTGGAGGGAGAGAAAGCTCGTGTGTGCATTTGTGAGTGATCTGCAAAGGCATTCATGACGCAGTGAAAGCTGAAAAACCATCCTCTGGCCATCCTTGGACCGGCTCCATTGTGATTCATGGCCCCGTTCCTGTTACAACGCTCTGTAATCCCTCTTCCCACTGACACCTGTTTGCTGAGGAATCACTAAGGAATGCCAAGGTGTTAGCCATGATACGGTTTATTTCTAGAAATGTGATCGGGAATTTGCTTAGTAACCGGTTTCCTCTGTAGTGGAATGAAAAGAGAAAAAAAAAAAAAACAACAAAAATGCTGACCTCGTGCACACACATGCTTGCTGGTTTTTGGCAGGCGGAGTGATGAATAAAAACCTGATTCCTGGACTCTCTGCAAGCCAGACTGATGGAGCTTCTTACAGCAAACCAGAGTCCACCCTCCTCCACCTAATTACTAGCCTCTTTAAAAAAGGTCCAACAAAGACATACACACACCGCACATGGTTGCACAACAAAGGGATCTGAAATTGTCTCATCCACAAAAGCCGTATCCATGACAACCTGTTCCCAATCTCTGAGAGTGACCGACCAAAGCCAACCTCTACCTCTGGCCGTAAGATGCCGCGATGGGGAATTTTGGAAAGGGGAGCATAAAAACTTCTTTGATTGGACAAAAACAAAAAACAAGCAGCATTATGCAAGACCCTGCAATACACAGCTAGGAGTCCAACGCTCATTAGCCCGCAAAGAATGGTGAGAAGTTATTAACATTTTAATGCTTGATCAATAAGAAAAACACAGAGGTGAAAATTAAAAAGAGACAAACTTAAACATTAATGCAGACAAACAAATCACACTATGTGACGCAACACCATGTGCATGTTAATTAGAGAAGGGGCTCTAATTAACAGGAAAGGTTCATCTCTCACAACAGCGGGACTTCTCATATTGTGCTTTTCTAGGTGAGAATCACCACCACACGACAGCACAGACAATGACAAACAAATTGGCCACAGCACTAACAGCCCCGAGCATTAGCATGCAGTTTGTCTCTGTGTGCGTGAGTCATTAATACCCTCTCAATGAGCATCAACGGTCTGCTCCCGAGGGGATGATTATCACCCCATGCTTCACCGGGAGGAGCCATTGACATTTGAATCTGGGACCAACGCGCCTTAAACTGCAGGTCAGGACCTAAAAGAGATCATCTCTGGTCCCCCCACATGACAGCAGCTTGTTGTTTTAATATTGGGTGTCTCAGATTAAGAGGCTCATTATTTCATGATTATATTAAATAAGCATCATTACATTCAGCATGGATGGCTTTGTGGTACCTCTTTTAGCCTTGCTACTGTGTGTATGGCAGTCTAACTCTTTGGGAAAACGTCTTTTAAATACACTTTGCAAAGTTCCCTATAAACAAGCTCACAACAACAACAAAAAAATAAAAAGGCTCTATGCTAAAACATGTCATTAAGCCCCTACAAATAGTCTTTTGCGAAGCATCCAGCTGCTTAACACGTCATTGACATTTCACGAGCGATGATACCTATGATCAGCTCTGAAGGCAACAATGACAACCCCTCCCTCAACCCTCTCCACACGCACATAAGATCAAATTCTCATGAGACACACTCCTTGACATTTAGTCTATCTGCCATCAGCCACAATGGGACTGGGATCGCTTCACCACAGACTAGTTCTTTTAAAGATGGTGGAGAGACTTCTGAATTATTTTCATCCCGGGGTCAGGAGACTGTGCGGGGTTAAAATAGGATTTATGCAAAGAGAGGAAAATCTGTTCGTTGAACTGAGAAAATAACTGGCATTTTTATTCAAACTGCCCTTTGCTTTTGAAATAATAGAAGATTTTCAGCCTCTGGGCTTGTTCTAATAATTAATCAGCTAAAACATCCAGCAGTGAAAAATTCAAACACGCTCCTGCCCCCAAAGAGCAAAAACACACAAACTGGCTACAGTGGGCAGCTCACAGATGCATGTCATGAACTTGCTTGTTTAGATTCTGTGTATGTTTTATAATTATAGCAGGAAAATTGAATATTTTTCAGGATTTTTCATTTAAAATGCAACATAAGCTACACCTGTGGATATTTAATTACTATCTGTCATTTTCCCTTCTACCCCACCAGTGGGAGACTAAAGCAGGTGGTTATTTGCAGCACTGAGACAGGCCAATGGTTGCCTCCAGTGCTTCTTCATCACACCCTTCTCCTGCACTGGTTCCCAGATGGAAGAAAAACCCAACACTGATCCATACCAGGGCTGCTGCACTGGCTGCACAAATATGTAAACAACAAACAGCAACATGGCGCAACGCGAGGCAGACGATGAGTCATTAATAAGAGCTCTCGATAATCAGGCCGCGGTGCTCTGAGGGTGATAATCATCGGCCGCCTGCTCTCCAAGTGATAAGCTAATCAGCCCTTCGTCTGCACCAAGCAGTCGAGGGAACTCATCATCATTGACATTTTAGCACAGGATCGGGCCTATAGAGACGAACTCAGGAGGGGGTGGGGGCACCTGAAGTGACTTAATTATCATTGCTGTGGAATGATATCCTCTCAACTCTGTTTTGCCTGTTTTGCTGAAGGTTAACGCGGCTCTTTAAACTTCATGGGTAAGTTTCACCGCTGCCGTTGCCCCTTTTTCACATCGCTTGTTGTATTTTCCACATAATTAAAAACACGCAGAGATCATTAATCTACAAACACAACCCGGACTTGAACTGTTTGCTAAAAAAAAAAAAAAACTTTCATATGCCGGGATAATCTTGGAAATATCAAGCTTCTAATTTTGCATTCAGTGTCACTAACTCACTGGCTAAGTAGCTGAAACGCGAGTGTGGAGGTTTTTCCTCTGAGAAGACAGTTGTGTTGTTGCACGTTCAAATTAATTCATAACCTGTGGGGATACTGTCATGACAATGTGACAGCTTTTTAACAATACAGACCTGATGTAGCAGAGTCTCAGCTGAGTCTGAATCTGTCATCCCCACGCCGACCTGTGCTGCATGGCTTACAGCACCGAGGGTTCTCAAGCGCCACAGTTTCTCATTTTTGTGTCATCACACTGGGGTTTTCCTGTTCTTGTGGCTTACATCGCACCAATTATACACGGAGAGAAAGAATGCCATTACAAAGCAAATTCCAATCAAGGTTAAATCTTCCTCCTGCCTTGTACGCTCAGTCAAAATCACAGTTCGCACTGTCACCTATTATGCAACAGATGCTACAGCAAAATGCAGAGCGCAGGCTCGGAGGCTCGAGGCCTTGAAATAACTTGCCCTCCCATTTGCTTTGATCTCAGAGGCTTGTCTCCAAGGCGAGTCAACGCACAAGACGACATATCTCCCAGCTCCATAATGACCCATCTTCTTTTTCCTTGGTGACAATTTGGGGACAGCTCTGACAGATGATACTAGTTACACCCAGGTGAAAACAACAGGCTGACAGATTCATGCTGACGGAGCGGGTTCACAGATTTTTATACCGATCACTGTAGCCTGACTGCCTGCTGTTATGAATTTTGTAGTTGGTCCCGGTTGGGGGAAAAATAAAACTCTGGAAATTGTTTCTGTTGGGAGTTAGAGCATGTCTGTGTTACTCAGAGGTGCATTTTAGTGATGTTATCATAGCTTGTGGCTATGGTTATCTCCATATCTATCACTGTAATGTTCTCATAGGGACATAAAGTGTTGCTATGGCAATCACTAGCACGTTTATTGATGCCTCTTCCTTTGTTTACGATGTAATATTTCAAGTAATCGTGTGCATTAGTGAGTTCAGAGTACTCTTATTTATGACATTTGTGGTAACTTATTGAGTAACAGTACTCAGCTGCCCCATAGTGCTGCAGCACAGGCTTGTGTACAGTTTCCATTCTGTGTTGCTCAAAATAAACAACCTGAATGGCATGAATGTTGGTATTTTTATCTCTTAAAGGTATCAGTATAATATTCATAGTATCTTGCATAGCGCTTGCATCACTTGACAGTAAGTCCACAGTACAGATCAGCTAAAATCACAGGGCTGTTACGATCAGTCAACATCAGTTTACCACAGACACATCTGTATCACTGTTCACTGGCAGGTATGTAAATAATAATTGCGGTTAACTTCATTTCCGACCTTTAGTTTTCTTTTTGTCCAGTGTGTTTTCACGGATTATGTTCATGCTGCTTTAATGTTAAGTAGTCCCCTCTTATCTTTGCTGCTGCTGCCATTTATGAGGAGTCATTTGTTCAACTTTGGGAGAGCCTGTCTCAGCACATCCCTTTATTATAACACGACTCTATAACTTTAAAGGATTATTTCAATTAAAATTGGATTGTGTGTATAAAAGCAAAGTATATCAGCCATTTTTACATGTTTTTTTCAGCACTGGTCTCAAAAATCAGATATCCATCAGGATCTATAATCTCAGAATTCACTGTTTACCTCCTTAAATATACAATCTCTCTATATATACATGCATAAGAGTACAGAATACTGCTATATTTCTACAGCATCTGCATCTAACTATAGGATTACTGTTGTGAATATTCATTAAGGGCTCTCAAGAATCATTGTTGAAGGGCCACTGAAGAAAAAGAGCAAGGACCGGGCACGTCTCATTTCCTGCTGAGACCGGGTTTCCCCATCACCACCCTGTTGCTCTGCAGAATAAGGAGCAATTACTGCCATTATTTTAATGGTTAGTAATCAGACCCGCGGCCGTGATTGCGCCCCCGTTTCCCTGAGACACTTTCCAACAGGTAAACACAGATTACAGGTCAGCCGTGTTGGAAGGGTTTGTAGCGGCTCAGGGGGGATTAGGTTTCCTGAACACAGTCACCTGCCGTCTGAAGCTGCGAGGAATTAGGACAAAAACCACAAACCAGGAGAGCCACACCTCGCGTTATCATGGCGTATCGAAAACACGCACCTACCTGGCGTGTGTGCGTCGACAATAAACTTTTACTGCATTTCTCACGGTCCACCAAAACATCAGCCAGAGAGGACACAAGGACGTGACACAGTGAAAGCACGCAGCACTCCCAGGGCGCGGGAGGTGCGGCTGGAAGTGCTCCGGGTTTCCCACATTCAGGGCGCTGGAAGTGTGCGGAAACTGGAGAGGCTTTGGCGGTTATTTAAACACAGCTCGAGTCGTCTTACCTTGGGCTGCGAGGAGGATCGCTGCTGCCACCAGCCAAATGTTTCTCACCGGAGAAACCGGACAGCGCGCCGCGTAATCTCTCGCCATTCTTCTAAACAGGAGACAAGGTGGACGTAAATATCCACAACAGCGCTGTGTGGGGCAACCGGGCTCCAAATTATTCCTTCTCCGATCGGCCAAGAAACTTCGAGTTCAGTTCAGACTGCCTGCGTTGAAATCAGCCAAGTTGCGGCTTCTCTTCCCCCTTGTCTCTGTGTATGTGTCCCCGCTCTCCAACCTGGACCGTGTTTAGTTTCTCTCTCTCTCTCTCTCTCTCTTACTCACTCTCTTCCTTTCAGTCTGTTAATGACAGGAAGAGTCAAACCCCTCCCTGTGTGGGCCGGCCGCAGTGCGCACAGGTAGCCCGCGGCTGATTGTGTGGTGGTGCGTCTTGATCGCGGCCAGAGGAGCGAAATGGAAACAAAAAAAGTGTGGACGGAGAGTGTGTCTGTGTGTGTGTGTGTGTGCAAGAGGGAGAGAGTCGGCGGAGCTCCGTGTGTGTGTGTGTGTGTGTGATGCGCAGAGCTGAGTGGGGAATATCAGAGTGATGTCAGCAGAGCGTCACCAAGAGGACTTCAGCCGTAATACTGAGCCCTCACAGCTACAGCTGCAGTCCGACTGTGGAACAGTTCGAAGGGCTGGAATAAACACACACACCCGCATACCTGTGCTCCACACACTCAGGGTGTGTTCTGCTGACACCTGCCGCTCCTTTGTGTGTGTGTTTGTGTTTTTATTTTTATTTGTGACAAATAAACTGAACTGAATGTACATTTATTCAGATACTTTACTAAAACACAACCATGAGGTACTTATACTTCATTTGAATATTTCCATTTGATGCTATTTTATACTTGTACTCCATTATATTACATTACAAATGGACTTTTTACTCCGTTACATTCATTTTACAGTTATAGGCAGACTGTTGCTCCCTTTGCAGATTTTAGACACATACTATATGATGATGAGTATAAAAGAAAAGTACTTCAGTACAAGTACAAAAATGTTAGCAAGTCCTCCTTATACAGACTCCATGAATAGTGTATTATTGAATTTTAACTATGCATGCATTGAATGTGTGAGGGTCACTTAATCATTTGAATTGGCAAAGTAAATACTAAAGAAGAAAAACAGGAAGTAACTTTATTGATCCCTGAATGAGGAAATACTTTTTTTCACTCATGTTTACATATACAGGCCAGAAATACAAACACACACACAAACACACACATATGAAGGGCTCATAAAAATGCAAATGTGCAGCCATAGGCATGAGAAGCAGTGGAAGCTGTGCAGAGTTCAGTACTTCAAGGGCACCTTCGCAGTGCCCAGGAGGTGAACTGGCACCTCTCTGGCTACCGGTCCACGCTCCATGCTGCTCCATGCTGCTCCATGCTGAACTTGGACCGACCACCCTCCGGTTCCCAACCCCATGAACTGAGCTACTGCCACCGTTCAACTAAAGCTGTAAGATAACTCTAGTGAAATTAAATGTAGTCGCCTCCCAGATGTAGCGGAGCATAAAGTAGCATGAGATTTTCTTGCCTTATTTTCCACCAGTGATATAAAATATAATGCATGTTAAAAATTAAACTACCAAAAACAGCATGGCTACAAACTCTCCACCAGCTACAACCTTAAAATGCTGCTCAGACATTAATGCAACCGTAATAGTAATAATTAAAGAAGATGATAAATAATGATTGAAGCCCTCGGGTGACATTTTTCTGCAGAACTTTCAGTTTTGATACTTTAAGAACATTTTGCTGGTAAGACTTTTACTTTTACGTTTCGATATTACCTTTACTTCGGTAAAACATCTGAATATTTCTTCCACCACTGATGGCAACAATGTATGGCCGTTAATCATGCAGTCAGAATTACATCAAGGGGATCACTGGTGACTGTTTGAATCATAACCACGGCCAACACCATGCCTTAAAATTGCCTACTTTGTCTGACCAGCAGCCAAAAAATCTTTTATATTATCTATCAAAATCAAAGAAATGATGTGTCAGCAAATGGTAAATGAAACTTTTAATCATTTATCAAAATAACAATTGATTTCTGTCCATCAACAAGTGATGAATTAAGTGCGTATGTCAGACCTATAAATGTAACTATAAATAAGAAACCTGCTCTTAAAGATCAGTGTGTCCTTGTGTGAGAGTCTGCAAACACCATGCCACAAATTTCACATGCAACGTCTCTGTGGGCTTTACAGTCACATAACATCAGTGGTCTCTCAGTCTGAGCTTTCTAAGAAGACAAAAAAAAAAAAAAACTCCTGAAAAAGACGCTTAGCTCATTAGGGAGGAAAATGGAGGAAACCTTGAGAGAGTGAAATTCAAAGAGAGAAACCCCTTCGGTGGTTGGAAAAAGACAATTAGCCTTCTAAAAATAGGCTAACTGACTAAAAACAGATATTTGTTACAGTTAATAGAAATTCAAAACACAGTATCATCCAGCGTGAATCCAATAAAATAAATCAAATAAACCAACACTAACACTTAGCAGAAGTTGTAATGATTATTCCCCATTCTTTAAATATTGTGAAGTTAAATGTTCACCTTCAGAACGACATGACACATAAACATAAAGACAAAGAGACCATAAACAAAGTCACCTTGGAGAGAAATGAAAACTGTGAGAGCCAAAACCAACTTCACACATTTTCTGTTGAGTTGCTATTGTTTTGGAAATGCATGGTTCAAATGATGGAGATTTTGGTATGTTAAGGGTTAAATTGCATACATAATGCAAGATATTTCATGAAAGTATGATTACATATTTGGTGTTATCAAATACCCGCCTACGACCTCCACTATAACAGAGGCTGTGGAAGCAACTCAAATCTGTATATTTTCAGATTTTTAAACACGTCCTGACTTTTTACCAAGTGATGATGTATTTCATCTATTATACCAAAAACAAAAGTACAAGAGACTTTCACACAAGAAATTACAGACATAAATTCAGGTTTACAGCACACAAGAAAAAGCCTTCAGGGACAGTTGGGGGTGGCGGTGGTGGTGTTGGATGGGGGTTTAAGTCTCTTTAGATGGATGCTGTCATTTACTTTGTTGTCCCCTCCACAGAAACACTGATGCCGAGAGGTTTAAAGACAGAATGTTTCCAATATGGATAACTTGGAGGGAAACAAACAGACCCCACTATACACAGAGACATTCTGCCGTCTGTTTAGGACGATAAGAGAGCATATTTGAAGTCAGCTGCAGCAGAATTTAAGTTACTTTTGAAATGAGTAACAAGTAAAGGCAAACCTCAATTAACTGTGTGGCTGAGTCACAGACTGTCTATAAGACTGTAAACATAATAAGTACTATCAGGGGAACTATTTCCTTCACCCTCATCATATCCACAGAATTATGTCAATAATTATGTTGCTTTTTAATTCTTTTACGGCGATTTAACAGGATCCATCATCGGATGTAATGTTTTTAATTCATCCTAATAAATGAGAGAGAGAGTATTGTTTACATTCACATTGGATGAATGAGATATATGCACAGTTGGGACATTGGGAACATTAATTCAGCAGTTAGCTTCCGCTGGGACATTATTTAAAGATTCAATTCAACCTAATCACTTAATTACATCAGTGCTTACTTAAATTCAATGTAACCGTGCACAAGAACATCACTGCTTCCTGCAAAGTCATTTGAGTGGAGCTTGGCCTAGTCCAGCTCCACCTTTAGGTTTAGCCACACCCTAATTCAGGTCTACCCCTACCCTAAGAACAGTGGAGGCCTGTTTGATGCACTGAGGTGGTTTTCTTGCTGAGTTTGGCCCCTGGCACCCCGGTGTGGTGGTGGTTGATGGGGAAGTAGCACTTTTCACGTCCGTCAGCACCAGAGCTTTGTTGCTAAGATAGTTAACTGCTAACAGTTGCTAACTATAGTTCAGATTTAAATTACCTATGTATTCATACTACTGCTATTTCACCTGTGAACTGTAAAGTATTTCTAGTGTGTAGTGAGTGTGAGTGAGTGAGCACTTGCTATTACCATGGTTACCATCGGTGTCACCAAATCAATCAAGACTGCATTCTTAATTATTACAAATGAAGTAACTGGGTTGTTCAGACAAACCGGGTTACACATGCCTACAAGCCAATAAGAAACCTGGTTACGTGTAAACATGTCCATGAAATGTGTGTTTACAGCAAGAAATCTAACTGGGAAAATGAAGTTTCTCTGATCAGCTTTTCTAATTACAGAAAACAGGTTTCTCCTTTACATGATGTTCACAGAATCTGCTTATTATTGAATGAAGTCGACTTTGTTACTTACATGCAAGGAAATGAAATATAGGTCACTCCACGTATCTCCAAACCTTGGCAAATAAAAGTAAAGCAAACAGTTAGATTAGGAATGTGTTTTTTGTAATGTAGGTGGATCACCCTGTACATCACACTCATTTGGCAGATGCTTCCAGTCAAAACGATTTTACAATACATTCAGGGAAACAGTCTCTTCAGACACTTTGACGTGTGGACAAGAACAGCCGGGGGTCAAACCACCAACCTCGCAAATAATGGCCAACAGGCTCCAGCTGAGCAGCAGCCTCCTTCAAGTGCAACACCAAACAA
This sequence comes from Sciaenops ocellatus, assembly GCA_033000465.1. Classification (NCBI taxonomy): domain Eukaryota; kingdom Metazoa; phylum Chordata; class Actinopteri; family Sciaenidae; genus Sciaenops; species Sciaenops ocellatus. The sequence continues at coordinate 22,323,095 of CP136873.1, forward strand.
AGAAAATAAGACACATCTTTCAAAATCTAAAACACCAGACCCCGGTAACCCTAGTTACAGTATTGCATCAGACCTTCAATAAGCCATGCTCAAATAATTCTCAATCTATCCGACGCGATGAAAGATCTCGTATTGCAGCTAACAGTGATGCAACAATGCTACCCCTCCAGCTCCGGTAGCCAACAATCCTATTTATTCCAAACCCAGCAATCACTGTCACAGTCAAAACATCTCTTCATTTCCCAGTCAAAGTAACCAGCTGTATCATTTACAGTGTAATGCTCTCACTGCTCAAGTACCATGATTTTCGCTTCGAGGCAAACCAAACAACTACCTATTTTATTGTGGAAAATCGATGTAAGCAGCCCCCACGCCTTTACTATTCAAAACATTTCACCGGGAAATGACACACGGCTGCCCTCTGGAAAGCTGGCCTGCCTGCCTGCCTTTTAAAACCTCCCCCACGATGCTTCCACCATTTTGCCGGGTGGTGGACCCGGCCACCCACCTCTCCATTATCACCTCATTAGTGGGCTGCAAACTGGCCCACCCTCCATTTTGGTTCCAGCCTCAATCAGCCCATTAATCACAGAAGAGCAGGGAAACCTTCTGTCCTCTGAAGGCTCACAATGTATTCTGCTGGCCCCTGCTGCGTGTGTGTCTGTGCACTGTGTGTTTGTGCGTCTGTGTTTGAGTGTGTGTTGGGAGTATGGGCATGCTGCTGCATACAAATGATCCAGCTACATCCTGCCATCTGTTGACTGCTAAAAGTAACTGCCTCTACACTGATAGACATGAGTTCATGATGCGTTCTGTCGGTCTGTTCTTCATCTGTATCCAAAAATATCATTATAGAACTCAAAGTTTATCTCAGTAAAAGAACAGATGGAACAAAGTATGCAATCACTGCAACACGTTTTCATTATTAAAGGAACAAAATAGGTTGTCAGTGCTTTCCAAAATTGAATCATATGGCTGAGGTATGATTCATTTCAAGGCAACTTAAACTACTTTGTTAAGAAAGATCATATTTATGGTTCCAAAAACAACTTCTACTGTTGATGGAGGAAGGATGCACAGCCAGGACACGCAGTATCACAGAGTCACACCACTACAGCAATCACTGTAATTTTTCTAGAGAGGACAGCTGCATGATCTGAAGTGGTTGCTTGCCAGAAAAACGTTAGCTTGGGTAATTTTAAGGGGTTGGAAGTTGGAACAAACAAACATTGCAATTGCCATTCTGGACTTTCAGCCCCGCTGAACTTCTAATAACTGCTTTGGTTTATGACCCAGTACCAGTAAAACTATACGACTCCCATTAGTGTCAGCTGTGCAACACGGTTAATACTTAACCTGCTAAAAAAAAACATGTTAGCAGTGTGTTAGCATGCTGATTTTAGCATTTAGCTCAAAGCATTGCTGTGCTTATGTACAGAGCTGCTAGCATGGATGTCGACTCTTACTCCGGCCAGGATCACACCTGCAGTTTGTTTTCTTTGGTCCTGTAAATCATAAGTGAACCAGTGCTTGGAAACAGGAATCCTGTAGACACTTGGCCGTTCAATGAGCTAAAAGATTTTGGCAGCGAGGGTGGTGTCCAGATAAATCTGATTAGCTAAGCATGATGGACTTGCCTCAGCTGTCAAAGCATGACAAACTGCTGCTTATTGGATATCAATACCTGTCTCTTATATAAACTCTTGCATCTTAAATATTTCTTGTAGTAGGCCAACATTATGTTCTCATAGACTGTCACAGCATTGTAGCTTGTAGGTTCAGATTAATGTATGTTATTGGTTCAGTTATCAAATTAAGATTGCCTGGAGTTGTTTAGAATCACCAACAGGTCAGATCTTTACGTAACCAAGAAAAACTGGTTTATTTTTCCAGAATATTTTTAACATTTTCACAATTTTCTACAGGTTTTAGTCAGATATTCATAGAACATCACAGAGAGCAGAAATACAGCCAGTACATGAATTTACTGCCGCTGTATACTGACATTATTATTATACATGTTATCCTTAACCTTTAAAAACGCACACACACTTATACATTTTAAATCATCACACGGCTGGCAGATAATCTCTTTTGGCAATGAAATGCAAAAAAGGCCACATAAATGCAATTTGGGGGGAATTTGTGTGACATAAATAATGAGTAAGCCCTGGCTCCAGGCCTGTTTGGCCCTGTAGAGGAAACTGAGTAAATTAATTCCTCCTGCCGTAATGATGTTGTAAACAAAATCAGAATCACTTTATATCACTTCATATGCCAAGCACTTATGTAGAGGGATTTATCTTGGTAACACTGACGCAGAGATACACCCTGGACTGGTTATTTAAACATAATTACGGTACTGATAGATACAGTATACTGACAAACACAAAGAAAATGTAATCTACTTCAATCAATCAATCAATCAATCAAACTTTATTTATAAAGCACTTTTCATACATTAAAAACGTAGCACAAAGTGCTTTACATGCTTAAAAGCAGCCCCCCCCCCCACAACAGCACATAAACACGTACATACACATTCGGACAAAAACAAGCACACAAGCACACACACACACACACAGAGAAATAAAGTAACTTAGAAAGAACAAACTTCAGAACAAACCAGAAGAAACATAATAGACACACTACACTAGAGCTCTCCATCTCCTAAGAAGAAAGAAGAAAATGTTTTTCCTTTACATTTCCTTTAAAATCTCAAGTCAGCAAGCTTTGAAAAGGCTCTGAATAATTCAGCCTATAATTCATGTCTAACCACTTTATACTTCCTCGCTTCCAGGGGCTGCAGTAGTTTATACCAGTGGTTCACAACCTGTGGGTCGAGACCTTGCCAACGGGTTGCAAATTAATCTGAGAGGTCACCAAATGATTAAAAAGATAGAAAACAAAGAATACGCATATTTCTGCAACACCAAATGATATTTATTTTTTTCTGACTTTTCTTTAATCTCTTTTTCCTTCTGAAATTTGAGGCGGTTCAACCTCTCGAGGCGTCTGAAATGTATTTAAATGAAACAATCACAGAACAGAATTTCACTCTTTGGTTGAACTCCGACGAGAAGGTCACAAGGGTGCATTTCCTTTTAAGTAAGTGCTTCCAAGCTGAAATGTGGGCTTAAGACTGGAAAATCGCTGGAAGTAAAGAAGTCATACTCTCCGTCTCCGTCATAAATTAGTATGATAAGCCTTGAGTGAAGTGGTGAACTCCCCAATGATGCTGTATTAAACCGCACAAGTCAATTCAGACTGCAGCTGCACTGCAGATGTAAGTATGTCTCACTTTATGTCTTTTAGGAGAGACCTAAAAGAAAGTGTCCCGTCAGCTGTCCGCTCGCTGTAGATGGTCGGTTTACCGAGTCACTTCCTTCCCATCTCACACACACAAATCATCAGTTCGTCCGTCTCTCTTTATTCATGCTTTTGCCTTGTATACAGATTGGACTGGGCCGTCACTCTGGCCTTGGCTCTTCAATCACCTCTCCTCTCCTCCTGCCTTCACCTCTCCCCGTCCACCAACAACCCTCCATCTATCCATCCTTTGATCTCCCCCCTTCCTCCCCCTCGCCTCTCGGTCCCTCCTTCTGTCACTGCAGAGAGCAATATAAATCAACTCGTATACCTCAGTGACAGCCGGCCAGCCCAGCACACCTACTGGGTTATTCACTTCAGTATGCCTCTGATCCACTGTTGGATCCAAACGAACCTGCATTAGCTCTAACACCGTCGACTCCACACATTCACACACATATCTGCACAGAACACTTAAGACGAAACACACACACACAATCTGTTTAGCTGCATTAGAAGAGCTGGAAGCAGGTCTGTAAGAGCTTTCTCCCTTATTATTTTCTCCACAACCAGCCCATGAATTTTATATGCAGCACTCCCATCGCTCTCTTATTCTTGAAGCTGTAAGCCAACAAGGACTTGCACACACACGCACACACACACACACGATTCTTACACATGTGTTTGCAGCCACCCACAGTTGGTATGTTTGATTTGTGTGGATATAGATTGGTATGTTTTTATAGTGGAAGAGAAGGTGATGGGGGAGGGGGTGGATGGATAAGGGTATGGTCCTTTAAAAAGATGGAGTAGGAGGGGGGAGGGCTGCCTCTTGGTAGATAATCTTTCAGTCTCTAAACACAGTGGAACGGAGGGCGAAAGGTGCCTGTCAATCACTGTAAAGAGTCCCAACTGAGGTAACCCAGGTTATGGGTTTGTTGAGGGAGGGGGGTAGGTACATGAGGTGGGTCAACGGAGACCAATACACTCAGAGAGAGGACTTCTTTCTCAGAGGAATACCTTACAGGCCAAAAAAATATCTTTAAAAAGAAAACTTCAGCTGTCTACGTATTGTTTTTGACCAGATACTACTTTATTCACTGACTCAGATGACTGAGCAGTTTTATTTTCCGCTGGCGCAATTCCCCAAATTGCAGTGCCAGAGATAATACTTTGGTTTGGGATTTTTTTATATTTAATCATTGGCCAAAAAGTTGTCAGAATCAAATATATTAAGTCTAAAAAATACTGGAATCTGGTATCAGAAATCCACAAAATGTTGAGTGTAAACTTAACCTCAACCTAGGTTGATAACAACATCCAATTTTCCAGAGACAAGACAAGAATCTGCAGCCACGCTAGCAGCTCTGAGGCTCTATTGCTCATTGTGAGGGGAAAAAAAACACACTTCAGAGAGATAAACCAAAGTATTAATGACAAATATAAATTTTGACCCAGTGTGAGCACAGGAGAAAAAGTCAGGGGAAGTCTTTTACCCTCTGGGCACCTGATGGATGAATGTCTGTACAAAATTTCATAGAAATCAATCTGTTTTTATTTTTGTTGAGATGTTTCAATCTGGTCCAAAGACGTGGACCGACCAATAGACCATCATTGCCACCCCGTTTGTCTTTTTGATCTCCAAAAACAGCCCGAACACGTCCTTCACAGCTCTCCACACAGCTTATACAGCATGTTCCCAATGTTTTTTAGTTGTAGCAAGGTAGCAAGCAGACTTCTGACTTCTACCAGACAAACGTAGAGCAATCTGATGGACATTTCTGTGTTTTTTCCGGAGCCACATAAAGGTGGAAGTGCCAACTCCGATAGTTCTACAGGCTGACATGGAGCTACAGAGGCTTACAAGTGCTTGTTCGATGATCCTTCAAAATTCAGGGGTTGTCTTAACTAACACATGTGGGTGGACAGTGACTCTATTTTCATTTTGAGGAAAGGTATTCCTACATGATCATTTTTGAGTTGTCTCAGTTTGACTGGTCAGAGTAAGAGAGAGGAACAGATGATGTGCTTCAGATCCACAGCCCTGAGTAAGAGGAATTTGCTGTGCCGTGTTTTTTTGTGGTAGTTTTTGTAGCATTTTTTTTCAGAGAGTTGATCGCTTTCATGTTGCCTGGTTTAATGCTGCCTTCAAGTCATCCTGGTAAGCTCCTAGTTGAAACTTCTGAAGTGTTAAATACGACGTGTCAGGCATTCAAGTGCATTTAGTTTGGAGGGACAGCTCCCCAAGCAACATTAGTAAACTGCAGGCTCAGAGTCTCTTATCAGCAGCGAGAGGGTGACATGTAAGCCCCCAAATGTGACAAGTGATGAGTTAAGTGAAATTTAAATATATCAATCAACAATATTTAGCTGAAACTCTAAATATTAACGAAAAAGAAATAAATATATTATAAGGACGGCATTCCAAAAAACATTTCCACTTTGATTTTGTTTATTTTTCACACTTTATGTCTGTTTCTGATGATGAAATATTTCTTTAAGCGTGTACCCTTTTAACAAGAGAAAATACAGACAAGTAAAGCAATGAACTCAAGTATTTATAGTTCAGGACAGCAAGACAGAATAATGCAATAAGAAAACAGCTTCATGGACAAATTCAACCAGTTAAAGGCGGTTTTTGTGTGAAGTTTTTATTGGTCTCACCCAATAAAAAGCGATGGGAAAGTGTGTTTTTGCATTTATTTCTTTAATACTTACTTGGGCACTAAGAACAAAAAACAATTGTATTTTTTTAACTGACCACACTGTTTTTTTGGTTTTTTTATTCCATGTGTCATGGACAAATAATGTGTTCACTTGAAGCAATAGTTCAGCTATTCAAGAATACAATCGGCAATTGGCAGTCAGTGTGTGAGTTTGAAGAAGCAGACAGGGACAGAAACAATTCAGCGTTGTGGACGGGGTCAGCAGAAAAATGTATTTTAGCTGCATAACAAAGGCCCATCTGAAAGTGTACGCTTACCCACATACAGTAAACCACATGTGCGGCACATTGTATCAGGGCACAGATCAGCAGAAAAACACGCCATTTTTGACATCTTGAAGTTTGATTTCAGTCACAACTTTCTAAATCAAACAGTTCATCTGTGGTGTAATACATTGTAGTACAGTCTGATGGCAAGGTAAAGCGATGAAAATATTCTTAATGTTGCGTACACTCAAATGAATATTGATTTTTTGTTGTTGTTGTTGGATGGTGTTTTTATGTGGCTCACCCTGTCCACAGCAGTGCATCGCTCTGCTTCTGTGCCAAGTCCACATTGTGCTTCTCCAAATTAGAGGGGGGGCACTGAGACCGCCGTCTACTGTAGATTCACTGAGTACGGATGAATAAGTATCTGATACAACCCCGCTTCAAAATACTAAAACTAGCTTTTTTAGCACACCTCATTTTTCATTAAGGAGGATTAAAGGGTTAATGAAAATATGAACGCAGTGTGTGACCACGTCTGTATGGAATGACATTTGCAAATAACCACTCTGGTTCATTTTAACCTGTTTGAGTGATAGCTGACATTTTCCACAAAGCACCACAGTGTCAGGAAAGCTGCTACTTCGGCATCCAGGGGACACAATAATGGACTTTCAAATACTTTCCTGCAGCGGCCCCCATCCTTCTGTTTCTCTTAATGAACACAGTGACCCGTCAACCATGTCTCTCAGTACAGATCAGAGTACAGATGCTTAGTGAGAAAGGGAAGGTTTTGTCTTGTTAATGATTAGGAGGAAGAAAGGGGCAGAGAAGAAGCAACCAGAGAAACATACAAAGAAAAAAGATGTGAATGCGGAGAGGAACCACAAATGTGGACTCTCTGTTTTTCTAAAGGAGAGTGGACTCAGCTATGTGGCGAGGAGAAACCTTTCTGGGTGTTTTTGAAGAAGTGAGACTTTTAAAACTTTTTCCACAAAAAAAAGAAAGACATATTTCATCAGAAATGGGCTTACCTTCCCTGCAGGACTTTTCTGTTTATTAAAAGCTGCACCGCTGCTGCAGTCAGTTGAGCACAAAATTTTCCGTCACCCAGGGAACAACACCTTGCAATGAAAGTTGACAACTGGCACCGGAGAGAGGGGATGTATTGTAAGGGGCCTGAAACAAACAAACAGCAACATGTATGTGTGAGCTGTATGCTTCATTAAGATTTTAACAACCGTGCTCAGCACCTAAAAATGACCCAAAAGAAAGACTTCATACTGCAAGATCCCAGTCACTCACAAGATATAGATAGCGTGCTCCGAATAAAGCCACATCTAGATTGAACAGAGCGAAGACTGCTGCTGCCATCAGTCAAACTCAACTGAGGGTGAAGTTGAGGGCCAGACTTATCGTGGCAGCATCTCGCCCGGTGGGATGAGGGTTAAAAGGAAACTCGTTCTAAAATTATGTTTTACTTCAGCTTCGGGGTAAGGTCAAGCTGCTTAGATTAGGGTGAATGTGTGCAGCTCGTATGTGTGATGGCGGTGGTGTGCGAGTCTGATGGAGTGGGGGTGGAGTAACAGGGAGGAGGAGGAGGAGGAGAGCGAATGAGTGAGCAAGGCACCAGAAATAAGTGATTACCTACCTCCAGGCCCTGTTGTAAAATGTCAGCCCTCTGAGAAACGGGTCTGCGTTGGATGACCTGTAAACTCTGACATCATATGTACTTCTGGTGGTTTGGCAATGTTTATTTTTTTTTCTAAAATGGGAGATATTACACTCCTCTCTCTGTAGTTTCTCTCCGGACACACACACACACACACACACACACACACACACACACACACACACACACACACACACACACACACACACACACACACACACACACAGGTTTTTACTCCAGCCTCAGTAACTCAAAACAAGCTCTGTTAATTCTCAGTCATACTCTCAACTTGTAGTTAATAATGAGTCATTTGTGGTTAAGACATGGTTTTGCAATATTTTCCAAGGACCAATTTGCAGTCTAATATAAACATAGTCAAATAAAAACTTCTAAAGATCTACGAGGAACGATGGAATGAATCAGAAACGATGTTCAAATGAAAGCAGACTACTTATTTATCATTTAGTTTAATTGAAAGAGGGCAGAGGTCTCTATGTGACCGGTATCCACTGGCAACCAAGGTAAGATCAGAATGCACATACTTGTTTTTTGTGATGTTGGTTTTGTCGAGGATGAATTTTATTTTTCGTTCCACAGACCTGCGTACAGCGACTTCAGGAAGCATCTGTTTGAAAAATCCAGTTTAAGAACCCTGATTTGTTTTGGTTGTCTGAAGGTGATACGTTGACGAGATTTCAGCCTTAGCATGATTGATAGAAAAAAAGCATCTCAATTAAGACAGAGAACACTGCATCCAACATAATAACACGTTTCTGTAATGGAAATTGAACATTTTGAATTTGCGGCGCTGTATATTATGATCTGTCATGCGGCAATCCTGGCTGCTGCTGCTGTCTAGTCTCCTGTGAGCCCATATGGGCTGGGCACCATATGGTGCAGGTCACTTAAATAAACAGAATCAATCATTCATAACAATGCAACTGTTATCTTAAGAGCTTCATAATAGGTATACCATAAGTGCATCATAAGACATAAAAGCATATAAGAGCATTTAAGGAAAGCACACTGCATTTCCCATGTGTACGCTACGTTCTGCCAGCCATCCACTCTGCAGGTCAAAGATGGAATCAAACTATCAAAATATCTCTTAACAAAACAGATGAGCAGCATTTCAGAAGATTGACACCTGCTGTTCACCTAAGCTGCGTCTTAAGTTGTCAGTTTCACACACACTCATAATAATTTTTAAGATTGGGCATGAAAGATCTCCTTGTCAGAATTAGTCTTTAAAGTACCAAATGTTCAAAAGAAAGGAGTCAAATTTCACTAAACATTTAATGAATCATGATTTAAAGGTACGGTGAGTCACACTGGAGAAAGATAGTTGACTGTTGAGTCATATTGTGTCGTGTGACTCGCTCCAAGTGAATGAGACCATCACCTACCTTTCTCTATTATGATTGACCCCACATCTAACTGTAACAGTTGAGGCTACGCAGAAGAGAAAGCATGACCCTGACATGAAAAAATAAAATTGGCAGGTGCTGGTGAAGCAAATATTAGACATGTAAGAAAGTATAAGGTTTTTGTGGGGAGATGTAACAGCAGATATTCCTTCACACAAGCATCTCTCCACAGTCTGAAAAATACATGTTTTTGTCCCTAAACTCTGGCACAGGCTTCAGGTCATTATATTCAACTCAGGTCTCAGATGAAAATCAAGTAGGATCATCACCCTGTTGTGAAAACGTTGATCCCCACTGTTTACGGGCGATGTACCTCTAAGGCGAATCTCACACGTATTAAAGATGCATGAAATCTGCGATGCCATGCCAACGCCGACCCATACATCACGGTTCTTCGGGTGTCAGATGTCAAACTACAGGCGAAGCGTAACAACAGTGTGAGATCTTTATTTCCTGACCCCGAGCCCAGGCTTTCAAAGGCAGATATGAGCTCCCCGGTGTTAATATGATGGCCTTTGATTATTTTCTAATCAGGCCAAATTAATTAGAATAATATCTGATAGCGATTTTGAAGTGAAAATCACCTGTGGCAATATCGAACGAGCCACTCTGAAAATCACGCGGCCTCACTTATACACATAGACTGTTTTAATTGACCCGCTCAAAAGCGCTGCTTGATTTTCAATCCCCCGAGGGAACATAATGATAACTAATGTTACTGCCCTCTGTGAGTAATTAAATGATCTGAGTACACAATTACACAGTCGAAGCCCAGAATCTGAGCCGTTTTCTGATCTCAGTATCGGGTCTCGGCATGAGAAAGTCTACAAACCGCCCATTTCACCCCAGTCGTAATTCTCTTCTTGCTGCTGCAACCTTTCACTTTTGCACTCCTCCTCCAACCTCAGCTTTCATCCTCCATCCATCCTCCTTCCCTCTCTTTTACTTTTCCAGAGAGCCCAATCAAACAGCTCTTTCTCAAACCAATTCTACCACAAGGATATCTGCTTCCCAACTTCTATTCATCTCCCCAGCCCCAGCCCCGGCAACAGCCTTTTGGTTTTGGCTTCAGCTACACATACACATGATGTGTTCTGGCCCTCAAACACAAAAGGATCCTCAACCTAAACCTTGTTCTAGCCCTCTGTCTCTTCCTCAGGCTGCAGCTTTACTCTGTCAAAGCCCAAGTCTGTCCCATTGGAGGTGAGCTAGAGCCTATCATGAATTTAAACTACTGTTCTTTCTTCTTGCCTTAAGCTTTAATAGCTCCTCAGTATGACAGGTTCCTACACTATAGGTGCTTTTGTCACCATCAACCCTGAACTAACACACTTAGTGCAAGACCTCAATTTGCTTGGATCGAGATCCTGCATTTGAAAACCTGGAGGGACTGGTGGTTTTAAGTATATTTCTGAGAAATACTCTGGATTTTATAGAAAAAAAAATATTTGCACTAATGGCAGAGGTTCCCTGAGGCCAGCTGGTGGTGTTATACCCAATCCATTATTTCCTGTGTAACCTGTGGTATCTTATAGATGACCTGGAACACCTCCAGCAGTTAACAGCTGATGGCTGGCTCCTGCTGCAGATCCTTTTAAAACCCACTCACGCACCCACTTTCTTTTCAGCAGCATCTGTGTTCTCAGCCACCAATTTATTCTCCCTTTATTTCAGAGTCCATATTTCTGCTATGATAAAAAAAAAAAAAAAGATTTTTCATTTCAAGTTACACATTGTTTGTGACTCCTTCGCACTGTATCCCTCGAGTCTTAGTTGCAACACTTCCACATGCCTACACATCCCCCCGAGCAAACAGTTTGATGGAGAACAGATGCTAATACGACAGCTGTTTAAATATAGAACAAAAATTAAAGTTGGGATAGCGTGTGAGGGCGCCCCGAGCTTCTACCTACATGTTTAAGTGTAACCAGGACTTAAACATCTTCCTGATACCAAATGAAGATTTTCTAAAGCTTAATGTTTTTTTTAAAAACATTGTGTGAAAGGTTTCTGTTTTGATGTTTGACTAAAAAACCTAAAAAATTTGTTATATTCTCACAACGTACATTTTTAAATCCACGCAGTAGCAGTGCGATGTCACATCGCAGAACATAGTGATGGATTTGCTTTGGTGTATCTAATAAGACATCTGGAGAGTTGGCTTCTTTGCCTTTTTCACATCAACAGACGTGAATGAGCCTGAAATCAACATAAAATGATGATATAAAACACTCATCTCGACTGGACGGCTACTAAATGTCTCCACAAAAAAAATATTTAGCAACCTTTATCACAGCATTATCTTAAACTCCTGCTCGTTTTTCTAATGAATCATTCAGTTTTCCTTCTTGAAGCCTCTAAAAATGATTCATATGAAAGAATCTAAGACAGTTAAACCAGATTCAGCTGCTTTATTGAGTTTTTTTTTTACCTTTAAACCCCCCAACCAGAACACTTCAGTGTGCTACACATCCACACAGACTCACATCTATGCGTTTATCATATCACCACTGTCATTTTCATGAGGATGGAGGACAATTACTTCACCTACAGAGCAATCACACCATTAAACAGCATTAACACCATGAATGCAGGATTTCCTTCGCCGGGTACTTCACAAAAGGAAGACCTAATCTTTCTAGAGCTCTTTAGAGAAGACTGACTTTCTCTTCGGCGTGGCAGTTGGCATACTGACAGGTTCTGTTGGAAAGAGCTGTGAGCGTCATAGCCTCTGACTCAAAGGCTGCGAACAGCCTTGACAATGACACCTGCAGACAAATCAGTGTTGAATTCAGACATGTGGTGCATTGTGTATGTTTTTATATTGAGTGAGGTAATAATCAGTGGAACAGAACATAATGAGTGAACTATTAGAATTATTTTAATTGTGGTAAACATTGGGACAACTGGAGTGAATATTGAAAACTGACATTTTCGTGTTTTGCAGATATTTTTCAGGACTCCAGACATCCAGCTTGGAGCCGGGACAATCCCGGATAAACCGGAACGTCTGGTCACTGCAATCCATCTGCTTTTACATTTTTTTCAATTCCTGCCAAAAAGAAACCTGAGTGGATGCTGTTACACTTGGCTGAGGTAAAGAAAAGTTGGCATACTGAGCGAGAGAAGATGTAGTAAAGAATGTTGCAACAGATGTTTCAAATATAGCTTAATGTTGCGCTATTTGCTTCTGCTTTTTCTCCTGCAGAGGAAGCATTCATGGGTAAAAACACAGACGACTACACATGAATCAAAAAAGACAAATTCATTAAGGAAAAACACACACACACATCTAACACACACATACTAGGAAGCAGCAATGAAATGCCATAATGTATCCTAAAAGATACACGTTAGCTCGCAGTGATCACGTGTAAGAAGCTGCAGCCAACTTGCCAATAAATTTTCAATCGATCCACTCATGGATCAATCAGCTGATCCTTTCAGCTCGATCTGATTCATATTTTATTTAGTTTTAGAAATCTGCCCATCAGGTTAACAGAAGCAACAAAAGACATATGCAACCTGCGATGAGGGATCTGAGTAGACGTTGTCATTGTCAAGATAACCGCTACCCTGTTGTCCCTCCTCTCCAGCCCCGTGTCCCTGCCTTTGGTTGTCATGCCCCCCTCTCCACCCTTCGCTGATGCAGGGCCATGTGAGAGACTGTCCCTATGGCCAGACACCAGGGAAGTCAGATTGATTAAACAAGCTGCCGGCATAATGTGGTCATGTATCAGTCAGCCCACACGTTTAGCTCTGTAATTCTTTCTCCACGGCAGCCTGTCTCCTCTCCAGCTTTTGGCCTTTTGAAGTTGAGATCTCACAAACGGCTCCCCTCCACCTCCTCCACCTCCTCCTCCTCCCTCCGCTTCCATCCTCCTCCTCATCCATCCATCCATTCATCCTCATCCCATGTGTCCCTCCGTCCATCGTGGCCTCTGGCGTTCTTTCGCCCTTAATAACTCCTCTCGCCCTGTCTGCCTTGACCTCCAGCGTTCCTTGGCCCTCGATAATTCCCCCATCGCTATCCCCCCCTCGCTCTCACACTGCTTCCTCCCATCATTAGACGTTTTACCCCGCTCTCTTCCCCTCCTCTATCAGCTGGCTGTGTAGCAGAGTGTTGCTTTGCTAATGGCACTCCAAGGGAGTGCGGAGATATTACTGTTGGCTTTAATTAAAGACATTAAAGGGCTGGAAAGACACAGAGCCCCTGGGATGATGTGTTCTTTTCTCACACCTCCCGAAATACCTCTCTCTCTCTCTCTCTCTCTCTCTCTCTCTCTCCATCACTTTTCTTTCTCTTCCCTTTGCTGTTGCTCATTTGATTCCTTTCTTCTTGTGTTGAATCACCATTTTCTCCCCCTACACCTACCTTTATTCTCACTCGCTTTCTGTTTTCTAGTTTTCTCTGATGTTTGTTTCTTTTTCTCGCATCTCCCTCCATATTCTGTATTTCTCTCCCACCACCACCAGCCTTTCCCCTCTCCACCCACACCACACAGTCTGCCTCTTTCTTGGCACCCGGTGACTTGTGAACCTTCATTAGTTTCCATGCCTGGAACTTTATTTACCATTAATTAGTGTTTCCCTTGTGACTTTGATTTACATCACTTATTTCAGTGTGAGTGTGTGTGGGTGTTTTTTTTTTTTGTGTGTGTTTTCACACTGATTTCAGATGTGATGCTGCAAGCAAACATCTATAGGACTGGACATCACACTGCTTTCTGGGTATTTTAAGGGCTACTCTGCCATAGCTGTGTCACGGAGCGAGGCGGTAGGATTTTAAAATTTGATGCATTACTTTTAATGGCAAATTAACAAGAACACACAATCTATTAACCCTCATGGGTTAAGAGATTTGGTGCCCCAGAGCGCCCATTCTATATTTCATTATAGTGCCTGAGAGCGTCTGTCATCATGTCACACGTTCATCAAACACGGTTTACAATCTGATGGAAGCTGTAAGCCTGAGTTGTGAGGGAGATGCTGACCTGCCGTGCATCGTGCATGCTTTGCTCACATCACCATCAGTAAACAGCACAGCGGCGCTCACCGCTGGAGACGAAGGTTGTTTTCTGTGGCTGCAGTTCACTGAAGAGTCGTCAGGGAGGACTGACCGGGTCACGCTGACTTTTCCACAGAAGTTCAAAGTTCTTTTTTTTTTTTCCTCATGTAAGTTGCCAAAGACACGACCTACTACCACATTACTGTTGTTTGTTAGAACAACGTGGGTTGCTCAAAATTTCATCACATAATCCCTGTAGATCAACAGCTGGACTTAACCGGCTCTCACTGCTGAGACACAGGCTGTTTTCCAGAGGACAGTTTCCTAAAGAGTCGGTAGGGAGGACAGACCGGGCTTTTTTTTTCTGTTGTTTTTTTCTGAAGTGTTGAATCAAACTCAATTAAAAAAAGCAACAAATGCCACATATTTGGTACCAAATTAAAAGAAGAAAGTGTTTTTGAGATAGAGCTGTCTATTGATTGAGTAGGAATGACTTCTACTGGAGTATGGAGGGTTAAGTATTTGTTTCAATGATTCACAAATTCTGTATTGCTCCTATCAAGATAAAAATGCATTTATCAATAGTTACCAAAACTCTAGAAGTACTCTTCAAAGCACCAGCTGAGAAGACACTGAGTCGACTCCCAATTTGTCAGTCGAATCTCTGCATCTTTGTTTTTTAGCTGCGTCACTGTACGCAGGGCACTGCAGGAGCAGCACCATGGCAGGCTGTAAACTTTATATACCAAGTCTCAAAATTAACTGCGATGGAAGTGGTGAAGGGTGAGAGAAACAAAGGGGAGCACAGTGCTGGACAGCATGAGGTAGGCCAGCAAGACTCCACTTTTTCGGCTGCTCCGATGCTCTCTGCTCCGGTGATGACTGTCAGTGAAGTCGACTAATGAACCAGACGGTAGTACAACCTCTCTACTGCTGTCCACTGTGATTGACTCCTCGGCTGACAGCACTGTCAGCAGCCCAGCAGGAGTGACGTTCCCTGGTGTGCTGGGATTTTATAACAAGACTATGAGCAGGACACACCTTATTATTTTATCTGGCTATGTGGAAATGTTTTCACATCACAGACGATGAAGAAAGGCATTAAAATGTGAGGTAGGCTCAATATTACATGTTATAGGATACTATGTTATAGGAGTGATATGAGATGATAGTTTACTGTGGAGGTGAACTGGAAAAAAGAAAGGGAGAGGCAAATCCAATTCGACTGACAAAACTCTGTCGGGTATTACCTTAATAAAGTAAGTTGTTTACAAGTGATAATATCTAAGGACTGTGCTAAGCAATCTGTGTTTAAAATGAAAATATAAAGGTTCGCTTTCAGTAAACATTAAATCACTTTCAAAGGGTTTGGACAAAGTAATTCAGCTTTATATTGGAAGAAAATAAGTCAGTTTCTGCCTGCTTTAAAAGGTGCAGCATGTCAGATTTACTGGGCTATATTTACAGAATATAACATAACTATGTTTTCATTACTGTATAATCACCTGAAAGTAAGAACTGTTACTCTACTCTACTTCCATGTTGCACCGCCATGTTAGACCAGAAAGGACAAGCTGAACACAGGCTCTTTCACATTTTTGTGCTGTTTGTGTTTCTGTTTCTCCTTGACGCTTGGAACGAGGCTGCGAGTAAAGGCGGCTGCAACTACACCACCAGGTGCCACTGAATCCTACACCGGTCCTTTAAACACACATTTATCTGATCAGCTGATAATGTAGGCGCGTGATTGAGGGTCTTAAAATGTTGCATCAGTTATTCCCGGTTGGTAAAACTGAACTCTAGCAGGCACAAACTCTTCTTTACTGACATAACACATTAACATACACACATTTCTTGTTTAATAATGGCCATTATGAAGTCACATCATCAGGATTTAATATGGCAGTAAAGCCAAGTGAACTGTATGCTGCAAAAAAGGTGCAACTGTCTGTGAACAAGTACAGCCAGTCGATGCAGCATGAAGTTACTGTACGTGTTAACAGTGAAGGCTCAGTAAAAACAGGTTTGAACCCAAAAGCACGACTCTGAGAGGAGGCAGAGGTCAAAAAGGAAAAGCAGGTGGGCAGGAGAGAGGAAGCACACTCCTCTTATAGAGAATTATAGGAGCAGGAGTCAAAAAGACAGACAGGAGGTCATAACAAGTAAAGGCAGAGAAAACAGCTGGAATGCTAACGCTGCTACTCGACTGTGTTTTTCTATTTCGTGTTACTTCTTTAATTTCGTCTCTTTTTGCACAAAGCAGCACTTGAAGCTGAGTGCAGCTCTTGTTTTTGGTTGCAAATCTGCTGTTTTGTCTGTGGGAATACTGCAGACTTGATTTCATTGTGAGTCTATCGCCAGCTTTAGTGTGTGTAAATGAACCAAATAATGGAGCCTCACTGAGTGTGTGACAGAATTGGTGGAGGTTTGTCACTGAAAGCCTGCACCTAGTTATTAATACAAGCACACACACACACACACACACACACACACACACACACACACACACACACACTAAGGGCATTGCATTCGAGATTAGTGCATTGTTGGACACACACACACACACCTACACATACATATACACCCCCTTTGCCAGGAAAGTCGTGCACTTCGAGGCGTTGATTACTCTGGCTGCTGGTGCTTCCCTGCATCTCCATTTAGTCATTATTAAAGGCACATCTGCTCTCTATGAGCTGGCTCCTGTTTATATCCCCATCATCCACAATGCAAGTACACACACACACGCACACACACACACACACACACACACACACACACACACACAAACACACACACACACACACACACCTTGACAGACCTGAAAGCAAGTAGATACGCATGTCCACACACACACACAGAGACATCTCCGCGAGCTCGTATGCTTGTCAATGTCTACACAGACAACACATACACATCCATACATGTGCTTGCGAACACACACACACACACACACACACCTCAAGGAGAATCACAATGGGAGAGAGGCACTTTCCGATCATCTCACATCAGCTCAACACCCCTCCATAAATAGAAAAACCGGCTCAGCACTGCAGGGAAGGAAACAACATTTGGAGAACAGATTAAAGTGGGGGGGGGTTTGGAGGGGTGAAGGTGTGTGTACGAGTACGTGTGTGTGTGTGTGGTATTGCTTCGTAGAGCTTTGTATCACCTCGTGTACGTTCATCAAAAGAGGTTCCTGGGTCAAAGAGTGATGAGTCCACTTTCATTTCCTGATGCACTATATACTGTGTGGGGTCTGCAGAGGCATGTTTGGAGGTGTCAAACTACTTGTATCAGTGTGATCTCCAGTGTGTGTGTGTGTGTGTGTGTGTGTGTGTGAAGGAATTAGGAACACTGAGTCACCCTCTGGCTTGCCATCCTTATCCCTGGCACCCTGTTCCCTGTTTAGCCTCACGGCAGTGACGATGAGAAGTCCTCTCGATTCAATCAAACAGACAACATGAAGGGGGAGCAGGAAAAAAACGCAGAAAACAATTAACTTTGACAGAGAAAGGAGCGACGGGGGGGAAGCTGGAGAGTTTAGGTGGAATTGGAGAGGGGACTGAGGGAGTAAATAAGAAAGAAAAGGAGAGAAGGGGAGATAAAAGAGATGGATTGAAAGGCAAGATGAGAAAATATGAGCAGTACTGATGTGTCCTGTAATGATATGATGTGTTCACGTGTAATTCAAATGCTCACCAGAAGCTAATTTAATGTATTCTCATTACTCTCGATTGGTCACGGATCCCTGTGCTATACTTCAGTGCTAAAGTTCCTCATGAGAGGAAGAAAGAAAAATTACAAGAATTATTACAATTATTCACACGCAAACACAAATGTTCCTAAGCTACAGTTTACAAAGAACACCTGCAACTCCTTAAATAGCCTGCTGAGTGAGAACTCCTATAATCTTCTTTCTCATAAGCATCTGCACCCAGAACGCATGTTAGAGGTGACATGATGGAGTGCAGTTTCATGTTTTTTTTACACTGTATTGTTCATGTCAAACCTGGTAGATGAACCACCCACGTGGACACTCCTTCAACATGAGTAAGTAAGGAAACTTGTTCACATTTTGCACATTAACTCACACTACTCACTTCCATGTAGAGCTACACAATTTTGGCTTCTTGCAAATAAAATTTAATTAAACATACCTGATTGTTGTGTAAAATGTGTGCTCCAATCATAGGAAACTCTGCTGCGTATCAAATCAAGCGTTTCCCAAACTAACAACCAGGTGATTGAGATGTTTTTACTTTGTGGAGCTGTCATGCTGCTGCACACGCAGCCTGTGCAAATATTTTCTGGATGTTGCGGCTGCAGTCTGGTGTAGAAGAGTAATATACACAACAGGGTGAAATGAAAATCAAATGTCTGGAGGAGAAGGCGAAGAGCTAGTCCTCCAAAACAGATCTTCATCCGTTGTTTGGAAGTGAATTAGACTTGTGTCTGCACCGCAAAGCAACACGGCTAACTTGTTCAACAACCTGAAAAAAACACCACATCATAAAATTGAATGTCCAGTTTAGGGATGGCAACGTTTAACCATTAATCAGTTAACCACAGAATACTTTTGACTGGTCACACATGTCGGTCTAGAAGTTAATTTGCATTAAAACACTCCCCTAACAGTTTCGCTATCTAGCAGTCTGATGTACTTTGAGAGGGTCACCTCAGTGAGAGGAGGAAGAGGGAAAGTGAAAGTAAGGCCATCACCAAGTTGTTGTTCTAAATAATTCAGACTGATGCCCTGGCAGCTAGTCTGAGTATGTTACGCTATCGAGAGCTACTGTGACAAAACTCACTGAACAAAACACTCTGAGGAGAAGAAGGATGAGGTAAAAGTCAAGCTCGCCAAGCTGCTGGACAGCCCTTACAAACAAAAGCTGCATCACGACTACACGACACCACGTCAG
This sequence comes from Sciaenops ocellatus, assembly GCA_033000465.1. Lineage (NCBI taxonomy): Eukaryota > Metazoa > Chordata > Actinopteri > Sciaenidae > Sciaenops > Sciaenops ocellatus. Next base: position 22,342,362 of record CP136873.1, read on the forward strand.
CGCTGATAAAGTCCAGTCTGCCCCTCATTCCGAGTCTGTCTGGCACGCTCATTAAGTCAGCAGAGCGTCAGACTAAAAGGAAAGCACCTTTTGTATTTCACACACTAACTGGTTAGTTAGCGGCCGATGGGTGCCAAGCTATCACCAAAACTGACTTCACTTGTCCATTTGTATGACAGTGTTGTCTAATTCCCAGTAGTTGCCATAGTTAGTTGCATGAGAACAAAGTTAGAAAAGACAGCAACCAAAAGAAGCAACCAATACAACTCAGTTATAACTTCAGGCAAGCAAATACTCAATACCTTACATCATCGTGGTTAAACTTAAGATGATATCATTTACCACAAGCTCCTGTTACATTAGTAATACCAACGTTTTGTCCGTGCACACTTGTCTGTTTTCCTCCTTTCACAGTGAAATTCTTTGTACCGCTCATAACATAACTTCCCTACAGGATTGCATCTAATCTAAAGAGTGACGATGGCCTTCCCTCTTGCTAATTACATGGCACTTAGAACTGCAATGTCAGAATTAGTGTGAAACACCAGATGCAGATTATGGGCAGGATCTTTCTCTCGCTGAGCCTCAAGTTACAGTAAATCCTACAAACGTTTGCCAGCATATTGAACAGAGAAAGTCTCTGATATCTTCATTCTGCACTGGATCAAATTTTCAGGGTCCCGAGGTAAAAAAAAAGACCAAACCAGCAGACATCCTGTAGTAATACTAATGCTGTCCTGAGAGGGATTAAGAGAAAAAGACAGGGTGGGAGAGATACACCACGGAGGGCAAGCTGAAGGTGCTTAATTCAACATGAGAGGCAGCATACATATTTATAAGTGATATATTTTTCTGAATGTAGCTAGCAGTTTGACAGCAGTTTATCTACACAGTTGAGAAGTATTCCTTCACAATCTGTTAAGACGATGCCACCTGTCAGTGTATCCAGTGTGATTTAGAGAGTGATTTAGAGCTTTTTATCTGCAGCAAATTACCATCCAAGTGTGTCCAAGTCAATTTAAGAATGTTATGAATACGGCGCATCAGAAAGGATCGTTTCAAAAATCACCACTGTGAAACAGCTTAATTGTTTCCAATCATCAAAACAAGTTGACAACAGTGTCAGCTCTCGAGAGGAACATTCAGAACTACACGTGCCGTATCCATACATGCACAGGAACATGTCTCAGCAGCGTCGGTGCAGAGCCGTCCTCATAATTTACATATCCCCACAGCACGCAGACAGAGTGTAAGAGCAACAGGTCCTCGCATACAGTGCAAAGAAAGGTGAACAGCTTCATAGTGAAAGATTACCAGAGGACTGCAGAGGACAGCAAGAGTTCAGTTCGGGTGTAGTTCATTTTCCCCTCTGGAAGTTACAGCCAACCTCTGATACAAAGAGACTCTTCAGGCCGTGCGTCAGTGGCATCTCGGCTCACACTCTTTCATCTCTAAACACTCGGCTGTCTACTGACACAATAAGAGGAATACACAGTATAAGAAGAGCTCTGATGGGGTTCAGCTGCTGCTTGTTGTCTCATTAGGTTGCTTCTTCTGTCCCCGAACAGAGCTTTACTTTGGCACGACAGAAAACAGATTCACTCTGAATCCAAGATTCAAGATCTGTGCACCATAATAACTCACAGTTTTTCTTCCTTTCTCTGTTCTTGAGTACATAGTTAGAAGTGCTGCCCTACAGACCATGATATCATGGTTGATATGGCTGTTAATCATTATCAATGACTCAACAATTACTTCATCAAGCTGGCAATTACTTTAAAACCCACTTTTTTAATGAGTATTTGAGGAACAGACACTGATCAAATTTAATTTTCAATTGAGCAATCACTGAGCAAGAGAACAAAAGAACAACTTAATCATAAGACTAGATGTGTTGTGCAGGCGTCACCTTAGAAATCATAATTATTTCGGTCCAAATTTTTTTTTCACATATTTTCAGCCCGTGCATAAAAACACTGAAGTGAAAAACTCAAGAAAACTTCAAATGCACAAAAAGTAAGCGCGGCTGAGGTGGAAAAGTCGGCCTATCATAAAAGAGATAATGCAACAGAGACTGATGGAAACAGACTTTTCAAATAGACCTTGATGTTGCAGTACCTGCTTCATCTCCTTCCACCGTAGACAAAGCATCCACCCGCTGTTACACCAGAAAGACCAAAGGCTCTAAATTTAAAATGCCACAAAATCACTGGTTTAAAGTCCAGGTGGAGGCCTTTGTCGTCTGTCACTCTGCAATATCACCAAAGCAGCTGACAAAAACAGAACAGGAACCTTCACGTCTTCGATATATTTGCATAAAAAAAAGTGTGTACTGATTTTATTTTGTCAAACTTCCACAATTTTGCTCGCAACTTAAATGAAAACTATAACTATGGTCAGAGTACAGTGGGTCAGTGATGCATTAGACATCATCTTACTTTATGTAAAGTGCTTAAGTGCCTTGAAAAGCAGTATACGAGTAAAGATAATGTGTTAATCATATGGTTCTGCTCCTTGATGCTACAGAACAAAGATGAAGTTTGTCTCTGTGAAGTCCCTCCCTGCTATTACCAGCTTTTATGGTGAACATTGATTACGAGGGCCTGGTGCTTCCTCTCTGCTTACCGTAACAATTTCAAAAGATGGTTAACGGCTTACAGTATCTGCACTCTGTCAATACCGCATGCTAAGCAGATTTGCACTGCACTTCATAAACATAATCAGTTCTGCGCTGTAAAGATATGTGGTAATATGAACCCGTGGACGGCGGTGCGACAGAGAAATTGCACGGGAGCCGGGGTATTGATTTCATTCATCTCCACCAGTGCTGGGACTTGTAAACAGGTGTCTGCTTATTCTGTTGTGGAGCTATTCCACGCTTTGCTGGTAATGCAGGGGAAGAGTAATGCAAGGAGACATATCAAGGTCATCTTCCCCCTTAGCAGATACCACAGAGGTGCATCTTAACCGCCTCACTGTCCCAGCGGCCAGCTGTGCAGGTCTGGCTATATTGGCCAGGTGTGAATGAATGTGAAGTAGCTGCATGAATGTGAAACAGGCCGTGCCTGATAAAAAACGTGGGCCTTGAAGAAGTTCCCCTGGTGAATAATATGCTAAAGGAGCATTTTAAACATCAATATATCATTGTCAAAGTAATTATAAACACTTGGTGTAATTACCGTCAACACTTGAGGCCACGATGGAGACGCCTGACTGCAACTCACTCCAGCAGCTGATGCGTGGTCCTAAAAAAAGACCACAGGTCTTAATTACTTTGGATGTTTTGTGTTTGACTTCAAATGTGGCTGCAACCAAGTATGAACAATTAATAGAACGTTTTGGGGTTTTTTTAGGTCAAATATGTGACCAAACAGCATTACAAAGAAGTATTGTAATGCAGCAGAGACACTGCGGCCTAGAAATCCTTTTCCAGATGTACAAAAACATGTTTCTTTGGTACAAACCCCAGCAAATGTCACATCATCATGATTTTAAACCCACACCAGCCTTTTAACTAAACAATTTAGAAACTTACTGTAGATACAGTAAGTTAGAGTAAGTTAAACAGTAAGCATATGTGTTAGGAATTAGTTTCAAGCCACATTTGAAATGCTGTCATTTAAGTTTTTGTAAACTTCCCTGATATTGGGTTTGAAATGATGCAACAAATCTACTCAGACTAACTAAACAAAACCTCAGTGTTAGTGTTAGTGTAATAAAGAAACTCAGCGGTCAAGAAGGGAAATATTCTGATCTATCCTGATTAATCAGAAAAATACAACCATACACCTTCTGAATTCAAGTTTCTTTCCTTCACCTGACTGAGATTAGATTAAATGTCTTGTTAACTCATCTAAAACATGCAGAAATAATAAAAATTTCACCAAAACCATCTTGGTTAAGCTTCCCATCAATCCGACATTGACTGACTCTGTTAAAACTTCAGTTTTATTCAATATTTTGGATGGGAAAATATTCTGGTAAAATGATTGTTCTTGTCAAAGGAGTCAGGTCTGGTGGCTTTGATGCTTCAGTTTCCCCTCTGGAAAGGCAAAGTTGAAAATATTCTAAATATAGTGGACGCCTAAACTGATGTTGATTTTGTAGGCGGCTAAGATACACTTTGCTGCTCCTCTGTCCACAGCAGTACATTGCTTAGCTTCTGTGTCGGTGCTGATGAGAGAGCTGTCAATGAAAACAGAATCATCCACACCCACACAGTCCTGAGGGATGGTCTGAGCAGGAACATGAGCTGTTTTTGAACGAGGTTTTCTAAAACTTAGAAATGTTTAGTTTCACTCAGATTTTTGTGGATGCTCAGCTTTGATATCATATGTGCATTTTTACCATTTCAAGCCACATTTCCAGAGTCTTTAATGTGATTTTTTTTTCCATTTTGTGCAACTAAGAACTACTTTCAATTCAATTCATTTATTTTTTATGATTACAACTGTTCTATACTTGTTCAGAATGGAGGCTGACATCTTTAAATGTCTTGTTTTGTTTAGACTAACAGACCAAAACCCGAAAGTATTCATTTCATAATGATGGAAAACAAAATCAGCAAACAGGCATTAGCTCCAACGTCCTCCTACTTTGTGTTGTAAATCAAACCTTTAAATTTCTCATGAAATCTGATGGAAAATGTTGTATAGACTGCAAGTCAGGTACTCATCTGTAAGTTTGTGTATTCAATTAAATATAATTTATTAGATTTTTCTTCCGTGCATCTTGAATCTGTTTTGTTTGTCTTGTTTTGTTCTTCGCTGCTGTTTCTTTTACCCAGCTGTCCTCTGACTCGCCTACTCACATATTTCCCTCCACAGACTCTGCAGAAGTTGGGAACAATAGTATACTGCAGGCACAGAACTATGTACAGTAGTATATAAAAATCACTATCCATAATTAATGTTCCCTGAAGAAAGCAGTGCAGCAGTGCACTTCATAATCTGTTCTACATTGTTAAGCTTAGAGTTAATAAAGACTAGTGGATGGCGTAGCTGCAGAGAAATTGCAAGAAAAGCGAGGTATTGATTTCACTTCATCACCAGCTGCTGCGAGTCACAAACAGGTGTCGGATAAAAATGTTTGTTTTTTATGTTGGCCTTGCTTTGTTGGCAGCGTGGGGGGGGGGGAGAGAGAAATAGGAGGTGACATATCAGTGTCATAGACTGTCACCTCCAACTGAGTCATAAACAAAAACATATTTTGATATTGTTTAATTTGGTACCACAGGATCTCAAGCAGGAGCCGGTAAACTTGAAATACATGTTTCACTTTTTGCCAGCCAAACAGAAATAGCCTGTTGATCTACAGTGAAGCCTCATGTGATGTGATTACAGCCTTTCATCAACAAAAATAAGCATCAGAGGATGACACTGATGAAAGACAGCAGACCTAAGCACTAAGTGTCCAGACAGAGACTATAAAAACAGATGTTACGGTTAAGGCCATTTGCATTCTTATGTTCTTCACCATATGTGATATTACAAAACAGAGGGCACATAAATGACATTTACTTGCCAACTAGCAGCTGATGAAACTTTTACATGCGTCCAAATAGCGACTAATTTATGACACAGAGCCAGCACTGCAGGTAAAATGAACAGATGTGTGTTGTTTTTATGGTGGTCATTGCCAAGTTAAGAACTTGGCAACAGCCACGACAACAAAATTCTGTTAGGAGACAAATTTGGCTTTGATGTTCTCTGATTTAATAATCTCCACTTTTTTTTCCCCTGCTGAGAGTTTGGACTAAATACACGGTGACTATGTTCTTCGTCACAAGTTAAGACGTTCCCCCGCGGGGGCAGCTGTGATGTCCAAAGCAGTGACCCGAGTTAAATGGGAAAGAAGCCGTGTTTAACGGGAACAAGGAGCTGACAGTGAGACTGCGTGGTGAAGCATTTCAACAAGTTGAACCACCAATAACGCCATCAGATATTTGAATCCTACTTTTTAGTGTTAGATTGGTGAAAAAATGAAATAAGGTCACGTCTGCACAGATAATCTGAGTCACAAAACTCCTCTATTGTACGTGGATTTTGGATCATGGAGAAATCTTAAATTTATGTACAGAAATTGAGTTTTTCTATTCATATCCATGTTCATTTTTATCAAATATGTGTGTCAGGCTGTTGGAAATATACACCAGGAGAACCACACAGCCACCATTTTATTTATTTTAGAGTAAATGTTTCATCTCATGCTCTCGATTCAGACCTCTAGGTGTGAGAGTGACAATATAAAAACTTTCTTTTTGTCGGAGAGCTGAAAAAAACACCTTTACAACAAGTTTTGAAAGGTAGTATTAAAAAATCCTTCTAGCTTTCTCCTGCACAGGAGGAGGCAGCTACAGTCAGCTCGCATTCACGGCGGGTACAATGGAATCTAATGGTGCCCCAGTTTCACGGCACAGAAAAAAAAAGTATTAAAATGTCCACAGAAAGCTCTCCAACTCTCTTCCATACCCATTCAGGATTTTTGGTAAAATATGGCTACACGCTCTGCTTCCATTCAATCCTCAGGTACAACCGCGTTATCACAAAGGAGCTTGTCCACTTCCTTCTACTGGTCAGAGCTGTTGTGACTAGCTTGTCAAAACTTGTATGAGGTAATTGATTGGCTCCAAGATGAATGAATGATCAGCGAAAGAGTTAATATAAAAAACAACATTCAACACAGCTGGAAGACATCAGAAAATCATGTGGATCAAATGGATCAGACCCTCTGATAGAAATTTCTGCTTGTTTCCAGTCATTTTCTGAACTCAGCTAAACACATCATGGACCTTGAATGAGAGGTCCGCGTTTTTTGAAACTGATCCCAACACGCATGAATTCATTTTTTTTTTTTAAAAACACAGGGCCAATCCAAAGGAGACAGTGAGACAATGAGATTCGGTTTTAAAAAGGCCTGATCCGAAGTGCAGTCGACAGGAACAGACCCAAACACAGAGAGAAAACTTGCAGCAGCATGATGTGCCACTAATTAACAAGCAGTTTTCCTGCTCTTCACAGTTCACACTCTCCGCCTTGCCTTCAAAACACACACACACTCTCTTGTCATGTTATGACCAAGTGATCAGACTTGACAGTCCGGGCCACTCGGATCCACTCACACAGACCAGAGACCTGACCTAATCAGTGAAAATCCTTTGGGCCTAGTCCAACAAGTCCTGCCATCAAGCAGCTGGAGCACTTAATTTAAGTTTTCTTTTAACTCAACAGAAGTTTTTCTCTTTGAAATGTGTTACTTGAGCTACGTTAGATGAGAAGAAGATGATCTAAAGAATCTAATATCTTATTTTAGGACGGTACCCTACATTTGATCATTCAGTGTTTCAGAATGTTTCGTTTAATTAAATTCTATTAAGTTATTTTTGATTAATTCACTGATTTGACTTATGGCGTACCCCGCCTTTTGTCCAGTGTCAGCAGGGATCAGCTCCAGACCTCTGCGATCCTGATCAGGAGCAGTTATGGATGAATGGACGGATGATTCCCTTGATATTAGCACGTTTCTCTATCTCACAGGACATTTAGTCAGCATTTTGGGTCTCAACCCACAGACACTAGTGAGAAAAAGCAAGTTAAAGTCATAAATGTGGTCAGATTTCATGATTTGTTATCACCTTTGGCACTGGCAGTAACAGTAAAACGGATTTGTCCTGAACTGACAGACACACAAACACGGACAAAAACAAAATGGAAGTCTCAGAGAAAGTGAGCTTTTGATTGTCAGCACACTTTCATACTCATAAAGCACTCTCACCCACACAGGCCCATACAAAAACCACTAAGTGGTAAAAATAGTCTTTGCAACAGTAATACCGCGCACAGCCAATTAACTGGTATTGTGTTTAGAGGCTTCCAGCACTCCAGAGGCAACACAATCCACCAGCGAGAATACAGAGCTGTTAGCTAAAAAACAGACATCAGCTTTTGTTTTAGATGCACAAAAAGAGATAAAGGAGAAAAGCCCCCTCGGATACTCAAAACTGTTACAGAGAATAATCAATCTGGAACATCAGCGCAGTCCAGGAGACTTTTAGGGCTGTAATTTTTCCTTTTGGTCTGCCCACTTGCCTCCAACCTTCCTTATCTGCTGCTGCTTGTACCTACATTTGCCCAAAATGCCATTTGACAACCCCCCGAGGACGGACACGAACCTTTCATTCAGCTCTGGCTTTTTTCTTGTTCGCAAAGAGAGCAATGAAATTACAGAAACAAGAGGGCCCAGCTCAACACCTACGTTGGTGGTTTCGTGCATGAATGTGTATCACACACACACACACACACACACACACAGAGAGAGAGAGAGAGAGAGAGAGAGAGAGAGAGAGAGAGAGAGAGAGAGAGAGAGTACTTACACTGTGTTTTCCCATGTGTCTGAAAAATGTACTTTTCCCTTCAGTTCACATTCAGGCTGTGTCTGCTCTGTTGATTTTCTTGCTCAGCAGTATGTTTTATAAAATTACCCCCTCAAAAAAAAAAAAAAAAAAATACAACAAGGGTTTTGGATTCTGTTTTCACAAAACGAGAGCTGCGTGTGGAGGAGGCTTGATGTTAATGACAAAATGAAACTGTTGCTTTACCTGGTTGCTGCTTGCAAAACATCCACAGTGTCCACTGACTTCTAACGTGTTACCAGATAACGTCTCTCTCTCTCTCTCTCTCTCTGTTTCTCTGTGAAATGCTAAAATGGGTCATCGGCTGCTGATACACCTGCATGGGCGGCCCACCTCAGTAAAGTCTGTGTGGGAAACACTGAAGTACAGACGGGTGACAAATCAAAGGAACAACCTGAAGAACTGAGTGGAGAAACATAACCAATGCAAATGCTTCCACACAGGTGCAATTAATTATCCATTCATGTTCTGTGGTATGTTGCTGGGCAGGCCCCGATAACTCTCCACTCTCTTGTGTCATCAGGGGACGTTTAACTTTGCACATCTTAAACTTAAACTGTATATTTTTAACACTTTTTTAAATAATTCAAACAATAACTAAAACATATTTTCTTCATAGCTCTGGGCCTAAATGAGGTTATGTAAAAACTCGAGCTTTTCAGCTGCCCTGAGCTCGCTTCAGCTGAATGAATTTTAATTTAAAAAAATAATGTTTTTTTAATTTGGGGCTGTTTGTAGGTGTGCCAAATAAATTCATATCATATTTAATGGGTTCAAAATCTACTTCAAGGCATAAAGACGCAGTGTAATCACAGTGAGATATTTAGATGGTGTAATGGGGCTAACCTTAAGGAGTTTAAGTTATGCACAGGACCTGTTGAGCATGTAAAGTTACAAATACAGCCCACAGATCTCAGGGTTCTGTATTTGGTGTCCTTGAAACAGAAATAATTAACTTCCTGTTTATTCACTGTTCTGTACAGGTAAATGAACTACACTTCATCATGTTTTTTAATGCATTTCTGCTGTGTAATCCAGGCTCTGTGCCTTGCATTTACATATTACCATTTCATTTGGACTGGCTTGCTGCTCTGGGCTACTTTCCTGTTTTGCTGCTGGGGAAAAAAAAAAAATCAAGAACAGCTACACAGCTGATGTAAATGCAAATGAAGCTGTTTTGAAGAGGACCTACAAAGTGTTTATGAAAAATATGAAATTGTGAGTATTTTACGCCTTGGCTCAGAACTACCAGGCATTAAAACCAATAAACAGCTCTGTGTTAAAAACATAAGGGGTCATGTCGGTGTAGATATGTTGCTTCAGGTTCCCATGAGAAGAAGAAGTTTGAGTAATAGATCTTAAAAGTCTTAAAAGTTTAAGACTTGTAAGGTGTCTAAAATGTGAGTAAGTGAAGTGGATTGCATTGCCCAGCGACATCGCAAAAGCCTGAAGTGTATCTCACAGTACATCACCTTCTGTGTCAGGAGGCCTGTTTTCCTAAATGAAGCTTTCAGTCAAACCTGCCTCGGGACGAGGGGAGTCTATCAGGTTCAGGACAGGTCCGAGCCGGGTACTGAATCTGGTTCTTCTGAAGCTAAAAAACATAGAGAGGTGTAATTATAATATCAGAGGACAGTTCCCACCATTAAACAAGCAGCTGCATCACTAGTCATGTTCTTGATGATAACATGATGACAGCTGTCGAGGATAACAAACGTGAAATGTTTAATTTTGTTCACATTTGCCAGGAATAGGCACTCGGCTAATGTCACATGGGGTGAAAGGTGATAATGGGAAACACTCCCTCTCACTCCATATGGTAGCTGCCTGTCTCACTGTGGCTGTGCTGTTCACTTATTAGTTGAGATTCCAGCTGTTTTATAGCCTTCCTGTCATTACTTGTTTTTGCCCTGAACAAAACCATATCTCAAAATATCAACTAGCATTAATATAATGGAAAGAGACACACAAACATTAGCCAGTAAGTTGTGTGAGCATCAAAAACACAGCACTGTGTTCATTAAATTAGCATGTAATTACCTTGAAAAAGAGACGATGTGAGAGATGTTCTGTATTATTTAGCGTCAAGTTGAATTTCTCAAAGCTTTCAGAAATAAATGGATTTGGATGTGAGTGGTATTTACAAGTCAGAAACTGGTAATTATGAGGAAATTAATACAGCAAATATACATAAGACCTGTAAGCATTTAACAGAGCAGATGTTTTCTGCATCTTAGCAAGAAAAGCACAGATGTAAGTGAAAATTTTACTCATTTTAGGATCTCAGTAAGACTCGTGAACCAGCATGCACAATAGCAGTTCTACGCTATTTATTAATTCACAATGCAGCTTGTTCTCTGCCGTGACATATGAAACAGATAATGAGTAGGTTTTGGGTTAAAGGGCTGAAAGTTAAAAATCGGGGTGTATTAGCTGAAAGTTTTTCAGAGTCTGCAAGTTTAAATGTCGGTCAAAAGTCACACCCAGTTACAGAATAGTTAGCAAGCTTATGAACTTATGAAAAACAAAAAAATCCAGATGTAATAGATGTTTTATAGGGTGTCATGAAACTAGTTTTGATGTGTCCACCGTGACGAACACAACTCTTGGTGCAGTGTTATTTTTCCTCCTACTTACATGCCGCCTGCTGATACACAGTTTCTTTCGACACACTTTGGACTGCAGCTACTGGTACTGTATGTAGACAACACAGGAAGTAAACTAAGCTCCTTGCAAGCAATAACTGCTTGTGCACTTTGCGTAGTTAATTAATTAATTAATTGTGTTGTCTATTAAAGGTCCAGTGTGTAACATTTATGAGGCTTTATTGGTAGAAATGAAATATAATATCCATAAGTATGTTTTCATTAGTGTATAATCACCTGAAAATATGAACTGTTGTTTTTTTGTTTTTGTTAGTCTTTATATCTACAGAGGGAGTGCATACACACTGGACCTTTAAAGAAAAGTATTGGTATCATAAATTAGTGGAAAATGTATAACGCACATCAGTACAGTGTCTTGTTTTGTCCAAGCAACAGAAAATGTTGGATTTACAGCAACATAAAACATAGAAATGCTGCAAATCCTCCCATTTGATATTTTTGCTTTCTAAATTTCTCACACAATTTTCTGGACCATTGGTTAATCGCTTCAGCATGTCATAGAAGATGAAACAGACGCAGCCCCGTCTCAGTTTGGCCTCATTTTTCCCAACAGAAGAGCGTCTTACTGCTCCCCAAACTCCAGATGAAACTGACCACTAGTGTTGCTGTCATTATTATTGAATTTTCAAGTCATCACCAAAGGAGAAAAAAAAAAAAAGCCTCTTTCCTGTACTGTCACAAGAAAGTCAATTGAGCTGCGTGAGGACAGTTTGCTCTGATATCACGGTGGGAACTGCTGATTGTTTGGTTTACCACCTGTGGTCTGAAGCCTGGAGAAGATTGCCAGCCACCCGCTGTGGAGTACTGCTGAGTGAGTGATGGCTGTGTGTGTGTGTGTGTGTGTGTGTGTCAGAAAATAGCCACATGTGTGTGTCTGTGAAGAGGACGCTGTATGTGTCTGGAAGGAAAAGAGGGTTTTTATATGTATGAAAGAGTGTAAGTGTGTGTGAGTTTAACTCTTAAAGCTGAGTGTGTTTGCAGCTTAATCATGGTGTGTCTTTCTGAAAAGCGCACGCACATGCATCTGCAAGTTTTTAGGTGAGTGTGTGTGTGTCTGCATGTTTTTTCAGCACCAGAAATCTTTCCTCACAGCGAGGTGGGCAAGGAGAAGATAGAGAGAGACTTCGAATAGGCAACAAAAGCAATAACAGCACAATCTTTGTAGTTTATGGGTCTGAAATTGAATTTGCGCTTCAAAGCTGTTCACCTGCCATGTCACAGCGGGTCACGTCATTTCAGCTCCGCCGGTGTTTTAATCTCCGGACCTCCGGCGAACTCCAGCTCACCCACCTCACCGGCTGACCCCAAAATGGCTGCAGCGAAGCCATTAAACTGTCTCGTCCAATTACACAAGCACTTTATCTGACACATGCTGCCATATTCAGCAGCAGCCAGTCACTTTCTGCGCTGTGTCGTCTGTTAATACACCATCTACAGCGCCTATCATACACTTTTAATGCCTTTAATGAGTGCATGTATGTGTGTGTGCGTGTGCAGGAGAGGGTCTCTCTCTCTCGCTTTCTAACACAATATGTGGTTGTCTTGCTTATTTGTCTCAATTTCTGAGACGGAGCCTCTCGGTTGCTCAATTCAAGTCACTTCACTTTCGTTTGGTTTCAGGTCAGTTTAATTTAGCTCAGTTTCATTCAATTCAGTTCAAGCTGACTTGAAACAGAAAAGACATCTACAGCAACTGTAGCCAGAATAGAGCTGGGAAATATATACAGCTTGTGCATGTTGTGATAGATACTGTATGACAATATGCAAAATCATACAGAAAATAATCAGACTTTGTGTTTCTGTCTTGCTGTGTCTCAATCAAGCGGCAACCTCCGTGCCCGGGAAATCAAGCCAGTGCCAAAAAATTCCTCCAGTAGCCGCTTGAGGCTGGCTAAAGCTATGCATGATTACAGCGGTTTGATTGACAGGTAGGTGACTTTACAGCACCCAGGCATCATTCAGCCCGCCTCAAGTCCACCAATGATCCACGTCTTTGCAGATTTTTAGATTAGCTTTGGGGCGGAAGAGGCAGGACTACCAACATGGCAGGCAGCCAGCGCCGCATATTTTCAGCTTCAAAACAACACCTGGGAAACGTGTGGGTGACGTCACACTGTCCATTCTTTATACTGTCGTTGGTCTCAATTTGTGTACTTCCATACTTGCACTTGTTATTTTGAGTGCATTCACACGGATGGCGGTACCGGATGGTGCACTCATAATGATCCCAAACTTAAGTGAGGAGCGCTGGACACTTCTCGTTCTCAGTGGTCGCCATTTTGGCTACATAGCCGAAGAGGCAAGAGCAAGTGTGTCTTACTTAGTGTGTCGGAAAAGCCTCATTTTTTATAGCAGAGTTTGGAGAGTTGATGGTTTATCTTTTGTTATTTGCCCGACAGTAGGAGAGAAACATCCAGTCATCTTGCACATGATGTTATTTCAATAAATTTAAGCTTGACTCCTTTTGTCAGCCGCTAGAATAGACTTACGCTGCGTTTCATAGAATTTATAGCCTGAACTATAAATACCTGATCGCTCCTCAGGAACTGTTTCAACATAGATTTGAAATGATCCCACTTATTGTAGTCATAATCTTTCTTGGCAGCACGTTTACAGAGTGAAGTGTGTCTGAAAGGGGCTTTTGTGCCTCACACTCTCATAGTCTTTATTGCTGCCGTACATTTCTGTCTCTGAGTTTATCTTTTCCTCTCTTTCTTCCTCTTCTGTTTTTTTTATAATCTCAGCCTCTCTGTCTCCTCTGCCCATTTTCTCAATTTCATTGTCTCCCTTCCTCTCTCTCATCGCTCTCCTGTGGTGATCTGTCCCCTTCCAACTTCCTTTGGAGAAAATAGAAATTTGAATACATTCAATTAGTCCATCATCCCACTCTCTTGTCTCCCCCTTATTTTGCTTTCATTCGCTTCTCTGTGCTTGACTTCTTCCCCCAGAATATCCTTCAGCTATCACCACATAAAAGGTAGCCCAACAGCACAATATAATAGTTGTATCAATCAGACTCGCCGCTCACCTACCATTGAAATGGTTTTGACAGTAATTGATGCCTTAGCCAGCTGCAGCCACACAAAGGCGCTCGGTGAACAGCACGGCCGTTGTTTGCCGTATGCAATCGCACCATTAGGAAGAAGCTCTTCTGTACTTAAACTTTCCCTTGTGGATTGTTGAAATAGACTCAAATTTGAGGAAAACAACCAAGTATTGTTGAAAGATCCCTATTTTTCTGATGCATGAGTGGTCTCCAAGTGCCAGCTCAGTTGTTTGTTTGTTGGCATCATGCTGCGCCGTCGGTGCTTCTCTCGTCCACGTTTCCATCCTGACTTAATGGGACGCTGGAGGATAAGGGACAGCAGGCTGAGCGTCCACTAACCGGAAAGGACCTGATCACGCTCCTGTCTGGTTTGTTTATTTTAAAATAGCTTTACCTGCCTAGTCTCCCAGCCTCCTGCTCTGTTTACTTTGCTTTTATCTGTCATATGAGATCCCTCGAGGCACAGGGATGTTTCAGGTATACAGTCCCGTAACGCAAAAAATAGACTTGAGTGACGTTTATTGTTATGTATCTCTAACTGATTTTTTTTTCCAGTGTGTGAGCCAGAAATAAGACACAGTCCCCATCAATGATCGAGCTTTATTTTGAAAGACTGTCTCTTTATCGAGTGGTGGTACTGTGAATGACTCATGCAGTCCATATTGTTGTTGAGTATGCCATTCTTTGTCTCCAGTGTCACAAGTGTCGGCACAATCTTTCAAATATAAGGAGGATACTGTGCTCCAATCCAATATAACAGACGACTTATCTGAACAGATAATCTTTGTCCAGCAGAAACTTCCAGCTCTGCTTTTTGATGCCGATGTTATTGTTGTAAAAGACAGCTGACACTATCAGGCACCTGAAGGAAATATTAGAGCCATACTGCCAGGCTCCCACTGCCAAAAATAAATGGGGATTAATGTGGGAGAATATGTTTACTTTGCAAACAATGAGAAAAATACAGCAGTATGGCACTTAAAGCAGCAATGATGTTCAGGTGGTTGAGACCCAGTGGAGCATATTTTAAGTCTCCACATAGACAACAACACATTATGCAGGTGTAATGACAAGGTGCACAGCATGCATATACAATTCCAGTGAGTCAATATTATAAAAAGAAAATTTTCTGGAGACGCAGTGAGGCCGTTTCTGTAGAGCAACCAGGATATGTGCTGGATATGAAAGCAATAGTTCCACAACTCTTGTTTTCTTCCCAAAAGTTAGATGACAGTATAGGTACCTATCTCATGTCTGCATGGTAAATATGTAGCTGAGGCAAGGAGCCTGTTAGCTCAGTCTGCTAGCTTAGCTTAGCTTAGCTTAGCTTAGCTTAGCTTAGCATAAATACTGGAGACAAGCAGAAACAACTAGCTGGGTAAAAGAATCCATCTACCGCCACCTCTAAAACAACCTCTTTCGAAACGTTTGCTAATCTTTTTAGCTCTTTGGGTTTTTTTAAAGGTACAGTGTACATTTAGCAGAAATGGAATATAATGAGCATAACTATGTTTTAATTAGTGTATATTAACCTGATATAATAAGAATTGTCATGTTTTGTTACCTTTTGTATCTACAGAGGGAGAGAGTCCTTTTCCATTTTGAACCGTCGTGTTTCTACAAACCCAGAACAGACAAATCAAACACTGACTCTACAGAGGGCCTTTTGTGTTTTTTTCAGGTTTTATGTCCACTGTAGTTTCTCCTTCATGTTTGGAACAGGAGGGTGAGGCGAGCGGTCTTCAGTTATTTGCAATCTGGAACTTCTGGATCTGGATCTTAAACTTTAAACTTTATATCTGAGATAATAATCTAAACTTTTAAAAGAACAATTTATTTAGTTTTAGTTTTTTTTTCCACATGAACAAAATGCTGAAATACAGACAGAGGAGATATAAAAGCTTTAAAATCAAGAAGACCTTCCGCCCCCCTGTGATGCTCCCCAGGTTGGGAACCAGTGCTCTAAAGCTAATTAACATATTATATCTTGTTTGTTTGATCCGTACTAAAACCAAAGTATAAAAATGAAAGTTCACTGTTTTATTTGCAAGACTGTTTGCAGGGGTTTGGAGCAGTGACGTCCTGGAGAAATAGTCTGAATAATATGTACACTGTACAGCAACTTCCTACTGGTTTAGTTGTGAAGGTCATTCTCCATCTCTCTCTCTCCTCACATTTTCTCGTCTCCCTATTGTTGCTATCCAATAAAGGCATGACAAAAAATGTATATATATGCATACATACATATATATCACGATCATGTAGAGCAGTAGACTGATGTACAGCAGAACAAATAGACAGAATGAGTAAATACAGTTCAGCTTTTTGAAGATCCCACACCATCTTCATGATCTGTATTCTAACCACTCGTTATGATAATTATATGATGCTGTCATCTTCTTCATTAGAAAACATTTAATGTGCCAAGCTGCAAGCTGAGGAGAAGAAGATGACAGTCAGTGTAGTTACTACTTTATCTAAATCCCTCCAAAGAAGACATTTTGGAGATGCACGCTTGCTGGCGCTGTGCATACTAAATGCATCTTGTCCTTCCAAGCAGACTGAGCTGAGTTGTTTGCAGCTCCAAACCACTTTGCTTCAAAAGTTCTGCAGCTGCTCCAGAGTCCAAGCAGCTCATCCTGCAGCAGACTGACAGATAATTGCCACAGAGACTCATGTGTCCCCACAGCTATCAGGCTGCACCTTTACAGGCCCGAAACAGACACCTAACCAACCGGAGCAGGGCACACTGGACACCGACGGGGATTGTTCCATTATGTTCACTCTCTCCATCTATTTCATCTCTTTGCCTGCTCATCTATCTATCTATCTATCTATCTATCTATCTATCTATCTATCTATCTATCTATCTATCTATCTATCTATCCATCCATCCATCCATCCATCCATCCATCCATCCAGAGTAGGAGAAAACAGGCTCGGGGTAAGTTGGTTTGATAATAAAGAGATGAACTGAACATCATAGATTGATGATTAAAGAGCGAATCCGAGGGAGGGTTTGCCCTCTAAATTATTAATTCTTTGTAACATGTTTAGCCTTGGGTTTCTTTGTGTTGCTAATTTGCTGATGTCCCCCCTGCACTGGAGAGCCAAGTTCCTGCCTCACGGGGAAGCAGTTTTCTAAATCCAAGCCTGTGGTGAGAGACTCTCGGGATGCGCTGAGCAGAGTTGCAAACTCTCCCGAGGATGTGCTTCTGCTGGAGCTTCCTGTTGGATCAACATACTGATGCAAATTAAACTGTCTATCTGTCTCTTTCTTATAGGCACTCTTTAGAGTTCATCGAAGCGGGAATGGCAGACTCTCTTTTTAGGTACTTTTGAATCTAGTTGATGATGACAGTAATGAGGTGGCAGGAAACCGACAGGAGGCACAACAGACAACAAAGGTCACAAGCTGCACTCGAAGTAAAGATGTTGTGTTTACATGATCAGCATCTCCTTTTCTTATATAAATGATTTATTAAGCAATCAGAGAGTCATTACTTCCTGATGTTTTTAATGTATTGTGTTTTTCCGATTCAGAAATGTGCATTAATGTGGTGTTTCTACACCGCACCACAGTTCGGATCAGTCAAACAGCATGGCGCCTTTTCTGCTGAGAAAGTGTGACCCGCTGCCTCGCAATTAAGGAACCAGAGCATTTTGAGGGCCGCGACTCACAAAGATGTGTTCTTATGAAGACCTGAAGGCTCCTCCTGAACCTGGACCTTCTCCCAAAATTACAGTTTTTAACCCTCAGAGGGAAAAATTAGTGAATCGCTTGATGCTTTTAAGGTTAAATATTGCCCATCAAAGTGTAAATATCAGTCATAGCTCCATATTAACTACGTTTATAGGAAGACCCGTGATGTGTAACTGCATGCATGATGGACAAAGGTTCTGTCTTACTTCCATTAATGTGTAATCTAGTCTAATCTGTAACACACTGAACAAACGGTAGGCTCTGTTCCACTCCAAATGATACATATGATCACTTGGGCTTCTGATTTTTCCCAATTTTACAAGTTGATGAAGCTCATAGGATCGATTGTAGCATCCAGAGGACTACACAGAATTAATTCTGTTGTCTACTTAACAAAATAAAGTTTTATTCATCCATTACAATATTAAGTCTTGAAGCAGTCACAGCCTCTGAACTAGGATGTAGCATTTCTGTCTTTTCTGCTCTGGTTATCACTGCTCATACTGACAACCAGCCCTGCTGTGTTCACTGGAAACTGAGTCTGGTTTGTACTGTCACTAATGTAAAAAATAATTACATCATGTGCAACAGAGGCTTTTCCACAGTGCTGCACCACAATGTGTGTGTGTCGACATCCAGCGCAGCTCAGAGTCGAAACCTGAGAAAACTGTCAATCAAGGCGAAGTCCCCCGAAACACCAACCAGTTTAAACTTTAATATCGTCTTAATGGAACAATAATTTTCAGAATCGCCACCAGACACACATTAGAAGAAGTGAAATTATAGCTACTGAAACCATAAATTGTTGCAGTAAAAACTTTGACTTTATATTTCAAGAAACTTTTCTAATTTTCTTCTGAACAGTTGGAGCTATAGCCACAGTGTTGTTTTTGGTACAACAACTAGAAATTACATTTATGTACTATAATTTGTTTTTGTGAAATAGGAAACAATTTTGCTGCCTCAATTACATTCAGAGCAAAGTTTCAGTTGAAGGTTATCAGAGGCAACTGGACTTTCCTAGTCTCTTGAAAGCGTTTCACCTCTTGGATGATACGTGTTCGTAGAAATCCTACGATAACCTTCAGCAGTTACGATGACCTGGACGAGAGTCTTCACAGACTTTTGGAAGATTTTTGAGAGAAGGAAATCACACATGGTTAAGTTTAGGCAACAAAACTTTTAGTTTAGTGATCATGGTTTTGGTTAAATGTTAATTCATTCAATATATAATTCAGGTAGTGTTGCATTTCTCTATTTGTGGCTGCAAATTTATGGTATAAATGCAAATGTGATTTCTTGGGTTGAACTTGAGATTGAAGGTTGATTCTTGTCTCGCTTTTCCTCATATCATGTTGTTATCATCATTAGTTTTCCCAGTTGTCATGGAAATATAGATGTTAAAATGTAAACGGCACGACAGCTTTAATGTGAAAGAACAGCTGCTGTCACTGACAGAAATACAAAATAAAACTCATCACTTCCTGTTCACCAGAAAGAAATGTCACGCTCCACTGTGAAAAGGAGCAAATGTTAACCTAAGAACCTGCTGTAGATTAAACCACTGCTGGACTTTATACATTTAATTGGTGGTAGAGCAGCAAATGTGATATGTGACCCACTTTCCCTTCATAACACCATCATTTGTTCAGCTATATTTTAAAAGCATTAATCATTTGGTGAGGCTGCGTGTCAAACGCTGGATATCTTTATTTAATGTCTTCTCTTGTTTATCTTCTCGTCTCTTCGCGCTGACAGCACACGCCTGAACTGAAATTTACTTTTCAAGACTGTAAAACAAAAAAAAGAGGAATATCTGGAATCCTCTCCCAACAGAGTCTGTGTCGGGCATGTATAAAAGATCATGTAGCACAAGATGAAAGACCAATTAATTCAGAGCTTTTGGGGGCCCCTGACGTAGCTCGGGGCCCCCTTAAATCGTAACCCACTTTCAGGCCACTTATAGAGCCGGCGGTGCCTACGCGAAGTCAAAGCGAAATGATTAATGACGTTATTAAACAGTTTAGAGAGGTTGTGTGTTCTTCTAGCTGGAGCCAATTTAGAGTGATTTGTGAGGTGAAACAATGTAGTGGAATGAAGTGGAGCATGTTTGAGTTTATGTGTGTGTGTGTGTGTGTGTGTGTGTGTGGGTGGGTGGAAAAAAGGGGAGTGTGTGAGTGTGTGTGGTTATGCCTTTGTGCCTGGTGAGTGCATATAGGAGTCAGCTGTATGTAGGACTGTGTGTGTGTGTGTGTGTGTGTGTTAGTCGTTGGCTAGGTGTATCTGTGTGAGTGAGAGAGAGACATGCAAAGGTCAAACTGGGGACAGGAGGAAATAAGCCAATAAGCCAGAATCTCATTTCCTGTGAGCTGAAGGGGAGAAAGAGTGAGTGATGGAGAGAGAAAAGACAGAGGAGGAGTAAGAGAGAGAGAAGAGAGAGAAAAAGGAGTGTCAGTGATCAAGTTCGGTATGGAGGAGGCGAATAGAAAAGGTGAAGATAAAGGCATGGAGAGGAAAAATGTCTAAATGGAGTGGAAGGGGACAGAGGAGAGGAGAGGAGAGGAGAGGAGAGGAGAGGAGAGGAGAGGAGAGGAGAGGAGAGGGAAAGCAAGGACATGGGAGGAGACAAAAAGAAATAGATGAGAGGAGGGGAGAAAGGAAACAAGGAAATGAAAGGAGGCAACACAACGGGAGAGAAGAGCAGGAGAGGAGGACTGAATAACAAGGAGAGGAGATGAAAGGAGAGGAGAGAAAAGGTTGTGAAATGTGATGAAAAGAGAGAAAAGGACAAACAGAGAGAGAGAGAGGAGGAGGAGAGGAATGTTTATGATGCAGAGTTGTCATCTTTCCTCAAAGATGACAAGGAGACGGATAACAAGGAGATGAGAGGAGACAAAAGGAGAGAGTGGAAGATGAGACGAGACAAAGAAGGGAAACAGAGGACGGGAGGAGAGAGAGAACATGTCGAGGAGATGAAAAGAGAGGAGGCAAAAAGAGGGGAAAGGAAGAGATATGATGATAAAAGAAGAGAGAGGAGAAAGGAGGATAGGAAATAAGAGACAAGAGGAGAAACGCCAGACAGGGGAGGAGAGGTGATGAGATAAAATGAGGAGAGAAGAGGAAAACACAGGAGAGAGGAGAGGAGACAAGAGTGGAGGAGAGAAAGGGTAGAAGATGATAGGAGACAAGACAAAAAAGATAAAGGGAAACAAACAGTGAGAAGACGAGGAGAGAGGGAACATGTTGAGATGAAAGGAGGAAAAAAGAGGAGAAAGGAGGAGATGAGATGGAAGGACAAGAAGGAAACACGGAAAGGAAAGGAGACGACAGGATGGCAGGAACAAGGAGAGAAGTTGGAAGAGGAGGGCAAAATGTTAAAGGGAGAAGATTGACAGCTGCTCATGAGATCCTATTAGGATTGATTCAGTAGAAGGACAGCCTGGTGACACACACACACACACACACACACACACACACACACACACACACACACACACACACCATTTCACCCTCAACACACACAAACATGCTCCATTGCTTCTTGTGGTGTGTGCAGTCATAGACATGCATAAACAGGCAACTCACACACATGCAGAGAAAGATGCAGCTTCACACACACACACACACACACACACACACATAACACACACAGGTATGAAGAACAAGATGAAAACATGCTGGTGAGCTACAGCTGCTCGAGTGTCTGTGCTGTGTAATTTGAATGAGGGTGTCAGTAAGTTGAGCTCTGTGATCCATTGAAACCATTCAGCTACAACCGTCAGCCACCAGCCGAAGCCCGTGCACCTCCCCACCAGCACCTCCTGCTGCTGGCTCCTCTCACACTCTTGAGCGTTCAAAATAACATTGGTTGTGCTCCCTGAGAGGAATAATGAAAACGTATGATTTCCATTCTGAGTGTAATGTGCAGGGAGTGGCTCCATACATTCGTTTGTCTATGTTCAGCCCGCCCGCCTCACTGTCTGCTGTGGGGGTCTGCTGGACTGTGCCAGGCCGACACTGCCCCCTGCTGGGAGACGAGGAAGCAGCAGATAAAATCAGGAGAAGTGCCTCCTTCAAGCTGCATCACGTTTGTTTTACTTTGTTATTTTAACATTTTCAGCTCCGTTTGTGCTTTTACCCTCTGAAACAACACATGCAAACTGCTGATGCTGAGCTGCAGCCTCGTTCATGTGATCCAGGTATGTTTTTTTTTTAAAGGGGCACCCCACTGATTTTACAGAAACCATGTCACCAAAGGATATGAGACACGATGAGGACTTAATCACCACGGAACAGGTACGTGACCTCTGAGAACAACAGAAGTTCTTTTGCACCGACAGTCGTATAATGTCTTCTGTGGCTCTGGAAGAGTTAAAAAAACAAACCCTGATGATGTCATCGGGGGTTGGACTTAAGGGTCTTGTGTGAATTTGTGAATTTAGGAGGCAGGAAGGATCTAATGAAAGATACAGTTGAGTTGCATTAAGGAAATTGTAAGATCTAGCATTGGAGCTTGAAGTATGAGAGTAAAAGTTTGGATATTTTAGCCACTGCTGCATCAATTTTGACCATTCTTTATAAAAAATCAGTCCAGTTTAAGTCTAGAAAACTAGATCACTGTAGTACATCTAAAGCTGGAGAATCTTGACTATAACTTGCTTACCTTTTTGTTATTTTCATTATTGCCTGTTGCCCTGTCAAGTCAGCTGGGATAGGCTCCAGCCCCATCGTGACCCTGTTGAGGATAAGCAGTTACAGTGTCAAATATCCAATACACACATAATTCAAATTAAGGCATCTTCTTATTACTCATGCAACACTCTCTGACATTTATGAAGATGGATTTCAGTTGATTTCTGGAGAAAAGATCCTATCTGCCTGCATACAATTATTAATCAACTAACTATAACTAATGCATTGATATCCAGGAACGTGTATATTGTTACAGTATATTAGATTCAAATACATTCGGAGCCACACACGTGAGATCCTCCATCAGTGTAACAGCAGAGTCTCAGATCACCATTACATGCAGGCTTATTGCTGCAGTGCTCTTATGACAGACAGAGAGAAAAATGACCCAGTGTGTGTGTGTGTGTGTGTGTGTGTGTGTGTGTGTGTGTGTGTGAGAGAGAGTGTGTGTGTGATACAGATAAAGGACACACACCAGTAATATGTGAGGGCAGTTCCATCTTGTCTTGATGCTGGTTAAGGGAGAGGTCACAGTGAGATGAAAGCAGAGGGCTGAAAACTGTAAAGCCCATATTCCTCATCCAGCCCAGCAGCTGTCTGACTCTCCAGACACACACACACACACACACACGCACACACACACACACACACACACACACACCACTCTCAAATGAACAGAATCAGTTTCATACCCTCGCTCTGTCTCAGCCCATGCATCATCAGGGGGAAGAAGGTGTTATTCCAGGATGGACCGCCGAGTGGCTTCTTGCATTTCCCCCCCTCCACCCCCCTAAAAAAATAAATAAATAAATAAAAAGAGAGAAGAGAGAGAGGAATGTTGCTATGGAAACAGTCTGGACAAATGTAATTGTCTCCCTCCACCTTTGCAGGTCAATGCAGCGGGCATCTCAGCTCCATAATCTCTCCGTCTCCTCTGTATCTGCCCACTGGCCTATGAGTGTATAATAGGTTTCCTGCAGTCGAGTTACAAATATGCTGCATCATACACAGGGTGATTTCAAAACCTCTCTGTGTGTCTGTGTGTGTGTGTGTGCTCATGTCTTATTTTGTTCTATGTCTTTACAGCTCTGACAGCTCAGCTCCAAAGACTGACAGCCACATTTCCTGCTATTTATTTTAAACCTTGATCCTTTTAAACCTTTTATATTTTTACTTTTGTCATCTGTTCAACACCAGCACAGTCCAAACTGCACTCAAGACCCCAGGTCAAATATGGATGTATGCACATTTTTCAGGATAACCAGGGGGATTTGTAAAAAAAGAAAGATTTTACATGCCTTCAAGATTTATGATTGATTATATATGTGAAACATTTAGCCTACGCTGAGTATAACAGCTCATGACAGAACAGGAATCAAACTGTCAAATCAGTAAAATCTGTGAATCTATTAGTGATAATCACAGAAACTCTGAGCTCAGACAGCTTCAGAACCAACGACCAACTTTTACTCACTGTAACTACTCAAGATGTCTGACTTCAAGAGGCAACAACTCAAGTGTGACTGGAAGCATCATTAATGACACAGATAACTATTCAGTTCAGCCTCTTCACCATTCAGGAGAACGGGACGCAGCCGGTCTTTTATGTGCACGTGATGCTTCACCACAACAACGCGAGAAGGAGTTACAACCGAGCGTCATCACAGCTACTGGCTGACTGCAAGAAACAGCAGTCAGTGCATGTGGATGTGCCGTACACAGACATGATAGGGTTAAACTCTGTTAAGCACGTTATATTTCATGACTCGTTGCACATCATATTGCTCCTTTGACTGCCACAGTTTGCAGTGCAGCCCTGCATGAATCTCGTGATTAACCGGTAACCTGCTGAA
This sequence comes from Sciaenops ocellatus, assembly GCA_033000465.1. Taxonomy (NCBI): domain Eukaryota; kingdom Metazoa; phylum Chordata; class Actinopteri; family Sciaenidae; genus Sciaenops; species Sciaenops ocellatus. Next base: position 22,366,732 of record CP136873.1, read on the forward strand.
AATGTTCAGTTTGTGTTGAGGCGACGGATGAAATGAACTCAGCCGAGAGGCTAAACTTTGTGCTGCTGGTGAAAGCTTCTGATATTTTCTATATATATATGTATGTACGGTCCTTACAATATAATGCAACATGTGTGTGCAAAGTTATGCGTAATTTTCAAACATTAAGTCAGTTATTCACAAGAAAATTAAAGCAGTCTGACAAAATAAACACAATCTTTCCTGTTCTGTTAATCATATTTTCACTCCTCAGATTCGTGTTCCACACCTCGTTATGCAACAATGCTGCAATAACCAACTAAACATAATAACTACTCCATGAATACAGTAATGAATATTGACCTATCCATTCTCTAAACATCTTATCTTGTGCAGGGTTAGTAAATAATATATATTAAGAACAAAAATACAACTGTGGGAATGTATTTTATGTAACAATATGAAATCATCATCTCAGAGGAACTGAGTTTGCATAAGAACTAAGCTTCATTTCACAGGACCTGCACAATTTCTTATCAGCCTCCTCAGATGTCACATTGAAATTAAATTAGCCTTAAATGATTTCACACGTTGAACTCTTCTTCAGATTACATTTTATGTATGTCGTCCCCTCTCTCTCTCTCTGCTGTGAGAAATATCTAAAAAAATGTAAAATAAATGAGGATATTACACATGTAATCTACCTTAAAATATCTGAGTATCTGTAAACTCTGCTCATGTTGTCTTCTCTTTGAACTGTCAAACCAGAAATGCTGTAAGCAGTCATTCAGTGAATAAATGTAAATTCATGCATGGAGAACTCAGATAAGACAAATCCATTATGAAGTAAAAAAAAAAAAAGAGAAAGTGTGAGATAATGAGCTTCAATTATGAAGATGTTGTCTTTGCTTGTTGACTCAGTCTGCTGTGATCATTTCAAAGAAAACAACAATGGAAATAATAAGCAGATAAATCACAGCACAAGTTTCTTTTAAAGACCGGAGGAAAACAAAATGTAAATTTATAATATCAATGTTTCATCAATCATGACTTGATCTGGATGTGTAAGAAGAATCTTTTATAAATGAAACGTGTTTTAGATCGCAGCCTCTTTAGATTTCTTCTTTGGAACAGACACAAACAGATAAAACAAGACACACAATGCCAAAGATACATTTTACAAATATTCTTTATTTCTTCCCTGATAACTTTGATGCTGATGGCATCTCAGAGAATAATGACAATCGGTTAAATTCTGTACAACACCAACAAAGTCAAACTGTGCTGTGTGTCTGCATTTCAATGTGATAGTTAAAGTGAAGGCAGTGTGAGAGAAGAGTCCCGTGAACTGAGTGAAACTGACTTATTGAAAATATGCCCCGAGTTACAACACAAACCCTTTGATTGACTTCATTTCATCGCTGAGGCGGCTTTCGCTGGAACAATCCCGCGCTTTGGGATTTTAACTGTAAACAGAAAAATAAACTCACAGTAAAAAAAACGTCGACGCTCGAGCGTGCTGCACGTTTAGCAGATGGCACAAATGACATACTGAAACAACGAGGAGACCACAACAGTGCAATGATCAGAAAGACTGGACACAAACTTTAATCTGCCAAAGATGGAAAGATGTTTGTCTTTGAGGCGATGCAAATGGAAAGAGCTGTTAATGGTGCAGTTATTGATGTGTAAGGATGACTGATCAAACATCAGACAGTAGCCACTTCAAGAGATGAAGAGATTTCCTGACCACAACTACAGAACAGCAGTTTATGAATATGGCAGTTGTTCGATTAATTTGCGGTCATTCGTTGTAATAGTCTCCTGCCTTAACGAGACGCTAACAAAGAGAGAAATGTTGGAAGAAAATACTGAGTTTTTACAGCTTTTTACAGCTCCACTGTGATAATTCTGCAACACAATAAATCTGTCAACCAGGGCTGCAGCTAACAATTATTTCCATGATTAAATGAGTCTATTAATGTCTGAAAAGTGTGAAAAATGTACTACTACCATTACAGCCAGAGAAGGCATCTTCAAACAATCCAAAGAGATATTAAAGTAACAATGATAAAGACACAGAACAGCAGCAGATTCTCCATTTAAGCCGTAACCTGGACGTGTTTTTGGCATCTTTGCTCGATAAATGACTTTTTTCTGGTGTCAGCTCGGCTGTTTCCCCTCAGATTTGTCTTCAGGGTTCTTAACCGTCCATCTGCATTGCCTCAAAATGTTGACATCATAACTTTCAGGTAGAAACAGCAGTGTGACGCACTGAACGAACTCTGCATTTAAAAAAAAAAAAAAAAAAAAATCACAACTTCAGTAATTTTGCTCTGTGCACTCATTTTTCGGTCACACAGTTTTCTGTGCTTCGTTGTTGTTAAAGTTTGTGTCACATTCGCCAATTTCACCTCACCAATTAAAAAGTATCAGTGTCAGCAGTCAGTTGCACGTTTCAGAACATCTTTTTTTAATTTTAATTTTTTTTTTTCAGTTTACAACTGCTCGGCACGCCACATGAAAAGTGTAAAACAGGTGCACGGTGAGGCGCGCTAACGCAGCAGCGTGACATTGTGAACGACGACGAGTGATGTGGTGACGATGGCACATTTCTTTGACTGAAGCTCAGAAGACATAAACAGGCTTTTTAAATATGTTTAGAGCTCAGAATCTAAGAGACAAGAAGAATACGCTACACTTACATGTTTACTGGCAGATGAGGCTGCAAACGAGAGACACACAAAACCCGAAATGACTGAAGATCAACAGAGAAAACTCAAAGCAAACATTTTACAGTCAGAACTGCTCAACGGGACCAAACGAGTCCTTAAAATCTGGATTATAGTAGAATTAGGCTATTATGTTAAGTCCTATATGATTGATATCGTATATTAGGGAGGTGATGTGACATCACATTAAAATAAAAGTGTTGGTTGTTTTCATGGTGATATGTTGTCTGAGCTTTTTGACTTGTAACTACATTTATTAATTCTATTAAATAAATTTATGGATCAACACTTTTTTTTTTTTTTTTTGGATTTTAAGATGAATCCACTGAATTGAAAACTAACTGACCCCTAAACTAGTTTTCTTCTCAACTTTCTGACATCGTCTTGCCGGCTACTTAAGCAACGATCCAGTTAGCACAGCTAACCACGCTGCAGAGAGGAGGCGGTGAAGAAGCACGAGAAGGTACTGAGTAATGAGTCTCCAAGCTTCAGTGAAGCCAAATATGCGCTGGAAGCAATCATTAGTCTGCCGTCAGCCATTAACAAGTTAAAAATTCATTTTTTTTTTGGTGCTTTTTTTTTCTTATTTTATTGCTCAAGAATAGTTTTCTACATTTTCTCCCACTTTCCTCTCACTCAATTGACAGACTCCTTTTTACACAACACCAGCCCTGACAGTGCATCTTTAACACTACCATAGCTCGGAGTCAGAAGTGGCGCAGCTCGAAAATGCTAATTTTTGTCCACGTGAGGCGGGCAAAGTAAAAATTTTGACTTAAATAATAGAAAAAGGTGCTTAGGAGAAGAATTCAGAGCTCTACGTTTTGATTTTATTCCATTCAAGCAGCACCTGAGCAAACATTTGTGTGTGTACATCTACTGCTCTGTAGTGGAGAATGGTTCAGTCAGGTCCAGCCCATTTCACCCGGGACTAAAGCGTCCACTTTGGCCAAAGAGTTCAGTCAGTGTGACGAGAGGAGACCTTAAAATCATCTGTCACATCAAGACTCAACCCTCCAGTCAGAGACCTTTACTGAATCTGTTCATCCTGTTACATCAGTGGATGATATTTCATGACATTTCGCTGGTAATGAGTCCTCAAAAACCAGCAGCAGACACACAGTCCCACTGCAGCACCCACCCCCCTCAAAAGAACTCAGTATCTGCTTCTCTTGAAGTGCTTTGAAACATTTGATTATCGTCCAGAGAGCACCGATCATCAGCAGCAACAACAACAGAAGTCTGCCGACACGTTTTCTGGCCTTTAATCGTCTTGACAGGTGCTGCCACCCAGGAAAGCCGCGGTGAAACATTTTATCGAGTTTTGTTGTCGCTGAGGTGGGAAAACACCACCAGCCCATCGCTGATTTATTTTGGGGATGGGAGAAGGTGTTGGAACTTCTTTTCTTTTTGGCAGCCCACACCATCAGTAAATGTTCACTGAAGGACCTGTTCTGCCTTGAAAAACTGGCACGGTCGCTGCGAGGTGGCTGCACTTAGACGTCTGAGAAAAGTGTAATCGCCCTGTATAGACTTGATCTGAAACATTTCATTAATCTTCCCGAATGCTGCCTCCTGGTCAACAGCAGCTACGGTGGGAGTGTACTCAGAAACATTTCATCATGTTTTCCCGTCCTGATGGCACCTCTCCAGGCAGTCCGCGCCATAATGAAATCCGACCCGAGACATTTCATTACAGCTTTGCCTCCTCCTCCAAAGGCTGAGCCCTGAAACGGAGTCGGGCAGGAGGTTTGTGAAGCAGCCGGGTCACAAATCCACAAACTTGGGAAGGTCGGGGTGTAAAAGTTGACAGAAACTCTTTTACCGCCCTCACCAGCTGCTGTTGAGGTAAGAAAAAAGAAAGCACCGCATGCTTGAGGAGAGCAGCTCAGCGGCCAATAGAAGAAATCTTTAATGAAAAGTCTGTTGATCTGCACAAGTGTGGCTGAGGAAATAAACATTTAAGGGAAAGAAGGTGATAATTTGAAAGTCATTTCACCGTCACACACTTGGCTTCTCTCGTATCAGCGACATCCGCAGTGGAAGTCAGCGTTGGGGTCCTTCAGGAGCTTCTTGCGGTCGATGTGCAGACAGTCTATGTGGTACCAGGCGTCGCAAACGTCGCACTGGATCCACTGCACCGTGTCCTGCTGGGGCATCCGACACCGCGGCGCCGCGCAAGGCTCCACCGTCCCGACGGCCGCCTCTCCGTCTTCCTCGTCGTCGTCCTCCTCCTCATCGTCAGAGGAGGAAGAGGAAGAGCCGGACGAGGAGGAGGCCGAGGAGGTAGAAGAGGAAGACGAAGAGGATGGAGAGGGCAGGGAAGGCCGGGGAGGGAGGGGGTGTTTTCTGGGGCGACCTCGTCGCTTGCTGAGAGGAGAAAGGAAAACGTGAGGGGCAAGCTTGTTTGAGGATGGTTAAACACTTCTTGCTCATCTCTTTTTAGTTAGACTGTAAAATGCAAACAAAAAAGTAAAAATCCAGTGTCTGTGTGCCTCTGTATCTGTTACATTACTTGTTATATCAGCCAGTAGTTCATAATTAACCTGATTATAGATACAAATAAGTAATACTGGGGATAACACGGAAGAACTGTGTGATCACAGCACATAATTAAACTGATTAAACTGCAAGGTGGTATCAGTTTATCAGATCATTTTTATCTCTCTTCTGTACTCATTTCATGCTGAACTAGCATTGAAAAAAAAAACATGAAAACTTGTTAAGATATTAAAGCTCACGTGGTGAAAGACTTAAAGGAAAACTGTGCAGGATTTAGTGGCACCTAGTGCCGTAGTTGCAGACTGCAACACTCGATTCAGCCACTCGTTCCTAGCAATACTTGACTGTGGAAGAGTGAAGGATTTAAAAGGCTTCTTATTCTTATTTCCAGGTGATTATACACTAATTAAACATAAGATATTCCACAAAGTCGACCTTTAAAGATTTCTGCACAGGTGGTAGGATGCCTTCATTCACCTTAATATTCTACAAAATAAATACGGGGCCTCGGTTTGTAGCAAAGCGACAGATTTCTTTCGTACCTTGCTGGGTGGTGAAATCTGTTAAACTGCACCCTGCCTCCTCTGTCCTCCGTGCGGATCCTCACTGAGGGTGAAGCCAGGCTGTAGTTCTCCCCTCCGACCACCAGAGGGGAGAAAACCGGAGAGCTGTGAGCCCTCCGCCTGCCCCTCTGCGCAGTCGGAGAACTGTGGGCAGGTTTCTGCTGTCGGAAAGCTGCGATGTTGCCGTGCATCACCGTCTGGACCCGGTGCATCGTCTGCACTTCTTGCTTGTTGACGGCCGGGTTGGTGAAGGACGCCTGGAGGAGGTGGTGGTTGAGTCTGCTGTTGGTCATGGCGCCGTGGAAACTGCCAATGGTCCTGATGCCAACGGGGAAAGGCTTGGCCTCCAGAGGCCTTCGCACATCGTTGTGGCTCTTGGGCTGCAGCGGCAGAGGAGGAGGGGAGCTGAAACTCTCAGACTCAGACTTGTAGAGCCGCCGCCTCTTCTTCGCCCTCGCCCTCTGTCCATCCTCCACAACTCCTGCTGGAGCTGAACATCAAAATGAGATTATTGTTATACACATCACATAAAGACTTTATTCTTTAGAAGGCTGCATTTATCTGAGTTTTATTTATCTGAATTGCTAAATATCTAACCACAACTCTGACTCTGACTTTGATGCTGCTCAATTTATTCTCATTTTCACACATTTGCTCTTTTGTGCTGTTTTAACTTGTTACATTTTCTTATGAAATCTTTTTGCATTAATTGTCTCACAATAAAAACACAAATTTGTCTGAATAAAAGAGAATATCCTCTTTTCCACATGCCTTCATTAATTGTGTTGGAAAACAAACGAAAAACCTGCAGTTTGTTTGCAGAAAGCCTCACCTCCTCCTCCTCCTCCTCCGCCGCCGCCTCCTCCTCGACTTCTCGGTTCGTCTGAACTGTCGTCCTCCAGGAGCACCGTGTGAGCCGACTTCCTCCTGCTCCTGGAGGTCGACTGGAGGGACTTTGTCGAAGGCACTGAAGCTGCGGAGGAGAACGATGGAGGGGTGGAGGGAGGGAGCAGGGAGGAGAAGCCCACAGCCAGAGGAGGCGAGGAGGAGGAGCCCGGGTCCGAGACGGTTCCCTCGTGGCTGTGGCTCCTCTTAAAGGTCCAGGCGCTGCCCTTCATCTTACTCAGGCTGCCGATGGAGTTGAGGATGACGGTGGCCCGGTTGATGGACAGCTTGGACAGGTCCAGGTTGGCGGCCACTTTGCGGTCCAGATTAGTTCTGATCCGGTTCTGCAAGTCTGAGGAGAAAGTGCCCGCCTAGGAGACAAGATGTAAATATAGAAATTAGAAATTGAAGCATGAGTGGGAGGGAAATTCACATTTAGTGCTCGAGTAAGAGTGTGTTCGTGGGACAGACTCAAAATAATCTACAGCGTCTGTTTGATCAGAAACATGCAGTTTATTTTATCCTTTTTCCTCTGTGAGATGTGCCATGAACTCCAAATGTATTTCACCGTGCACCTCTCCATGATTTTGTGTCTGCAGTGCAGTTTTGTTACATCCTCCACGTGGCTTCATGAGCCTTCATAAACCAGGAGCACTGCAGAATCAGAGCGTGTTGCCCTCCTGATTTTGTTGAACTGGTCATGTGTCCTTGGTCTTTGTGCGTCTCTTTTAGGCAGGTAGGCCGTGTAATTAAATGGCTTGACAAATGACCGGACTGTCTACGCTGTTCCTGTGTCTGACTTCCTGAGATCAGTTCCAGCAGCCGCGTCGCAGTTGTGCCCGGTGGAATCAAGCCGTGAAAAGTTTGCAAGAATAGCGTACCATCAGCTTACCGATAACATAAGTTCAACATGTATCTAAATTATTCCAACTCTAAGAAATACAGCTGATAAATTCATTTATTTATATATCTTAGGTGGACTATGTGACCATTTGCCACTGCGGTCATACTGGTAAATATTCAGCTGTGAACAGTCTGAACTGTAGTGTAGCCGACCAAAGCAGACAGAAAAAATCCATACTTGCTGTTTAACCCGAAGCTTGCACAGGCTCTCAAGCATTCTGAATCAGGCAGTAAACAGACGACTACATTTCTTTGTTAAAAAACAAAGATTACCTTTGGAATTGTGATAGCATCAAAGTCCAGCGGGCGAACTTTGACCTTCTGGAAGAGGAAGTAGAACTCTGGGCTCCCCGGAGCCGACTGACCCCCGAAGGTCAGCGTGTCGCCGTCAGAGAGCTCCCACTGGACGCCACGCTGGAGGCGGACTTCATTGACCCAGGTGCCTAGCAACACGGGAACAAGAAACAAGAATGTGTCAGTACAAAGAGCTGGCGTTTAATTAGCTGATTTTGATGTTTGGAGACTTCCATTCAGCCACACTGACGCGGCGGAAACTCTCCTCTCGGTCACGCGGTCAGTCCAAACGAGCACAAACAAGCAACAGTTTGGCAGTTGAAGGCGATGTCACCTTATCATCACAGAACTTTTTTAATATGCGAACGTCTGACAAACACGAATAAATCAAACGAGCGGAGCCTCAAAATAAAGTCGTTTGTTGACTATCAATGTGTTTACCGCTCGCAGAATTGAGGCAAAATGTAAAACAGTCTGTGAAATGGACCTGGAATCGGGGAGCTGGGAGGCTACAAGGCAATCAAATGGCCATGACATCGCAGCACAAAATGAGAAATGCACAGTGAATACTAAAATGTAATTTTAATAGCAGGAATGAAAAATGTGTGAAACAGACTGTGAAATTACTTGAAAAATTAGACAGTGAGGGCGCAGTTTAGATTCGGAGCCTGTCAGACACAGTCCACTGGTCTTAAGAGAAGACTTTCACTCGCAATCTCCTCCCTCCTCACCTCGTACTGCTTCCTGCGCACCTCAGGTTTCACTTAAGGCTCATTAGCATACAGAGGTAGTGAAGGTGTAGTATCTCTGACCTCCCTGCACATGGAAGGCTGCTTCCCTCGCGTGTGTGTGCATGACACCTACTAACAGACATCATATCCACCATTAGCGCTTCTTAATCTTGCACTTGCTTTAAGATTTTGCTCATTAATAGTCTTATTGTTCATTTGCTCCTCTAAATATTCACCCCGTATATCAGATCTATTTCATGTCCACTTAAAACTGAATGAAACAGACTTACATTTCAAACTTATCATATATTATATGTATAATTATGTTTCCATCCAGAGCTGAATGCATGTAGTGGCATCTGTTGGAATATATATATCATGCTTATGGGTGCTTAAAATTACATCTCAAAACTCATGGATCTGTAGTGTGTTGATTAACCTGCTGATTATTTTCTTGATTAATCGATGAAGTTTTTGGTTTACAAAAGGTCACAAAACAGTGAAAAATGTCTACTGCCAATTTCTACAGCTCAAAGTGACGAAGTGAGTTTGTTTTGTACGATCAACAGTCCAAAAGCCAAAAAGATTTCATTTACGATCACTAAAGAAACTATTATCAAAATTAACTTTCTGTCCATCTGGTTTTTGTTTCAGCTCTGCTCTCTTTGCTATAGCTGACATAAAGGTTTACTCAGTCAGTTACTCATCATCTGATAGACATTTATGATTGCAAACTTCCAAGACTGACATTTATGCTGTTCATATTTTTATATTCGTAATAAGTTTGATCACATCCTGGTAAAAAAGTAATCAGTAAATAAATGAGTGGATCAATGCAGACGAGTCATACACGGCACAAAAGGCACTGAACAGTAACATCAGTGTGAATTATGACACAACACACACCACCTGCTTTCAGTGAGGGAATGTGTTAGATGAACTGTGTTCATGCTTCTTGTAGAGCTTTGAGCACTGAAGCTGCTCTGAAGATTCTCCAACATCTTTCTAATAAACTTAACATACGTTTTTCTTTTAATTTGTTGCTCGTCCGCACGTTTAAATACATTCTCATTTCTATATAATCAATTTGGAGCTGGCGTCATGCTTCGTGCACCAGTTCACAAAGAAATCAGGGTCAAAGATCTGGACTGTCTTTAATTACTTCCTTATCGTCGCTATCAAACTCCAATTTCTGTGATTTTTTTTTTTTTGTAGCAGCTCTAACTGGAGGGATTACATGCTTCTCAACAGGCTGGAAAAGTTCTGCAACACGAAATTAGATAAAGGTCCTGGAGGGAGAGATAATTGAAAAGTTTTTAAAGTTAAAGTTTCAGTTTGTGTGCATCTGTGGCTTCACCTTGTCTGCGTGTCTACAGCTGTGTTTGGGCAGTTAATAGCTGTGCATGTGTTGGTTTGTGCGGCTCAGCTGCTGTCAGGCTGCAGGTGTCGATTCTGGTATTTGTGTCAGTAATTCAGGAAGAGATGGTGTGTGTGTGTGTGTGTGTGTGTGTGTGTGTGTGTGTGTGTGTGTGTGTGTGTGTGTGTGTGTGTGTGTGTGTATTACCTGTCTTACAATGTCTGTATACATCCAGATGTGTGTTTGCCCAGGTTTTGCTTTAAAATCTGTATTTTTATTTATGTCATAGAAACGAGAGTGTGTGTGTGTGTGTTAGTGTGTGTTCATCTCTCTCGTTCTAACCACAAACATTTGTACTTCTTCCACAGTTAGTGTGTGTAGTGTGAGAATGTGTTTTCCTGTACAAGTACTGATAATTCTTGTAAGAGGGTGTGTAACTCTTCCTCTCTTCCACAATGACTGTAGAGGTGTGTGAGTAAGTCTCCCCTTGACTCTATGTGGTGATGTGTGTTACTCTCACCATGACTGCTCCTGTCCTTGATGTGGACCCTCCAGCCCTCCTCCTGCGGCGCTGCGTCACCTCCGCTCGCCTCCTTCTCTGCGTGCAGCTCGGCGTGGATCCTTGACACAGATGTCGAGTCCAACGTGACGTCACAAAGCTCCGCCGCCCGGCCCAGACGGAACACAGAGTGGCTCAGCGTCGGCCTGAACGTGTACAGGTCCCGCGCAGAGTCGCCAGCCGAGGAACCGATCCGAAGCAGCTGGAAGCACGGCTGCACCCCAGACAGCATGACTGAAGGGTTTGATTGTCTGCCACCGCTAAGCCCTCACCTGGCCCACCCAGAGGCCGCACTTGATCTGTGACCGGCCCTGAGTTACAGGAGGCTGCGATCCATCATGAGACACAACTGTTTACTAGTGGACAGAAGTTAAAATGAAGGCATTTGACCACAGAGTGCTGACTGCCAACATAAAGCTAGAGTGCAAGATAAAATACTCTAAAGGCAGGCCTGTCAGCACTGAGTGTGAAGGTTACAGGCAGGTGCAGCAGCTCTGAGCAACAGATGTTTGCATTAGTATGGAAAGCTGATGACTTGTTGTGTCCTGCTGTGAATGCATGAATAAATAATGAGGGTGTGGAGTACTGTATGAGCTGGTGAAGTGTGGAAATGAGCGTCTGCACACTGCTACGAGCTCAAACTCAAACAGACTAAATCCCACATGGAGGGAGAGGCTGTAAGATTTGTGGATTTCAGAATAAAAGCGCCTCAGTAACGTGGACAGCTCGTGTGTTACCGCGCCCGCCAATACAAAAAAGGTCCGGTAAACATTAAACTCACGAAAAGCAAAGCTGCCAAAAAAATGCGACAGCCGTGACTTTTACAGCTCCAACGTTTAATATTTCTCAGGCCTGAACAGCTGTCATCTGAGCCTCTGTGAGTGTGTGAGATTAAAATCCCAGGCTCCTGACATCAATTGACATCAGCTGCCTCACAGGTGGGACGCCTGACAGGGTTCAACCGGCTGAGGACTGTCTGATCTGCAAGAACACAAAAGAAAAATCCATGAAACAAAAACACACACAAAAAGAAATGGATTTTTGCTTAATTGCTCTACTTAGTGTCTGAAAAAACAGCTTTATAAATATAATTTATTTGACACCTGAGGTGGCGTAAAAGCACAAAAACACATTTTATTACAGGCTGTTTTTAAATTAAACCTCAAAGTGAAACAGAAACATTCAGGATTTACAACAGATCATAAAAAGATTAAAAAAAACTGTCAGCTGGACTCTGTGAACTTTAGCTGGCTGCAGTGATCACCGCATGCATCAGCTGCACTGACAAATCATGGGATCACGACACAAAGCCACAAACAATAACCAGCTCAAATGAACCGGCTTGTCAGGCAAACTTGTAGATTTTATACATATCTGCACACATGCTCGTGTAATCCGTGTGTTTACTTAAATATGCACTGATTAACGTGGACATTAAATGAATAGGAGCGCAGAGATGTGCTGAGGTTTAGCTTGTCAGACAGAAACAGGCTAGCTGACGTTAGTTCCTCGTAGGACAGTGAAAGTCAAAGCTGACACTTACAATAACAACAGAGCTTCACGCCGAGTTCATGTGAGAGAACTGCTCACGCAGCGTCCACGGTTCATTCAGCGGGTTTAAACTCCCAAACTCTCTGTCTTTTATTGTCTCTGCGGGTTTTTTGTCGCCGTTGTTCGTCAGCTCTCCGCTGCAGCCTCTCCTCCCAGGAGGAAGTCCTTTGAAATTTGGCGCGCCACTCCCGGGGCTTCCTAGCGCTAGAACCCGCGTCACGTCCTGCTCCGCCCCGATTGGCTGACGGCCAGGGCGCCTTCAGCGGGAGCAGGAGGGCGCCGGGCCTGTGCGTGAGTGCGTGCGTGAGTGCGTGAGTGCATGCGTGAGTGCATGCGTGAGGGTGACGAGGAGGACACCCACGCGGAGCTGTGCGGAGCCATGGAGGCCTTTCAGTAAGACAGCTCAGCGCTGGAATGTAACTAAGTACATTTACTCGAGTGCTTGATGAACTTTACATGAGTGTTTCCATTTTATGTAACTTTGTACTCATATCACAGGAGTATTCTACTTTGTATTCCAGCTTTAGTTACTAGTTACCTCTTAGATTACACATTTTCAGACCCTTTCTGTCCAGTTAAAACTATCTCCACATTATCTGGCTTTAAATTTTTTAGATAAACTAAAGGATGAAGTTTTTCTTTGTGGGCTGAGAAAATTATCTGACTTCTTAAGATAAATAAATTATTTAAAAACACTGTGAAAACTACACAAACATCTGAAACTATAGAATATTGTGCATTCATGTAGATTAAAGAGAATATAAAGTAGTTAAGAGTCCTTAAGAAGTACAGCAGTAAAATGCAACATGCAAATATTAATATAATATAATATATGCAAAAACATATATGCATATAAGAATGAAACACTGACAGGCATCATTTTACTGCAGAATAGGTACTTTTACTTTTGATACTTTGGCTGATAATACTTACATACTTTGAATTTTAATAAGGTTTTGAATGCAGGACTTTTAACTATATTCACAGTGTGGTATCACTACTTATATTGTACTAGTGTGGCATTTTCTCAGTCTGTCTCCTGCTCTGTGCATTTGCACATTTTCATATCACACTTCTATAAGTTGCAAATTGGCCCGCGGTTGCACTTCAAACTCGTGATGCACATCAGATTTAAAGTGAACACAGAGAAACTTTCCTCCTGCATCTGAAAAACAGGATTCCTGGGTAGACCTCATTATTCTGCACAGTGGAGCTCAAATATTCAGTGGAAGTTACAGTATGCAAAAAACACTTTTGAGTGAAGAGAGCTTTAATATTTGGAAAATACCTACTTGATACAGGTTCATGCTTATATAATTAAACTAAATTCAAGTCCTTATATGTTATTGTATGTATTTGATGTATTAGTTCACCTTTATGGTGATTAATTGACAGGCATGCCTCTCACTGAGAACCTCCTCTTCACTAACACTAATCCCTGTCTTATACACTTAAGTAAAAAGCTGCATAAAATGGGAACACTCGAGCACGAGTGCCTCAAATTTGTACTTTCATTCTAAGCTAAATCTTCTGTAATCTTAAAATTGAATATATGTAATTTTGGACCATCGTGTTCTTTAAGCCGCTTTATTTGGAAAATGTTTGAGGACTGTAAGATCGTCTTTTCTCCGGCATGTTTTAGAAACGCCTGCTCGTCCGTCGCTGAAATTTAAATGGAAAACACTTGAGTGTGTAAATGAAATGAAAAGAGCATCAGAAGCAGTGACACACAAAAAATAAACCTTTTGATTCACTCTCTGTTGAAAAGTCATTTAATTGGAATTATTCATTCATTACAGAAAAAAGAGAAGCTTTACAAAATTCTGTGCAGGATGCCAAAAGGTCTTATATAATACCGGTATATAAATAATCACTGATTTATTCTTCAAGCAAACGAGGGGGTGTGGTTGCTTGTTCGTGGCAGTGCCATGAAGTATCGCTAGAGTCAATGATTACCCAGCTTTGGAAAAACTCCTGGATATAAAGTTATTTCTTTCATAAACAAAACAACAACAACACATGACAACAGAGACTTTCATGCAGGTGAACCAAAATTTCTCCTTGCAACTTTTCTTTTGTTCACTTACAGCCAAAACTTGCACCATCCTGAGGAATACACACTTCAGTGTTTTGATGTTTTCTTTATACGTTTGATCGATGACAGTGAAGGTGAACTGATCAGGATTCTGCTTAATCATTCAAACCTCAAATACAACACAGGAAACTTGTTACCTTGTATCCAAACAGACAGAAACTGACACATGACCAGTACAACCGATCTGTGCACAAACATAAAAACTAAAACCAGATAATCCTGGATGAATTCTGTGTTTTTTTAGTTTTTAAAGGCTTCACACAGATTTAACAAACCGACCCATCTATCTTGATTTTATCCCACTTTTTTTCCTAAAGATATGAGTTTCATATAACATCTCATATCTAGTCACCTGAGCATTAAATCAGCAGAGTCAGCTGCACGATTCTCTTTTACACACACATTCTTGCCTTTAAACTATAAAATAAGACAAAACAGTGTCATCGTTGTACATTCAAAACTATTATCATAACATAAATGAAGCTGCAATTAGTTGATTACAGAAAATAAAACCATCTGCAGATACATTTTGCAATCAAGTGAAAAGGGAAGCTGATTATGTAAAAGTTGCATTTTTGCTGACGCCACAGCAGTAATATTGACAGTGACAATACTTCTCCTGCCTGAGTGTGAAACAACCAATAGGATCTACTTTAGCCTCGTGAGCCATCCTGACTCTGGAGTTTCCCCAAAACCATTTTACAACCAGGAAGAGTGTATGTTACATAAATAACCTGTGGAGTGTGTATACATTCAATGTGCGAATGTAATATTTCATCTGCATAAAATAAACCTCTGGAATGCAAACTTTAATGCCCCTTAGAATGAGACAGAGAATGTACGTTATGTAACATTTGAATTAACATCAACTTCAAAATTTAGAATTTCAGAAGTGGTGTTAAAGGAGAGAACTGGTGTCATTTGAAAAGAGAAATCTAATTCTTCATTTTGATTGGTTTTACATTAAAAGTTCATATTTCCCTGAAAAGATAAAAACATTTTTTAGGTGTAGACTTTTATTTCCACCTGTGATTGACCATGAAATAGCAATAAAACAAAGTTTGAATTCTATATTTCATAGATGTATCAAATATTTCTTATTGCATAATAATGAACGGCAGCAAACAGATTCCAACAAGAGATAAAAACACGCACATGGCTGGCAGCAACCTTTAAAAAACACCAGTATTCTCCTTTAACGAGCAATCTCGGCTGAAAACCAGCAGTGAAGGGTGATATTAAGAGTCAGAGGGATCACGGGAAACCGCAGCCAGACTTCAGCAACAAGATCAGGATGCACTCAGGAGGCTAGCTGTACAGAAAAGTGCAATTCATATTATTACTTATCATTGTTAGCTATCAGCATCACGGCTGCTGTCCCACAAGCAATCTACAGGTCAGCATGCTGCAGTTACACTAACTCTTAGGTATACACTGGGACAGCAGATATAGGCTATAATATCAGAGTAAGGAGAGATACGAAGCACGTTAGTAGCGAGAGTAGTTTTTTTTTTTTGGTGCTAAATGTGATGCTACAAAAAGTTCTCACAATGACACGTATTCAAGCATGAACATTCATTCAAAGGAGGTGTGACTTTTTTCACCAAATGCACTTTTTTAGTTTGGAATGACGTAAAGTAAACACACTGATTATATGAAAATTATTTTTTGTTATTTTGTTTTTTTTTCTTCTTGTATAAACATTCTCAGGTGCTGGGAGCATCACGGTGGGGACACAGGTGAGGTGACGGCAACACTTTTCAAGCAGATAAAGTACAATGCATTTCTGACACAGCTCAGACTAGGAGTGCTGCTGAACTTGACTTGAAATAGTGTGTTCCTTGTTCATATAAATGTTGCTCCTATAGATGATAGATTGAGCTTAGTGTGACAAACCAGTGGTTTTTAATTATTTTCTCCATCTATCTGTCATGAATCAAAGATAAGACTAAATTCAATCACAGAAAGAGTCTCACTGGAGTGGATTAAAATGATTTTTTCAGTCTCAGAAACTGTGGTTGACAGTTTTTCTGATATTTGGTAAAAGTGAATTTCTCTTATAATTAGAGGCATTAGAAAACTGCGACACTGCAGGCATAAGTTCTTGGTTTTTCATTATGTTCTTTAAAATTACAGAGTAGATTAGCAGAAGAGTGAACCAGAACCGAAAGAACATTTTATTAAATCTCCTTCTACCCACACACGGATCAGCACTTCTGTTCTGAGGGGCTTTGTGAATAGCGGCTTTGATGCGTAATCAAACAGAAAACATCAGACGAGGTTGAATGGCAGAAAGTGAAATCCTTTCATGAAGCCTTCATCAGCTGTGATTGGCTGAACTTTAGTTTTATTATTCCAACATATCTGGAAACTTGAATTTGTTGAATTTCCTGGTTGATCTCTAAATCTTTTTACCCCGCGTCATTACAGGAATATAATATGCTGATTTACTTTTGCTGCATTCAAGCGATGTTGGCTGAAGAATAGAAAAAAACTCCAGTTCTTCCAGTTTAGGAGCTTTCATATTTTATTCCAACATTACCTGCATTGCTAGCTTTGTAGTCAGACACATGGCATGATGAATTTTATAATGCAATTGATGGTGATACAGTACAGAGTTAATATAGGATCTTATTTAGATATAAATACAGATTAAAATGACTTTATAGCCATTTCACCACTGGTTTGTTGATACGGTTATAGTTCCTTTCTCCAAATGGTAGTTATTGTAACTTTTCCCAATATCTGAGAATCTGACTACAACAAGGAGACCGACATTTTTCCCACTTTTCTCACAGTCTGCACAATAGTTGGTAGAAAAGTTGGATAAAAATATGTTTGTCAATTTCATCTCTGTGCCCTCAGTAGAGTTAGTTCAGGGACATGTTTAGCTCAGCACAAACACTGCAAGCAGAAGAAAAGGTTGGCCTACGACATCTCAGTATAAAACAAGACACTGTGGCTTAAAGAGCATTTAGCATAACAGCTTCTTGGTGATTCTTGGCTGTATTGGTGGTTACAACACATTAGCCTAAAAACCTTTTGGAAGCTGCTGCTTGGCATATTTTTCCTCTTTTGATGCAGGCTTGCAGTTTTCCTCCATTGCCTTTGCACAAAGCTTGGAGTCAAACAGTAAATAACCACACTTTTATCAGCATTCTTCTTGAATTATCAAATTTATATTTTTAAAAACAAGCTTTAAATAGAATTGGGTTTCGATCCTGATGGTTTGGTGTTTTATATCTGCCCTGTGTTACTGGCCTGGACCTGAAATGAGGAAGACTACCTTGTTAAGTACAACACTGTTGCTGTGTCAAATAGTGCACCCCAGAGGTGACTACAGATACTCCAACGCTGCTGAAACAAATTTTGATGAAAGGATTTCACGCGGCATCACTGTGACCCAAATAACGTGACATGAGTTTGACTGGAGAGTCCTCCCACATGAACGCATCTAGTTTTCTACCTACTGTGGATGAGTGGTTAAAGGATCAATGCAGCGTTTTTGATAGTATAAAATCTTGCATAAGCCTTGCAGTAAGAAACATTTTAGTATTTTCACACTACACATGCAGACCACATATCTTTTATATTTACAAGAGTGAAAAAAAAGGCTGATTCAGAGTGACTGATGTGGAGATGTGCCGTCAGTGGATGTTAATGATGTGTCAGTGCCATTTTCATTAATATTGCTTTAGATTTAACTGAATATGTTCTACCATCAATTTGTCATTAGCTCATCTAACCTCCTTGTCAGAGCTTATTTTAATCAACATGATATTTATCATACACAAAGTCTGTTTTAGGAGCCTTACGGTTGCCTCTTAGTGTTAATATATTGTATATATATAATTAATTCAAGTCCGTACACGAGCAAAAAGCACTGCCCTACCAAACAGCCATACAAAATCAATAATTCAATGGCATGTAAGTAGGGTAAGTCATTTTACACACTCATGATTCCTCTGCACTCAATCCAAACTGCATTTTCCTGAAGAGAGCTAGTTAGCCTAGTTTATTTTTTGCACATCCATATATTATATTTACAATAGCTGCTACTTTTTTTACCCCTTTTAGTCACAATGTGAACCTTTTTCTTGTTTCAAAGGGATCACATGTTAAATTTTGTGCTTTTCTTGTTCAGACACCAAACACTCGTGTCTGTCTTGACTGCTCTTAGTAACCCTTAGAGGTAAAGGTCGTACATCTTGCAGACTCTCCAGGTTGACATCAATTCACTTACAGCATGAGGTAGCCATGCTGCTAACAGCTGTCAAAGGAAACAATAACAGTGACATCTATGGGATCGTTGTTATGATGAAGATCACTGTGGTTTGGTGTATTTCAGCAGAGGGAAACGTGATTGATGTTGTCATGCTCTGAGTCCCCCTAAAGGGGTAAAAGTGGGCACTATGCAAGTATCACAGGCTGTCTGTCACCGTGGAGGGGGGACATGCTTGGACAGAGTTTCATCAGCTATATTTGATGTCTCGCTTTCATCCTGTGAAAAGTCTTTGGTGTAAATCAGTTTTCTGTGACCCGAATAAGCCCACAGGCTTCTTCCACAGCAAGGAAAGAGAACTAATTAGTCAAAACCAGTTGTTACGGCTGTGCGAGCTTAATCTAATTGACTCTTTTTAAATATGCCTGAACTTGTGCCATGTCACGGTTTTTACTCTCTCGGTTGTATTTCTGCAGGCCGGTCCGTCGCTTGTGTATTTTCTTGTCCTTTCTTTATTCTCTCACAAAAACGTCGTTTGTTGTTGTTAAGTGTGTAATTAAATGAGCCACAGCTGATTTACCCAGGCCTCCGTGTGGAAAAAAAGGAGATCCTTGAAAAACAAAACAACAACAACAAAAAAAAGCTGTTTTCATCCACAGATGTCATTTAGAAGATACCTGACAGCATCCGTATCACATCCTGTGATGCCTCGGGGCTCTTTCTTTTAAAGTCACACATGCTTTAGAGCTCTTTGCAGTAAAGAAAGATAAAGTATGACCTCTTGGTTATTGGGATTTGAATGTCATTCACTCTATAAGAGGCATAACGTGGTCACAGAGAAGCTGAATACACTTGAACTGAAATATGTGTAAACATTTGACCTTCCTTACGTCGGCGGTGAAGTGGATGTTGAGCGAGACACCTTTGTAATATTATTACAGGTGGGTTTGGATTCTTGGAGCACAAGCAGCAAATATATGTCGCCATTTTTTAGTTGTTGATATTACTTTAACTATTAATTCAGGATTTCTATACTTTGAGAATGTACTCCTTCTTTTTAATTTCCTATTTTTAATTTTCATGGACTGAGAGGAGTCTCCATGCATTGAAGGTCTAATATTGTTGGTTGCTTTGTGTAAACCCCCTTCCCCTCATCCACACGCACACGCACACGCACACACACACACACACACACACCTCATAATCACGGTTATTCAGTCTCATTCCGTTGGGGCTGCAGGCTGCGTCGTTATCAGAGATTGATCCAACTGCGTCTTTCCAGTCACTTCATTTTGGCAAACAACTGGGCTGCAATAATCAGAGCTGGATGGGGACTGAGATGAAAATAGGAGGCTTTAAATCATGCAAGTCATTTATCTGTTCTCCGAATAGTACCCTGTTCCATCTCTGTCGTCTCTTTTATCACCACTCGTCACTCTGTGGTGTCCATGAGTCGGTCCTTCTGTGAAGAGACCAAGAATCCAATTACGTTCTCGGGAGCTGTTCCAAAAGTCCCAGAAGTGTTGCACAGTATTCTTCCAATTTTATTTTGCTCTGACAGGGCTTGTGACAACTCCACTGGGGATAAAACAAAAAGAGATGAGGATAGTTTCTACAGTTAGCTGTCGTTCTCGTGGGTGTTTTTCTCTCACATTGATCATTAGCGTGAGTGAGACGAGGTGGACGGTTCGACGGGTTTCTTTAGATGATGCCTTCAAATGTGGCAGATTTGACACCCAGGATATGAGAGAAAGGAAAACAAACAGTGGTACTCGCGGAGGAGAGGCGGTGTTCAATCTACAGAGCTTGTTTCAGTTTGCAGGTTTCTCGAAAAGAATACATTGAGGAGGTTTTTGCTCGTGGATAGCAGTGAACGAGTGCTGAAACAAGCACTTCTGTCTGAGAGGCGGAGACGCTTTCT
Organism: Sciaenops ocellatus; assembly: GCA_033000465.1. Classification (NCBI taxonomy): domain Eukaryota; kingdom Metazoa; phylum Chordata; class Actinopteri; family Sciaenidae; genus Sciaenops; species Sciaenops ocellatus. The sequence goes on from CP136873.1 coordinate 22,387,026, forward strand.
GACATACTTGTACTGTTAATAATAGAGTCTGTGTGTAGGTGGGATGAAATGCAATCATAGCAGTGTCTGTCTGATGCAGAGAGAGCAGACAAAAGTGCTGTCAGAGGCAACACATTGAGATTCGCCTCAATACAGAAGCGGCTCTCTGCTGTTGTTGTTAGTAGCCTCAGTCTTGGAAAATACTGTCTGATTCGTTGGAGCGACTGACTCTAACTGTCAAACTGTCAAACTCCTGTAATTCTTTCCTCTTTGACATCCTTCCGACGGAGCTAAAATTATTTGATCCCATTTAGGTGTTTTCCTAAAAGTGCTGAGTGTTTTACCCTTTTCACATCATCATAACTTCTTTTTGAGCCTGTGCTTTTTTTTTTTTGGGCCCATCGAAGCTTGCATGCAATCAGTCTAGTCTAACGTCAGCATTTTCCAGCAGATCTGAACTATAATATCTATTTTAATTTTTAATTTAAATGCATGCATTTTCCATATGCACAAAATCGCTTTGTTCTTCTTTGTGATGGAGCTCGGGGTTAGTCTTTTGCATCTCATTTAGTGCACTGAATTTTGTATTGTGCATTTTGTGCAACTGTCTCTTTATTATTTTCTTCTAGGCTAAACTGACATCCGGATTCAAGCATCAATATTTTGTCTGTGATGTTTCAAATGCACTGATCAAGAACTTGGTGGTGTTTGGATATGTTAGGATTCCCGGGACAACAAAGTCAGATGGTAGTGGATGTCGTTACTGGAGCTAAAAAAAAAAAAAAAAGAATACACCCTGGTGTTTCCTCTCAGGTGCTCTGAGCTGATTCCTCCTTCTGCCCGGCTTCCCCGCTCTCAGCTCCTCCCTCTGTCTTGGCTGAATCTGATCCAGCAGTGCCCCTGGAGGCCGTTCCTGGTGACGCAGCACCGCACAGGCTGCCGTCGGGTGTGGCAGCTGCAAGTGAACGAGGGTTGGAGGCGGGGCTGGCACTCATGACGGAGTCAGGGGTCCGGCTGGCGCTGAGGTCGCCTTGGGGGGCCAAAGTGGCCTCCAGGCTGTCGGAGTTAACCACTCCAGTCACAGCCGTAGGCGAGATGGCATTCAGGAGGGGCTTGTGGGACGCGTATGTCATCGCAGCATCAGTGTCACTGTCCAGTGGAAGGCCAGAGGTGAACTCCACACCAGAGTCGCTCATCTCCAGAAAGTTTTCCGAGGAGAGAGTGTGGTAGCGGCCCGGCTTGGACACCTCGAGTCCCTACAGCGAAAGAGGAGAAAGCACAAGAAATGAGAGATGAAATAGGAGAGGACAGGAGAAGGAGGGGTGAGGTCAAAGAGATGAAAGGGCACAGGAAATGTGAGATTACCAAAGGCAAGGACAAGAGGAAAGAAAGGACACAGAAGGAGAAAAGAGGAGACAACAGAGGAGGTAAGAAGACAACACTAAAACAAAAAGAGCATAACAAAAGAGGTGGAGAGAGAGAGAGGGGAGGCACAAGAGAGAGGGATGGAGCGAGACGAGCAACAAACGGATTCCCCGAACAGAGTGGAAAAGATGGAGGAAGGGAAGTGGTAAAAATTGAGGTCAGTGAAAAAGTAAAGTGAATAATTTATATGTAGGACCATATTTATAGATTTACTGTACCTTCCACTACCACGCAGCTACAGCTGCTTATTGTCTTTGTTGTGTTCAATACTCTGCAGAAATGGATCTGAGTATGTTGAAAGAGAATAAATCTGATTTGTTCTAAAGATACAGAGCTTGAAGTTGTCGTCATTGTTCCAGGGAGAGTCACAGAACTGATTGTTCTGCCTTATGCCACATTTGTGCTGAAGTAACCCAGTAAGGATTGATTTGGGGCAGGGTGAAAATTTTTATTTTTCTTGGTATATAACTTGTTCAAACAGCAATTCAAACATTATTTCAAAGACAACATAAAGTTAGAACCTGCTTCACAATGAAATAAAGTCATTTAAAAACCTCCATTTATACTGTATATTGTCTGTTCTTCTTCTGAACTCCTTGACCACTTCACTTTCTTCCTTTTCATTTCAGATCCTTCCTTTGAACTTTCATCTGTTCCACTGCCGAGCGTAGTGTGTGAGGTTGATTGCCTTTTAATTACACTTGGCATTGAGGTGACGTTATAAATATATATTTTTTTTTATTGATATAACCCATTTAATGTTCTCTGACAGTACAAAGGTGTTTTGTAATCCAGAGTTAGACATTACTCAGCTGCAGCTCGTTCTCATTATCAAGATCAAGACTTCACTCTCAGATATTATTGCTGTAATGATTCTTGTATCTGTAAAATAGTCCTCAAACAGCCTGCTGTTGAAAGACTGGTTTGTTGACCTATTGGCCTGATTTCCACTCCAAGACCAAACAGTCTACAGTGATGAATCGTTAGAGCACAAGATGTTGACACCTTTTTGTTAGTCGGTAGTTGGTTGGAAGTCGGTAATTGTTTTTTACGTCGTGTTTCCTGAAGCTGCAGTGTTTATACCGTGTTAGCTTTGTTGTTATATAAAAGTTCCTTTTCTCCACGATCCTCCCCAGAGTGTGTTGCTGCTGTGTGTAAGGAATTGCAGGAATTCATTTGCTTAGCAGCGCTGTGTAACTTTGATTTGCAGGTAGAGCGCACTCAGTGCTCTATTTAGAGATGATGTGCATGATTTTTTTCCCTATTGACCAATCGATTGGTTGATGATAAGATAATGAATTGATAAAGATATATTTTTTAATCACGTGTGTGTGTTAAGGTGGGATGAGAATGTATTTTAATGTTATCATATTTGTGGTCACCCCTCTTTGCCTCAGCGTGTCCACCACTGACCTTGATTGTGACCTCTGTGCTCTCCGAGGTCTTCTCACACACAGACTGCATCAGAGACTCCTCAGCGAACCTGGTGTAAGCCTCATGGACCACCTGCAGACCATACACAAACAAACGCACACACAGACACACACAGGAAAGACGTCAAACTGTGATCACAACCATGTAACGTCCCAGCAGCTGAGCTTTTGCAAACTAGTCATCAAAAATACATAGACACTGCAAGAGAGGACATGAACAGACACACACACACACACTCACGGGGCACATGTAACTGCACAGAAAGCTCTTAAAAACACAGATAAGATATTGAAGAGGAAGCTTGTGTGACATGACTGAGAGCCAAGTGGTTTTATTTGGCTTCATGGTGCCTTCATGGCTGGAGGTTGAGAGGGAACAGAGCCAAATGGGCTGTAATCTTTCAAAAAATGCCAGTTTCATTGAAAGACAGCATGCAAGGAGGTAGACTGAGGTGAGAGGCACTCACAGCAGTTTGAGAGGAGGAGAGAGAACCCTAAGATGGACATGTTGGAAAAGAGTGAATATAGACAGGTTTGAGAGAAAGCCACGCAGAGCAGTGCCCAGGAAGTGAACTGAGTCCACCTTCCATACTTTGGTCCATGCTGGACTTGAGCCGGCCTCCCTCTGGTTCTCAAGCCAAATCCTGACAGACTGAGCTACTGCTGCCCCCGTGAGGCAGATGGACAATTTTTAAAAATTATATTAAGTTGTAAGAACTTTTTTTTAATCATCTGGAGATAGATCTTGCAGTTTTTGTAGAGGTTACACAAAATATAATATATAGTGCTGTTGTGAACTGGCTGGAACTGTCTACAATTGTCTGTCTACAACTGAACTACAATTACACATTAGCTGTTAGCTGGTTTAAATGTTTGAAATTCATCTATTACAACAAAAAGCACCTATTAAAAGGCTTGCTGTCTACATTCTGCAATATAAAACCACACTGTACATGTTGACTAAAAAGTAAAAGTAACTTATCTGTTGGCAGGAAGCAACATAGTGGATCGTGTTTTGGTCAGGGGGAGAATATAGCATAGATGAGAAGGGGAAAAGTGAGAGGAGTGAGGGTGGCAAGATAAGCAAGGGTGAAGAGTAATAAGTCTAAATTGAGAGAGATAAAAGTGAGACACAAGAGACTTTGAATGAAAGGAGAGGAACAAAAGGTAAGACTGAAAGACGGATGATAAACATATGAAGAGAAAAGAGCACGGAGAGCGATGGAGAGGAAGATCAATGGAAAAATGATGAGGAAGAGAGACATGCAGAGAGAGAGAGAGTCAGGTGGTTTGATTGATTCGAGTTTTATGTCGGTCTCTTGGGTCATGTCCTGAAAGGTCGCTGACATCCTCTCACACATGTTGTCTGTGTTCTCAGATCTATGAGCAAATCCATAAGATGTCAGAGCGACCGGCATCAAGGGCAGCTGCTGCCATCTCAACCTCCACTGTGAATACACAAACACACGTTACACGTTCGCAAACACACACATGGAAATTTAAAGGCACACACACTTATTATGTTAGCACATACAAAAATACACAAACACACACACACACCTAAACAATACCTGTACACACAGACACATAGAGTGTATACAGAGGAGTATGACCTGCTGATTTAACATCTGTTTACTCATCAGTAGTCATCAAAAATTTAAGATTTGTACGTATTTATAGTGACTTAACTGATGCATTTAACAATTTAACTTTTACTGTGTCATTTTTATTATTAACCCCTTAAAATCTTACATCATGAATCTTATTTAATGCTATTTTCATTCATTTTTATTAATATAGTGTTGGTTAAAACAAAATTACTGCTTGTCTTTGAATATACGTGAATATAAAACTCGATTTTAATAAAATACTACCGGTCTTATTAAGCTACAAACAGCGTGTCAAATTGCAGATCGCAACAACTGAATACTGAACTCTGACCTCAACCTCCTTTCCAAGTGTGTAGGAGAAACTACAGCCAAGAAACACACAAAGGGCCCTCTGCAGTGTTTGGTTTGTCTCGTGTTTTCAACAAACTGCTGAGTAGAAACATAAAAATATGTACAAGCTCTCATTAGTTGCAAGTTAAGCCAGAACTTCTCATTAAGAGGTCTGCAATAATATAAAATAAGCAACTAATAACATGAAGAACAGTGATGAGTCACCAAAATGTAAGCGATGGTCTCTTTAGTGACTTGAGATTTTGGGAATAAATGTAAAACCAGCACACCATGGGGGGAAATGTCTCAAAGTCATGTCACATGTTAATCTATTGCTTTGCATCACTTGAAAATCAGATTATAAACACATAAACATGTAATGCACAGAAACTGGACAAACACAGACAGACACAAAAACACACTGACAGCACACCTACAGACTTTCTGGGCAAGTAGTTGATTACACAGTGACAATTCTCTTGGAAATCGCGAATAAATATAAAGTTTAATGAAGTCTGCTCGTACAGGTTAATCACTACTGCCCTTAACATGTACACCAGCACAGACACCCACACATACACATCAGATATTTACCTTGTAATTCACCCAACACGAGAAAACAACACTAAAGTAAGAAATATGTGCATGTGTGTGCAGAATCACTAAGTTAAATACAGCAGTGAAGCTAAATGTCCACAGTTATCATAACTCTGAAGTTTATGAGTAACTGCAGTGTTAGATCTGAGCTGTTCACCAGCAGAGAAATAAGAGAGAGAGAGAGAAAGAAACAAGGAAGGAAAGTAAGAAAAACGAAGCAGAGGAATGGGTGGCGCAAATGTTTAGTCACAAACACCAGAAAGAAAAAGTCACACGTGACATCAGTGTGACTTTCTCTGATTTCATTGCTCAGCTACAGTTACACACACCGATATAGAGAAGATATAAACCATCTCAACAGGTCATTTAGTCTCTATACTTAAGTTTAAAATCTTGTTTTCTTAATGCAAGTGAAAATACCTGGCCTCACCTCAGCAGAGAGTTTCACTTGTTTTAAGAAACGCAAGATTTTAAGAGTAAATATTGGATTAAATTACTTGTTCAAATGGATAATTTTTTGCAGTGTGCACCCCGACCTGGTTCAAAACTGTATCTAAAATCCTGGAAGACAGATCACACTCTTGACCGAGCCTGTCAAACCAACCACCAACAGTTTTTAGACTGCTGGCTCAAACGTTAATATTGATCTTTACATCTAACCCCAATTTGATTGCCATTGATTTCTACTGCCTGTGTAAACATGGTATCAACTTAATGAAATATTTCTGAGATATCCAACCCTCTGCCACATGATACAAAAATATACTTCTTATAGTCTACATAAAAAGGGTCATTTGAGTATCAAAAAGTCTGTGAGGATCACAGAGACAGCTTGTCCCAAGTTGTGGTGCCAAATCCACTTCAGGTTATTCATTGACAAATTAGGTCTTTGATCAACTGCTTGTTCAGTAAGACTGATAGCAGTTTCTCCTCAGTGTCCAGGATTTATTCAGTGTGCTGATGCTCAGTTTCTTTCAAAAGCAGCACAATTTACAAAATACTGAACACACATTTCTGAAACTGTCACCAATAATCTCGTCACAACAGTAAGCTGATCGAGGAACTTATTTGCCAAAGAAGCTTTACATTTCTCTAGACACCAATATTTAAAAAAAAAGGAAGAGCAGAAATAAAGAGGCCAGAACACAATTCTCTCACCAAGAAGAGGCTCCGTTTGAGGCTCCTTAAAGTAAGAGGGAGAAACGCAACGCACAGGCAACAGCGTTAGCTGGGCCACCAATCAGAGACATCCAGCTGTTAGTATAAAGGCCTCATTTCTACAGCGGTAATTTGAATTCACTCAGAACTAAACTGGACAAACATTCATCATTTATGGTACCTCAGTCATAAGAATAAATACAAACATACACACAGAAGCACACGACAAGATGGATGGAGGTTAAATTAGCATAAATCTGGATCGCTGTGTTAATCTATCAACATTTATCCTACAATTCAGCTCGTTGTTGTCTGTGTGTTGCAATGCAGATGTGCTAAATGTAGATACCCACCACATATGTGAAGCAAATTTAATGACAACTCTGAGAATAAGGACTATAATGTCTAACAGCATCACAAGAAGTTCAGCTGTACCCTGAAAATACCAGAGTTAGAGAGAGATACTGTGACAGAGAAGGAGGAACCGTGAACAACAAACCTATGCAACATTAATAAAACATCATATACATACTAAGTTGTTTAAAAGTGAGCAGTATCATGTTATATTTGTGTACAATTTTACATTTACATTCGAAAAGTGCTCTAAAATGAGTTCTTAATATGTGCAGGAGTCTGTCAAAAACTACTTTTCAGTTCTAGATTAGTGATATGATGTGTCTAAATATCATCTAATAGTCTCTGCAGCCGTTTCTGTGTTGTTTACAATGAGTCATCTTTCTGCAGTGAGTTTTAATTGGTCCATAAATCAGTTTAAAAGATCATTTAGTGGAAGTGCTGGTTGGGGAAGGAGGGGTTAACTGTCATCTATTTTAAATGATCCAATTAGTCAGTGAACCATCTGAAAAAGCCGTAAAAAGCTCAGATTTTTAGTTTTGAAGGAGCCATATGAAGGTAATTTAATTTGTTTTTTAATTTGCAGAATTAAAGCTAACTGCATCAATGCTGAGTTTTGATTATCTTTCGGTCTATTCTTAAATCTAACAATAAACAATAGTCCTCAGTGTTTCAACCTTTTTTTGATTAAACTAGAATTGATCGTTCAAACAATCAGCCTGAGGTTTGGCTGGTTTCTATAGGTGACTCATCTGTTTGTAATGGGTTTTTAATTAGTCCATAAATTCAGTTCCCTAACTGGGGGATGCTGAGTGGAGGGTCGTGGTGACAGAAGGGTTAACTGACAACTCCTCTAAATCGTCCAATCAGTCAGTTAATCAGTCAGTACTGAGCAGGTGAAGAGGAGCAAAGATTGTAAATAGCCAGTTGGAAAACGATCAATGGTTTTTATTTAGTTCTATTTCTGTTCCTACAGACTCAGCACAACGTTTGATGGCCCTCACAATTCATTCTTTTTTGAAGCGTTTTATTCAAAGTTGACATTTTAAGAATGATAAACACGGTAATGACGGCACTTCAAAGGGCTTTTTGTAGTAAATCATCAAGACACTCACTTCACAAAGTAATTAATAACTCAAAATTACAATAAATCTCAAACACACAGCGTGTTATATTCTAGAAACATTCAGACCGAACAAGAAGTGATTTGTCTTACAAAAACATATTTATGTAAATGTTTTTTCTTTTGTCAACTGAACATAATTCCCCCTGAGCAGAAGCTGGTCTGAAAATGTCTGGTGCCAAAATCTTGTTATTGTCTGTGATCGCAGCCCTCGCTGCCAGGCTTCAGACTGTAACTTGTGCTTGCACTTCATTAAAAAGGTAAAAATGACATTTTTGAATGTCTAATTGTGTCAAAATTGCTTTCTGTAGCTCAAAGCTTCCACACATGTGGACTTACATTAAGTGTATTTCAGGCTCAAGTCTCCAACATATAGTTAATCCCTAAGCAATGGGTGCCAATTAGCATTAGTGTATCCGGTCTGAATATCTGAACTTCATTTGCGGTTCCTTTTTATGCTTTCAGTTGCTGCTATAAAAACAAAGATCTGGGGAGCTGCATTAGAAATGTTTCTGTGAGTTGTCCTGAGATTTCTCCTAATTCGGATTTAACCGTGTGCGCCAGGATCAGCACTGCAGGGGAGGAAGTCGACCAGCTGACCATCCTGACTCACACAGCAGGAACAGAACCCTCCTCTGCCTTTTAATCCTTTCTCCGCCAACACACAAAAAACACGCCTAACTCTGTGAACCTACAATATTCCTCCATCACAGAGAAATGAAGAATGACGGTGATGATGCACCAGGTGGGTGTTACCTGTCTGAAAGCCTCGCCATCTCCCTTGCCGGCCTGCTGAGCAATGAGCATCAGCCTCTTGCTCTTCTCGTTCCTCCTGTGCATTTTATAGATACAGGACAGCAGGCACACCAGCAGCATGAAGGCGATCAGGCTCACCAGAGAGAGGATGGCTACAGTCAGGGGAGGCAGCTTATAGGCTGAGAGGGAGGCAGAGAAAAACATTGAGTCCTCTGTGACTGCAGAAATGTTGCTTCAAACCAACTTTGCTGTGTTTCGTCTTTCATCTGTCTTGTTTTAAATTAGCTTGCATTAAAATGTTGTCTAGTTAAAGATTACATTCCTTCCCTTCTACAGCTTATATCATCAGTTAAAACATTAATCTCAGATGACAGTTCTCTTTGTCTCAGCCACTGTTATCATGTGAATCACTCATGCATGTGTATTAGAAGACAATTTAAAACGCTGAGCAGAAATATTGGATATGTGGGTACTTGTATTTTTTCAATATTTCAAAGGTTTAAATTCTTGCTTTTGTCTTCTCGACATCTCACAGTGATGCACATCCTTAAAGGTCATAATATGAGAGTACATCAATATAGCAGAAACTGTTATCTCAGCCTTTCTGTGCTTCGTTCACAAAACCATGCTTACAGAGAGCAACTGAAATGACAGTTTTGCTCATCTGCATCCGTGAATTGAGGATTTATTTTTACCGAACCAGACTCAGTGACTGCTGGAACAGTGAAAAGACTAACTACGACAGATTTGATCAGTTTTATCTTGTTTCTGTTTAAAGTGTATTATGAGATAAAACGACAGTTTTGTGGTTTTGTGAATGAAATGTTGTAGCGTCCAGTTGTTTTGGAGATGTTGTGCTGTAGTGCTAGTAGCAGTAGATTTCGTACAGTCTCTAAGTGTGTTATTGCAAGTGTGCCACAGTTTCTTTATTTTCATGTCTGACTACCTTTTTGATGCAAAAAGTTAAAATTGCTCCATAAAATAGACAATGTCATAAAGAAATTTACTGTAATATTGCTCCATCTCTTACAGCACATCATATAAAGTAGTTGTATAATATAATACTATCACATAATAATATGTTTGGAAATTAAATTTTTGAAAAATTATTTCAGAGATTCCTGCTATAACACTACAGGGAGGTCAACTACCATTGAACTACTGCAAACATGTGGTCATGAGTACTGTATCAGGAGATGATACAGCTCATAACTAACTCGTTAGCTCATAATTAAAACCCGATCCAAACTAAATACATCATGCTGATCATTTAAATGTGTCTTACCTTCCACCTCTATGTAGACATGAGCCACAGTAAACCCAGACAGGTCTGTCACTTTGAAGACACCGGTGTCGGCCACGTTGACCTTCTTCATCATGAGCAGTGATCCCTCCACGGTCAGCCTGCCCTCCAGCATTGGGTCCAGCGGTGTCACCAGAACCCCCTGGTCCACTATGACCCGGTCCTGATTGTCTGATTTGCGCCTGTAGACAATGTTAACGTTGGAATGGTGCAGGTAGAGTTTCATCTTCAGGTTTCCTCCGTAGGCGGCATGCAAGAAGTTCTGGTGCTCTGTGGAGAACCAAAGGGAGAAATGTCCACAGATGTACAGAGAAAATGACACATTTTAAGAGTTTCATCTGATATGTTCGATCCAATTTCCCAGAGCCTGGCATTTTTCTGTAATCTGTAAGTATCTGTAACAGTATACAGGTAATGATGCTAGATATTCAGTTAGTGGTAATGGCAGAGATTTGGACTTGAGTCACTGTTTCGGTGACTTGCAACTTGCCTCGACAGAGAACTTAACTTGAGACTTGACTTGCACTTTGAAGTTAAAGACTCATGACTTGATTTGACTCCAATGATTTGTCTGTGATCTATTTATGATTTTAGTGTAAATACCAAATGTAAACGGTACTGTCAAGACTGGAGGACTGCCCTGTCAGTCAAACTCCTCGTAACGCTACCTGATGGTCTATGGATCAGATCAGATCATCATCAGTCTGTTCTCTTACAACTTTCAACAACAAGAGCCAGTGTTTGGTCTGTCTGTTCTGGGCATGACATTATACAACAATGAAAACGATTTCTGACATCTTTAGCCAATAAATCCCACTAAATATTACACACTGGACCTTTAAGTATATCAACACTGCACTAAATAGGACACACACAGATGGACAGAACACCAGCATGTGCAGAATAACTTGCAGCAAAGCACAGATCTCTCCTCACCTCTGACATTCAGACAGTTCCTCCTCCTGATTTTGTTCTCGTGGTCCAGCACCGTAAAGCTCCCCTCATCTGTCATCCTGACTGAGTGCAGCGTGACCCGTTTCTCCGACACGCTGAGGCGTCCCACATATTCGTCTGCCGACACCGCCGTCTGGTTGTACAGCACCACGGCTGGAGACTCTGTCGCGTGGTGTATCTCAGTCTGATTGAGCTGAACCAGACTGGGTCTTCACGTGGTCACAAATCAAATAGAAGAGAAGAGTAATCAGTGATGTCAGCTGGTGTTTTACCTCTAATCACTGATTGGGGTGTGGTGAGAGGTTTGAAACAAAGAGTAGCAGCATTTTCCTGTCCTGTCCCATCCTCTGTTGTCTTTTAAATTCAGGTCAAAGCAGCTAAACAATCCCTCTTTCCCCACTTTCACTGAGCGTACCTGAACTCGAGGGTGATGGGGCCTTCGACGTGGTTGAGATGGATGTGGTAAGTTTCTCCGTACTTCACCACTTCCTCCAGAGCACAGTCTGATCAACAAGATGAGAGGAATTGTTGAGTCTTACATGGTCTTATGTGATAGAGTTCGATCTTGTTATGATAATGTGTCCTAAATATTACATAAGATACAGTATATTTATTTATATAACAGTTGCTAGCTTAGCTTACAAAGTGCAGCAGACAGCTTACCCCTGACAATGAGGATTAGGTGCTTGATGATGTTGGAGTTGTTGGTGTTCTTGATGACATAGACCCCCTCATCCTTCTCCTGCACGTCTTCCAACACCAGGTGGCCCAGAGTGTTGATGTAGCTCCCTGGGTTCACCACTTTGCCTGCTCGAAGCAGAACCACCTCAGAGGAGCGATTGGTCCTGGGTTTGAACACAACCTCACCAACATTCCCGGACGGGACATCGATGTGAACATCTTCCCCGAAGAAGGCTGTCCTGTGTTCCTCTTTGACTGGTAGAAACAACCAAGATGTTTTTATTAGATATTATAGATAGCCTTCACTTTCTTATTTACTTTCTCTGCCCTTCCCCCTCGTAGTCATGCATTGAAATTAAAACTAGCATGCAATTTTACCTTTCAAAGATGCTGACACAACTGTGAAAGAAAATACACAGAGGGGTTTATTTTTAAAAAACACAATTTCACAAAGATCTCTTAATAAGTCAGAGTCTCTTTGTTCTTATTGAAGTGTTTGAAATGTAAATGCTTCACATAATGACAGCTAAAAATACGCCAGATTTAAATACAATCAAACTTTTTCCTGTGAAAAGTAATGTAAGCAAATAATGTGAAATTAAACAGATCACAAAATAACGTATAGCTTCCTTTGGTGAGCTTTTCATAGAATATATGCTAATAATTCAGATGAAACAAATCCAGTTTTTCAGGGAGTCTGTTTCAGTCATTCATTTAGCCAAACCAGATCCCGAGTGACCGCTTATGTTTGTGCTTACCGGTGCAGAACAGGGCGCTAAGCACTGCGGCGCTGATTACTTTCATCTTGAATAGTCTGTCTCTGGAAAAAAGAAACCCACATATAACACACAACAAATACAAAAATCTTTTTATAGCATGATTATGGCTCCAAAGGAACAAATCATAACTTTCAAAAAAGATAAATCTGCCATAGTTATATTAAGATAGGATCATTTTATTTGACATCGAAGAGGTTAACTCTCCGACAGTAAAGATAAATTGCTAATTGGGTTCAGTGTTTAATTAAATAATTAAAATTTCAATCTGTGTCTTCGTTGAAGAGAGGTTCCTTCCCTTCCCCCCTTGCAGCATACTGCTACACTAGATTGCATTCCACAAATTAGCTCTCCTAAAAGAGATTGCTGCCAACAATCCTTGATAATTTAATCTATAGTGCTGCTGTAAAGTAAAATATAATATTGAGCCAAGTTTAACAGATAAAATGTCTTCAAAGCAGAGAGAAGTCTCCTGCGGTGCGATGAGCCAATTAGCTCTCCGCTCACGACACACGACCACAAACCAGAGAGAGACACGCAGGGAAGGAAGAGAGAGGAAAGGATGAGGAGAGAGGAAAGAAGTAGTGGAAGAGTACATGGTAATCGCATCAGGATGATGAGATGGACAGGAGCCAGCTGGCATGAGGACACTCTGACCTTTCACGACTACTGCACTGGCAGTAGTAGCACAGAGGTATTAAGGTGGAGTAATTAGATGGATAGATGGTGGGAGAGACTCGGCTGGAAACAAGAGGAGATTTGAATAAAACACAGTTACTAACAACTCTTCTCAAAGCGCTGAACTTTGTTATGTTGCGTTGTAAGTTTGGGCTCCGGGAACTCCGAAACTGGATCATATTTTATGGATGATGTGTTCAAGCTTTACTTGTTGTAAAGTAGGTTAACCTTTTGCCTGTACTGGGAGCTCAAAGCACCGGGTGAGTGTGTTGGTATTTACACCACGATCAGAGGGAGTTTGCATGATCAGGAGGAGGAGGTTTTTAGGCCTGGGGTGAGTGGCAGCCAGTGGGGAATGCTGATTTAGAGCGGGGGGGCCAAGAGACCCAAGAAGACATTGACGGAGGAAGCAAGAGGCTGCCAGACAGGAGTAAATCTAGGACTGGCTTTTAGTTGTTGGCGAGCGTTTCATGAAATGAAAGGCTGAAAGACAGACGCTTGCTCTTTGCTTGCTGTTAGAATTGTAAGTAATATTAGCTGGCTGCTATGTCTTGTGTTGTTGCACTTGCTTGATGTTTGGCTGAACCTGCTAATTTTTGATCAGAAGTGATGTAATCGTAACAAACGTACCTGTCCACGTTTATGACAGTTGGAGGCCAAATCACAACAAATACCAAATGTTACATAAAGTTGCTTTAAAGGACACATTTCTGTCAAACAAAGACTGTAGATTTTAACCTCTAACTTTTTACAGTGGGATCAAGTTATGAAGGAGTCATTATGTAGAGGACGAAGGACAACAGTGACCAGTAACTCTTTCAATGTACATGAGGGCATGTGAGGATTTTATCATGGTAGACTGAACATATCTGACAGTGTGAGATGCTGCATTCACATCAAATCAGTCTGTTTTCTTTCAACACTGACAAGAATTACATTCATCCACAGCGAAACTCCACTGTCTCGACACTACACCTACAATTAGGCGAACGCAAACCCGACAACTAGCAAGCCAGTCGTTTCCGACCTCACTGCAGTCTCAACAACAACAGCCTTAATGGAGTGGTTAATTTTAAAAGGTCTGTTACGTGAATTAGGGTAAAAAAAAAAACACCCACCACACCACCAGATGTACACATTTAATGTGCAGACTTACTGAACCTTCTATATAGACCTAAAAACACAGAAAAGATGAACATGTATCCAAAAGCCTGTTCATTTTATGTTTTCACGAACATGAGATCAACTCCAGCTTTCTATGTTATATTACAGAGTTTTGCCTGCAAAAAAAGGTTTTCAGGTTTCAGTTATGCCCCAATTTATGAAGTATGAGTTATTTTCCTGTTTGCATCCACTGCAGCATCACAGAATAGAGAGAATCACTTCATCTTTAGACAGAGAGAACAATAAAACCATTGAATTTCTGCCAGCTTCTTCAGATGAGGAATTAGAGTGCTATTTAAAGTGGGGACAAAAAAGATGAAAGCCCATCCACTTTCCTTCTGCACATCAACAGACGCAAAGTCACTTCCAAATGACACCATACCATTAAAGTGGGCAGAATAAATGCCCAAGAGGCTCTTAGTCCTTAAGCAAAACACAGTAATCATAGCGTATTTTCCAATCTGTAGCCTGCGCAGCATGTTTGAATCATCTCGTTTTAATGTCCTACAGAGCCATTAGCTTATTGCATGTGTGAGTGCTCGTGCCAGTGTGCTGTGAAAGACATAAATCACAGGTTTGACTCATTGATGGAGACGACTGTACATCTGACAAGAAAATGAAAGGCTGCTGCTGATTATATAAAGGTCATGTCATTGACAAGATGCACACATGTGCATAGGTTAAAAAAACTGACACATGAAAAATGTATTCGGTGAAGCGCCGTCTGAGGAGTGGTTGTGGATCTGAAGAGTAGAGGCCTGTACCTGCTACAACCCAAAAAGAAAAAAGTTATGCTGTCCTAACTGGGGAGGGGGCTGTACATTAAAACTCCGTTCATCACTGGGTGGATAAAAGCATCAGCTAAGATGCCTGAGATACATACGTAACCATTGTTCTTTGACTCAGAGCGTGATGTCCGTTTTAATAGTCTGACTCTAATTGGGGTCACCGCTCCCCCGTCTCCTGTTATGACCAATTAGATCATTCAAAGTGTACGAGGCGCAGCTTTCACTTTAGTGTGTGTGTGTGTGTGTGACACATCCAGCAGCTTCCTCGCCGTGAGAGGCTGATCTCATCAGCTAGACATCCATCCTGACTGACGGACCTAAGAGCCTTTCCCCCCCTTATCTCTCCTCTCCCACACAACCCAGGAGGGTGGGAGCATCATGCATCCATCCTCCGCTTGATACAGGATTGTCTCGCTCATATTTCTGCTTCTCTCTAGCTCAGCTTTACTGTTTCTCTTCCTCTGAAACACATTTGTCTTTCTCTGCCTTGTCTTCTTAACTCTCTCCTGAATTATCCTTGTACTGCCCTGAAATTAAATGTCTTTTATAATAGTCTAAATACCTGAGTATTGGAGCATTCATGTCCTGATGATAAAAATGTAAATCTGGATGATCTCCCATGTGTCTGTTTATCCATTTCTAACATGAGAAGAGTCACGACTTTTGACCTAAAGACACTGAGACCAAAGCCATCTTAGGTCCCCTCTCTGGACCTGAATGTCCTCTGCACTTTCCTCCTCTCCCACTCCCCCTCCTCACCCTTTACGCAGCCCATGCAGCCAGGAACGGCTGCTGCTGGTGCAGCCAAGGGTGTGTCACGACCGGCATGAATGGGGGGCTGTCCCGTTACGGGGATTTCTGGATGGAAGATGGAGGAAATGAGAGAGGTGGGAGGGAGAATGACAGTGAATGAAGAACGAAGAGAGTTTATGGTACCACAGTCAGACGCTCTAATGCCAGACTCTGTGCTTAATATCATCATCTCTTTAAGTCTAAGAATAAAGCATGCAATCTCTCTCTTTTCATCTCTGCTGTTTCTTTCACAGACACCAGTTGGATTATGATTTGGGCAACCGTGAACTTAAAATATGCCGAAGATTAAGCAAAAATCTGCAGATATCTTGTTGGAAGAGGTTAGTCACAAAACAAACGAGCTGATCTCAGGTGTTTTTTCATCTAAAATAACTTCATTTCTTCATTAGATATCAGAAACTGTCCTCATCCTACACTGTTCTCATCCAACACAACATAAATGACTCCTCTGTGTGAAAAATACTTAGTCAGCAGCTCTAATGTGTGCCGTGGGTACATTGCATAACCATTTCCAGCGGGATAGACCAGAAAATACCCCTGAACTCAGAAGGGTATATCCCACATACAAGCCATGATAATGCAGCACAGCCCGGGCAGCATACATCATATTGTGCGTTACAAAACAAACACATGGTGATCCGATTATCAGCATCAGTGTGAACATGGTATTCATTTGTATTCATTAGCGGAAAGATTAATGAATTTACATAATGAACCAAAAAAACTGGATGAATGAAGGAGGCCATTTCAGAAACTTTACGTCCCTGTTTCATGTCTGGGATCCGTCAATTGTTTCATTCTTGTGTGAAGATGGCTGTATTTGCTGCCACCCGCATGCCTTTGCTGCGTTTCTGTTGGTTAACACGCCCAAAATCAGCCTTTACTGCCGTGAGGGACTGCTCAACACAAGCAAATAGTCAAAACAGCGAAGTAAAAACTGCAGAATTTAACCCAACATCTCCCTGTTTGAACCAGATACTGAGAGAAAAATACCAATATCTGTAATATATAATTATAATTGGATGTAATTACCTTTGTCAAGCCTCGAATCCGAAAATCACTGGACTGGGAGGGGCTCAGGAGTGATGCTTTCTGGATATCGCCTCTTTTTTTTTTTTTTTCTTTATTTCATGAATCTCGTCCACCCCATCACCCCCAACCCGACAACAGCAGACTTCAATGGGGCCGAATCGGGAGTAACTGGAGAGTTTCGGTTGATGTCGGGTTTGTGGACCATTTGAGATCGACGGTGCTCGGGAAGCTTCGGTAAAAATCGTTAATTCTGGCTTGAAGCCACGAGCTGCCGCTCTGCAGTTTAACCTCAGGGAACATTACACATGCACGAGCGCTCCAGTCTGGTGTTCATGTATCTGCTCAGGCAGACTTTGACGTGTGACTCCTCCTCTGGCTTTACACATCACTTATTTTACCATCAGCTCGGAGTTGTAGGTTCTTCTTTGGTGAAGTGAACGAGTGAAACACAGCACTGTATAAATATATGTATAAATATATGAATAAATATATGAATAAATATATGACGTTGGCTGTCTCTGTCCGTGGTCCTGAATCTTTACCCCCAACTTTAAGGTGCTGCTCTCCAAGGTCCTGATTTTCCTGGAGTCAAGTCTTTACTTTCCCATTTGTACTAGGAAAATATCCTTCATGACTCTTATAATTTCATAAAAATACATCATAATATTAACATTTATTAAATTCAGTCTTATCATTCCCTAAAACTGCTAACTTTGTCACAGTGAGGACGAATATTAGTCCACTTCTGTAAATGTCCCTGACTGGAATGAGACCTCTACTCTTCACTGCCTTCTCTAAACTGATTTTTATTTTACTAACAGAAACTCTTCATAGATTTCATAAAACTTCTGTATCTTCTTGGAAAGTCTCACATTCATAAGTCAAGAATAATTAACCTGAAGTCAAAGCAGACCATTTCTGGTTGGTTCCTGTTAAAAATCATTGAAAGATCATTTCATTTTGGATAATTTGATGCTCTATGACATGTTATGTCAGTTATATTTTATATTATGTTCCCTTATTTTTTATTTCATTTTTTTAAAAGTTAGTATTCATTATTCATATTTTCAGTTGTTGATTTTTAGAAGTAATTAGGTACCTTTTTTCTGTTTTTCTTTTTTTATATATAATTCTTGTCTTTGAAATTGTTTCAATAAACAAACAAAAAAAAAAAATCTTGCCAGTCCTGCCATGCCTAGTCACAGTTGCTAAGATACGGATGTACAACCATCCATCCACGACAGATCAATGATTGTCAGTGCTGTAGAAGCTGTATTTGAAAGGTTTGAAAGGTCGTGACATTAAGTGTTATGTATGTCGACAGAATCAGCATCAGTAAACTAATAATGTTCTCCGCCTCTGTCTGAGGTCCTGAATCTTTCTCTTCATGGTCCTGCTGTCCAAGGACCTGGTTGTTTGTCTCAGCCACCGGTGTTTTATATCATTATAAACTGCATACATTTAGGTTTTGGCCTGTTGATCAGACAAACAAGGATACCTTGGATGCTGAGGACTTCTGATGGACATTTTTCACAAGG
The DNA here is from genome assembly GCA_033000465.1 of Sciaenops ocellatus. Taxonomy (NCBI): domain Eukaryota; kingdom Metazoa; phylum Chordata; class Actinopteri; family Sciaenidae; genus Sciaenops; species Sciaenops ocellatus. The sequence continues at coordinate 22,405,518 of CP136873.1, forward strand.
TCCTTGCATCTTTAGAGAGTAAAAAACAATATGTCAATTCTACAAAATAATAAATACCGTAATGGATAATGAAAATCTTTCATTGCAGCCCTACAGTGAAACATCACTGACATATGAGCATGTCTGTGAGACTGGAAAGAGTTACAGTTACGTGTTTTTGGATGCTTGCCTTCACACTACAACTCTCACTCCATTTGCTCTTATCTTAAAAACTGTAATGACTTCCTGGGAGCTCAGACTGAAACGTGTTTACGAAAAGAAGTCCATCAATAACAACAAACAAACACTACAAGTTTTCTTTTTTTCCTACAAATGCCTTTTTATTTCTCACAGATGTTTCACAGTCACTGCTTCTAAGTCGAACTGTTCCACAGGAATTAAAAAGATACTTACAAACAACGAAGCACACACAGACACAGAGACAGCACGCATACTGAACACTGATGACTTTTTGTTCCATTTGAAAGAATACTGTAGTGGCTCAGAGTGTAAACATTTAGCAGAATGTTAAATTGTGCACATCTTCACAGGACAAAACATTTGATAAGATGAAATATAAAACTGTAAATCCATGTTTTTAGTTTTCAAACAGTAAAAACACACAGATTTTATTTTTTTTAATGTGTTTCAAGGAGCCCTAATACTTTAAAAAAGATACATACTTTTTTGTTCCTAACTTGTACAACACTTGGCAGATACATGGTTCTAATCCAACAACAGAAAAGATTTGCCCCGGCCTTTTTGGGGTCTAACATATCCAAATAATAAGGAGATTAGACTAAAGCTGATATGCTTCGGGGGCATCTACAGTGTGTGACCGTCCTCACAACGTTGGCTGGCGTCTGAGAAAAATCCTGCTACTTCTGCTGTCGTATTAAAACTTTAAAAAATTACATTTGTCAGGAATTCAATGAAAGTTTTGGTCTGTTCTGACTGACAACTTTACTGACTTGCATATTATATGTTGAATCAGCTGCAAGCTCTGCACTTAAAAAAGGCTTCTTAAAACACGTCTGTCTTTATTAAATCTGTCTACGTTTTGTGCTTTATGAATAAAGTAAAGGTTACAATACGAGTGAGAAAACAACGACCTGATTATGATGATTTGCTGTGTCACGATTCAACTGACTGATAATCGTTAATGTCACTACAACATGAAGAATAACAGGAACAGAGATAGACAGTATTGTCCCATCTACAACCTAAGTTCACATTTATCTCTTAGAGTGGGTCTTGAAAGCTGTCAAGTAATGAACACTGATAAAAGTAATGAACACTGATAATGGCATGATTTCAATTGAAGTCACAGTTATAGGGTTTCTCTTGACATTCTTTGTCTTCGCTCTTGTTTTAACGTTTCAACGCTTTTGGAATAAAACATCCAAAGTTGGACTTTTCACTGCAGATCAGTGAAGAAGCACAGAGATTACATTTTTCCAACGAATGGAAAATTCATTGTATCAGTATTTGGCAAAAAAATCACAAGCTTGTTTGTGTGGAATGTGAGTGAATAAGTCTAATATTATGTTTTGTTTAGCACGTTTGCTGAAGGTTGAATTAACTTTACAGTACGAAGCCGGCACCGTTACTTTAATTCAGTATTTCTTTTTACTTTCCACGAAACAGTAAAAGACGTTCCTACGTGATGAAAGTGAAGTGGAAGAAGTGCTTTTGGTTTGTGTGTTTGCTACAAGACAAGATCTTCGTGTTAAAAAAATGATTTTGGGAGGCCGGTCTTGGTAACATCGGCCTACATGGCGTCACAATAAACTGTAAACCATGGCACATGAATTTGGTCACATAATTTTTATCCTGTTTCTCGTCCCGCTTCTCTTTCTCTTCTCTGCCTACATTCAGCCTTCCTTCTCGTTTCTTCCCATCGTTTCTATCTCTCCATTAACCATTTCACACACCCCTGCTTCTCTAACCAGCGTTCTGCTACATTCCTTCATTTCAATCTTTTTTTTTTCACTTTTTTTGAGATTTTTTCATTTTGGTTATTGATTTCTTCTTCTTCTTTATTCAGGACGTTTCATTTTTTTGTTACTTTTTTAGGCATCCTCTTCCACTTCTTCCTCAAACTCTCCCTCCTCCTCAGCCGTGGCGTCCTGGTACTGCTGGTACTCGGACACCAGGTCATTCATGTTGCTCTCGGCCTCGGTGAACTCCATCTCATCCATGCCCTCTCCGGTGTACCAGTGGAGGAAGGCCTTGCGGCGGAACATGGCGGTGAACTGCTCAGAGATGCGTTTGAACAGCTCCTGGATGGCCGTGCTGTTGCCAATGAAGGTGACGGCCATTTTGAGGCCACGTGGCGGGATGTCGCAGACGGCCGTCTTCACGTTGTTGGGGATCCACTCCACAAAGTAGCTGCTGTTCTTGTTTTGGACATTCAGCATCTGCTCATCTACCTCCTTCATGGACATGCGGCCACGGAACACAGCTGCCACCGTCAGGTAGCGTCCGTGGCGTGGGTCGCAAGCTGCCATCATGTTTTTGGCGTCAAACACCTGCTGGGTGAGCTCGGGCACCGTCAGGGCACGGTACTGCTGACTCCCCCTGCTGGTCAGAGGGGCAAAGCCGGGCATGAAGAAGTGGAGACGAGGGAAGGGAACCATGTTGACCGCCAGTTTCCTCAGATCGGCGTTAAGCTGGCCGGGGAAACGCAGGCAAGTGGTCACGCCGCTCATGGTGGCTGAAACCAGGTGGTTCAGATCGCCGTAGGTGGGTGTTGTGAGTTTGAGAGTGCGGAAGCAAATGTCATAAAGAGCTTCATTGTCAATGCAGTAGGTCTCATCTGTGTTTTCAACCAGCTGGTGGACCGACAGTGTGGCATTGTACGGCTCAACCACTGTGTCCGATACCTGAAAGAGACAAAGAACAGTTTGTGTGTGCACCAAAAAGAAACACTTTATTCTCTGTCTGCACTAAAGGATGGTTTTAATATTTCATTCTGATGACAAGTTACTGGAGAGGAGCTATCTATAATGCGAAACAAAGTAGGCTAATGTCTAATATGCGATGGTATTTGAACAAATTCTTTTATTTTACTGTATAGAGCATGTTACCTTAGGAGAGGGCACCACGCTGAAGGTGTTCATGATGCGGTCAGGGTACTCCTCCCTGATCTTGCTGATGAGCAGGGTGCCCATGCCGGAGCCAGTGCCTCCTCCCAGGGAGTGTGTGAGCTGGAAGCCCTGCAGACACTCGCAGCTCTCAGCCTCTTTCCTCACCACGTCCAGGACCGAATCCACCAGCTCGGCCCCCTCAGTGTAGTGACCTTTGGCCCAGTTGTTTCCTGCTCCACTTTGACCTGGGGAATAAAAAAAAAAGAAGCTAGTATTTTTACAGCTAAATGAAAAACACAATTCAGTCAACATCAGTGAGCAAGCCGAGGATCTAAGTGGTTTCATACTGGGATTTTATGGCAGGAGTGAGTTTGTGCCATATGGGACAGTCAGTCGAGCTATTTTTGTCTAATGAACAGGACGTGACTAAAACCATAAAATAGGGCAGAGGAGAGACCGAGAGTTTGTCCTTTAACTTCAGACCAAACCATTTTGGCTTCCATCAAGCTTCCAAGTATCTAATGTTAAACTTTACAAAGCTCCTTGTTTGGTCACATTATAGTCTCAAACTCTTCTTCAGTAGAGTGTGTTCTCACCAAAGACAAAGTTGTCGGGTCTGAAGATTTGTCCAAAGGGTCCAGAGCGGACTGAGTCCATGGTGCCCGGTTCCAGGTCTACTAGGATGGCTCTGGGCACATACTTCCCACCTGCACACAGAGACCAAAACATTTCTTATTCGTTCGCTGTTGGAAGTAATGACAGAGCGCTGAAAAGAAATTCACCACATGTGCTTCAGTTTAGTGGAGTGAAAAGTTCAGTGTTCAGTAAAACAGCTGGTGTCTGGATATAATATCTCATGTAGCCACTAGGTGGAGTCCAACACTTGGAGGAAACTGAAGGAAGCAGCTGTCTAAACTCTTGAAACATTTTGTGAGGATAGATTAACCATATCATGGCCAGACTGTGCAACAATATTTCATGTTTTCAGATTATTTCATGCACCACTTCTCATCTTTATTTAGGGTTATTTAACTAATCTTCAGTAATATTGTTTTATCACCAAGTTACGGTTAAAGTTCACTTCACTTAAATACAGTTCAGTGTGTCCTTTTAGCTGCAGTGAGCCAGTTTCCCCACAGGGGGGACGTCTCAGCTCATTTTATCAAGCACAGACTCAGCACCACATGTCAGGATGTACTTACCAGTGGCTTCGTTGTAGTACACACTGATCCTGTCCAGCTGCAAGTCGCTGTCTCCATGGTAGGTTCCTGTTGGGTCGATGCCGTGCTCATCGCTGATCACCTCCCAGAACTAAACACACAAACACACACAGGCCAATACAGCATCAGTAAAGAAGCAGTGTTCTGCAATGAAGCTGGTGTTGCTATTAAAAACTAAATAAATTCATTTTGATCAGTTGACTATGTTGACTTTTAGTCTTCTCTAGGCTCGAAACCTCAAACATCCATTTCAGTGAAGTTGTTTAGTCTCAGTTCTGGAAACATGCCTCAGAAAAAGGTGACTTTGTGTGCTGATTAAGGCCATAACTGCAAGCCAGTTTACTGAGGGGGGGAGAGAGGAGAGTGGTTTACAATCACTTTTCTGTCCTCTGTGCTTCCAAAGAACACGCCGACATCTGATTACCTTTAGAAGTCACAAGATCGCCTAAAAAAAGCCAACATGTTCTGTAAAATAGCTGTAAAAGAATTCGTTCTGCAGTCAGCAGCATTATGGATACACTGTCATTGTATCATGTGTGTGTTTAAATATACAACCATGCAGCGTCTTGTCACAGCTCCAATTTGTTCTTTCTGACCCGAAGGCTGAAATTAGAAGGGACCGAAGCTTTGATCCAGATCGCAGCTAAAACGAGAATGAGGCGGACAGAAACAGCTCAGAAACAACTCTCTGTAAACCTTCAGCTAGATTTACACATGAATACAGAAAATGACACAGCCCTGATCGTGTTAAAGCCTCATCGAGCTGTGCCTCAGCTCTTGGAAAACAGCCACCAGAACAAAGCGAACTTTAAATGTTTGAGACACGACAACAAAAGGAGGAAGTACTGCCAGGCAGAATGAAAAACAGGGATATCTAAAAATGTTGGAAAATCAGGAAAATGTGCAATACAGTCTCCCAAAGTCCAGGTGACATGTCTCTTAACCATCCAAACCCTGAATATATTCAGTTTGCCTTAAGATAGAAGACTAAAAACAACAACAAATATTCATATTTAAGAAGCTTGAAACAGCAAATGTTTAAATTCTGTAAGTGATACCAATTTCTGTGTAACCTGTGCTGCAGATCTGGTTCTGAAAGTAACATCTATTTTGCACTGACTCAGATCAGTCAAACTCAATCATGTAACATACCCAGCCAGCAGTCTGCAGAGCTTTTTATAGCAAAGGAGCAAAAGTGTGGGGGGAAAAAAAATGAGTCTAGTTTCTCTGGATGGAGGCCTCGCTGCTGTCTATGAGTCAGTAATTAACACTTGAGTCTCTTAACCAACATCATAAAATCATTTTGGCAAACATGGCTAATCTAGTTTCTTAATTAAAAATCACAAGATGTTCTCTTCGACACGATTTGGGGATTTTAGCTGTGATTTGAAAAAAAAAAAATCAATGTAGTTTTATGAGGATGATATTTAATTCTCCCCACCTGGATTTTTCCATCTAGTGGCACACATGAACACAAATTATGGTCATAACACCGCCTCTACAACTCCATAAGTACTAACACTCCTCATTGCATTCGTAGTCGGAGGGTCAGTGAGAGCAGAGCTTCCTCAGAGGAATCAATCAGCCTCGTTTCTACAGGCTGAGACGTTAACGCCAAACTCATTTAAGACACAAGCACAGACTGTCACACCAGCTCAGTCAACTGACCCTAATCTGTGCCGTGGACTGTGTGTCTGTGTTTAAGAGAAAGAGGGAGAGATCAGCAGAGCGAGGCTGGCACGAGAGAGAGAGAGAGAGAGAGAGAGAGAGAGAGAGAGAGATTGGTGGGAAGAAAAGAAAATCTCTTTCTTTTAATCTTCACGACTGTCACCTCGCCATCTTTGGCTGTCTCTGAATTCAACCTCCCTGTCATCACCATGGAAACAAGTAGATAAGTTTAGTCAAGAAGATTTAAAGAAAAAAAAAAAACTCGAACTAAAGTGTTTCAGTGGGCGAGGCTAAATGCTATAAGAATAAAGACAGAATCTACTAAATGAATCACAATCTGGCTAAATATACATTTAACAATAGCACAAACATCAACATGAACAGCAAAGGTTGAGAGTCATCACACCATGAAGCAAACAAACAAGCGCTGACACAACTCTGTGATAATCTAATCCTTCGTATCTATAAGAAGTTCTCCAGCCCAAAAACAGACCTGAGCCAGTTTTGGTTGGAACTAGATCGGGTAAGAGAGTGAGTTCAGGCAAAGTTAATCCATTGTGAAATGAGGATGACCTCAGCCTCACTAAATCCTCTGTAAATACACTTGTCTTCACTGATCAGGGCCATTGAGTAGTGGAGCCCGAGTCACCCCATATGTTGCTGCCACGCCTCTTGTTGTCTTGCCAAGAACCCCAGAAAGAAGTCAGCTCAGGCCAGCCACGATAACCACGATAAACAATAATATCATGTTTGAGTCTTATAATGGTAGAGAAAACTAAAATAAACACGCATGTAAACACAGCGGGCAATCTATAAAATCATAGATTGATAACTTCTTGTGGCAGGCCAAAGTCTGCTAGATTCAGATTCTTAAAATCACAAGACTTTCTGATCTTCTGTTTCAATATACTGATTCAAATTTGAGCTGCATTGTTTACAATATGTCAATCACATTACGTCATTTGTCCAATCAGCATAGCCATCTAGTTGGTTACATCACTCAATTGCTGGTTTGGAACCAGGAGTAATCACATTAGATACCACAATCTCTACAATTTGCCTGTAAAGTAGATTGTGTCAATGAAAATTGGTCATCACCAGAGTGACCAGAGTCTTCAAATAGTTTGTTTTGCCCAACAAACAGTCAAAAAGCTACACTATATTTCAGCAACCCTCCACTGATTATCATATATGACAAAGAAACATCAAATATTCATATTTGAGAAGCTGAAACGAGCACAGCTTCGGTCGTTGCAGCTCTGTTTGACATACAGAGGACATTTAAAGTGCCTCAGCAAAAATGCTGATAAAACAGAAAGCAGTCATTCTGCAGATAATCACTTTATGGCTGCGTGTAAACAAGGTTTTCGGGTTCACTGGTGGTTTTGGGGCCCGGGGCATGTTCATGTGATGCACTGGCTGGAAAAGGAGCTATTTAAATGACCTCATCTGTGCTTTCAGAGCAGACACTGAGACACTTGTTATCTGTTCCCCCTTCACCCCCTCCCGCTGCGTTCCTCTCCTCTGCCTCAGCAAATTTCTCCTTTCTTTTCAGCCTCTCCTCTTGTTTTCTTTTTTTTTTTTTTTCCTCTCTCTTTTCTCAGTGACAAAGAGTCCGACTCACCAGGCGGCCAAGACAGCAGCTGGCCCTGAGCGTCTGCTCAAGTCTGGTCAGCTTCATTAATCATGGATCAATGACTTGAGTCACTGTTGTGTCAACAGTTCCAAATGAGTGAATTGTTACTGTATTTATATGCAAGAATACTGATGTGAGGATTAGTGGTTAATTCTCACAGAAATGCAATATCACTGCAACATGGACTATGTATTAGTTAGTGTGTTTTTATGAAAGCTTTATTTAACTTTTATTGTACTTTTTTTGCAGTATCACACGACTTTCTTACCCTCTGTTAAAATATTTTATTTCTATTTGACTGTGAGTTCAATGTTAGCTTTATTGATACGTTTGTGCAGTAGTCTTGTAAAATATATTATAAAAAGACAAAATATAAGGATTTCTTTTGATAAAGATAGCCTGCACTCAAAACTATTTCATTTGGTGCTAGTGAGGCAAGAAAAAAATGACTTTATATCCTTTATAGAATGTGTCTTAAGATGCTTTCTTCTTCAATACGGATTGTTTTAAACTAAATCATGGACCATTTAAAAATGGGACATTTAGACAAATTTAAGATCTAGTCATGAAGTGGTGAAAGATGAGCACATTAAATGGTTAACTGGGTCTTTAAAGCTGAAGGCCAGGACAATAGAGCTGCAGGACTTCTTATATCTTTGTGCATAAATAATAAAATAATCATTAATCTTTCTTTTTTGTGCTTTGTTTTGTAAAATACAAAAACTAAACAGTTGATTTTATCTTTTGTAATTACATTTAAACATTTTCTGAAACTGCTCAAACACACAACAAAAGAAAGGCAAAGTTTAAGTATGAGTTACTTAACATAAGTGGCACATAAAAAAATAAATAACAACTCATAAACAACAAAAAGGAGTTTATTTTGTTCTCACTACTTCTTCTTACCTTCGCACCAATCTGGTTCCCGCACTGGCCGGCCTGGATGTGCACGATTTCCCTCATGATGGATGATAGTAAATTAAGTAAAGAGTGGAGGAGATGGAGCGGCGCTGCTGACCTACTGACCGAGCACAGACAGACTGACAGACGCACATAAGACTGTGTGGGCTGCGCTCACTGCTACAGGCGGGGCTAAAGGTTTGGGACGCGGCCATCACGCCGTTCTTGCTAGTGATTGGCTGCTGTCGCTGCAGCCCCGATGCTGATTGGGTGAAATGGCAGATTTCCTTTTTTATAAAAGGGTTTCCTTGTCTGAAATGCAAGGACCGGAAGAGGAGAGGGAGTGCCGGGTTTTGTCATCAGTGCCCTGTTGGAGCCTCAAAGAGTGAAACAATGCAGAGTAACACAAAGACATGTTTTATATATCAAACCATACACACAGAAACACTGGGCTTATGTACAGACATGTTATTGATGCTGTTGGTCACTGGTGCTTTTATATATATATATTTTATACATACATTTATTTATTCACATGCCTGTCTATTTACATTTATTTGTCCAGCTTTGTTCTTTGCTGTGACTTCTATCTATTCCTGTTTAGATGGAGAGCAATGAGATAAATCAGAGTCAAATTCCTCTTATGTGTACATATACGAATAAAACTGATTCTGATAATGAGACGATAAAATTAACTTTGCAGTTTAAAGTACAATAACAGAGCAGACACACTGCTTCTTTCTGTGTGGAGCAGAAAAGAGGATAGAAAGTAATGCAATAGAATAGAGTGGAACATAACAGAACAGAAGTAGTTAATTATGGTGTTGACTTAATGCAGGTACACTAAAGAAGGCATAGTTTTATAACACTCAATAAGTTATTAAAAATATATGATAATCCTGTCTGAATGTAAAACCAAATTTGAAAATATAAAGTTATCATAAATATTATGTTGATTTATGTCACTGGAAGGTTTTCAAGCTCTGACTTTGATGCTTAGAAAGCAGAAATATCTGCATATTTTTGTAATTCCTGAGCTTTCGTGCATTTAAAACAATATACTGTATATATTATTATTATATTATACTTTGTTAAACAAATATTGAAAGTAAAACTACAATACTTTACATTTGAAGAACTTATTTATTGGACCATATTGGTTTACATGGTGCCTTTAGTTACATCATGAATAAAGTAAATAAATTAACAATGAACCGAGCATCTTAATGGACCACAGTCACTCAGCTTGCAGACTGTTCTCCTTGTTACCATCTGGCATACGTTACAGGAGAATGGCTGCACTCACCACCAGACCTGAGAACCACCAAGCCATCAGACTTCTTAATTCATAATCTAACAGGACTACTGTCTGGAAAATATGCACTACTAACCACGACTGCTGCTGTAATACCAGGACTGACACTCAACCACTGTGTGCATGTGTCACTTTACTCTGTCTGTGAAGAGGCTACCAACCATGACAGCTGCTATAGCAACAAGACTGACACTTTGTGCAATACCACTGTGTACATGTGTCACTATACTCTGACTCTGAATGCTTCATTTCCATATATTTTAAATAGTGTTGTATATCCTATTTATATAGTACATTTATGTTTATTTTTACAGTGATATTTCCCCAATATTTGACACAACTTTTTCACATTTATGCATATTTATAAGTACACATATTTTCTTATTGTTTTTTTGTTATATTTTTTTATCAACACAGTTTTTTTGCTTACATTTTATTGTATTATATTCCAAAGATTTTTTTATCTTCTATGTCTCGCACTGTTGCCATAACTATGACCTGTTCTTCATTTCATTGTATGATATTGAACTGAGGGTAACGTTGAACCTGCGTCAGTTCCTCACCACGCCACTAGATGGCGCGCTCACGCAGTCTGAATGGTGGGCATGCTCAATAGAAAGCACTAAGCTGCTGTGTTGTATTTACTGGCCGCATCAGCATCTAACGGGAATAACCGTCAGCTGGGATCAGATATATTTTGACCAGCACAGACACTCATTCCTCCATTTCCACCAAACTCCATCTAAACCACATCGTTTGAATACAAACCGGTAAGTGTGTGACTATATTACGCCTCTGTCCTCCTCCATCCTCGACTGTAAACACAAACGTGTGTCCCAAATTGAGTTCATGCATAGACAACCAGCGATTTGCACAGAGTAACGTTACACAGATATTTTTTAGAGCGTTATTCTTTCGCAGCTGTGTGTTTGTTTTCTGTTATTCGTGCAGCTTTTCTTGCGCGTTTTTTTACTGCGCAACATTTGGGTAAATTAGATTTTTAGCCCTGCAGGTCTGCTGCCTGGAACATCACGACCCCTCCCTCCTCTGTATTTATGGGAGTCATAGTGTTAAAGCATAAACTGTTACCGGATTTTAGAGGTCTTAATTTGATGATGATAGAATAAATGCAGCCTATATGTATGGTAGAAGTGATTCCCATCACACTGCGCCTGTCTCACACAGATTCAACTAGATTTTCCAAACAGTTCTTTTATTTAATTGAGTGTTTGCAAGGCGGGACTTTAATAATCATTCCTTTTATGTTATTCTACTAGTTTCTTTGGTTTCCAGTCTGAAGGAGGATCAGCAAACATGTTCTACACCTGTGGTCCAAACGAGGCTATGGTGGTGTCAGGTAAAATGATGTTTTACTATGATCATAATCCATAATCAACTGTCGTCACTGATATATTTACATCCATGCAAAATGTACCTAATATACCTAATAGGTGGTTATAAAATAGTTTGTTTGAATCGGATGTGAAATATGATACAAAAGTAACTGTGATGGATGTTAAAGTTGTCTTAGACTAAATATAAAAACATTATGTCGCAGTACTTTGTTCATATCACTCTTCCTTAGTCATGCCTGAAGTCTGATTTGAGGCTCTGCTTCGTCTCTTTTCTCTTCCAGGATTCTGCCGTTCTCCTCCGATGATGATAGCTGGAGGCCGAGTGTTTGTCTTCCCGTGCATTCAGCAGATACAGAGGTTTGCAAATCCACTATCCACTCTTGTCTACTGAGTTTAATTCCTAATGTTGCTGCATGTGAGACTTTTTTTAACTGACATTTTTACCAGATATACAACAGATGGTAAACATGATGAGATAGCAGAAGGCACTGCAGCAGCCAAAAATTCAAAAACGGAGAAAGGAGAGAGTGAATTAAACTAAAGACACAGATCTAAAACACTTCCAATAATCTAATAATGTCATTTGTGCTGTATGTAATGCAGTGCTTACCTAATAAGAGGAGTTTGATCTCCCTGTCAAATAAACATATAACGCTGCAGGTTCGGACACATTTGGATCTTCCCGTGCACATGCTGCTCCTCCTGCATTGATTACCGGCCATCATTTGGCACCAGACTTAATGTTTCATTTCGAGTGCTCTAGCTGGCCTTGGTATCTTTAAAATTGTGCACTCAGTGCTTGCAACTCTACAAGAGTACAATCTGGACATGACTACACTTTAATGTACACCATTAGAGCAGGTGCAGATAATCAATAATCATATTTTCCTTTATATATCCTGTCTCTCTTCAGGATTTCCTTGAACACTCTGACTCTGAATGTGAAGAGCGACAAAGTCTACACTCGTCACGGGGTGCCCATCTCCGTGACCGGGATCGCCCAGGTCAGTGTGCATCACTGCAGAGGAGGGTTTTTATTAATAACTTTATTAGATAGCACAGCAGAAGATAGACAGACAGGAAATCAGGGGAGAGAGAGAGAGAGAGAGGAAGACATGCATTTGGTTTGAATCTAACCCGTGCTGCTGCAGAGACACAGCCTTTTTGCTCAGGGAGGCAGGTGTAGCCTAATGGACAAAAAGTTTCTGTGAGTCATCAGAAGGAAAACAACCATCATTTGCCAAATAAACACTGCTAAACTGTGTAATATATGGCTGCTCACATTCACAAAATAAGACCAAGTCGGCACAGATAAATAAATGTGGCATTTCTGGCCTTCACATATCTTTGAATGTATTTAACCCTCCTGTTGTCCTCGGGTCAATTTGACCCGTTTTCAAAAGTTAATATGTCATAACTTTGGTTTTCTTTCATATAATTGCCTGAAAATGACATGGATGGTCCCACACTATGGTCTTTGCAAGTCAAATTAATTATGACTATTTTTGTTGAATTATGTGTGTTTTATTAAAATTTATAGCATCTGTTGTCTTCCCGGGTCAATTTGACCCGACCACATTTAGTGGTGCAATAGGTCACACTATTGCGCTTTCCAATGACCACACGCACACACACATGCACACACACACAGTCACACACACATATACACACACAGACACACACGCGCACACACACATGCACACACACACAGTCACACACACATATACACACAGACACACACACGCACACACACACAGTCACACACACATACACACACAGACACACACACATGCACACACACACACACACACACACACACACACACACACACATAGACACACACACACACACACACACACACACACATATACACACACACACACACACACACACACACACACACACACACACAGAGTGTTCCAACTCTTTGTAAATTTGTAAACTGGTATTGGGCCTCCAGACAACACACAATTTCAAAGCTACACATTTGTAAACATGCACACACACACCTACACTAACACACACACACACACACACACAGAACTGAGCCCCATACACACTACTGTACTTGTAAAACAAAAACAAAAGAGAGATCAATCGAAATCGAAAGGTCAAAGAAGTACTCAGTTACCAAAGGTAGTCTGTGTGTGTTGGTATTGATGTAAATGTAAATGTGTAAATGAATGTGTGTATTGAGAATATTATTTGTGTGTGTGTGTGTATGTGTGTGTGTGTGTGTGTGTGTGTGTGTGTGTGTGTGCACAGAGAAGAAGAAGAAGAAGTGTGTGCACAGGGAAAGAGAAAGTCTATTTAGCTCATCACATTTTGCACATTCCCGTCTCTCTCCCTCTCTTTCTTATGCCCACAGACCCCCATGCCCCCAACACACACACACACACACACACACACACACACACACTACTGTACTTGTAAACTAAACAAAAAACAATACAGGGATCAATCGAAATCAAAAGGTCAAAGAAGTACTCAGTTACCAAAGGTAGTCTGTGTGTGTTGGTACTGATGTAAAAGAGTGGTATGAATGTGTGTATTGAGAATATTATTTGTATGTGAGTGTGTGTGTGTGTGTGTGTGTGTGTGTGCACAGAGAAGAAGAAGAAGTGTGTGCACAGGGAAACAGAAAGTCTATTTTGCTCATCACATTTTCCACATCCCCGTCTCTCTCCCTCTCTTTCTTATGCCCCACCCCACCCCCCACCCAAAATAGAGACACACACACACACACACACCAGAGCCCCATACACACTACTGTACATGTAAAACAAAAACAAAAAAGAGAGATCAATCGAAATCAAAAGGTCAAAGAAGGCCTCCAGACAACACACAATTTTACAACTATACATTTGTAAACATGCGCACACACACACACGCACACACTCACACACACACACACGCACACACACACACAGACACACACACACACACAGACACACACACACACACACACAGACACACACACACACACACACACACACACACAGACATGCACACACACACAGACACACACACACACACACACACATACACACACACACACACACACACACACACACACACACACACAGACATGCACACACACACACAGACACGCACACACACACATATGCATACACATACACACACACACATGCACAGACATGCACACACATACACATATACATTCACATACTTTGTGCTTGATAAACAGTAAAACTGGACGGGTCAATTTGACCCGGGAAGACAACAGGTGTGACTATTTTCTGCCAGCAAAAAAACTGAAGTAGTTTCAACACAATATCCTGACTAAACTTTGACATATTCCAGCCTGTGATATTCCATAAATTTTTGTGCCTCTGATCATAACTATGGTGAAAATAATTCAAAATTTCTGTTTTTTTTCTCTCAAAAATTAGGTCTAATTTTATGTAAATGAGGTCTATCATACCATAAATTACAAAAATAAGTATAAAATATATATGAATGTGTTGGAAATAAGTTCACTGAAAAGGTGAAACAAAAAAAATTGGTGATCATTTTATACCTCATGCTTTATAAGCAGTCAAAACAGACCGGGTCAATTTGACCCGGGAGGACAAAAGGTGCGTAGTAAATGGGAAGAAAATACGAGGGTTAATGTCGTGATTCAAGCTGCCTGTTGCAGAATATCAGATCAGTGATGAGTACTAACCAAATATTGGAGTGAAATCTACTGATTTGTGAACAAACCCTGTTGCTGTTTAACTGGTCTGTTTTTCATTGTGGACATGGGAACTTAACCCCCACAGATGAAGATCCAGGGTCAGAATAAACAAATGCTGGCTGCAGCCTGCCAAATGTTCATGGGGAAGTCAGAGCCCGAGATCGCTCAGATTGCCTTGGAGACACTGGAGGGACACCAGCGGGCCATCATCGCCCACCTGACTGTTGAGGTACGGATGTGATGGTTGTTCGATATTCAATTTACAGGGAAGGTTCATGTTAAAGGTTTATTTATGTCACATTGTTTTCCTGACTGTAGAGGCACACAAACAAGCCTGTCCTACATCAAATACACTAATAACAGCATTTGACTATGCATAATTAATAACATGCATTTATCATAAACATATTTTTTACAGGAGATCTACAAGGACCGAAAGAAGTTCTCAGAGCAGGTTTTTAAGGTGGCTTCCTCTGACCTGGTGAACATGGGCATCAGCGTGGTCAGCTACACACTCAAAGATGTTCATGACGACCAGGTAAACACATATCATTAGTTTTATTTCATCATTATATCACCATGCACAAATAGATGACTATCTTAACTGCTGATGAAGGAAAAAACATAAAAACTGAACACAGAAGAATCACTCAGGCCAACAGAGTGTTTCTCACTTCTGTATTTTCAGTTTTTTCTGTTGACGACAGAAAGAGCTGTCATAGCAACAACATAATAACACAAATATACACATAAATCTTCTGTATCTTGGATTAAATCTGCCTTAAGGGAAGAATGAAGGTCTAACTTTTCTACCTCTTTCTGGTACACAGGATTATCTGCATTCACTGGGGAAGGCTCGGACAGCCCAGGTTCAGAAAGACGCTCGCATCGGAGAGGCCAAGAACAAGAGAGATGCTGTGATCAGGGTGAGATATGTCGTGTTGTCTCCATCCTCCATACAGTTATTCCTATGAAGTTTATTTCGTTTCATTGTGAAGCACTGTGGTAGACTGTTTGCTTTTAACGTGCTACATAAATGATAGAACTTGAAACTTACTGCACCACCCTTAGCGTTCCTACTTCCTGCGTTGATGTCAGTCACGTATATTTATCTAAACACTTTTCTGTATTTTTAGCATCTTCATCCTGTTTATCTTATTTTCAAGAGTTATTCCCACTGATCCATATTTTCCGTCCTCATTTCTTTGTTCCCGTTTGTCTCTCTCTCTCTGCAGGAGGCCCACGCGATGCAGGAGAAAGTGTCGGCTCAGTATAAGAATGAGATCGACATGGCAAAGGCCCAGAGGGACTACGAGCTGAAGAAGGCAGCCTATGACATCGAGGTCAACACTAAGAAGGCCGAATCGGAGATGGCCTACCAGCTGCAGGTACACGAGAATGAACTGGGTAATATTATTTCACCAGGGAGCTGGAGAGTGCATTGCATAGTATTGATCTACGTACAGATCAGATTGGGTGAAATGGTGAGAAATAAAGACACAACTGCCTTCAGATGACCAGAAACCTGGTTACTGTTAGAATCATTTAAACAGGAATGCAAATAATCAGGTTTCTCATGTCATGTCAAACCACAATGTAAACACACTCATTTACTGACTGGATCTAATATTTTACACTATTTAATGATAAAATATTAAATGCATGTACCACGTCTCCCTTTGCCAGGTTGCAAAGACCAAGCAACGTATTGAGGAGGAGAAGATGCAGGTCCAGGTGGTCGAGCGGACGCAGCAAATCATGCTGCAGGAGCAGGAGATCACTCGCAGGGAGAAGGAGCTGGAAGCTAAGGTGAAGAAACCTGCAGACGCTGAGAGGTACCGCCTGGAGAAACTGGCTGAGGCTCAGCGGTGAGTTGCTAGGCTTTGTTATCTTACAGCTGCTTGTCCAGTTTGATTACACACACACACGTCCTGCCTCATGTTGCAGTATTGTTCATGATATGTATCATAGTACTGTTCTCTGTCTGCTCTCAGTCTGACTCAGCATTTATTTTTCTCTTCCTGTCCAGTCTTAAGCTGATCATGGAGGCAGAGGCTGAAGCCGAGTCCATCAGGGTGAGTCACAGATCACAACAGCAGCTGTCTGTAGTACCAATAAGCTTTCTGACAAGTATCTCCGATGTGAGTTGTTCTTTGTGGGACTGTTTTTTTTTTTTTTGGTATAATAAGCATGTCCTCTTGTCTCCTTCAGATTAAAGGTGAGGCTGAGGCGTTTGCAGTGGAGGCCAAGGGTCGCGCTGAGGCAGAGCAGATGTCGAAGAAGGCAGAGGCCTTCCAGCAGTACAAGGATGGAGCCATGGTGGACATGCTGCTGGAGAAACTGCCTCTGGTGAGAGACAACATCCTGAACAGCCGTAATATACAGCCAATGTTGTTTTTTGCATCTCGGCTGTATGTGGATAGTTTGGTTACAAATCCATTCTTGGGTTCCACTTATTGTCCTAATTACAGCTGATTATTAGAGCAATTTCATGCATATTTTATGAAGACTGTTAGACATAAACAAAAACTGAAGGAGAAACTGAATCAGAAGACAAAAAGAAAGGTATTAATGTCATAACCTTTAAAACACTTGAAACTTTAGAAATTTTAAGTGCTGTTATTTTAATTTCACATTTTACCCAGATATGCTCATTTTATAATCCATGAAGTGACATACATAAAGTCTCGTGTTAATATAAAAACATTTAACTCTACTACTTTGTCACCCCATGCTCTTCATGTTTCTTCTGCATATTAAAGAGTTTGTAAAGGTTTGATTATGGTTTTAACATTTTGCATTATCTGTCTTCCACCAGATGGCAGAAGAGATCAGCAAGCCTCTGTGTGAAGCCAAAAAGGTTACCATGGTGTCCACTGGAAATGGGGAGGTGGGTGCAGCCAAACTGTCAGGAGAGGTGCTGGACATCATGACCCGCCTTCCCGAGGCGGTGGAGAAGCTGACCGGAGTCACCATCTCCCAGGTAACACATCCATGAACACACACTCGTATTGGACGTCCTGCCTCTGTCAAGAAGAAGAAGGTGTTTATCAGTCGGAGCTGTTGGAAATAGATCACAGCAGAGAGACTGCACCAGACCATAACTGGGCTTAAAAACTCTGTGAGCTGCAGAGGGAAGTTTGTCATGCTTTAAGAATTTGTCAGATTTATTAACATATAGACCTCTGTCTTTCCCTCCTTCTATCTATTCTGCAGGTGACCTCTCGTACAGGCTGAAGAGGATCAACAAATCCAGTGACCGGTGGCAGATCTAATATCCCGCTGTCTTATCAGCTGCCTGGACTCTTTGCATGAGTGTGCTAACTTCTTTCCTCTACTCCTATCTCTGTCTAACATCATCTGTAAAGCTGTTTCCCCCATGTAGCTCTGTCCACATCTTGCTGTGATGTCTCTTTGTTGGGAAATAGTTTTTCTGTGGTTTGTTTTTGGTCACTAACACCCAGCTCTATCTGAGCTAAAGTATTGTTCTCCTCTGGCTACAGTTACAGTTGTTATTTCAAGTTATTTGTTTTTGTTTGGTCCATATGTCCACAAATACTGTGTTACATTCAGCATAAACACAAAATGTTCAAATTACAATACTTCCCACATTTTTTATTTTCATAATTTGGGCCTGTGATTTGATTTACATTGACTCTGCAACATCAGTAACAGTAGCCACCCTGTACTTTTTTAGTTATTGTCCCTACAATATGTCACATTTTGTGTGTTTGTGTTAATGAGTCTTTGTCTCCACACTGTCTGTGTTTACCTTCAGTGTCTCCCCAATAACTGCCTGTACACTGCCTTGCTGCCAAACCTTAAGTGCATCTTAACATGAAAGTTTAATACAAACATACATTCAAAACCTTCATTTACTAATGCTACTAACATGACATAGTTCAGTACTAGGTCACAACTACAGCCTGTGGCTTTGGCCATCACTTCAGTCCTGAAGTCTTTGAAAGGGGTCATGGTGTGACACAAAGTGTAAATCTGAATGGCATTACTTTGTATTATATTTTCTAAATCTATCATTGTTTTCTTTATGCATTGTCCATCCACTGATGTCTTCTTGTCTTGTCCTGCTGAACCAGTGTTAATATTTTGAGGATTTTAGAAGCTGTTTTTAAGAACCATTTGCTTAAGACAAACCAGTATAATATAGTACCATGCATTAGAAACCTGTACAGCAGCCCCGTATCACACCTTTCTCTGTGACTTTATGCAAAAACATCAATATATGTGATGCATGTTCATTAACTTTTAGTTCTATCTTTCTTGACTTCAGGTTCTACACTAAGCACTGTAATGTAATTGATATTTTTCTATTTATCATCAGTGCACCACAGCGGTCACTTTAAACCTCACAGCCCCTTCTATCGGACGCTTATTTGCTGTTAACTTCTCTGTCATGATGATATGAATTATGAGGTTTTGCTGAAAGTTCATGGTCGAGCAAAATAGAATTTTAGGATGCATCAAGAGCCGTTTGTTTTTGTTTAATCTGATGCTGTGATGACCAGCGTAGGTTCATTTGTCTCTCTCAGTCCATCGTCACCAGTGGGGTCACAGATCGGGGTCAGCTGCAGAACTGATAGGGTTTCTATAGTTTCCTTAAACAAAACAGATCTAGAGCAAAACAGGAAAGTCATCTGGATGTATTTCCTTTGAGACTTTGCCACCCTGCAGCCCAGTATTACATATATTGTACTTAATGTATACTTTAAGTAAAGTGGTGTAATTTGTCTAACTATGGCCAGTTACGTAGCAGCTCTCATAAAGGTGTAGCTTGTGGAACTAAAGGTAAACGTGGTGTAAAGTATAGCTTTAGCCTTCTATTGTAGCAGTGGGAATACCACAGTGTAATTTGGAGATATCTGTATTGAAATGCTGAAATGTGTACCATTATTGTTTTAATGGGAGCCTAATGTGAAGAGAGATGGGCAAGGTGTTAAACAGTCAGATTAATAAGTGTTAAGTGATGTCAGCTTGTACTTCAGGGACAGGGATGTTTAAGATTTGATATTTAGTTAATACCAAACAATCCAAAAGAAATCCTGTACATGTTATTTATGTCATTTCTCACTGAGTCAATGCTTCTGTCACCCAGAATGATGCTAGTGAAGGAGGAGATAGCTCTAAAGTGTTAACGTATTCGAACCTGCCTTATAGTCTAATCCTATCACACTGTCACCCTCTACCTCACCATAACCTCTGCAGCTGGGTATTGAAAACATGTTTTATGTTGGCACTATCTTTTTTTGTATCTGCATATGTTTTAAGACATCAAACACTACTTAAAGATTTAAGAATATTACAATCACTAACCACAAGATTTAACCAAGAGTAGCTCTTTCTATTTTCTTCATGATGGCTTAAATGGCTCACTGCTTGTCTGTGAATGTGTCTCTGCACTGCTGATTACGGTACAGCCAAAGGTATTAATATAATGAGGTATAATAAGGTGTTATCAAATGTCTTTCTGAAGGTAATTTGATTTATTTGAAGATGAATACTACTATTATTGTGTAAAATGCAGCAGGACACTGTGCACTGTGTAGTTACCAAAGTAGGAAGAGATTACCTATCAGACAGTTATAGAAAAGAAATGTGATCTTTGTTCTTCTGTAATGGTTTTAAGTGTAATGATAAGTGGCACTACATATGCATATAGATGTATTTATACAGTATATATTTGATACAGTAGCACTGTTTGCTTCACAAGTCACCATTAACACCTCTACTAACTCTTACTAACTGCAGCCGCAGTCTTTTATTATAAATGTATTTAAGCTCTCGTCAGTTTTTCTGTGTTATTTAAACTCTGCTGTAGTTTGCTGGTAAAGTTCTGCCAAAATGAAAGACACCACTTTGTTACATTTTAATTACTGTCTGTGCACTTCAGGAAATTTGTGTTTTAGGAAAATGTTATTCTAGAAATCTATACACAATAAACTTATTACATTGCAAAAGGGAAACCACTGATGTCCTTTTGATTTGACTGATTTTGAAAACAGAATAGTTGTATCCTATATTCTACTGCTGTGTGTTACTTATATATCTTTCTTTGCTTTGTGCATCATTTCTGTTTTACACATTGATTTGTGCATGTTTTTGGCTTTGTATTTTTGTTTGAGTTTTCATTATTATTTTTATCAATAGTCAAGTTGTGTTGCTCGTGAAGTGTAAATGCATAATGTTTTTATGGGGACCCCGTGAAGAACAGCTCTCACATGCATGGTGAGCTCTTAATAAACTTCTGTTTCTAAACATTTTTCAGGTTTTCCTTCATTGATCTGCAAAAAAATATTTAGTTTGATTTTTGGTGTCCGGTATGGAGCATCTTCATTAGAGCTACAGTGCCTTGCCCCAGAGTAACCTCTTAGCTGTTGTTGTGTCTTTATTTATTCATTTATTTATTTATTTGTGCATGGATTCAAACTAACTTCGGTCTAATCACAGTAGTTTCCTCTTTTGTTCTTCTCTGGTGCTAAAGCCATGAAAAATGTTTGATTGGCCACTTTCTGTTACAGTCTATTTCAGCTAAATTCTAATGGAAAATAATAATAGTAATTGGATATTATGGATACAAGAACACTGCAGCAGTGATGGCTTTTTAAATCAGAAGTGTGGCTATTTAAATGAACTTTAGCTGTGTGATGACGAAGAAAATAGGCAGAGCGTCCAATTTGTGACCAGACTTTACACAGAAGCTGATAATTGTAATGATACACTTAACCCTGCACATTGACGGGATAATTAAAACACCGGAAGGCTGAATGAAAGCTCTGTCAAGTTAGCTGAAGATATCCAAACTGGTACAGGAAGTGAGAGGATTATGTCTTCAAAATTGAGAGATAAACCACCAGAGGAAAAACAGGCTTTAATATATATTTAAAACACAGTTAAAACCGCCCAGTGGAACCAATATATTAGATATTAGGAGCTGAGATAGACATTATTTATATCATACATTACAGAATCAGAATCAAAATCACTTTTATTCGCCAGTTATGTGTACACACACACACAAGGTTACACTTTGCTCTCTTAGTACAAACAAACCCTTAGGGGTTACTGCAGGGGGTCCGCCAATTTTGTCATAATAATTGGCAATTTTCACCAAAATAATGGTGAATGTGAGGCTGCAGATGGTTGAGAAACTACAAACAGCTGAAGCGTTTGCGCTCCAATGGGATAAATCAGTGGACATGTGCAAAGAGGCACAGCTCTTGGCATTTAATAGAAGAAGAAGAAGAAATACTTTATTAATCCCTCAACGAGGAAATTCTTTTTTCACTCAGTTTATTTTACATGCATTTTTAACCCCGAACACACATACAAGGGCTCATAGACATGCAATGTGGAGAGAGATGGTGGAGTGTTAGCCAATAATAATTATGCATGAACTTTTTTTTATCAATCATAAACACATACAGGCTCAAAACCCAGTTTATAAACAGGTTAAAAAGGTGAAATATAAGAGTTACTTTAGGCCAGGCTTAACATGCGACACATTTTAAAATATTAATTACATGTGGAGGTCCCTGTTCTCTTGTCGAAGGGGTCCTTGGGATGAAAAAGGTTGAAGACACCACAGTTGTTATATTTTATTACATGCATTCTCAATGCATTACTACCTCTCCTGATTAAAACGCGATCAATATGAATGAGGGCGGCTTTTATTTTGAAATGTGCGACCGGATACGCGGCTGTTTTAACTGCGTGTGTGACTTGACTGCGCCGAGGAGAGCTGGAGGGAAAAAAAAGGAAAAAAAATACCCGAAGAAAAAAAAGGCACATCTGAGAGGTTTGAGGGGCGGATTTGGACAAAGTTTCCCAACTGTCCCGACCCGAGGAAGCTCCGGGGGGGTTGACGGGGAATCGATTTCACCGGTAATTAACACAGGAGTTATTAGTCGGTTGTTAATTGTCTGTTATTTTCAGTGTGTCTGAGAAGCACTGTCGTCCCAACCGCCGGAAGTCTGCATGAAGCTGCGTCTCCTACAGAGGCAAACGGCGTCGACGCTTTTTTTTTTTTTTTTTTCTGTCTTCGGTTTTTTTTTTTTTTTTTTTTTTTTTTTTTTTTATTCGAGACTTTTTTTTTTTCTCTTTTTTTTATTTTCTCTGAGCGAGATGAGCAGGGAGTGAGGAATGGAGGCGTAGCAGGGGAGCGGACGGTGTTTGTGTTTACTAAGCGGACATGCTAGTTAACCATATGAATATACAGGCCTCCGTGTAGCTAAGAGCGAGCCAGCGAACAAAAGGAGAAAATTAATGGAGGCAAGTCAGCTAGCTCCCCCCTTGTCTTGTTGCGTTAACCAGCTAACGCTAGCCATGTTTGTTTACAACTTAGACGTCTCATTAAGCGCCCGGCAGCTGCTTCGGTGCAGCGTTACACACCCCGGCTCAATGCTTTGCAAGGTGTTTCCCGATTTAGACGATTTTTTTCGGGGGGGGGGACAAAATTCGCATTTACAAGATTCATCACCAATCACTGCTAACGTCAGCCCGCAGCTAGCACTGCCACAGTTTTGGAGCCAGCTTGTGCCCCTCGTCAAAAATGGCTCTCAGAGCACTGTAACGTTGACTTTGTATTGCACTAATAACGGCCCCCAAGTTGCCAGAGATATTAATTAATTTGCCTCATAAGCTTGCCCCATCATTTATTTATTTATGTATAGGTTGTAGAACTACAGAGGGGGGGAGGAGGCTCATGAAAAACACCGTGAAACATGCTTTGAGTTATGCACTGCCAATGTTTTGCATGGAATATATCGATACTGCAGCTGTCCAAGAGTTGATTTTATGTTTAAGTTTATTTTTCATGGGTCTGTACTCCTCTAAAGAGCTTTAACACTTATCGGTTATCAGCTTTACTAACGTGTAATTACATGCATGCTTTTCTTGGTGTGTGAGCAATATGGCAATGCATGGCGCTCGTAATATTAACATGCATACAGGAAAGCAAAACCTCAAAACTGTAACACATACTATAACAGTAGTATGTGGTAAATAAAGTGCAAATGCATGTGAAAATAGAGCAATGAAACTTCCTTCTTTGTGCTGCAGAAAACATGTTGCCTATGTGTCAGTGGGAGATGATCAGGAAACAGAAGATGAGAGGTGTGACAATGAATAAATAGACAGCAGTCTCTTAAATTAGTAAATGTTGTGTTAAAAAAAACAACATGCACGTTTAGAAAGGATGTTATTTTCAACACATACTGTTACAGCATCTAGTTTGGGAGAACACGCCTCTGTGTTGCTTTTCCGGGCAATAAATAGTTTTGACACAGCATTGTTCTGTTTTCCAAAACTAGACTAATTAACGTGTTGTTGATAAAGCAACCTCTCCAAGATTGTATCATCTGTTTAACAGCAACGCATACTGTGTGAGGGAATAGTGAGGAAGTGCATGGGCTGTGTTACAAAACATTATCTAAAGCATCAACGACTGATTATTATTATTATTATTATTATTATTATTATTATTATTAGTGTTTTCTCAATTCTTGCCTCTTCTGTCCTCCTGTAAATTTTTGTTATGTCCATCCCTTCTGGGATTGAACATCTTTGCCTGATTCCTTTCACCTCCTCTTTGCCATGAATCTGATCTAATATGATTAAAATAAAAATAGCTCTAATACTAAGAGTGTAAACTTTTGTAGTGACCTTTTTACCCTCAAAACAATGGGCGCTTGCCAGTCACGACTAAAATTTAGCAGCACAGGCTGCTGGCTAGTGTTAGTACTCCACACTGATCCTGAAACTTGAGAAGTTCAGTGTGTCAGCTGATGGAGGAGAGGATACGTGGAAAGGAAACAAAAAGATGATTGAAACGCAGCCACGCATGCTTTCACATGAAAGTAAAAACAGAAGAGCACAGTAAGGAGGAGGACGAGGAGGAGGAGGGCAGGTGTTTTCTAAGTGTGTTGCTTTTTAATTACAGAAATAATGGACGATTCCCATTTCAACTCATCATACTTTTGGTCTCCCGTCCCCACTGTACAAGGACAGGTAGAGACAACCTTATTGTTGGAATTGTCTTGAAATACACATGATATAGTGGTATGTGCTATGTCATAAGATACCCGGAAGCGGTTATCACTTTAACTGTTTATGGAAATACTTTGAGCATCACATAACACCAGACAATGATTTGACCCTGAACATGTTGTTAATGACACCACCGATTATTGCTCGCTTAGTCGGTGAAGTTGGCTTAACCTCACATTGAAGTTGTTTGAATATGAGTTCTTGACATGGTGAGGGTTCACTTGATCACATGATCACTCCTGTCCCTCCCCTGTCTTATCTCTTCAACCTCTTTGTTCCTTTTTTTGTTTACTTTTTTTGCATCTCACCTTGCCTCCGTTCTCTGTTCTCTCTCTGTCTTCTCCCTACATCGATCTGACCCATGATCAACTCCTGCCCCTCTACAATCTTTCTCGCCGTCCTTCCTCATACATCTGTCTCACCGCCTCCCTTTTTAATCATCATTTTCCTCACCTCCATTCACACCCCACCTGTCTTCCTCTTCTCTTACGGCCTCCTTCCTCGTGGATTTCACCCTTCATCTTCCTTCACTGTTCTCACTTCCTTGCTTCATCACCCCGTCCATATCCTGTCGTTCTTGTGAAATCTCCCAATCTCCCATCCCATGCTCCTTTTCTCTTCATTACTTCACCTCCTTTCTTTCCTCTTACCACCAACCTGCCCCTCTACTCATCCCTATCTAGATCGAGAACGCCATGTTCCTGAACAAGGCAAAGGAGCAGCTAGGTCCGGAGAAGGCTAATGCGGCCTCCTTCCCTCACTCCTCCGCGTCTTCCACCTCCTCCCCACACTACCCAACGGCTGTGCTCGCGATCCCCGGCTCGGTGGACACAGGGGCCGGGTTGCGGGTCGTCCCGAAACAGGAAGGAGGTGGGGGTAATGCAGGAGGAGGTGGCGGTGGCAACAGTGGCGGCGGGCCTCTAAGTGTGGTCGGGGGACACCTGCACCAGTCGCACACCTCGCAGAACATCACCGTTGTGCCTGTTCCCTCTACGGGTATCATGAGTGAGTGAGCTGTACAAATGTTGATCTGAACAAGTTTCTTTGTATCCATGAAAGTGTTTTCATATTTAACGTCTGTATTAGCTGGTAATAAACAAGAGTAAAGAGCAAGTTTGTTAATATTGATACAAATATGTGGTTTTGATTATTTTTTTCAGACAGTGCATGTATTATTCGTACAGAATTCATGTAAAATGTTCGTTTTGTCCGAATGGATATCACAGTTTGTCCTTTCCTCTCAGCGGGGTTAGTGATCACCACCCCTCAAGGCACACTGGTCCCCACTGCCTCCACGCAGTCATTTGTAACTGGACCCCACACTGCCACCACCATGATAGTGTCAGCTCTGCACCCCTCAAATGCAGGTAAAACACAGGCGCAGGTCACTGTCACTTCAACATGTTAATGAAAACTGCTGTTTGTCTGTTTACAGCCCGCACAGTAAAACCAAAGCTATAAAGAAACACTTCATCTCCCGATGTGAGGTCGGACACGAGATCAGATTCCACCATTTATTTATTGCTGCATTTCTTGTGTCGTTACATCCATACACATGCAAGCACACACACACGTGTGTATGTGCATATTCTTTTGTAAGATTCAGTATTGCTCCTGACCAAGGCAGCACATCCCCGCACAACAACTCATGTAGGTGATGTGTGGGACTGATTACGCCACACAACATTCAACCAAACGTTTTACTTTTCTCTTGTTTCCAGACAAGAAAGAGGACATTGCTGTCCCTCCTGCAGTTGTCATGCCGACACCGTCAAAGCGAGGCAGGAAAAGCAAACAGGTGATGGGCAGAGTGGCAGGAGTGGGAGGGGTCCTCCCTCCAGGAAGCGATGCATTAATATTGGCGCACCTTGCCGCTGGTGGACAGGTGAGGGTCTCCTCTATTCCTTTTTCTTTTGCTAGACCTCTGGTGTAGCTGTTAGTGCTTTGACAGCATGAATTGTCAGTGCTTGTGCCTTTCCTCATAACTAATATATTGTTGTGTTACAGCACCATAATCCTGACCCATATGACCTGTCAAATGATGAGGATGATCATACCAACAAAGATGGCCCCAAATCCTACAGGTAGCAGAGAGACATTTAGATCAGAAAGCAGATTTATTAAACTTCTACCAATACAGAAGAATCCTTGTGAGCTTACATGTAACTGTACATTAAATCTTGACTGCTTAGTTTGCCATGAAGCTTTTCTTTTTCTCTCTCTCTTTCACTCCTCATTTGCCAAGGTGTCGGATGTGTGCAGTGACGTTCTTTAGCAAGTCAGACATGCAGATTCACGCCAAGTCCCACACTGAGGCCAAGCCCCACAAGTGCCCTCACTGTTCCAAGTCGTTTGCCAACTCCAGCTACCTGTCCCAGCACATCCGCATCCACAGCGGGGCCAAGCCCTACACCTGCACGTACTGCCAGAAAACATTCAGGCAGCTCAGTCACCTACAGCAGCACACACGGTACTGGGCTGCAATGGTTTGTGAGGTCCTGTGTGTGTGTGTGTGTGTGTGTGTGTGAGAGAATATGTGTGTGTCCGTGTGTCTGTGTGCTTGCATGTTCATGTGGTTTCTGTTGTCAGCGCCTGTGTGTGGGACTGTGTGCGGTGACTGATGAAGGGAGGAAGGGGTGAGGAGTTGGGGATGTGTCGTGGGCTTTTGAAAGAGTGTTGACAGTGTAAAGCTCTTTTTGCACAGTCTAAGTATCACCTTTGAACGTGCAACACTACTAGACTTAAATTAAATCATGGTTTTAAGCTTGTTAATTCTTTATATATTTGCCAATTAAGCTCCTTTCTAGAATCCGGCTTCATCATTAAATTTAACAGTTGCTTTGATCACTTACAAGCTAAAATCCTCTCAGAATACATGAGAAATGGTGGATGCATACTACAGTGATGAGGTCAGTGGTAGAGGTCACCTTACAGTACCAGTTACCACCGAAATATACCTTCATTCATCAGGTGGAGGTTGATAACATTTTCATCCTGTTGGTGAGACATTCACAAGCTTGGTTTAGTACTGCATGCATGTTGCCTGATCTTAAATATTCCATTTTCTTTGGAGCCACCTCTGCTTCCACACTCCCTCTTAACATCTCCTCTTTGGTTTGAAGCACCTTCTGGAGGCATTTCACTGTCATTGGAGCCACCTGTAACGTTAAAACAAATCATTTTCATTGGAACATCATGTCAAGCAGAAAAAAAGTAGATTATTAGATTGTGAAAACGTTCACTGCAAAGTCAGTATGTTATTTTAATCACACAAGTGTGAATACACTTTGCATACTAACTGTATGATCATTTACCCCCCTAATACAATACGCACTCTTTATTTCTTTTCCATTCTTTTACTGCACTGAGTCAGCCTGCATGTTTTACACCCCATCATGATCATAACAGATAGAACTTCACTAATCCGACATAGAGAATGTTTTAACTTGTAACTATTTGACTATTTTTTCACGCCGCCATGACTTTTACATTTGACCTTGTCATTCACCTTCTTCATGTTTTCATTTCCCGTATTGCCATGTACTGGCTTTTCTTTGTGACCATGAAGTTTAAACAGGAAGATGCACTCCACCGCCACTTATCTTGAATTTACATTTCAATTTGACTGCAGCAGAGTCAGACATTCATAAACACACTCACACTCAGAGCAGGGCACACCAAATGGAGAGACTGCAAGAGAGAAAGAGAGAGAGAAAGAGAAAAGCGTGACTGTGCTTGCTGTATGTTTTTGTTCTGTGTTTTCACAACTCAGACACAGCACAAAGAGCACACTGTCAAACTTAATGATCTGTGATCAACTGATCACAGATCCTGTTAACGCATGATTTGGTCTTCGGTTCATCGTGAAGTTTGGTCATGCTGTAGTTTAAAAATTCTCTCGCTGTTTCTCTCTCTGTTTCTCTCTCTCCACCTCCTCACCTCTCCAATCCCGGTTTCCCGTGTTAGAAACCACACTGAGGCCAAGCCCCACAAGTGTCCCCACTGCTCCAAGTCGTTTGCCAACTCCAGCTACCTGTCCCAGCACATCCGCATCCACACCGGGGCCAAGCCCTACTCCTGCTCCTACTGCCAGAAAACATTCAGGCAGCTCAGTCACCTACAGCAGCACACACGGTACTGGGCTGGGCTGGGCTGGGCTGGGCTGGGCTGGGCCGGGCTGGGCTGGGCTGGGCTGGGCTGGGCTGGGCTGTGTGGGTTTGAATGGCCGGATGTGTTTTTATGCGTGCATGTATGGGAGCAAGAAGAAATGTGTGAGGAGAGATATGGCATTGTGATTGTTTGCATCTTTGCACTTGAGTTTTTGTGTGTCTTTAAGATTTGGGAGGCGAGCTGTGTTGTCAGAGAGGTACCAAACTAAGATGTCAAACAATTCTTAAACAAAAATAAATCAGACTTCACATCTATAACATTTTATCTGTAAGCTAAGACATGGTTTATGATAATACTTTAGATTGTTTATTGATGCCACATTCTCCATTTTCAAAGCAGCAAACCAAAAAGTTAAGCTACTCAGATCTTGATGTCATTAAAATATATATTTGTGAGTGATGGTAAATGATATATATTTAAGGAGGAATGAGCACAGTGTGTTTGAATTGGTATAACGTTGCTGTATGTAAAATATGCTGCTTGTAATCAAAGAAAACAGACTTAATAATCACAATAATCACTTTCTTTATGAAAGTGCAGCAAGAAAATATAATTCACAATCAAATTAAATAATCTAATTAAATAATGCTGTGCCTGATTTTCAGGATTCATACTGGTGACCGACCGTACAAGTGTAACCATCCTGGCTGTGAAAAATCTTTCACTCAGTTGTCCAACCTACAGGTAAACGTATTCACAGCTTATTAATGGCCCATCGTTTGGAAAACATGATTTATGAGTGTGCTAAAGGTTGTTTGTCCTAACCCTCCTCTGTATCACTCCTCCTGTCTCCACAGTCTCACCGTCGGCAGCACAACAAAGACAAGCCGTACAAGTGCCACAACTGTAACCGTGGTTACACAGATGCTGCCAGCCTGGAGGTGCACCTGTCCACACACACCGTCAAACACGCCAAGCTGTTCTCCTGTGGCCTCTGTAACCGATCCTATACCTCGGTAGGCTCTCAGACTCGTCAGTCAGACATCAGGCGTAATATTCACACAATGTACAGACTATAATATTATTATTATTACACAGAGATTTCATGTTGTCACACTGGAAAACAACCATGGACCCTGAATTAGGCAGATCCCTTCCTTCTGTGTTTTTTCTTTCCTGCCATCATGTTTTCTACTTCTCTCTTTCCCCATCTCCAGGAGACGTATCTAATGAAACACATGAGGAAGCACAACCCCGACCCGCTTACAGTGGCAGCAACGGTAGCTGCTCAGCAGGCCCAGGGCCTTACGCCAGGTCGAGGCCGAGGCCGTGGCCGAGGGAGAGGAGGCGGTGGGGGCCGGGCAGGCCAGCTCCAAAACCAGAACAACCCTAACAACAACCAGAACCCTAACCCTGGACCCCCAGGCAGCTACCAGTCACACCAGCAGCCCACAGAAGCTGTGGTTCAATGCCCGTTTGACCTGCACCAGTACAAGACAGTGTCAGCCAGCGAGATCCAGTACAAACCAGTCACTGTGGCAGATCTGCCAGTGACCCACAAAGACCTCTGCCTCACTGTCTCCACATCAGCCATACAGGTGGAGCATATGAACTCTTAGGCTGCGTCTTCCCTCTCTGTTTGAGGAATTACTAATTGTGTCTGCAGTGTAAAAAGGTCCATATGAACAAGTCATTTAACTGTACTCAGTGTTATCGTCTTCTTAAGTGAGAAAAATGGCTAATATTACCACCATATTAGCCAAATGCAAATCATCTGGTTAATTAAGAGTTAACTGAAATTGAAAATGTAACAAGACACGAGTGGAATCAATTTAGATTCACTTTCCTTCAGCTTTGAATAGCATTATTTTAAAAGGGAGCGGCCGGATAACGTTCAAAGATATGAGTTAAATTGAATCCACCCGATGCCAGTTTTTTTTCCCTCTGTTTAAAGAAGCTTTAATGCTGAGTACAAAATTAAATTACTTGTTAGAACACAGATATTTTACAGTGTGCTTCTGGATTCCTGAGCTCACTTATGCCAAGTATCTCTCAGTAGAAATGCTGGTCTATGACACTGATATAAGTAATTTGTTCTTCAGTCTGGGACCACATTCTTCCAGCCAAAACCTACTCTCAGATCAGTTTGGGCTTTTATATCATTGTAATTATAATTTAAATATAAACCTGAATCTCTCAAAGGCATCTTTAGTCCACCATTAAACAACTGTGAGTGGACGGACCAGTCATCAGCTTACTTGCTCTGTGAAAACACACTTAATACACTGATCCTAAACCAGCAGTTTTCTGAGAGTCTTGATTAAAGAGGCTCACTGGTGTCCCCTCTCTTTCTTTGTATTGCATTGTTTGCAGTCGACATCAAGGAGGATGAAGGTGTAAAATATCTGTAAAATAATAAATTACACGATTCTCTGGACATTTGTGGTCCAGAGAATCGGGTCATTTTCCAACATATTCAGATCACATTAATCTGAACATTCTACATTATTTAGTTCAAGCCAAAACAAGGGAGAGAAACAAGGCAAGGAATCAAGGAGGCAAGACTGTATGGGTTCATGATAACAACTGAGACAACAGGGCAGTGGTACTGATCTCAAAAATCAGGAAGGACTAGATAAAAAAAGTTTGAATGGGTTTTGAATGACACTGCCGAGGTGCCGCGGACAGCAGCGGTCGGATCCAAACGACTGAATTGGAGCCTGCGAAAGAACCACAAAAGAAAGAAAGGGATGCCGTGTATTACAGGATTAAGCTAAAGCCCGGGGCTGAATCTCAAAGTGTGCATTTCACAAAATTACAGCCACCTCCCCTCGGACAGCGGGGAGCTGAGGAACCATTTCTCTGTCGGAGCCCAAAGTGTCGAACAAAAGACGGGCCAGTTCAAGAATGCACTAAATGTGAGGAATCTGCAGCAGAGCGAGAGAGAGAGGAAAAAAGGGGTCTGTGGGGTGGGAGGGGTCATAAAGAAAGCACTTGATGAAGCTTGTACTTCATGCCTATGTTTGTCATCATTGTACTTTTTTTTTAATATATCATATGTATGTATTTTTCTACCAACAGAGGAACATGTGAACAAACAGAAAAAGCAAAGTGAGTGCATGAATGTGAAGGGAACAGAGAGAATAGTCCTAACAGAAGGGTTTTCCCTTCTTCTTTTGTTTTTTTAGTATTCAAAGAAAGACAGTTTACTTTCCTCCAGTGAGTAAAGACAGCCCAACTTGTCATTGTCAGGGCAGCTGTTGGGGAAATAATGATTGTGTGATAAAAATGGCTGACAGGTACTGTTATCAATCTTTTTTTAAAGAACTTTTCATACATATTATTACTACTTTCATTATAACTGTATTGCAAATGTTATCCACATTATTATCAATCTGAGGCATTATTGTATTGCAGTATGCTGTACATAAAATAGATAGAAAATACTTTTTCATCAGTAAAAGGGAAGTATGACCTGTATAAAGCATATATGGAAACTAAAGGAACTCAAATTAACAAGTACCAAATCATTGGCTGTATCCCAGGTCACCTTTTTGGTGCCGATGCACTGTAACCTCCATGCTCAGCAAAGTCTGAAAATAATAATGATAGAAGTTGTTCAAATATTTCATTTTCTGTGACGTATAACAAACATTTCTTCCATCTTCAACCACACACACACCCATTGCACTCAGTCGTATTCATTCTAATCATGATGTAACCTGAAACGGTTTGGTGAAGTTGACTGTGTTTAATTTGTAGGATTAATTAACAGACTTTTATTAGGCCTATCAAAAAAGACTGTTGTGACTGCTCAGAGACACATTCCCAGAAAACTGAGTAATTCCACACCAACACAGGTGTTTTATACGTAAACAATGGGGCGTGGTCGGGCGATTCTTTTAGAAGTACACGAGTGCAGGTGGTCATTCCCTATATACGAAAAATGTAACAGAGCGTCTCTCCACTCAGATTTATGACTACAATAGAAACATGATATTCATTCATTATGACATAACCATGTTGTAACCTGAAATAGTTTGGTTAATCGTGTTTAATTTGTAGGAATCATTAACAGGGACTCTTGTTGTGGCACTGTGCTAAGTTCACTCACTGCAACCTGTAAACCAATTCTTAAACATTGATCACTCATGAGGATTCCTTCATGAACACTTCCACGAATTATCCGAGAATACATCTTAACGTTTAAGTAACGTTAAACGATGCTGTGACGTCGGTGACCTGGGACACTGCTGCCATGTTTTTGTGCACAAACTCTCTACCCAATCAATGCGTTCAAGCAGCCTGTACATCTGGGCTGATTGTCTTCATGTATACTCCTCCTTGTATTTCATTGTGTCTTTTTATGAAAAATAACACATTCTCAATATTCTTGTTAATGTTATTACTGATGCTCCTGATGATAATACAGTTATTAACTGCCCTCTTATGCTACACTCTTGCATACTGTATGCACAGTTACACCTCTTGCTCATCTGAACAGACTGTTTCTTCCCTTAAGGAGAATAAAGTTCAAAAACAGTTTATGATGAAAAAAAACTGAATTGTCTGATTTATTTTATGTATGATAAGAATGTATGCTTGTCTAATATTTTTGTCTGATAAAATATGAGGCCTTGTTGTGTTTGATTTTTGAGTTAGAATTTTAAACTCCCTGTTTCGATGTTCAGATGATCAACACTTTTACTGAGCGTTAAAGCTCCCAAATGTATTGATAGTGAATCAGTCTGACAAAAAGAGGGAAGGGAAGATTTTCTTTAATAATTTGATTTATATTATGAGGATTTTGTCTAGTTGCCCTGTGGAACATACACAAATCAGCCTCCTGATTTGGAAATTGTGGCTCAAATGGACTTTGTTCAGTGGTAGTAAACAACTTTGGAAAGAAGTTAACGAGACAGAGGTTGATATAATGTAATCACTGTGTTTGTGGGCTAGTTGTCAGCACAGTATTATAGATGATCTGTTGTGACACCAACCATCCAAGCAACTTAAATAAGTCTCTGGATGTTTGAATGTGGAAAAAAATGTGGTTGATGTAAAGCAAGTTATTCAAACAGAGATTTTTAGTCACTACAGTCTGTTTGGGTTTGACTAACTTTGTTCAAACTAGTTATATGTTGCTGTAATTAACGAGTAAAGAGCTACTATCAGGCTCCTATAGACACTACAGCGTTAAGGTAATGTAAAACAAACAAAGGCGTATTAAAACTCAGCAAAAATAGGAAATTATATATTCAAATGACTGTGGACACAAAGGACGATAGATGCAAAACGTACAAAATGATTAAATAAATAATATGAATTAGAAAATTTGATAAAAATTAAATTTCATTTGTGACGTAGCTTCGGTAAAGCATAAAATATGGTTCGTTTGATTCTCATCAAGTCATCCACCAACATTTTGTCTTTAGGGCGGAGGTAAATGTGAGGATAGCGTTATCCCACCCAAGCGGGGCACTCCGTGCGATTTAAACAAGCACACCCAAAGGCGCAGGCGGGGCTTACGCTGGCTCAACCAATCACGGCAGCCTGTCCGAAGCGCCCACCAAAACAGTTCAATTTCAAATTCAAACGGCCGCAGACGGAGAGCCGGAGAGAGTCTGAGTGAGATTCAGCGTTACTTAAGGTAATTATTTTTATTAATTAAAGATATATAACTGTTTCGTTCACGTACAGTTTTAGAGGGGGAACATCTAGGCTGCGAAACGATACAAAAACGATAACTTTAGGTGCCATAATTTATCGTAAAGTTAGCTATTTACCTTTCATGCTCATGCTAATGAAAGCAGCTAACGTTACTTTAGTGATAACAGTTGGTTAGTTTGTTTTTCATGGCTCACTCCAAGCTAATGTAACATTATCACACGTTTAAGGTCGATAGAGATTATTTAGAGTTAGTTGAGTTTCAGCAGACAGAGTCGGCTTTGAATGTAACATGGTTAACGTCAGCCTTTGCTCTAATAACGCAACCTTGTTAGCGGTGTTTGAGCACTAATGTTACCTGTGGAGTCCCCGAGCCTGTCACCTGCACACAACATGCAGCACATTGTCGTTCAGTTGTTTGAATTAAAGCTGTTACGTTAGCCAACCCCACATTATACGAGCCATGTACTGCAGGAGTATCTGTGTTATAACGTTACAATGAATCCTAGACTGAGACTGTAACGTTAGGTAAAAAACACACATAATAGCTATGTGTATCTGTAGTCATGTTACTCTCTATACAGGATAGGTATGAACTGGGGCTAACCATGCTCCTGGTTGAGATTAGTGTGACAGAGATGTGTTAATGCTCTGCTGTGTCTGTTGTGATTATAATTCACCTCTTCACCCCCACAGAGACCATGTCCCGCTTGCCAGTCATGACAAGCAAACGGGTCCTTACAAGCAGCAGCAGCTCTGAGAACAGCCAAGACATGGCGCCCGCTCAGGTTTGTACCAAAAATCACCTACATCTTTCATTTTTGTTGGCTTCATCAGTTGTTTTCTTGGTCTGTCTGTCTTATTCTGCTGCTGATCTTTAACCTGCTGTGCATGTGAAGTAATATAAAAGGTTAGGTTTCTGTTGTGGGCGTGTCAGATGCTGTTGACTTAAAACTCTGCAGTTTATTCCTTGGTGGTGCTGTGTCAGCCAACATTACCAATAGAGTTGGTAAATATTCCTGTGTCCCTAAAATGAGCACACAGGAAAAGCTAGGTTATTGTTACAGCCAGTAAGTCATTGCTCTCTAGTTATGCTGGTGTTGCTTTTTGTTTGCAGAAAAAGATTCGTAAGGACCCGGAGCCTGTCAAACCACATGCAGCAGCTACCATCATCGGTGGCAAGCGGCCTCCTGTTGCAGCAACCAGAGCACCTATCTGTAAGCTACCAGCTGAAACCTGAATCTTAGAATACTTCTGTTTTTCATAATAATCATAATAATCATAATAATCGATTGTCTCACTTTGTCCTTCACACAGCTAAGTCAGTCAGAGCTGTGGGAGCTGCCACTGTGGCTGTTGGTCCTTCCAGAGGTAAGATGATATGTCTGCTGGGTGATGGAGGAAAGTGCATGAGTTGGTTGGGATGTGTTTTATATGTCAGGCTTGCAGGCCTCATGTTCACAAACCGTTACCTGGATATAATGTGTTAATAGAGACTATATTTCACAGCTTGTACAACTGACCAACTGGCAGCAAGAAAACGCAGATGTTTTTTGGATCCATCGTGATATATATTTTTTTTTAATGCATTGTTCTTTCTTGTTTCTTCAGGTGTCCTGAAACCATCTATAGCTTCAGCTGCACCAAAGGGAGGCAACATGAAGCAAACTGTGGCACCCACTGGCACAAAACCAGGTGAGAAATCCATTCAATTGTATGTAGAAAAGGCTTTTGAAAGGAAAAATGTGTAAGAATTTTGAGAAAATCACACCTGATGATGATGACGATGATGATGATGATGATGATGCTGTGTACAGGTGGTGGCGGCACCAAGCGGCATGCATGGGACCTAAAGGGCAAGGTCAGCGACATGGAGGGTAAGCTCCGTAACTACCAGACCAAGGTGAAATCTGTCAACGAGGAGAATGAAGCTCTTAAAGGCACGATGGCTCAGAGCAAGATGAGAGTGACTGAAATGGAGAGGGAGCTTAAGAGGCAGCAGAGCCAGATCAGGTGAAAGGACCATTTCATTTGGAAAAATATAATTAAATGCTTTACTGTCATCGTATTGTAGTATTAATAATTTGGCTGTTTGAACGTCAATAAATACCCTTTGTTTACGTTATTTTAGTGAGTATGAGGAGGAGCTACATGCATTGTCAGGAGTCCGGGATGAGCTGGAGAAAGTCTCCAGTGATAAAAGTACTCTTCAAAAGGAGCTCTCCAACTTGGAGGGCAAATACAAAGTCATGGAGACTCTCCGAGACAGCCAAGAGACAGAACTGCAAACTCTCACGGTACAAAGTCTGCTGCTGGACGGCAGCTAATTCTGTTTTTTGACTGTGTGGTATCATTACATAAATATGCCATTGGGCATACCTAACCTGCCCTAAGTGTTAACTCTAATTGAACTACTGCCATATGTATTTATGCAGGATTCTAACATTTAACAACCAGGGAAATCCATTTTCCTGAAATCCAAACAACTGTGTCTGTCTTTCCACTCCAGATGAAGCTTTCAGTGCTGGAGTCAACTTTAGCCCGCCTGCAGGGGACCCTCAGAGACACAGAGGATGAGGTGCGCTCTCTCAAAGAGACTGTGGCCGAGCAGAAGGACGAGCTTCATGCTGGGGAGATGGAGCGCAGACGGCTTCACAATACCATCCAGGAGCTCAAGGCAAGTTACAGTGTGGGAGAACGGCTCAGTACAGTCCAGTGGTGTCGCCCCTAAAGGCCTTTCAGCTGATCTGATGAGCTGTGTTGTCTCCAGTCTAACTTTACTAGTGAAAATGTGGTTCTGTCATAATGTTTGTACGTTTGTGTTGTTAAAACCAAAATCCTTCTGTCAATTTCCCAACAACCAAACAAATGTTGTTCTCATTCGTCTGAGTAGTGAGACTAACTTGTCTGTCACCCTTTTCATGCAGGGCAATATCAGAGTGTTCTGTAGAGTGCGCCCACTAGTGGACGGAGGCCTCAGCAAGCACATTCAGCTCCCGACTAGTGACATCAAGACCATAACACTGGCCAAAACAGAGGAGGTGAGAATGCTTCCAAAGGCATGTTTGTAGTTAAGGAAACTGTTTTTACAGCCACAGTAGCAGCGACCATCTAAAGTTTCTGTGATGTATTTACTGTTGGCCAGCCAGTTACAGTGTAGAAAATGAAAACCGCAATATCTAATTGAGTTGGATGTCAAAGCAATGCGCTGTGTCCCATTATCACAATCACACTTAAAAGAAGCAGTGATGGAAATAAACTTTGGTCTTGTGTCATCACATCTAAAATTCTGCCCTTTTCTGTTTTTTCAGTCTCACACAGGCAAAACTGCAGACACTCAGAAGAATTACAACTTCAGCTTTGACCGTGTGTTTGGCCCCGGAGCTTCACAGCAGGAGGTAAACAACATACTGTGTGTCACTATCTACACTGCATAAACATTCAATGGGACCCATGTTTGAACATACAAAACAGCGGAATATTTTGTGGCTGTTTTCTGCCCAAACAGGAAATGTATGCTGATTTTGTTGCTTTGTTTTCAGGTCTTTGAAGAGATCTCGCTGCTGGTGCAGTCAGCCTTGGATGGCTACAACGTCTGCTGCTTTGCCTATGGCCAGACAGGAAGTGGAAAGACGTACACCATGGAGGGAGATGAGTTTGATACGACCAGAGGTGTCATTCCCAGAGCCGTGCAGCAAATCTTCAGAGCAGCAGAGAAGCTGGCAACACAGGGCTGGGAGGTTAGTGTAATGTTATACATGTTACTACATCCAGGGAAAGAGGCAGCAGTATTCAACATGAATTCTATACAGTGGAAGATGGATGCACAGAAGGGAGCTCACAGAGCAGCACAGGCTGTAGAATTCTCACACTAGTGTGATTTCTCCCAGAGCAATGCAACAAATCATTGTTACAGCTACACATTTCACACAAGCAGTTTATATCTCCTGTCTGCACTGTGGCATGCAGTATGTCTGTACCTGTGGAAAAGTTTCACTAAATGCTGGCTTCATTTCTGTTTCATCTCAGTTCACCTTCACGGCGAGCTTTGTTGAAATTTACAACGAGACCCTGCGAGACCTCCTCTACACCGGGAAGGCCAGCAAGAGGCCCGAGCATGAGATCCGAAAGTCGGCCAACAATGAGGTGACAATCACCAACCTCACCTACGAGAAGGTCTCCAACGAGGATCAGGTACGGCAGACACATCTCAGCTGTGGTTATGTGACTGTTCAGAAACATCATTTACATGTTTAAAAACAAAATGAGTTGTACGTTTGTTACTCCACAGTAAATAATCAACAATAACATGTTTCCCTCCTCCTATCAGGTTCTCGGCCTCATCGCTTTGGCCAATCAGAATCGCTCCACAGCCCAGACGGCCCAGAACGACCGCTCCTCTCGCTCCCATTCAGTCTTCCAGCTGGATATCGAGGGAGTGAATGCTGGCAGGGATGTCAAATGCAAGTGTGAGTATAATCCCACTGATTATACCTGTATGAGAAACATGGTTTCATTTGTATTTAGAATGTCAAAACTGTGTGGTTTATTAGTTTATTGTGCCTCTTACCACAGTTACAAATGGCTGCATTTTCTGCATATGTGATATGTGGTCTTTTAATCTGATTTTATAAATATGTTTTTGTGCATGTAGCCACTCTGTGCCTGGTGGACTTGGCTGGCAGCGAGCGAATGCTGAAGAGTCAGTCTCAGGGTGAGCGCTTCAAAGAGATGACGGCCATCAACGGCTCCCTGTCCAACCTGGGCATCGTCATCAGCGCGCTGGCCAACAAGGTCTGTAAGCAGGAGAGGACGAAAATGACTGTTCTGAGTTCAGAGATCTTCTGAGAGTCCGTGAAGCCATAAATATATGGTTTATTTACAGTTCTGTTCATTTCTCAGTATTATTTTGTTTGTGTGTTTTTAGGAGAGCTATGTTCCGTACAGGAACTCCAAGCTTACCTACCTTCTGCAGGGCTGCTTGGGAGGAAACAGCAAAACGTGAGTTTAAGTAGCTTCAAGACGTCAGTGGTGTTGTTGTGTTGTTTCTGGTTTTAAATTCCAATCTGAGTTATTCTTTATGTTGATTTCTGTTTGTTCTCATCCCAGCCTGATGTTTGTGAACATCGCCCCGGAGTCAGACAGTTTTGGGGAAACCCTCAACTCCTTGAGGTTCGCCAGCAAGGTCAGTGGCATCTGTCTTTTCTTGATCAGTGGAGATAAAGTGGACTTCATTATGGAGCTAAATGATCCTGTATTTCAGATTCATGATCTGGATGTTTGACATGTAATGTTGTGTTTGCTCTCTTTACAGGTGAACGACTGTGTAATTGGGACTGCGAGTGCCAACAGGAAGTAGAGCGACGTTCTTAAAAAAAAACTCTGTTCTTACTATTTTTATTATTACGGTCACAACATGAAATGTTCAGTGTAATTGTCTCCAATAGCCTGTACTTACACATTGTGCTGTTTGGCACACACTTTGGTGCCAACCAGTAAAAACCAAAAACTAAGATCTGTTTGTATATTCTCAGGACTTTGATCACTAATACAGGCTTTTAAACATTTTTATGCTTCTGTGTAAATCAAGTGTATGTGTACATACGCATTATTCTAGCCAGATTTTTCTTTTTTTAAATGCATGTACGGCCCTCTTGACTTATGATCTAACTCAGACATTTAATCTCTTTTTTCAATTTAAGCATGTTTAAGTGTGTTACATATACTTGGGCAATAACAGCAAATACATGTAGTGCAATTAAACTCATACTGTCATTTTTGTTTTGTTTTTTCTTTGGATAGGTGTTCATAGGTTTGTTTTTGGTTTGTTTTTGTTTTTTTGTACTCACCTCTGGCCCAACGTGGTGTAATAATAAAGACATTCAGTGGATGAGCTACTGACTGCATATTTCCTGCTGCTGTATGTTTATTTCAAACACATTACTGCTCAAACATAAAGCATATTGTGGTAGATCTTGGAGCGTTACTGAAGACACTTTCCAAACCAGTAATTTGAATTTCTTTGTTCTACTTCTCAGGCAGATGAGTTCAGTGTCTTTCAATCATGACATAGACAGATTTGTTTGAGAAGTCTGCGACTGAGTGTCTTTATTTTGGGTCCAAGCTGCTCAGGCTGACTAAGTTCATTGCAGGTCTGAGTTATGTTAGAGGATAAACAAGATTAAATGTCCAGTGTGTAACATTTAACATCTAATTCATGCTTGAAAATGGAGAGTGAGGCGAGCAGTATTCAGTTGGCTGCAGTCTGCAACTTCACCACTGGATGCCACTAAATCCTACACACACGTGTTAACAGGTGCATGATCATTGCTTTATCAGCATGATAGTCACAGATTGTATACATAATATATACTGATTATGATGCATCATGAACTTTATTCTAGTCTTATTCTAATTTATTTATAGTGTTTTAAATCTTTACATGAAGAGAGATTAATAATAATGAAATCCATATTATCTTAGATAATATAAATATGTACACAGTGTGAGTGTGTCAAATCTTCTGAGATGGTTTGACATCACAGATAAATAGTGCTGATGTAACGTTATGTAATATGAAGTTACTAACCGCCTCAATCTGATCATTCCGTCCTGTATCAAATACAAAAAAATCCTCTTTATTTATATTTTTATTGTTATTAATATTAAGAAATGCAAACGCTTTATTTAAATATGTTTCTTTAATTATTTATTTAATTTATTTTCCGTCGGCCAAAGTCTGGCTCGTCTGTCTGGAAACCTTTTAAAGGCGACGCGTCGCTGTCTGCTGCTGCAGAAGAGCTCAGATGGGAAGAACATTTCCAAAAAATGGTCCTGAAACTTCAGGTCCCGGACAAACAGGCAGGACTCGCTGCCGTCAGCTCGGCCACAGACTGTACCTTTGAAGGCTGCAGTGTCAACTGAAAAAACGGTGAGTTTGATGCCCGCAGCGGAGCCAGCCGTCTGAGCTAGCTAGCAGGCTAACGTCACATCTGTAAAGGTGTGATTGGAGTCTGACGGCTTGCAACTGTTTGTCTGTGTGCTGTGTGCAGGCAGGAGACTTGCATCAGGGAGAAACGTTCACAACAATGTCAGCTTGTCTTTCTTGAAGCCACAGCTTTGCTTTTGTAGCTTGTCAACTAAAAGTGTGTTTGTAACCCAGCTGTTGATTTTTTTCCCCCCATGCACTGATAACACAGCAACAAAGTGGTGTGTGTGTGCATGTGTGCATGTGTGTGCATGTGGATATATTTCTGTAAAGTGCAAAATGACTCTGTTGATTTGAGCTTTTCAGGATGATGTTGTCAAAGTGTAACCAGGTCGAATCATCAGTGCAGGGACGGTCTGATATGAACCATATGATGCATGACATGCAATGCATATCCAATGCATAGCACTGAGCTTGCATACATACGGAATGTGCAGCTTGTTGTCACTGCGTTCAAACACAGTGACGTGCAGCAGAGACTGGCTGCACAAAGACAGACTGTGACTGTGGCTCAGAGCTAACAAAGAGACTTCAAATAGACACTTAAGGTTTTCAGTTGCACAAGGCTGTCTAGTTCTTGACTGTCTCAAGTAGGACTAATTTGTAGTGTATTCTGGGTAAATTAAGAGTCTTTTCTAAGTAACAACATGGCCAATCAAGTTAACTGCTCCCTTGATTGGCCCACTGTTCTCTCTGCATTTACCATCTCTCTGCTTTCCCTCACATGCTGGTGTGTTACAAAGGATTAAGATGTGATTAAAGCATTCGACTCAATCACAGTATTCATCTTGGACAGGTTGAGAAATAACTTTGAGTTTAACAAACCTGATTTTGGCTTTTTTCACCTGAGTGCTGCTGTTAGAATTACAGTTTGTTCAAAAGGGCAACGGCTCTACTTAAATTAAGTTGTACAACAAAATGAATAAAGCCTGACAAAATACAACTTTATAACTTGACACTGAGCCTAACAACGAAGGCAGATGCTTCCTCACAGGTGCACCGCGTGGTGCAATTAAGCAATTAACGTCCAACCATGCTCTGTGGCATGTGTAAAAAATACTGAGCACGCCCAGCTGATTGTGATTTTGTATTAAGAGGAAAAGATCTAAGTTTGAGAGGGTTCAGATGTCAGAAGCTTCAGTCACGCTGGTGTTTCAATAGCAACACTGACTAAAGTGACATCTGAATTTAGATCTATGGGAAAGAAATGAGTAAATAGGATTGGATGTCATGAT
Organism: Sciaenops ocellatus; assembly: GCA_033000465.1. Lineage (NCBI taxonomy): Eukaryota > Metazoa > Chordata > Actinopteri > Sciaenidae > Sciaenops > Sciaenops ocellatus. The sequence continues at coordinate 22,448,442 of CP136873.1, forward strand.
GTGAGGAAGAATAAAAAAGCAACTCTTCCTCAGGTGACAGAGAACGTCAGAGCAGGACGTGATCAGACTGAGATGTTATAGTACGGCTGCAGTGCATAAACCCTTCATTACAAAGATGGATTTGAGAGTTCAGTGGTGTAAAAACCATCGGCACCGGTCTGTAGAGATGTTGAAAAAGTGATGTGGTCAGATGAGTCATCCTTCATCATACTCTCGACAAGTGGGCGAGTGCATGTGTGGCGTACACTAAGAGAATGCTACAGGCCTGAAAGCTTGACCCCGACTGTGAGTGGATCCGGTGGCTCTGTTGTGCTGTGGCTTTTTTCCTGCGTGGTTTGGATCCACTTGTCCCCTCCGAGGAAAGGTTTACTGCAGATCAGTACAAAGTTGTTCTCCGTGATCACCTTTATCCTACGCTGAAACATAACGTGACAGTGCCACGTCCATCGGGCACGAGGGGTCACTGAATGATCTGATGAGCATGAAAATGATGTGAATCAGATGCTATGACCTTCACAGTCACCACATGTCAACCAAACTGAACACCTGTGGGAGATTTTGGACCGACCAAATGAGGGAATGTTAGTTTACAGACATGAAATTCAACATTTCCACAAACTGCAGCCTCCACAATCATCAAAAATAATCACAGTTAGTTGATTAATTGTCCAATTTGTCTGGTTGCAGCTTCTCCAGTGTGAGGATTTGTTGCTTTTTGTGTTATATCACTGTAAACTTGATTTTTGGGGAGTTTTTAGACTTTTTGTCTGATAAAATAAGACATTTGAAAATGTCGCCCTCGACTCTTGGAAACTAATTTTCCTCTGTTTTCTATTTTATTTGAAACATTTCAAAAACTGAACATTCTTACCTTAATGTAGTATAAAAATGAATGAGTGCTGCTAATTGATTGAGTACTTGATAATTTTTCTGATTTTCTTAATGCATGCACAACAGTTTCTCTGTTGTTTTTAACAAGTATGAGTAACAAGTATAACCAAAGAGAAGAGCACTATGCACATGATCTGAAACACTTAAAATGATGAAGTATAACCACTGAAGCACTATGGAATGTAGACACTGATAACTGGACGTATAACCTTTTTAAAAGTGAAATATAACCCTTTTGAAGAACTGGAATGCACATATAATCACACAGAATGCTGTAAATCAGGTAGATAGCACAGCACAATGTTTGAAGTAGAATTGGCTCATGTGAGCACACAAGATCAATGAAGTAGTAAGCACTTGGTTTTTTAGTAAGAGTTTGACGTAATGTGTGAACTATGTAACAGTGTGAAAATCTATAACCGTGTGAATGGTGACATAATGGTGTAAGAAAAAGCAATAAAAGGTTTTTTAAAAATAGAAAACAGAATCTAATGGTGTCATCCAGGAAAGAATAAAACAAAAGAAAACAGATTGGACTTACTAGGCCAAGATCAATATGTGTAAAACAAGACACGATTAGAGTGGAAAATCCTCAAAGTTAACGAGAGCAAACATAGCAAAATTAATGAGGAACAAAACACCAGTGGAGTGGAAAAACCCCAAATTTGAGACCGACCCAGAAAGTCCTGAAGAGTCCAAACGCATGGAAAATTACACCATTATGTCATTAAGAGAGTTTGGTGAAAATAGGCAGGACATATGAAATTTGCATAAAAGTTCTCAAGAGTATATAAGGTAAAGCCCTGAGTCAGTGATTTCAGTCTATCAATGGGTGACCTGATGAATCCTGAGTGTTACTGCCTACATCAGTAGAGTAACACTATTTGACCTGAAGTCGTGCACAGTCTTCTGAACAAAGGACAACGTTGGGGACCGTGACACAACAATTGCAATCCTGTTATCCAAGTGTACTTCAACTGGGAACTGAGTATCAAGCTCGCTGGGAGTTTTAAAATACTTTGAATTCATAATTTTGCCCATATAACTAAAAAAAAAGAATACATTCCAGAGTGGCATTCATGCAACGTTTAAACAAGTGAACAGATATGATGATGTACTATATTTGGATATCAGAACTAGGTCCTCTGGTTATTGTGATGCACTTTTTTTTTCTCACATTCCTACATCAAGCTTGACTGTGGCCTTGAGGAGATTCAACAGTAACAAACCAGGAATGAATGCCGTACTGGCTGCAGTGAAACTTCATCTAAAAATGTAATTTCACCTGTCGAGTCATGAAACTTTCTCTCCCGGCCAGATGCAGTCCCTGCCCATGGAAGTGGGAAGCAGCAGCTCGGCCCCCGGCGACACATCTGGCTCGGTGGTGCAGGTGTGCTTCCCCAGTGCTCAGGCCACGGTGCTGGACAGCCTGAACCGGCAAAGAGAAGACGGCAGGCTCTGCGACCTCTCCATCCATGTCCAGGGACATGTGTTCAAAGCCCACCGCTGCGTCCTGGCTGCCTCCTCACCTTACTTCCATGACCAGGTGGGAGTGTCATCAGTATTTTAATGCAGCGAAACAAATGCACAGAGACATAAAATCTGTGTTAAAATGGCTTTAAACTGATCTGTTTCCTCTTGTTTCTTGGTGAGAGCTTTAGCATAAACCCCAAACCACGAGCATGGCAGAATACTTATCAACAGTCATTCTGATTAAGCAGATATGAGCATAAATTTAGAACTGAGAATAAAAGCTTGCAGTGTGGCAGCAGCCTCACACAGACACGTATATGTGTGCGTGTGTTCTGTTTTATGCGCTTTAATTATTCTGTTTCAAGAGAGCCTTACTCATAAGGCAAGGACCAGCTTTACTAACACTTGGTGGGGGGTTATACCAGACTCTAAATGCCTGTCTGAGCGGCGGCAGACAGATTTTGCTTCCATAGACGGCATAAATTAACTCGGCTTTGGATTGTGAGCAGTAAGTTAATTTTTCCCCGTGATAAGTGTTAATAAGAAGTGAGAAATGGTGGAGAGAGCAGGGAGGAGGAGCAGTGGGAAATCATTTATAAACTCATACATTTGTGATGTATTGATACACCCAGGTACTACTGAAGAACATGTCGACAGTGTCCATCCCGGCGGTAATGGACCCGCTGGCGTTTGAGAGCGTGCTGAGCTGCGCCTACACCGGTCAGCTCCAGATGCTGCGCGAGGACATCGTTAACTACCTCACAGTTGGCAGCGTCCTGCAGATGTGGCACATCGTGGACAAATGCACCGAGCTGCTGAAGGAGGGCCGGGCGGGAGGAGGGAGCGGTGGAGGAGGAGGAGGAGCAGGAGGAGGAGGCATCATGCAGGAAGGAGCCAGTGTCGGAGGAGGTGGAGGGACAGCTAACCTCGGGTGCAGCAGCAGCAATGGTGACGGCGGTACAGGTGGTGGTAATGGAGCTGGTGGCGATGGCGGCGTTGGTGGTGGTCAAGCACAGGTCGTAGGGTCCAACGAACCCCAGCGTGCCTCCCATCCTCCCAGCCGCCCGTCTGTGAGTGAGAGCCAGTCTCCCAGCAGCACCAACTACTTCAGCCCCAGGGACGGGAGCAGTTTTGGGGGAAGCGGTGCAGCCGCCGCTGGGGCTTCAGTGGACGGAGGCGGAGCCAGCAACACCCCCAGCTACTGCACCCCGTCGGGAGGAGAGGAAGCCTTCCTTATTGAGGAAGAGGAGGAGGAAGTAGAGGAAGAAGAGGAGGAGGTGCTGTACCATCAGAGGAAGAGAGGAAGAGGAGGGGGCAGCGGGAGGAGGAAGAAAATTAGCTCAGTGTCAGAGCAGGAAGTTGGGGTCAGCGACAGCTTTGGCGTGTCGTCCTACCAGGTGAACCTCATCTGAAAACCTTTTATTTTGAAAAACCAAAGTTTGTGAAGCTTCACAGTTTAAATGAAAATCAGCATTCTGGCTTGTTAATAACTGATATATAAAAAAAATGTTCAGTTTATAAAACACATTAATTTCAAGCTGCTTTTGTTTGATTCTCAAAATCTAATATTTTGAAAATACAAAGTTTTCACTGACAACAAAGACCAAATATGTCTTATAATATAATTATTGTAATATAATATATTAAATATCTGAATTGAAAGGATGGAGATGACTCAGCGTTGCCACCACAGAAGCGCCCAACCTACAGCCAGCCCAGCATCATGCCTCGTAAACAGTGGGTGGTTGTGAAAACTGAACGTATGGAGGATGACGACCTCATAGTAGTGTCCGGAGAGGAGGGAGGAGACGACGACGAGGACGAGGATGAAAGGGAGTTGGAGCTGGCCAGAGAGAGGGAGAGAAGTGACTTCAACATCTCCAACGTTAGGAGCCTTTCAGCCGAGCTGGGCGGCAGAGCTGAGAACGACATGGACTCACAGGTGAGCGGAAACACGCGGGAAGACACAGTGTGCAGAGTTTTCATGTGATTATAGCGTTAAATATGTTCTGATAGTGGAAGATTTTGTTCTTAAGAGACAAAACTGAAAACTGGTGCGCAACACAAAGAGGCTCAAACTTAGGTAGCTTCTTTCTTCAAGTAAAACAAATCCTGTCTTGTATTTGAAGTGATGTGCAAAACAGATATTCTGCATGTTGTCTAACATGTCTGCACTGAGGAAAAGCATCTTTTAATAACTAGTTTGAAATTTTGAATTTTGTACAAAGCATTTAGTTTTTGCATTCATCACAGATCTAAACAAAGACTCTTCCCTGTCTCTCTCCAGGGCGACTACTGCCAGTCTTCAGAAGACTACCTCAAGTTCGAAGGCAGTTTAATGGACCAGACTTTAGCTCAGCACCTTCATGACAGTGCAGCAGGTCAGAGCCAGAGCGCTAACCGTGCTGTTTCAGCGCTGCTGGGCCAGGTTCAGTCTGCAGCTACAGCCCGGGCCCAGCTCTTCCCCCTGGACATGCAGGGAAACCAGATCCTCCTTTACAGCCAGGCCTCCGGACTCTCTCTGGACGCTGGCGCCCCTCCTCTGGGGATGGCAGGTGGTATGATTGGTGGAGCCTCCTACAAAGGTCCCGCCCTGGAGCACGGTGCGGTCCACCTGTCGGTGCAGGGCGGTTTGGGGGTTGATGGCATGGACGGCGGGGGGATTGGAGGTGGAAGTGGGAGTGGTGGCAGTAACGGTAACAGTGGGGGTTCAGGGAAAGTGTTTATGTGCCACTGTGGTAAGACCTTCACTCACAAGAGCATGAGGGACCGCCACATTAACATGCACCTGGACCTGAGGCCCTTCCACTGCCCCGTCTGTGCCAAGAAGTTCAAGATGAAGCATCACCTCACAGAGCACATGAAGACGCACACAGGCCTCAAGCCGTACGACTGCCTCGGCTGCGGCAAGAAGTTCATGTGGCGCGACAGCTTCATGAGGCACCGCTCGCACTGCGAGAGGCGCAGCGGGCTGGGAGAGAGCGGCGAAGGCGGGAATAGTAGTGAGGGAGGGAGAAGAGGAGGAGGTGGAGGTGAGGACGGGCCAGATTTGATTTCCTCCCCTCACCTCCTCCTGTCTGCAGGTGAGGGAGGACAGGGCGGTATTCTGGGAGGAGGAGGAGGAGGAGGAGGAGGAAGAGGAGGAGTGTCTGTGTCTTCTCCACATCTTTCTGGCTCTGTTCTGTCGCCGCAGCACAGCAGCGTCTCAGCGACAGGAAGCAGCAGCAGTAACAACAGTTTGAATAACAGCAGCAGCGCCGCTCTGAGCAACAACATGGCTGCAGCAGGGGTGCTTCTAGGGGTCGTCTCTCAGAGTCCAGGTCAAGGTCAGGGATCAGGGATGTTTGGCGGTCTTGGGTTGGGTCGAAGCGTGTGTGATGAAGACGTGTGTGAAGTCAGTGCCAATGATAGTAGCGTGACTTAAACCAAAATTGTGTGTTATGTCCAACGGGTGCCTCTTTCTCAGTCATGCTTCTCGTTCCTGCTGCTGTTTTTTTACAATATAGTAAACGTGGAAGAAGCTCGGTGCTCCTCTGAAACACATCTAACTGCCAACACTCAGCACTTCAAGCAGGAAGCACGTACTTTGTCGAGAGTGGTTGGAAAAGGTGAGGCTCCCGTTGGACAGACAACCTGATGAACCTGTGAGTGTTTATAGAACAATGGGACTTGGAGAATCCAGTCGACTGCTGTGCCGTGAAGTTTCTGAAATAGACTTGTGGTCGTGCTGATGCCATCTTAAATTATCCTCAATTCTCGTACCGCAAAGACTTTAAGGAAACTTGCCTCCGAAAAGTGGCCTCATTAAAAATGGACCTTTTGTCTCAGTGAGTAAGCTATCGTTTTAAATATCCGAGATGTTACTAAAGTTTATTTTTTTGGTTTTGTGGAAGAATGCTGTGCGTGCCGAGAGGAAACCAAAAATGAAAAGACAGTGCTTCACTAACTGTTACCTTCTGTGACAACATTATAGTATCAGTAGAGTAGAAAAATGGCTGTTCTAAATTGCTGTGATTTTCTGCAGTATTGTATTGTAACGTATCATATGATTTAAATTTAAGAGAAGAAACACGAATCTGCACAAACTTCATGATTCAGCTGAGAAAACAAACAAGCTTAAGATGCAGATTTGTGTTTCTTACAGCAGCAGCGGTTCATATTTCTCTCATATAACAGACTAACTGTCAGCACTGCCATGTTGTTTTAGGTGATACTACGGTGCTGCTTTGCTTGAAACACATTCTGGATTAGAGTCAAAGGCACAATCATTTATCCTCATCGCATCGGAAACCCTGACAGATCCCACACATGACGTGCACAGGGAGGGAGCCGCCGAGCTCGAAGCCTCACTCTGATTAGTTTTTCAAAAGTTGATGTTTGGTTGTTGAAGATCTTTCTTTTCCAGTCTGGTCCAGACGTACATAAACAAGCTCAGAGCTACTCAGCAGTAGAAGCTCTCCGTTGCTTTTGGTTTTGCTGCTGTTACCTGCTTTCACTTCCTTGTTGTTCACAGAGTTCTCGTGCTTTGAGAAGTATATTATCACTGTAAATATATAGAGATATATATATATGTCGTTTACTCATCAGACCTGGAACAAATACTAACTTGTAATACTGATGCGTTCGCTGCTGTCCGGTCTGCTCTGAAGAAGTTCATGAAGCAGTAAAGAAAGTATTTGAAAGTTTTCTGCGCTGAGTTCCCCAGAACTCATCTTAACCTAGAGTGCGCCTCTTCGACGATGTTCAAGTCAGTGAAGAGTGTGAAAACCTAGCAGTGATAGGCGGCGGTCTAATCTAAGCTATACAGTGTATAGTGTGTTTACAAGCGTACCTCCTCTAAACGGTTGACCAAGTAGATTTCACTCAAGTTATGAACCCACGTGAAAAGAAAACCTCCTTTTTTCAGTAGCTGTTGCACACAAATAAGTCAAATATTCTTTTTATGAATGTTCTGTTATGAAGAGTGCTACACATTTCATTTTCTTTGTCTTTGGATTCAAATATTTTCTACTGGTAGTTTTTCTTCCTGCAATAATTTTAAAAGTATCGTCGAGTCATACACGTCCTGACCTCCCGAAAGTTTGTAAATGCTGATGGATGTTCTCTTTAGCAACGATAGAAGTTTCCTCGTGTTCGTATTGATCAGCAGTGGTTTTGGTCCTGGATGTGAATGTGACAGTCGTCCAGGAACTTTGGTTTAAATAAGTTAAAGATTGTTTTGGTTCAGTTCTCTGTAGATGAAGATGATGAAGAAGAGTAAAACCAGGTCAGAAATGTTGCCTGAACAAAACTTTAATTAGCATTCACCCAACCTGTCAAACATCCTGAATATTGTATTTAGATTTTTAAACTTCTGAGTTATTCTAAAAATAATTGATTAGCTGATAAACAAATATTAACTGACAATTCTCATAAGTGATCTGTCGATTGGCATTTTTCTCTTTATTCAAACTGTGCTAAATTGAAAGGACCAGTGTGTGGGATTTAGTGGTGTAGGTGCTGATTGTAACCCCCTCACCTCACCCTCTCCTTCCTAGCACGAAGGAGAAAGTATGGTGGCCCTGTCTGTTGTTGGCTACTGTAGAAACAGGGCAGTTCATCATGGTGGATGGAGGGTCTGTGTGCTGTCTCGCAGACAACATGACACACTCACTTCAATGCACAACACACCTGAGATAAAGTCCTAGATTAACGTGCTGACTTTAACCTAAACCGAACCGAACTACGAAAATAAGGAGTCACAAAGAACACTGGTCATTATTTTAGACGTGTTCTAAACAAATAATCTGTCCTTCTTCATAATAATAATAATAATAATAATAATAATGATTGAAAGCCTGGTATTAGTAGCTATGTTTTTACCACTGCTGGATACATGTGTTGGGGAAAGGCTGAATTATTTGTTGGATCTGAGGACTTGAAGTTCATCATTGTTTACTCACAGTTAAAGAAAAATGAAGTTGCCTCTTGCCTCATGCCTGATGGAAACACAGGTCAGTTTGTTTACGTTGAGCCTCATAGAAATGTAACCTCGTAGTTTCTCTTTCACGGTCCTCCACTGTACACAAGTACCATGTTCTCTTCTGGGCCCTGCTGTGGTTAAAATACGCTCTTTATTTCTGTGCTGTATCTAAACTGGGACTGTCGTCGTTACACAGTAATATCAATACTGTGTGATGCATTTAGGGACCACGCTGAACATGTACCGGTGCAACTACTGATAAGACACACACTGATCACACTACAGATAGTGCAGTGCAGTATAAATACGTTCTGCCTTTGTTTCTCCATTAAAACACCAGTTCTCCCTGTGAAGGAGGTCGTATTTGTTATCTTGCCAACATTTTTGAAAGTGGGACGTTGCCAAATAGGTTCAGGTGGTTTACTCATTCAACACTAATTATTTCTGTTTGTAATCATAAAGTATTTACATGATTTAAAACAAATGTGTGTGTGTATATAAAACCATATTGTTTGTGTTAAAACGTATATTTGTACCGTATTGGGACATCTTAAACATGGATCAGGTTTAACCACCATTAGTGCACCTTGTTCTTTTTTTTTTTTTTTTTGGTAAGTGGCCACAATACAACATAATACATTCCAATATGTCTTTATATATAAAGTTACAGACTTGTTAGAAGAGAAGAAACTTGTTCACCCCGACTGTGTTTGTTATTTTAGCTCCTTTTTCACAAATTCTCAAACTAATTCACATTTAACAGGCTGCAGATCCTCCAGTTATTAATCATATCATTTTTGTGCTTCACATCTCATTCAGCTGTAACAACAACAAATGTAGTTCAGAACATGCTTTTCCATAAAAGTTTCATTATCTGTGAGAAAATTATCCAAACAGCCTTTTATTGTTTCCTAAATCAGTATGAGAAGAGGAGTGCCCCCATGTGGCCACAGTTGGTACTGTGAATAAGAGATAATGATCATGTAATGTGATAACCATGTGTGTTTATGAAGATATGTAGCTGTGTTATGGTTTCACTCCTGTGTGTAACATTATTTAACCAAATCAAACTGTGTAGAAAACCGACTTCAGTGTGCCAGTGCAGCCACAGCACAGGACGGGGAGCGGTGGAAGAAATATTACACGTGACCTCTTCAAACATTTTGCATGCCTTCAGAGATGTTTTACATTTCCGGTTACACAGAGCAAAGAGATGCAGGATCTGATTGTTTTACCTTCTGTGAAGGCTGGGTTTGGATATTTTTATATGCAGGTTTGGAGCTCAGACGAAGTGAAAGGATCGTTGGCTTTTGTATGTGTTTAGTGACCTGTGACGTGTGACCTCCAGTGTTTCCTCTACGACTCTGGCTCAGTTTGTTTGTGGGTAATTTTGGTTTCACGTTTGCTCCTGTTTGTTTACTCCGCTGCTGAACAGCTGCAGAGAAAATGCTGGATGGTTGTAAGAGCAGAATGTGAAATGTGATCTAATGCTTTTCATATTTGAAGTGTGCCAACACTCTAAAACACGCATATAGATAACTTTCACTGAAAGTGAATGTATGTGAACAAGACGAGCACATTTATGTGCGTTCAAACAGAACATATGAAGAGGCAGAGGTGTTATGTGTCAAGAAAAGGCTCAGAAATATGTGAATTATCAGTCTCTGCTTGTGAAGTGAGGGAAGACAGAATAATCAATTAAAAACTGAAGATTTCCTGTCACATAACATGAAGGATAAAGCTGGATTTAAGTGGAAGTGTCAGCCTGAGTTAGTTAACTTTGTGCACTGCAAGAATGTACAAATCCCTCAAAGAATCAATAAACCTCAATAACACGTGGTCTGTACAGTGTTTATGTTAACTACATAACTATAGAAAATGCTGTTATAATTTGATTTTGTTCTTTCACCTTCAAATCTCTAGATTTAGTGTAGTTCCCTCAAAGTTTAAAATCAGGAAGTTTACCTTAAAATACTTAAATTATGACAACAAACCTTTTTTTAATTTGTTTAAGGTGGCTGAGGGTCCCTGCGCACCCTGTAATTTCACTGCCTTTTGGAGTCCAGACAATGAAAAACTCTAAACTACACCCACATGTTTTGTCTTGCACCACCTCTTCCTTGAATGAGCGATAGACGAGCTGAACATTCCTTCATCACGAGGAAGTACAGATGAGAGAGAGAGAGAGAGAGAGAGAGAGAGAGAGAGAGAGCTCACAGTTGCTGCTGAAAACCAGACCGAGGTATTCGAATTATTTTTGTACATTCCACAAACGACGTTACACAACTTCAACGACCAGTTGATTGTTGAATTGTCAATAGACATTTTTATGTAAATTCTGAGTAGTACTAATAATGTAATGAACTGCAGTACATCAATATTCACCTCTGCCCTGTATCAAAATAACAGATTCATAAATTATTTGGTGCAAATAACATCTGTCATAATCTCTGTTCAAGTTTCAAAATATATGAATAAATCTTGGACTGTTTTTTGTGTGTGTGTTTGTTTGATTGATTGCTACATGAACAGGTGAAAGTGCAGCTGCAGGGCCTCAATATTCAGAGAGAATCACAGCTGTGCAACCACAACATCAACAGCTGTTGATTTGCAATACATTAAAATTGCAATACAGCAAAGAAGCTACAACTATGGCTGCACGTTCAGACTTTTCAGTCTCCTGACACCGTGACTCAGGATATCTGCAGACAGACACCAGTGCCCATTTTATCCATATTCGATGTCTGTATGTCTCATTACCTGGAAGTATTAAAAGGAATAAGGAATTTACACAGCCATTCTGCTTCCATACAGTCAAAATCCAAATCAACAACAAGGAGGTTGTATATTTAAAAAAAATACCATTTATTTCATTATCAAAAATGAAAAAGAAAAAGTTCACAGTGAACGATGGATCCCTCCTCTGCATAAACGAGGCCCGACAGATCGTAGCTATGATGACTACATTCCTGGTCTACATAGTAACTCTGAAAAAAAGTTAGTCACCCCAAAATATTATTTCACCCGTGTCGTTAAATTTGATTTAAAAACTGAATTTGGGAGAAAAAACATAAACAAGGTTTGGTATAAGAATTAAAACAACAAAAAACTGAGAAGTTTACTGCCAACATATTAGTGCTGTGTAACGCTCAGCCAGACAACTCAGTTTTAATAAAAAGCCGCAAAAACAACGAAAAACTCATTCACCGAAAGCTGGAGATCTGAAGTGCAACAACACTGTCCAACATACATACAACTAGAGAAAAAACGTTATTCTAAATACAGCAGGGATGTAGAAATTTAAAATTTTATGCCTAAATTTATCCGAATCGCCAACGTCGACAGGCGGGAGCCAAAATGTAAAATCAGCACTAAGAACTTAGATAATGAGAATTTGTATGAAAGAGAATCATTACCAGTGTCAGAATAAAACTAGATTTCTCTTTCCCTAGTTTGGATTTAGGCAAATATTAACGCACAGTGTTTAATTAAGGCTGAGTCTAAACGGTGACGACCAGGTGAATGAATGTATCTGCAGTTTCAGGGCTGGGCAGAAGTACAGGTACAATTCCTCATTGTCATGGTGAGAATCAACTCTATTCTTAACTTACCTTCCTTTGCTTTTGTTATATAGCTACTTAAAGGATAAGGCTGGCATTATCATTATTATTATTGTTATTAATATTATCAACAAAGCCTGTGCAAAGACCAAAACACACCATATATCACTACTTTCCCACTTCTTCACCTGCCCTCAGACTGAAGCTAACTTATTAATATATATTTTACCTTTAGTCATTTCCTAAAAACAGCTGGATATTGTAGATTTTATTTACTCAAGAAGGAGTAAATGGTGTATTTGTCTGGGACAGTTTTCAGCTGGGTGCTCCAGTGAGTATTTCCTGCAGCAGGTGGGTTATATGTTCTATGGGCTCTGGATATAGAGTTAAACAGTTCATCAGTAATTTTGGTCTTTTCATGGGATTTGTTGACAATAAGTAAAATACAGACTATTGCCAGGTTTGTCCATCAAGCATTTGTGTATAAACGACACCTCATTAATCAATGCAAAAATAGCAAGAGCAAATAAAAGAATGCCGTCTACAGTATAGACCACCACTTCCCTGTCCTTGATGAAAAAAAAGATTGAAATATAAAAATGTAAACAAACCGGTGTTGCTCACCAGCTGAGTGTCTATGAAAACAAACCTCCCCCGTCTGGGCCACGCGTCTGACTGCACGCTTCACGTTTTCAGGCACTGGTTTCTTATCTGAACCACACTAACAAAAGTTCAGGTCAAGTGACAATCATTCCAAGGGAAGTGTTTTTAGCCGCGTGTTCAGAACAGCAAAAAACTCATTTCGGCGCTACAACCAACTGGACCTTAGACATGTTGCACTGAAAGGCAGGAAACACGGCAACAGTAGTTTGGCCGCTTGGTTCACAAAGATTCAGATCTTTACTGCAGTCATGTTTCTCCGCTTAGAGAAAATGACAGCTGTGTTCAGCAGAAGGCGGCTCCCAAAAACATGATATCACAAAGAAAAACATGTCCTGTTAAAGCAGCTTTCTGTCAAATGTTATTATACAATTATTTTATTTAAGTCCTTTACAAAAACACTTTGTCGTCTTTGCTTTTGTGTGGTAATGTAATCAAGTGACATGAGGTACTTAATTCATAGTTTTCCCTGTGTTCCTGCTGTAGGTTTTGGTAAAAATTGATTTCAGCAATTTCACCTTGAAAAAAAAAAAAGAGTAAGCTTTTTTTTTCTCCTTTTCACAGGTCCTTAGAAACCCTTAGAAACCCCTGACCCTTAGAAAGAAAGTCTGTCCCAGAATACAGGTGTCGTGTGGAAGAATCTTGCAGTTTAGTAAGTCAAAAGGTGAAAGGTCATTCTGAGTCTGACAGGACGATGATCTCATCTGGGTCACACTGGGTCGCCACGTTGACCTGGAAACACAGTGAAAGGAGAAATGTTTAATCTTTGACTGAAACTGAAAATCTGAATCTCACTTCATTTCATTTAAATATTAAACAGGTGGAGATTTGGATTGAAAAGAATGCAAGACAAATGGTTTTTAAATTGTCATTACTATCGCTTATGTTCGGTCATGTGACCCCACCTTGTTTTTCTTGGGAGGTGGCGTCAGCTGTGAGCTGCTCACAATTTCCTGGGTTGGAGTGTCTGCTCGGGTTGACTCGGCTTGCTGCGGAGAACTGCAGTTAAAAACGCCCATGTCCAGAGGAATATCGGCCTCGCTGAGGAGGGAACGATGGATGGATGAAGAGTGAGACGACGGGAGAAAGAATTAAGGAGAAGAAAAACATGATGGTGAGACGACCTTCATAACAACTAAATCTAATGTTCAATCAATGAAACTGTACGAGCTAAAACATTTGACTTAGTTTGACTACACTGGATAAACTGATTTGTGACTGTGAGCCTCATAGTACCTGTCACGGATGATCGTGTGCTTTGTAGTTCGGGGGTTCCCTGAAGTAATCTCCTCCCTCTTCCTCTTATGGCTCCTCGTGGTTCTGGGGCTGGGAGGTGGTGATGTGCCGTTGGTCGTCTGTGTGTCACATCTTTCTACTATGACCATTGGTGAGAGGGGCACAGACACCCCATTGGCTGCTACTGCGGACATGTCTGCGGGGTCTTTAGTGGCTTTGCTGGTGCTTACCAGCACGACTGAGATTTGATTGGAAGAATCCACAGGCTCCTCTAATCCTGTCAGTTTCCCATTAGACAGCGGCGTCTGGTCATCAGTCTGCTTTGGGTCTGATTGGCTGGGGCTGTGTCTAGGGGAGGGGATGTCAGACTGTGGAGACATTTGAGACTTGCTTTCATCAGAGAGAGGACTGAGTCCACTTGTTGGCTCGTCGTCCTCATCTTTCATGCTTTGTTCTTCTCCTGCAGAAACGCTTCCTGACACCTCGTCTGCCTGATCTTCCTTGTTGGTACCGTCAATCGCTTGTTCGGCCTCATTACCGTCTTCTTCATTGTCATCATCGTCTATAAAGACACAAAACAAATGCAATGAAAACTTTTCTCCTCATCTGTGTCACCCTCACAGGTCAGTACAAACTTTAAATTAACCTCAACTTCACTTGGATGTTTGACACTTGCTGTGCATAAGAACATACGTGCAGAGTAGAAGACAGTTTTCACACTCGTCTGCTGCATGGGGAAAGTTTCCCTGAGCTCACCTCACGTCTGAGTTGAAGGGATTGTTGTTAAGAGAGTAATTTTGTTGCATGCAAATGTGTGATGTGGACAGTGCGCATACACAGAATGGATTGTTTAGTCAAGGAGGAGACATCTTATGTTAAACTTCTACCATTTTATCTCTGCTCTAACCTGGTCCATCCTGCTGAGTGCTGGCCTGGATCTCTTCCTCGATGTCTGGGTCTGATGATTCATCTTCTTCGTCGTCATCCTCCTCCACCTCTTCTTCTTCCTCCTCCTCCTCCTCTGCCTCTGCCTCTCCATTCACCTCTACATTTTCTTCTTCCCTTTCTGATTTGTGGCCCTGAAAATAAGATATGAGGATCAGACGGGATCAGGTCATGAGGAAAGAGGAACAACGTGTGAAAGATGAGAAACAGAAACAGAGCTGTCCCTGATGATCTTCCTGCTTCCCCACATGCTCTCATACCTCTTTTTCCTTGCTGTCTTTCTTCAGTCGTTTGGTCCTCTCCTGCTCCTCTGAGTCGTCCTGTTTTACAGCGTACTTGGTGATGACCTCCTCCAGACGGGACAGAGCCACTTCTCTGTTCGATCGAAGCTTCCGCAGCAGCGTGGGGTCCAACAGAGCCGGGTCTGTGGCTTCAGAGGGTGGCGAGGAAAAGAAAAGAAAGTGTCAGGATTTTTTTTTACGTTTTATTTATTTATCTTTATTTCTCAGTTACTAACAGTCCAAAATAAATGTCAATATTAAATGCTGAAATGCACCTTCCCTGAAAGGTTTGTCTAAACCAGAAAATAAAGGTTCCTTTTGTGGTGTATTTATTATATGTTTGCTTTCATTCTAGTCAGGAGACAGAATCATTTTTAGCTGAAGTCTTACCAGGCTTGTAGGGGTCAGTAAGGTGTGAGCCGAAGTTGTACACCAGGTCCAGGTGACGTCTCTCCTGCATGCGGCCCCCGGTCTCTCTGAAAGCCTCCTGAGCGATCTCTTTCAGCTGTTTTCTGCTCAGGCACAAGTTGTGGCGCTCATTGGCACGCAGCACCAGCTGGAGGATGTCTTGGTAATCTGGAGGGTTCCTCTGTGCCTCAGGACTGTTAATGAACCGCTCAATCTGACAGGAGGAAATGACAAAGATTATGGGATCAGGAGCATCTCAAAGTCACCCACATAAATATATAGTAACATCAAACAAAAACAGATCATATCCAGGCTCATATCTAGAAGTATTTTTGGCCCAGATTTGGCCCCGGCCCCTGATTTGAGAGTGTAATATTCATATCCGATATATTTAAATGTAAGTATATCTAACATATCATATATCATGTCATATATTATATCTAAATGTTAGTTAAATGTGTATCTGACACACTGAAACAACAGCTGCTGAAGCAGTGCAGACAGGACACACAAGCTGACTCAGTCACACTAAAATCAAACACGTTTTACTCAACTTGTTGCTCTCCAGGACTATCATAAAACCGTTAAGACCAACAACAACTACCCGCTCACCTTTTTGTTGATCTCAGGGTAACGAGTGCCGTTGTACGGGATCCTCTGCTCAATGACTCGGCCCGTTAGTGTGTTGCAGCTCTTGAGTTCACACAGCTTTTCATAAATCTTCATCATCTGGAAGAGACAAAGAAAAGGACAGAAGGACAAGGTGTGACTAGATGTCACACAACCTGGTGTAATGCTTCTTTTTACAGCTTGTTACGCACTATTTATAACCAGCGCAGCCACAAGCTGCATCAAACTCCAGACTGACCTTGCGTTTCAGCTTGTGCTCCTGGATGTATAAAGATTCCTCATTTTCCATTTCATCTAAACTCAGCTCTGCCTGCTGCAGGCGCTGGATCTCTTCGTTGTACACCTTCAGTAGGTTCTCCAGGTACGCTATCTGAAATTGAGGACAGACATAAAGGGTAAGGTGTGTTAAAAATGTATACTTACTATAATCAGCAGCTTAATATAAAATAACAAACATTCCAGTCACACCCAGTAGTGTTTCACACTGACCTGTTTCCTGGATGCCCTCTTTGCCTTTTTCTCTGCTTCCTGTTCCTCCTTTTTATCGTCCTCCCCGCCCTGCCGCTGCTCTGAGGTGGACGGTTTATCCTCCGCTGCCTGTTTCACCCCTTCCTCCTCAGCATCCATCTCAAATTCAGTCTTGTCTTTATTTTTGGGCATAAAAGAGGTAGACTTGAGAGAACCTGATGTTGAGGTACAAGGCCCAGGCTCAACCTTGGTGAGGATCTGCCTCTTTTTGGCTGCATGTTGCTTGAGTACAGTGCACAGCTCGTTGATGTAGACAAAGGTTTTTGAGCGGTTTGACTGGGTGCGAGTCAAACATCGTCCCAAGGTGTTCCTGAACTCCACAGATGACAGATAGTCGGGGCAGGCCTTAGAATGCTTGGTTTGGAGAAAGGTCAGAACCTCGGGGCAGTCCTGCGTGAAAGCTGAGCAGTGCTCCACAAACTGGGAGGATGGAGAAAAGAACACAGCAACAACACATCGATTCAGGTTTTGCAGTTCACTGTATTATCAACAACAAATAAAAACTTTTAGGAATTACCAGCCGCTTTGAATAAAACTACCATTTTTGCCGCGTTATGTACACTCACCTCAGTGAACAGCTTCTCATTCTCCGCCTGCAGAACATGCACCTTCTTCTTGGCTGAGGCGAAAGGTGACTCAGTGATGTGGGTAGTGATGGGCTGCTGAGCTTTTAGTGACAAGACATTTTTTTGATCCTGAGCGGACGAGGTAGAGGCAGAGCAGGAGGGCTGAGGGCTCTCCTCTTCATCATCATCGAGGACTATGATCTTATCCGCCATCGAGGCGGGAGCCACCGCCATCCAAAATGTTGATTATTTCTTCTTTTTCTGAAAATACAAACAGGGAGAACGTTGATCGGGATTGATTTTGGTAGTGGAACTATAACAATGTGTTCTTAAGATGTAAAATATCTAATATTGGACAAAATCAGCCATCTATCTAGCCGGCTATCTGATGAGAAGAATGACTTAGCAGTGTTACCAATGCTGACCAGACACTTTTCAAGCAAAAGTGCCCTCACATTGTCTAGTTTCAGTTTCTCAGAGGTGAAGACTTGTGGCTTTTCTTTGTCTTAAATGATAGTTAACTGAATATTTGGTGTTTTCCACTGAAAAACAGACAATTTGAGGACACATTTATTATGATTTTCTAATATTTTATAGCTCAATAATGGATTTGTGGAGAAGGCAGTCATCAGTTTGATCACTTATGAGGGTTATTGTTAACAAAGAGTAACAGTTCCACCCAAATTACACCCCTACATCAACACACGTTTGTGAACTCTGACATGGTGCTCTCTTCACACGTGTACAAGGAAAGAAGCTATTTCACAGGAGCTTTGTGTCACCTGTGGTTTAAGAGATAAGACAAAGAGTCTGATCAACAACGCGCGCCTCCGGAGACTTTAACTGTGAGCAGTGAGGTGAGGCTACATGACAGCACATTACAGGCAGATGTAAAACAACACAAAAGGTTTGAACCTGTCACACAGTCTGACATACCCACACATACCGACCTCTTGTTTATGAGCTGCTTGACGTGACAACAGAGGAGGACGATGCTCCACAGCGACGCATCGTTAAAATGTTACATTAGCATTCGGTGGCTAGTTAGCTTTGTGATTAGTAAGTGAGCTAAGTAAGAAAACGATGATCCCGCAGAAAATCCCGCATGCTGCTTATTTTTATAAATTACATAACTTGTTATATGAAACAAATCCGCGACACTCTTTAAAACGGTTATTTATAACCTCGCAGAGTTTCTGTTCACCAAAACAAAGCTCGTCAACTTAGCTACGCTGCCGTTTCGAGACCGAAAGTGTACCCGCTAAAGTCGTATCAGCATCAACGCCTCTGATTGGCTGTTAGGTGGGGTTTGCCGTCAGTAATGTCGTCAGCCATTGGATGACCTCCACCCGTTGACTACCATATAACTGTACTGTATGTTCATCGTGTAGTTTTATTCTGAAAAGGACAACGGAAGTCACTTTCCCATTAGATAGATAGATAGATAGATAGATAGATAGATAGATAGATAGATAGATAGATAGATAGATAGATCATCATAGCAGTCTGGTATATTTGAATACTAATGATATTAATGGTATCTTAAGTTTTACTCCTTTTCATAATCAGATAATATGTCAATACCGGTGTATTAATGTTGTATTTTATAACACTCAGACTTATGCAGTATGTTTATTATGAAGCGTTTTATTTAGAAACCACCACCACAGCAATTACATCATAATAAAGCTTCTATATACACACACATCAATCAAGAAGACCCAGTTCCCCCATTATCTTCATCATAAATGTACGTGAGCATTTTTAGATTTTGTTTAAACAGTGTGGCACACCAGCATGTTTGAGAGGACACCAACATTTATAAGCAGGAGAGTACAAACTTCACTTATAATTTTTAATTTAATTCTTATACAAATGATGATTTTTTTCCCCTTCCGTACATTCATGTGTTTGAATCTTTCCTTCACATTTCAATGTATGTTTAATTTTGCATTAGCCCAGGCTGTTAGGTTATCATTCCTACCAACTCGTGATGAAGTACAAACACACACACACACACACACACACACACATATACACATACAAAATCACAATATAGGCTACACACATGATGTTCTGTATTTACAAAAGTAGGATTCACTTTGTGGGTTTGGAGTGTCTCTGAAACTTCAGAGATAATAATTTTCTTGGCTTCATAACATATGGGAGCATTCTTGTCTCTAAATTAAAGTTGATTCAAGGCATTATCATTTTAACATTGCTCCAAGTTTCTGACTCTTTTCCAGTGTTCGTAACAAGACACAGTATTTAAACAGTGGGAGGCCAACATAATGTACCAGGTATATGGCTTTAAAGTGGAAACTTACAGAAATATAACAACACACATGTTTAGACTGAGCAGAAGACCTTTTCAGAAAAGGATCAATGCAATGCAAAACACTCTAAAGGTAAAAGATGTATCACTCTGTTAGCTTCAAAAAAACTGACATAGCTGTCTGAATGAATATGAAAGTCAATCCTGACACCTATCCAAGAGCTCAAAACAGAAAGATGTGTTGGTTCAGTATCACACTTCCTCAGCAGTTGACTTTGTTCTTCTTTATTTGTCTTTCTGTAAGAGGAAGAAGTGTAAAGTTATTATTGAGTGTAGACGTACAAAACACCCTGGATCATAAAACAGAAGCAGACAAGTAGTACATGCATGTAAAGACATTACCTTGTCTTGTTTAGCAGCCTCATCAGAGCCTATGTACAGCGAAATAAAAGACAAAGAGTCATACAGAGAAATGAAACTGAAATATCTTATAGTACTATATCCTCATACATACACAGTGTTGAAGGCTTAACATTCATTGCTGTTATTGCAGTCATTATATGCAGCATTTTTCTGGTAATTGTTTCTGGATTATTTTCTACCTGAGCTGGTGAAGGTCCAGGAGACGAACTTGATCAGACCATAGAGCACTAGCGCTACGCCAACCATTGCCATTGAGTCTTCAATGGAAGGAGCACTGAACCCTGAAAAGACAAAAGACAGAATTCAAGCTTCATCCACATTTATCTGACGTTTTTTTGTTGTGAAGTTTGAAGAAAATAATGAATTTAATCTTCAACATTTATCCACCAAAGCTATCACACATAGTAGGTGTGTTGGTAGGTGTAAAAATCACATCTGAACTTTGTCAAGTATGTTTTTACTTCCCCATAGCACAAAATAACTATTGTTTTCATACTAATATATTGCATGCATTTCATTCAGGCACTTAAACATACACTATAAACTCTCTTAGTGTAGGAGCTATTTCATTAGTTGATTATTATAATTATTTGTTATTTTTGCATTTGTTTTCCATTTTGTTTTGTAGACACTGGGTGGCACTATGCAGGTGACTGTCAGCTGACATGTTTTCTTTAAGAGAGAAGCAGCACGATCTGTATGTTTGTTCTTAAACTGGATGTGCCATAGACTTCTTATTTGTACAATCCAACTGAAATAGTGGCTTTAGATTCTAAGTTTGATCATTATTATTTTGTAAGAAGAAATCTTTTGACAAATAGCCACTACACTTTCTCTCAAGGCTGAAGAATAAAATATGGGGAACAATAAAACAACAAAATTCTTTCACATTACCAATGACATTGAGGTTCACGCTGGTCCGTCGTGTGCCTCCAAGATGGACAGCCACACAGGTGAGCTCCCCTCCGCTGCCCAGGTCCAGAGTAGATGTGTCAAGCTCCAGCCGGCTACTCTGGCTATAGGTTCCATCCCAGGCCTGCCTGTGGCCGGTTACGCTGCCTGATCCCAGAGGCCTGGACTTCCCATCAGCGCCTTTAAACTCCCAGCTCAGCTCCAGGGTGAGGGGGGCAAAGCCGGACGCTTCACACTGGACGGTCAAAGTCTGGCCAGGAACAGCGAGGGGAAGAGGGGACGGGTGGATGAAGAGGGATGGAGGTTCTGAGTAGGTGGAGAAAAAAGAGAAGGAAAAAAAAGGAAACATAATAAGAGAAAGTTAATAATGACAATTATTAAATTTTCACATTTACCACATTACATTTAAAGCATGTGGGTTTGTCTTTAATCACATACACAAAGTACAACCGTTTCTCTCACCTACAATCTCAAGCTCCACCGCCACCTGAGCCACAAGGTATGGCAGATACACCGTACAAATGTACATCCCAGAGTGACGCACTTTGGCTTCCTGCAGGATCAGGGATGCGTTTCCCTTCTTGTGCAAACTATCAAAGTCCAGGGTGGCCCCTTCCTCTTCTGTATCAGCCAAGCGGTCCGTCTTGCCGTCATAAGCCAGAACCAATCGTCCGTCACCTCTGAACTGGTAGCGCCACTCTACGGCAAATCCCGTCCCGGATAGAGGTGAGGAGGGGTCGGTCCAGAAGCCGCAGTCCAGCAGCACTGGTTCCCCGAGCCTGGACTGCACCGAGGCTGTTTTACTGGTCACACTGAGGATCACTGAGGAAACAGACAGCGAGGAGGAGAGAGTCAAACTACCACAGACTGAGATAAATAAACTAATTCATAAAGATCGCCATTTTGACTGGACTCCTGTGTCATGAATCATTACCATTCTGCTCTTTGGTTCCTGTGGGAGCACGCATGATAGTGGAAATGGTCAGCTGTTGGTCGAGGCCCTGATGGGCAGTTGAAAACCAATCAGCTTGCAGATATATGGGGCTTAAAGCAGAGTCTGTGAGCGGAGCAACCCATTTGAGGCTGGAGGGCTGCGGCAGGAAGGGGTTGATCTCACAGTGGGGCTTCTTGACGGAGCCCTTGGGAGGGTTCAGAGAACGGTGGCAAAGAGTGCCAGCTGGGTCTGAGGAAAGAGGAGTCACATTGGTAACATGCATACATTGTCATTAAATATGACAGAGACAGCTTGATCTAAAGAGGGAGATGATGGAGAGATAGAGAGAAAAATATGAAATAAAAAATGAAAATTGAAGACATTTTTTTTAGTATTAAGAAATAGACTAATAGCCCTGATGAGAAAAGACACTAGTAGCCTGAAAATTGGAAAAAAAAACTCAATGAAGACCCCAAATAAACATTCACCTCTGTTTCAATAACTTGTGTCAGGGATCTCTTTAACAGGGCACTGCTAAAACTGATATATTGCACATATTTTCTGTCTGTATATGTATACACGTCTATGTCTATACACAACTACATATCTTCTTTATAAATATTTAGTTTTTATTGATTATTCTATTCAAATTTAAATATTTAGTTGTTTTAATTTAAATATTTAAATATCTGTTTATAGGTTTTCTGTGCATGTAGCATGGAGAGAGCTACAACTGCATCTCATTGTACAATCCTGTATTAATGACAATGAAGCTGAACCTTAAACCTTGAAATCCAACAAATTTTGCAACACTTACTGTATCCACACACAGTGAACAGCAGAGAGCATGGGCCCACACAGCTGCATGCTAAACTATACCTCGTATATACAGAAAGCACCATGCACAGTCACTCTCATACATACACAAATAAACATGCAGTTACACATCCTGCTCAGTGTGACAGTTTGTACTCACCGGTGATAAAGTAGACTCTGTCGGGGTTGATGTCAGATGGAGCCTTTTGGGTGTCTGCACTGTGGCTCTGTGGGTCTTTCCCGATATAAAGCAGGGACTTTTCCTGGCTTGTAGCTGCAGTTAAGCCTCCTCCTCGACCCGCCTTCTCCTGCACAAACCAGCACTCCATCACTGGACAGCTGCTGCTGTAGGCTGTAGACAATAGATATAACAATAAATCAACTATAACTAAAACAAAACATGGTTGAAGAAGAGCATAATAGTACGATTATACTATATTCTGATATTATTTACCAGTGAGGTAGCTAGCTGCATACGGCCTTTCAAGAATTAAACCCTGACAGTTAGAAATAAAACTAAAACCAAAAAGGTTGTGGTTGACTGCTCCTTTCTGTTTTTCAAAGTTGCTTTCAGTTCATTCTCCGGCTCGCTCATGTCAGACTTTAACAAATATTCTGTTATTGTTCAGCACTAATAACCCCCTTTTGTTCTCTCTGTGTGTATATTTATGTTATATGGAGATCACCTGTCTCAGTTTAATTATTGACCTCTCACTGTTGATGCTCTTTCGCTTTCACTGGGCCACGAGAGGGCGCAACCTCTCAGAGGGCAGAACTCCATTTAGAAATAAGCCGTAGTTTAAAGTAATCTATGTTAAAGTTAATTATAAAAGAGTTCTATAAAATTAATTTAAACAAGTTAATACTTTAATGGATCTTATGCTAAATTCGGCGTACATGCTTCAGGATGAATCAACATTTTAAACCCTGAAATGTGCCGTTAAAGATGCACACTGTAAAATGAGTGTAAACATGTTTTTCTATAGTTGGATTTCTCTAAAATAATAATTCACTATATATATGTATAATATACAGAAGGGCTTAAATAATATTCTCAAAAAATGTTTGCAATTAACGATTTAAAAGTGAGCCCTGGAGTTTGTGTTACTTCATTACACGAGAACACACACACGTATCCGTGTTTCACATGCACTGAAGTATTCCGTGTATTTGTCAGGGCAGAGATGAAACATCGACAGACAGATATTAGTCTTACGTTACCTTTGACGAAGCAGAAAACTGCGACCAGGGACAGTTTGTATATTGTAGAGAAGTCAGTCATGATTATATAGTCTTCTCTCTGCTGTCAGGTGTTAACACTTTGCTGCAGTGGAGCTGAGATCGTTGAATTTCCCCTTCAGCTCACTGCAGTTTTACTTTCACCTACAAGTCTGTCGAGTCCGTCAAGTTAACATATTTCCGGTGCTGTCTCCACTGCTGCCTTTCAAAGTAATCGCCCGGATGCCGTATGTAGGTCAACAACACAAACATATGACTGGCTATTTATCCAGATCCACAGCACAGCTTACTGTAGATGTTTTAATACTGTGTCAAATGTTACACAAATAGTAATAATACTTTCCTTTCTTTCCCATTTAAAGTTCCCATTTAGTGTTTTTCTCCCACCTGTCACCTGTACTCCAGTATCTGGTCCAACAATGACAAAAACTTATTTTTTGAGTTATTTTCATGTATTCTTCATCATATTTTAGAGTTTGTCATTTTCTGATAAACAATAAAAAGTTGCTGATGACTCATCCATGTACTAATTTGACATCCAATGAAACTCTTTCTCGCTTATGAAGCCACCCAATCCGAATGATCGATCCTCCATGGCTGGTAAATTAAGCCAGTGTGGAAATGCTAAACACTGCAATAGCTTAAGCGGCCACTAGAGGCTGGTTCCAGAAATGAGTCAGTCTCCATAAGTCCCCATGTTAAAATGTCCAACTTCACAGCAGAAATAAACATGTTTACAGCCTGGTACAAAAAACAGTTTTGGTCTCTATAGCTAATTTCCCCGTTCATGACAACTGTACTGAGGGTGAATTTTTCTACAACTCACCTGTTCAAATTATATTAAGGCTTAAAGTTGCACATACAGGGTGGCCACTTTGATTGACAGGTGGGTGTCATTACAGATGGCTTATTAGCAGTGATGGGAATAACGGCGTTATAAATAACAGCGTTAGTAACGGCGTTACTTTTTCAGTAACGAGTAATCTATCTGATTACTCTTCCCATCATTATAACGCCGTTATCGTTACTGCCAGAAAATGCGGCGCGTTACTCTGATTGAAGGCAGCTGTTTTTCATCAGACCAACTAGATCTCTAAGCCGAGCGGCAAAGATTTTTCTTGTTCCTCCTTCATCCTTGGTGAGGGCGGGGGCACGAGACATCGCATAAATGATGACGATTGGCTGAGGTTGAGTAAAATTCCATGGTAAGCCAATCAGAGGTGGAGTTGGGCGGGTGTTGCTTTGCTTACACAAATTCGAAAGCCCGCGTAGCCTAGTAACTAGTCTGATCAGACACACAAAGACGACACAGGACATTCACGTGAGTCAACGAGAAACAGGAATAGTCCAAAAGTACTGCTTCTTCCAACTACAAAGAGTGAATATATTATTTATTTCTTGGTACATTGCTTAACAAGCATAATTTAATTTTGCTTAGTTGTGGCCTGTTGAGGTGCAATAAATATCAAAAGTTCCAAAACATCTATTGTGTTATTTTTATCGATCCACTCTATAAACATAGTAATTATAATATCTACAATAATCCATGACATTTTATTGGATGCTAGTCTCACTTTCCCACAGCAACGTTAAAATAGTTTAGATTTGTGTACTGTGGATTTCTGTTATGTATTGTATGAAGTGTCCATTTCATTATAATATTCAGATTTATCATAAATAATTGAACACGCACATGTATTTTAAGTTACGTCAAAGAGGGGTGGAGGTGGGGTCCAAATTCTTTGACACATTTGAGCATTTAAAAAATTACTTGAAAGTAACGCAATAGTTACCTTCCAAAGTAACTAGTTACTTTTATAATTTGTAACTCAGTAAGTACTTTAGTTACTTTCTGGGAGAAGTAACTAGTAACTGTAACTAGTTACTTTTTTAGAGTTACTTGCCCAACACTGCTTATTAGAGCATGCAGGCATCATTCGGCCCACCTCAGGTCAGCTGATGATCCACGTCTTTGCAGATATTTTAGGTTAGCCAGGAGGCAGAAGAAGTAGTACAGCCAACATGGCGGCAGTACAGCCAACATGGCGGCAGCCAGCGCTGCATATTTTGAAACCCTGTGTGTGAGGTCACTCATGCTCTGCCCATTCTTCACAGTCATTGTGTTTGTTATAGTCAATGAGTGATTTTTAGGGCTGCTACATGCGTATATGGACCTCAATAATTTCTGTCTGAAAGCACATCTTTATAACTTCATGCACCCATTTTGGTGAAACTGAATCAGATTTTTTACAGAATATATTTGCTTGTTT
Source organism: Sciaenops ocellatus (assembly GCA_033000465.1). Classification (NCBI taxonomy): domain Eukaryota; kingdom Metazoa; phylum Chordata; class Actinopteri; family Sciaenidae; genus Sciaenops; species Sciaenops ocellatus. Next base: position 22,474,451 of record CP136873.1, read on the forward strand.
TCCCTCTGATGTCCTCCAGCTGCTCAGCTTCTACTCTGTGATTTACAGTTTCCTGATGCACAGACAGCTTAAGCCTAACATCAGGTTTAGCAGGTTTGAGCACAGCCTCTGAGACAAACAGGGAATAATGTTAGCTGATTTATGGACTGTCCTGATGGAAAGATAGCTTGGTCAGCCATGTAGGTAACTGAACTGACTCGAACCCAGAAAGAAAATGACCTTGGTAGGCTCCTGTATTCCCTGCCAGACTGGCCACCGTTGGTGGTGGTCATATTCTGGCCTTGTTCTGGTCGTGTATACTGGACTGGGGACTGAAACAGCAGTTCAGAGCAGCAGAGCTGACAGCCACGAGTAGCTGCTGTTAACACTCTGTGTCTGTGGTGGAAACACACACAGGGTCATCTGGAGCTATAACAATCACTCCAAGTACATTCATGTCTGTTTGTAAAAGTTTGTGTGGTAAATGTGTTGTAACGTTAGCTAAGCTACCATAACTTAATTCAGGCATGTCCAAAGTCCGGCAAAGGGGCCAATCATGGCCAGCTAGGATTGTCAGACACTGTATGGCTGTGGCTGGTAGATTTGGCTTTTTTGGTTGTCATAACGAAGCATTTGAAAAGGACATAACTGCTGCTGTTATGTACCTGTAGAATAATCTTGTGAAATAGAAGAGCAAGAGTGATTAAACTTAAATGTTAACAGACTTTGCATTACTCATAATAAGTCATATTTAGAATGAACATGATCTTAAGATTTGTATCAACTTCATGCAAGTTTAACGTATTCCATACAATTTATTCTCTGTTATCTGACTCCAGATGTGAAAGAAAGGCAGAATTGTTTTTTAGATTTGTTCATGCATGATTGACTTAGATTTGGTGACATTGCCATTTTTAAAAAATAATGATAATTGTGACAATGAAAATAAAATTGTTATAGAACAGTGCATTTTATATGTAACTTTTATTGTTTATTTTTAAAATGTTAGTATTGGCCCCCGGACATTTTCAAATCTGGCCCTCCTTAAAAAAAGTTTGTACACCCCTGACTTAATTCATTAGACATATTCAAAATATTACTGATGTATCTTTCAAACTGATAAGTAAAAAAAAAAATGACACATTGTAGACGATGTTTGAAGGCCTTTTAAACACAATTAGGCATCTTCTAATGTCCATACTACAGGCCACACTCTGAAGAGTCAGGAGACGCTGGTTTTATAGGAGGGAATGGGAAGTTGGGGGTGGTTGGTGACGAATGCTGCCACCATATACGTCACCTGCCATAGATCAGCCAATACCGAATGGGAAGAGCGAGGTCACTATGCATATTTAAAGTACAATATGTATAATTCACATATTTTGCACTAAACTGTCGGGATTTGGACCTCAATTTATTAACAACACTGTAAAATACCCATATGCATCAGTTTGTATCTGGAAAAAGTGGTGTGAGGGTTTAGTTTGAAACTGTACTGTACTTTAAACTGTGCAATGAGATGTTCTCTAGTTTTACACATAGATGGCGCCCTCTGACAGGCAGTCATCATCCAGGATGTGGTCTGGACATATTCTACTCTCTGCATATGTCCTTTCTTTGCTTCCTCACACTGTTCATCTGCAAAAATGCCTTGCAACTGAGATTTTTATCATCACTACAGTTAGTAAGAGCATTCTTGCACAACAGGTTTGTGTGCAGTGTTGCTCCTTTAATTCAGAAAAGGAAGATAAGTGAGAAGCAAGTGGACATGTGAGGCTGCAGGAGTAGAATCGAGCCTGTGAGAACAGAGGTCAGATGAGGACAGAGAAACAGAAACAACTAGAAAAATTCCTAAAGAAATTTTGAGAGTGCAGCCTCCTCTGGCCCGTCGCCCCCATACATTAAATTAAAAAAAAAAAAAAAAAAAAAAGTCTTTTATTTTGAAGGGACTCTTATTTTGAAAGACATTTGTCTGTATGTCTGTGTCTGTTAATGAGAGTTTCACAAAGTCTTTTATTTTGAAGGGAGTCACACTGACCCACACACACATACACCATCCCCGGCTGCGCCGGGAATGGTGTATGTGTGTGTTAACTCTAGTCTGTTAATGAGAGTTTCACAAAGTCTTGTATTAAAAAAAAAAAAAAAGTCTTTTATTTTGAAAGGACTCTTATTTTGAAAGACATCTGTCTGTATGTCTGTCTGTCTGTTAATGAGAGTTTCACAAAGTCTTTTATGTTGAAGGGAGTCTTATTTTGAAAGACACCTTTCTGTCTTTCTGTCTGTCTGTGTGTCTCTCTGTGTGGGTCAGGCTCTGGCCCACACACACATACACCATCCCCGGCTGCGCCGGGAATGGTGTATGTGTGTGTTAACTGTAGTCTGTTAATGAGAGTTTCACAAAGTCTTTTATTTAAAAAAAAAAAAAAAAAAAAAAAAAAAAAAGTCTTTTATTTTGAAGGGACTTTTATTTTGAAAGACATTTGTCTGTCTGTCTGTGTCTGTTAATGAGAGTTTCACAAAGTCTTTTATGTTAAAAAAAAAGGCTTTTATTTTGAAGGGACTTTTATTTTGAAAGCCTTTTGTCTTGTCTGTGTGTGTGTGTGTGTGTGTGTGTGTGTGTGTGTAAGTGTGTCTGTGTGTATGTCTGTATGTCTCTGTTTGTGTCTGTCTATCTAATATGAAGGTGACTATAAAGCATGACTCAGCGTTTTCCTGGTTGAAGACTAGTCCCCCCCTCCCCTCTCTGCTCCCTCAGGCCTGAGGTTGCCAAGTAACCAGGGAGGGGCAGCAATTAGGTCCAGCTGCGCTTGCTCTCTCCCTCTGACACCTGAGAGACACAGAAATTTTCAAAATGAACCCCTCGAACAGGTGGCGACAACTGCCAAACGGTGTGGACTATCCGAAAGCCGTAAAGACTGCCAGCATCCTCCTCTTCTCGGCCAGTTCTGTGCCGAGTTTCAGACCTAAATGTGAAAAACTCTGCCCTCGGGAGTTTAAGAAAGAACAGGTGCTCCCTGCTCCTTTTGGAAATTTCTCTTCTGAAATTAACATGGCAGTAGATGGAGGTGTGGGTCGGTGTTGCTGGCGCATCTCTGCGTCTCACGCCAAAACTATAACTCTGACAGCTTCAGCAGACGAATGTGAGCGAGAAGAGGAATTTTCCTACGTTTCTATGTATAAATTATGTCTGTAGTGTGAAATTTGTGGCCTCGGGAGCAGTTTCTAAATTTTTTTTTGGACGAATTTTTCTCTCCCTCTTCACTCTAGCGATGATGTCACGCACTCTAGCTGTAAGACTGGCTCGCAATACACACCCATTCATTTTTTTGGCGTGGTTTTTCGCGATTTTTGGCCAAACCGTTCGACGAAAGTCTTAGAAAAGTCATAGCATGCGAGTTTCGTGCATGTGCGACAAAAACTGTGGGAGGAGTAGCGAACCGAAAAACGGGCGTAAGAAGAAGAATAAAATTAAACGCTGAGTCATGCTTTTCCTGGGAGAGAGTAATGAGTGCGCCTACGGCTGCACTCAATGAACAGTCTTTCTTTCTGTCTTTCGTTTTTATCCACTACGTGGTACAATTAATTTCCATTCATGAAAAGGTTTCTTTTCCCTCCTGTGGTATAGTTCCTGATATGTTTAAAGACAATTGTACATGCTTAATTTATGACTTCTCAGTCTAACATCGTTGACAGATACTGATGTTCATCTTTGATTCTTTTTATGCAGTACATATTTTCACCAACACCAGAGGAATGTGGCAAAACAAGGAGGACTAGAAGCTTCGTTTCTCTGGCAGTGACACATGAGATATGACACTTTCTTTCTCTCTGCCGTGTGTGCCAGAATTTGCATAATCATGCCAGATCTCAAAAATGAAACCTAACTGAGTCATCACGTGATTTCCCAGAAACAGCATGAAGGGATTGTCCTGTTTCTCTCCAGTGGAGGAGCTCTAACACTGCATAAGACTGACTTCTATTGATTCTTTGTTGATACCACAAATAGGAGCAGTAGTTTGGCAGAAAGACAAAAGGGAGAGGTTAATCATGTTGCATTCTGGGAAGGTTCAGTGTGTTGCTTCTGCCTGTTTCCGATAATCAATAGTTTTGTATTTGTAAAACAATTAAGAGTCCTAAATCAACACATATCTATCTATAATATCTTATTTTTTTATCCTCTATATGGTACATTTCCATTAAAGTAAAGAAAAGTAAAGTAAAGTAATAAGGTCTGTGTGTTAGAAAGCTGACATACAATTTGCCCTGCAGTGACTGACTGCCTGTCAGAGAGCGAGAAACAACAAGGAAGAACACAAAATGGCGGTGATCTCAGAGTGAAGGGCGTGACAGTGACAACCTGCTGGCATGTGTTTGGATGGAGTTCATGATGTGTGTGCATCATAGATTAGGAACTTTAGAAAACCAAACAGCGTTGTGTCTTCCAGAGCTGTGCTACTTTTGTGCAGTGCAAAAAAAGTTATCCTCTCTTATTAATAGAAATAATCTATAATAATTTGTTATTCTGCTGTAAGAAACATTTAATGATTTTAACACCCCAGGTTCCTCATTCCTCGTGGTTTTGAGTTGAAATTGAAAGCTGTAGAGCTGATTTTAATATACAGTGCAACTCATTTTACTTTCTAACATCAAATCTGAGCCATAAGTTTCACAAATGTTTTGTATTTTTTCTTTTCATGCAATAGTTTAGTTTTTGTGTACATTATTTCATAATTTCCATCACCAGTGAAAAAGGTGAGAGTAGTTATTTATCCTCTTTAAAAGATGGATTCTTTAAATCCAGGTGTGAACAAAGAACTCAGGTGTCCATGGTAGTTTAGGTAGTGTATGTATATGTATGTACACAGTAGGCTAAATATTGTTTGATTGATTTAAGATGGAAAAGAGGTAAATTAACACGTTTCAATCACTTCAAGCTAATAACAGCAGTAGGTGAAGATCTGTTCAGCGTTCTTTGATCAGTATAAAGATGTGATATCAGCTGATAATAGTTGACTGTGATGGGGTCTCACTTTGGTTTACTGCAGCCTCTGTCTCTGTCTCTTTCAGACATGGACTGCTCCAACAGAGCAGGCTGTCACCACCAAATACAAGTGGGATCATAGCAAAGCTTTGATCACACAGACAAAACAGTTCCTCACCCAGCAGTGCACTGAAGTATGTTAATGGGAGGAGCTCTCTGCAAGAACAAGGTAAGAACACTGTCAGTAAAAATGACTAAAGTACACATATCTGTTCTCTCTGTCATCTACATCTCTGTCATGCTGTTGTTTTCCTTCTGTTATTCTTCCTGTCTGGCTTCCCTAAAGAAAAGAAAAATTGGTTTCACTGATATGTGAATTAATGAACAGCAAAGATTGTTAAAATCAGCTCAAGAAAAAATACAACCAGGGACAGTTTCTATAAAGTGTAACATGCATATTATGTTATATTATGGTTTTAACCTGTTAAAGTTCACACATGCAAACACATTTATACATATTCGTTTCAGAGTTGTTTTACAGTTTTGCAGACACTCTGCTCTGTTTTGAAACTGGTGACATTAAATCTTGAGTGTTTTTCTTGATTCACTGACACAACACTGGTCACTTAAAAATGACACCAGTCAGTTTTCATGTGTTAATAAAACGTAAAGCTAAAGATAGTTGTATAATCTGTAGCTTTCTTAAATTTTATATTTTAGATCATATTTATTTGTCAGATTTCTTTGAGGTGTTCAATCATTACAACTTGTACAGACAAGGTTTTTATTAATGAATAAAGAGTTTCTGAAACTTTGACACTAAACACATTTTGTTATTATTGATTTGATTTGATTAGTTTGAGGAATACTTATGACCAGAGTTGATTATTATTAAGTGTTTCTTCCCCAGAGTTTCTGTGCTCTCTCGTCCAGCAGGTTTTCATGGATTGTGGCTGCTGCTGTGGTCCTGCACGACGTCCACTACTTATATTATTAGTCATTATTGTCACCATATCTCTGTGTACTCTGTATACTGTAATCATTTTATCATTCATTGTAATTGTACAATATGTCTCTGTTGATTTGCTCTGTACATGTGACATCTATTGCACGTCTGTCCGTCCTGGGAGAGGGATCCGTCCTCTGTGGCTCTTCCTGAGGTTTCTTCCACCTTTTTTTCCTGTTAAAAGGGTTTTTGTGGGCAAGTTTTTCCTCACTCGAACCGAGGGTCTAAGGACAGAGGGTCTAAGGACAGAGGGTCTAAGGACAGAGGGTGTCACTCCCTGTACAGATTGTAAAGCCCTCTGAGGCAAAATGTGTTTTGTGAATTTGGGCTATACAAATAAAATTTGATTTGATTTGATTTGATTAGATTATCATGATGTTTTGACAAACTAACAAAAAGTCTGCAACTTAAATGCATGGACATTATTCGTACGGTGGCCCTGAAGTGCAAATCACAACGGCAAATCAGAAAACACATCAGCAAATCAATTAGGTGGGGGGCTTATACGTACAGCCTTCACGAAGTGATGAAGAAGAAGTGGATTGTGAATTGCCATATTAATGGAGACCTGAAAATTATACAGTAATTATAGTAACGTTAGGTGACGTGGTGCACGGTAACGTGATTTTACATCGTGTACTAACATAATCACGTTAGTGTTTCTCATCATTTTCATGTGTGTTATCTAATGTCAGTGCATGTAACGTTAGACTGCTCTCGTTTCCTGAGCGGAATCCAGAGGAAAATACACCGGTAACGGGACACGGAACGTCTCTTATATGCAACAGCAGCTTGTCGCTATGACAGAATATACAGGTATGCAGTCAGATCTGAGTTTACATGTGTCGTACGGACGAGAGACACCTGCCTGGGTGTGACCACCTGCCGGGTGCGCCGTGCTGCCGATGATACCGTGACACGCCCCCACAGTCCTGGAGCTGAAAGTACTGCCCATTTTTACCTGATTTTGACACCTAATTTCATAAACGTATCGTTATTTTTAATCATTCAAATCAACACTTTATACTTTAGTCTGACAAACTCAAAACACATTTTTATTTTGACTTTACACGGACTTTAATAGCAGCGCGTAGGTTGTCACTGGCGGTTTGGTTAACGTCGTTGTCGTTTCTGATTTGCACTTCAGGGCCACCGTAGCGGAAAGGTAAAGGTAAACTCAGTGATAAACTCAGGTCATGATGAGCAGGAAGAGCCTGAAGATGTGACACATGTTGCTTTGTTTTTGTAAAAATCATAAATAATATTGTCTCAGATGAAAAAGTGAGGAAGTGAACATAAATTATAGCAGCAGAAGGATTAATCCTCCTTTCATATGTGGACAAAGTTCAGACAAGTGACGTAGATGCTCGGGATAAATTCCTATTGGCTCAGACAGATGCTGGTAACAACTCCATGATTTCACCTTTTCAACCCTGTGGACTGGGAGCCGACTGTCTGCGTTTATCATGAATTTAAAAATATCATAAATATCATTTGTTAGTTTATTGAAGCTTCAAATCTTCAAGATGAAGACCTTGATGTTTCTGGCTCTTCTGGGAACAGGTCTACTCGGCGCGACAGCAGGTGAGTTCACATAATTTTAAGTCTGTTGATTAGAGAAAAAAAAATGGCTTCATAGCGGAAATATAAGTTTAAGCTTCGTTCAGTATTCTGCGATATTGAACGATATTGTCCAAACCTTTGACTGCTGCCGTATATTTTCTTAAATCATATAATATAACAGCCATTCCTCAGATAATTTAAATCCTCACCTGCTTTAACGTAGTTTGTTCATACTGAGTGTTGTTAGTCTGGTCCGATCACATCACACTGATAGTTACATTAACTGTATGTACAATAACATTTTGCTGATATATCTGCAAATATGAGCTTATTACAGATGTGTTGGTATCTGTGTATATGTCAGCTGTATATGTCAGTAACAAGAAACTGAAGCACAGAAATGACAAACTGGATTTGACTTCATAGAAACAGTGTCATCATTACACAGTTTGTCCAGCAGAGTTTATTTTGTAACTGTGAAGCTCAGTTTGTGTCTTCATCACCAGAAAACTCTCAAATATTGATCAGCAAGTTCAGTTTAACACAGAAATATGATCTACATGTATTCAGACAGCAGCAGACAGTGAAGAATCTGAAATTAATAATTTAATTGTCAAAACTCACAGACAAATGCAGAAAATCAACTTTAAAAAATCCGGATTAAACTCCAAGAATGAAGAATAAAAATAATAAACATCAGTTCATGATGGAGGAAGTGTTTGAATTTAACAAAGAATATTAGAGTTAATAAAAAAAACTGTTTTTAATCGAGTATACAGTATATGTGATACTAATATGAACTCTGAGATATGAACTGAGATAAAAATATTACTTAAGAAAACTTTCTTAAATACAGAACTGTGTCTGTTTTTACATTTTACATTGATTTTCATAAAATCCATACAGTAAGATTTGGTTTACACAAAATGTTTATCAAAGATATTGAGAGTTACACTTTAATATAATTCTTAGAGTCACATTAATCAAAAAATATAAGTGAGTTACACGAGGGAACTGAGTCAGATATTTATTTTCTTGTTGGTTGTATTTATAAAAAGAAAAACAGAAAAACTATACAAATATTTGAAATGTTCAAACCCTCTGACAACAAAAACATCAACAAAAATTAAATCAGTGATTACTTGAATATATAAAATGATCATTTATAGTATGAAATAGAAACCATAAGTAATATAATCAAATAAAAAGGTTTGAATCTGTTTAATATAGAAAATAAAATTAGAATCACATGCAGCGTATATATTTTGTTCAGAGGTTTGTGACTTCACATTTCAAACTAACACAGTCATGAGGAGTGTGAGCGACTAATGAAGCATCCTGAACAATAAATGAATAAATAATCCACTAACTGGAAACTAAACTGGAGTTTTATAAATATAAAACTAGATAAATAATTGACTCGTTTAATATTTTATTACAGAATAAATAAATTCAGAAATATTAAAGAGTTTAAGAAGCAAAATCTATAAATGTATTTTTGTGTTTATTTGACTGCACAGCAGAGATTATCAGGATGTTTTGAATGTACTGTAGTTCTTTTTGTTTCTGTGTGCAGGAAAATAACTTTGTTCAGTGATTTATTAATGTGTAAAATAAAAACTGACATGATGACTTTCACTTTTTCTTACAGTGACTCACTCTCTGAAGTATTTCTACACTGGGTCCTCTGGAGTCTCAAACTTCCCAGAGTTTGTGAATGTTGGGTTGGTTGATGAAGTTCAGATATCATACTATGACAGCAACACCATGAGAAAGGTACCCAAACAGGACTGGATGAACAAAGTCACAGCAGATGATCCACAGTACTGGGAGAGGGAGACTATGATCAATATGGGTCAACAGCAGCTCTTCAAAGCCAACATTGACATTTTAAAGGAGCGCTTCAACCAAACTGGAGGTTTGTTTATTTTTCACTTTTTACTGATAAAATGTTGTTTATATTTTCATCCAGTATTTTTAGTAAACATGTTACCACACATACACACACACACACACACACACACACACACACACACACACACTCCTGTCATCATCAAGTGTGTTTTGTTCTCGTGGATTAAACTGTCTGATGGAGGCTTTTCTTGTCTGAATCTCACAGTCAGACTCAACAGAAACATTACAGAGACTGAGACCACTGGATGCTGCTGTACTGCACTGATACAGTGTTTCTGTCCATCCCATAATAACCAACAGAGATTATGAACATTTATCTCCACTAGATTAGATCAGAACAACTCTACTGAACTGCCCACAGTGAGTTGGTCTGTAATAACTCTACTGTAGGAACCAGTTTATCACAACACACAGCTGATAGAGGAACATTACTGCCTGGTTTCTTAAACTGCGGTGCAGGACTGTGAGTGGGACGCAGGCTGCTTCTGCTGGGTCCACATGTGAGAGGAGCAGCAGTATGTTTTAATAAACCGGGCCGACAGGACGACACGGTGAACGTCTCATTCAGATCAGAGGTTTAAAAAGTTTAACAGCACGACTCTGCTGTACTGACCACAGTGTGTCCATCCCATAATATACATATAGTAGAACTACAGATTAGATTAGATTAACTCTACTGTACTGACCACAGTGTGTCGGTCCATCCCATCAGCAGCATCAAGCCAACATCTGCAGGTGGAAACAGCTGTTGGTTGTGTTGAATGATTGACTGATGGATGGACCAATCAGGACACACAGACTGCCTCCCAGTCTCCCATAATGGTCCTGATGGTTTCTGCCTCATTCTGACCAGTTGTAGTAACACACTGGTGAACAGGACACACTGTCCTGGCTGAGCAGGTGGAGTCTAGTGACTAATCCTGGACTGAAACTCTCCTTCAGTGGAAGCTTCTAGAGCAGCTTCAGGACAGTTTCTCACAGGGAGAGGATATTGTTGGACTGATCCACTGATCTCAGTGTAATGTTCAGTCCACGATCAGGTTTAATCTGTGTCTGCTGGTCAGGACTCCACCTCTGTGTGTGTTCCTGCAGCTCACATGAAGCCACACCACCTTCAACAGTGGAGATAAACTGTTGGTCTCAGTGAAGTCAGTGTGTCTCTGTGCTAATAAACAAAACAGAGGACATGAACTGTGTTAGGATCTCACTCAGTTTCCCAGCAGTCTCTGTCTCTGCCTCTCTCTCAGGTGTCCACATTGTCCAGCAGATGTACGGCTGTGAGTGGGATGATGAGACTGGTAAGGTTGATGGTTTTCGTCAGTTTGGTTATGATGGAGAAGACTACATATCATTTGACCTGAAGACAGACACATGGATCGCTCCAAATCAAAAGGCTTTCATCACCAAAAACAAGTGGGACAATGACAAAGCTTTGATAGCACAGACTGAAAACTACCTCACCCAGCAGTGTCCTGAGTGGGTGAAGAAGTACGTGAACTACGGGAGGAGCTCTCTGATGAGAACAGGTAGGATCACATGACCTGATGTAGTTTAATGGACACAACAATCTTCATATTTCTCTTCTGCTTCTAACCAACAGTAACATCACAACAAATATCACCAACATACAGAGACTCACTTTATCTCAGTTTACACACATTTCTCTTCCTCTCATGTTCTCTCTCCTCTCTTCATCTCTCTGCCTCCCCCATTTTCTCTCTCACTTTCTCTCACACTTATTGATTGATTTTCTGCTGCATTTCTGTCTGTCTCAGTGTTTCTCTCTGTCTCTTACTGTCTTTCTCACACTCACTGTTCTCCTTTTCTAATCTACCTCACCTCTCTTCATCTGTCCCTTCCTTCTTTTCTCAGTCACACTTCAGTGAGGTTTATGTGTATTGTATACATCTATGTAGCTTATGTGTTACTAAAACATTTAATATTAGAAGTAGTGATAATAATAATATAGCACATTAAATAATATAATCTGTCTTTCTCTTTACTCTCCAGAGCTTCCCTCAGTGTCTCTCCTCCAGAAGACTCCCTCCTCTCCAGTCACCTGCCATGCTACAGGTTTCTACCCTGACAGAGCCTCACTCGTCTGGAGGAAAGATGGAGTGGAGCTTCATGAGAACGTGGACCACGGAGAGATCCTCCCCAACAACGATGGAACCTTCCAGATGAGCGTTGACCTGAAACTTTCATCAGATGCATCTGAAGACTGGAGGAGGTACGACTGTGTGTTTCATCTCTCTGGTGTGAAGGAAGACATCGTCACCAGACTGGACAAAAAGGCGATCCTGACCAACGAAGGCAAGACTGTTGAAGGTGAGAAACACACATTAACCTGTAATTAGTCTGTAAGCACTGTATTGACTTATTGTTATGGAATTTTCTATCCTTAGGTTACAGGAGGTCACGTGTGGGCCTTGAGGTCCTCAGCAGTATTAATTGTTTGGCTTTGGTTGAGAACAGCAGGTGCCAGTCTGTCTCAACACTGTGGTGGCCAGGGTTGAAGAGACCTTATGTGGCCTTCATAGACATAATAGAAAGCTGGCCGTTGACATTCCAATCTGCGTAAACAGACATCTGTGTCTCCAGGCTAGAATATGTTGACAGTAACACCTCCATGGGTAAAGACATTCTCTTTGACTAATTCTGGGCGTATAGTATTTGTGGTGTTATCTTGGGGTTTAAAGTCTGTCCACCAGGATGAGTTGGGCAGAATGTGAGACCGACTCAGACACTTCTGATGTACTTTGAGAGTGTCTCTAATTCTCCTTGGCCAAGCGTCAATAAATATTACAGCATAAGACATCAGAGGCTCCTGAACACTTTCTTCCCTCCTGACCTCACCATTGACCTTTGACTTCAGCAATTTCTCCACAACACTTAACTACTAGTCAGTTTTAAAAGATGAGTAGATTTAGTAGAGTTAGTGAATTATTACACATCCATCAGTAAAATCAGTCAGAATAAAGTTTATTGGACAAGTGTGTTTACAGTCAAAAGGAGCGATGATTGTCAGAAACTCTTGCAGTAACAAAAAATCATATGGGACAGAAACCAACATAGACATACAGCAACAAAGACAACAACGCTAGAAAAGAATACAGAAGCACAGACACATTAATTATGTAAAAATTAATAGAGCTAAAAATTTAAATTAACAGCAGCAGACAAACAAACAGATAGTGTCTGTATACAGGATTGTATAGAAGTGCATCGATTGACTGATTTTTTAAAATTTTTTTATATATATATATATATATATATATATATATAACCTGATAAGTTTCACATTTTAACGTGATAAGTATCACAGAATATGGCTCCATTTACATGATTTGATTAAGTTGAATTTCATGCTGGGATTGAGACATGGCGATATTCTATTGTTACTAACACAGTGGGTAATATTGTAATAAGTATCCGTATAATAAGAAGGATTTTAAAATGTATGGGCCTGTACAGGAGGAAAAATCAGTCCAACCCGCTGGAGGTAGCGTAGTTTCTCATTGATCAGCTGGAGGGACATCTAAGCCTCTACGGGCCCACACGTCATGCTGTGGCACCCAATCAGACGCTCAGATCGGACAAACCGTCCCCAGTCAGCTTGAAATGTCTATGAAACTGAGACTATCCAGGTGGACTCATGAAACTCTTATACTCTACCTGTTGTGTTCTGACTTTGTTTATTTTACGTACCCAGCTTCTAGATCTGAGTCTGGCTCACAATTTACACTGCAAAATAGTGACACGCAGATTTTATTTGATTTGTGTGTGATATTTTTGAGAGAGAGACAGAGAGACAGTCACTGAGAGTGATACTGATGCTGTTCAAATCACACTTCCGCCTCCTCCGCCCGAGACCAACTTATCACGTTATGATGTGAAACTTATTATGGTACAAGGTGATAACTGATAAAGAAAAACTGATCTAATACAACCAGGCTGGCATGGCAGCAATGCGCTTTCGTAGGATTGTGGTCTGACAGACGGATGTTTTTCTCCTCTAACCTGCTTCATCTGTGCAGGTTGTGACTGTTTTTGTTTTCTCCTCCACAGAGAATCTCATGAACATGACTGTCATCATCATTGTTGCAGTGGCTGTTCTCGCTCTCGCCATTGCCGGGATTGGATTCTTCGTTTATAAGCAGAAGAAAGGTGAGAGACCAAAACAGGAATATGTAGTTTAAGTTTTTTCTTTTCAGAATTTTGATTTTGAGCTTTGAGTTGAAGCTTTTGTTCAGATTTTAATTCCCAGCATGAAAGATGTAAACAAACAGTAGATTCATTTAGTAACTGGAGGGAAGGTGACAAAGTCTGACATATTTAACTATAACAACATAAATAATTTGTCCTTTCTTTTTATTTCAGCCAAACGCCCTCCATCTCGTGAGTACAACTTTATTATTCTGTACCTGAATCTACTCTGTAGATTAAAAAGAGTTTCTGGATTTTGCTGTTTGTAAAACTCAGTATCAGTTCAGAGCAGGATGTGGACTAACAATGTGTTTCTGACCTTGCAGCTTTAAGCAGCTTTGAGGAGCCACTGTTTCCGCAAAACCTTGAAACCTGAAAACCTGGAAAAGGCGGATACTTAGTAGGTAATAGTTGATAAATATTTGTTTTATTTATACACGTGGCACACCCATTTTATAACATTTATGGTAATTCTGTTTGTTTGTTGTTTTTTTGGGGTTTCTTTTGTCTCTTTAGGTTCATGAATAAGTTCTGCACTGGAAAAAGGAGCGGTGCCACCACATTCTCTCTGTAAACTGGGAGTTCATTGGTTATTCATCATCACATCATGAACTGATAGAATCAGGCGTGTGAATCTAGTAATAGATGCTTATTGATTGGATTACAAAGAAAACAAATCTGGAAAATGAGTTGACAAATATTTTATAAACATTTTCAAACATAAATGGTGACAAATACTCACAGCGTCTGGCAATTTGATGATATATACCTTGAGATAACAGATATTTGACAAGCTGTAGAGAGTTTTTGATAATATTTCTACTAAGAAAATGATTCTTTATCAATCAGTAGCATCCAAACACATGATACATAAATGCTAAATTGCTTGTACATGCCAGTGTAAATAGTCTATCTGTGTTCCTGGTGGTAAACTGTACTCCACCATAAAATGTATTTTCCAGTTGTGTAAATAGTTTGTACATGTTTGTAAATGCTTGTATATTTTTTAGAAGTCCAAAGACTTCATTTTGATTTCAGCCAAGCTGAAGGGAAAATTAATTTATGTCTTTGGGGTTTTTCTGAATAATCAAGAGTGTTTTTATAATATCTCTCTTTTAATTTGTGTTGAAACATATTTTAGCTGAGATAATAATGGTTGTGGGATGTTTTAAGTTTGTCATCACACTCAGAAATCTTCTTGAAAATATTTCATGCTGGTATGTCAGGACAAAGACGTTTTCTTTTTTAGATTTGTAAACAAACAAATTAAACAGCGATGCTTCAAATCACTTCTCTTGTTGGGTTAAACAGATGAAGTCACTCTGCTTTTTCATTCCTTTTGTACTGTTTTGATTTCAATAAAGTACCCAATGTTCCAAATTTCTGTCTCTTTGTGACTTAGGTGCAAGATAACAAACTGACCAATAACAAATGTTATGTAATATATATGTAAAAGTTGATTAACATGTTTGTTAATGTTTGTATACTGTATGTGTCAACTGTGTGATGACTGGTGATGTGTCCACCTCTCGCCCAATGCCAGCTGTGACCGTGACTGTGGTAAGGATAAGCAGTTACAGAACATGGATGATCTACAGTATGTGGTTGATAGTAAAGACAGACGCAAAGAACTTGAATATATTTTTGTTTTACACATTACCCACATGTCGACATATTGTCCTTATTATCATCATACTGACTCACTCATGAATTTTGTGCTTGACACTTGAGCGATGATCTGATTACCCGGTTCATACACCTCCTCAACTGTCATGTCTTCTGCTGTCCACCACACCATAGGCATAACTGTTACCACAGCCGGTAGAGAACGTACAGCCAGACAGAGGAGTCCCATTATCGTCCACATAGTACAGACCAGGTCCCTGTAGAGCACACAGTCATTATATGGTCTGCAGACACATTATTGTATATACAAGCAACTGTTTTTTTATAACAGTTCTTTCAAATAGAGGTGTGACAATCATAAAAAAAAATAATTAAATGGTTTGCTCCATCATGGGGTGTCACGGTGGTTCGAACCTTGGCTGGGGCCTTTCTGTGTGGAGTTTGCATGTTCTCTGTGTCTGCGTGGGTCATCTCTGGGTACTCCACAGTCCAAAAACATGGTTAATTAATTGATGAATTGTGTGAATGTGAGTGTTTGTCTCTGCAATGAGCTGCCGACTGTCCAGGGTGTACAGTCAGCTGGGATAGGCTGCAGTGACCCTGATGAGGATAGCGTTTACAGACAATGGATGGATGCTCCATCATGCATATATACCTGACTTACTGAAGAAAATACACTTAAAGTCAACATTTAAATATGTTGTGGTTTTATGTGTTTGTTCCAGTCTGTTGTTACTTTCTCTTCCCTGTTTTGTTATGTCACGCAAAGTTTGTTAATTCTGTTGAGCACTTCCATGTCAAGTTAAATCACTCATGTCTAGTCTTGTCGTTCACTTCCTGTTTTATTTTATACTCACCTTTTCCCCTCTTGTTTCAGTTACTTGACTTCCTTCCTTTGTGTGCTTTTTCCCTCCACTGTGATTGTCTCCTCGTTTCCTGATTCGTCTCACCTGTGCCCCCCTCCCTCATGTGTGTATATATAGTCCCTGTCTCCCTTTGTCTTGTGTCAGTTCGTCGTGTGTCCCATGTGTTTGCCAAGGTCCAGGAATACCAGGTTTTTGTGTCCCGATCCTGACGGCCTTTCGTTGTATTTTTGCATCCTCCAGGAGAGCATCTTTTGTTTGGCCTTTACCAGTAAAACGTTTTGTTAACTTACTCCCTGCTTCTGAGTCCCGGTCCCTGAGTCAAGTCAGTGACATGTTTTGATTGATATTTGTTGTTGGCTGCAGCTTATTATCTTAAACTGATACACATGATTTCTAAGTAGTGTTTATATTTTAATAGTTTTGGTTATGATGAAGGCCAATATGTAAATATATGAATAAAGTGATATGATATTGAGGGTCATTAATATTAAATATATAATTAAAATGCACAAGTATCTCTTCTTTTAATACAGCCATTTTAACAAGTACAGGTATAACAAAACATCCAAATTAAGGACCCTACACGTCCCAGCTTGTACTATAAACCACAACAATCCTTGAGGACATTTTTATAACAATACAGGGTACAATATGAGCCTCTGCTTCACAGGACATGATTTTAAAAAAAGAAGAGATTATGATGTTTCAGGCTTCAAGTAGTGCAGACTGTCAGACACACACATCCACAAACACACCCACAGCTTACCTCTTTGTCCCACCCACAGATCATGCTGCCCATAGACAGGCTCATGCCTCTGTAACCCAGCATCATGTTAGACAGCAGCTTGGAGGCTGCAGCCACAGAGATCCTGTGGTTGTTCCTCAGTCTGTACAGCCTGGATGAAATAATAATAAAAGACAGTACTAATCAATTCATAAGTAAGCAGTGCAGCTAGTCTAGGTTGGCCTGAACTTGTGGGCTGCCAACACTGAAAATTTCATTTATTTTTATTTAATTTTACTTGAGTACATCTTTTTATATGTTTTCACTTTAATCTAAATCTGCATGAACTTTTATACTTTGCTGGAGGAATTCTCCTGCTCCTGCAAAAATAGCTTTTGTTTATAGTCAATGAGAAAGATGTGGAGCACACATGGGATATAGCTGGGAACTGAGATGACCTGCTGCATCTGCTCAGGAGATGGTTTTTCTTCCACACTGCAATGTGAATTGATAAACAGCAAACATTGTTAAAATCAGCTCAAGACAAAATGATTTCTATAAAGTTAGAACATGCATATTTATACATTCTGTACAGTTGTAAGAAATGAAACAGGAAAATTAGGGTTAGGGTCAGGAGAAGTCAATGAAAAATAAAGTCAGTGAAACAAACATGTTTGGTCGATGTAGAGCCTCAACACCATGAACTATATTCAAATCTTTACTGAACATCAAATAACAATGTTTCAGCTCACAGTGAATCTTTGCCACCTTAAAACTACACACCATCTATATAAGTATATACCCATGATATATAATATATATAAATGTTCATAAGGACTGTGTAAATGATGAACAATTCATTCAAATATAAGGAGGGAAAATAATAAAATATGTAAACAGAAATATGTCTGTAGTAATCTTTTTTCACATTTCATATTAAACACATTCAACATGACTTTTTTTCTTTTGTGAGCGTTAAAGCAACATGTATGAGAACACAGTCATCATTGTGTTTGCCATCATATGTCGTTTGTGTATTCATAACACAGATCTGCTGTGAAGTTCACACATGCAAACACATTCATATATATTTGTTTAAGAGTTGTTTTGCAGACACTCTGCTCTGTTTTGAAACTGGTGACATCAAATCTTGAGTGTTTTTCTTGATTCACTGACACGACACTGGACGACATTACTGGACTTCTCACAGTTTTCCTGATGTACTGGTGTGTCTCTGTGTACTGTCTTGTCATGTGCAGCAGTTTTTACTTATAAGAAGCTGTTTTTTTTTTTTTAAAGAGTTTATGTTGTGAACTGGATTTTGTTCTTGACTTAAAAATGACACCAGTCAGTTTTCATGTGTTAATAAAATATGAAGCTAAAAATAATTATATAATCTTTAGTGAGTAACTTTTTTTTTGAATTTCATGTTTCAAATCATAAATATTTGTCAGATTTCTTTGAGGTGTTCAATCATTACAACTTGTACAGACAAGATTTTAAATTAATGAATAAAGAGTTTAAAAACAAAAAAATGAAAAACAGCATCAGGTGTTCAAACATCAACAGTGGTGTTACATTTCTCTTGTTCAGGCAGTTTTCAGCGTCCACAGCTCCAAATCACTTCAGAGGCATTTAGGCTGAAGGACAGAGCTGACCTGATGTAATGTTTGATTTTAAGAAGCTCTCTGACTCTCTTTCTGCTCTGGTTTTATTTCTCTGCTTCTTGTTTTCATGTCAGAGTCAAACACTGAGCTCAAACATTGTTTCATGGAAACTATCCTGTGTTTTATTATTTTATTTTTATTTTGATCAGGACTGTTTTTAACTATATCAGACTACTGCAGCCACACAAACTCCAGAGTATCTGATCTGCAGCTGACACTAACCACTGACCTCCCACAAAATGAATACATTTCTGCACATTACATCACATTAACGTCCAAAACATGAAATAAGATGTGAGCAGCAGAAGGATTAATCCTCCTTTCATATGTGAACAAAGTTCAGACAGCGAGAATAAAGCCCCGCGTGTCTCTCCATCCTCTTATGCAGGATAAAATAAGATCACTTCAGTTTCACTTTCGTTCATAACCTCAGTGGGTCAATTTCACCAAGTTACAAGTGACGTTGATGCTCGGGATAAATTCCTATTGGCTCAGACAAGAAAAGCTCCATGTTTTCACCTCGTTTCAACTCCGGACCGAGCAGCGAGCGGACCGTTCGTGCCTCTTAAGAAAGAAAAATATATTTACATATATTACAAACATATATTCGAGTTTATTGAAGCTTCAGATCTTCAAGATGAAGACCTTTATGTTTCTGGCTCTTCTGGGAACAGGTCTACTCGGCGCGACAGCAGGTGAGTTCACATTACTTTAAGTCTGTTGATTAAAGAAAAAAAAATGGCTTCATAGCGGAAATATAAGTTTAAGCTTCATTCAGTATTCTGCGATATTGAACGATATTGTCCAAACCTTTGACTGCTGCCGTATATTTTCTTAAATCATATAATATAACAGCCATTCCTCAGATAATTTAAATCCTCACCTGCTTTAACGTAGTTTGTTCATACTGAGTGTTGTTAGTCTGGTCCGATCACATCACACTGATAGTTACATTAACTGTATGTACAATAACATTTTGTTGATATATCTGCAAATATGAGCTTATTACAGATGTGTTGGTATCTGTGTATATGTCAGCTGTATATGTCAGTAACAAGAAACTGAAGCACAGAAATGACAAACTGGGTTTGACTTCATAGAAACAGTGTCATCATTACACAGTTTGTCCAGCAGAGTTTATTTTGTAACTGTGAAGCTCAGTTTGTGTCTTCATCACCAGAAAACTCTCAAATATTGATCAGCAAGTTCAGTTTAACACAGAAATATGATCTACATGTATTCAGACAGCAGCAGACAGTGAAGGAATCTGAAATGAATAATTTAATTGTCAAAACTCACAGACAAATGCAGAAAATAACCTTTAAAAAATCCAGATTAAACTCCAAGAATGAAGAATAAAAATTAATAAACATCAGTTCATGATGGAGGAAGTGTTTGAATTTAACAAAGGATATTAGAGTTAATAAAAAAAATGCTTTTAATCGAGTATACAGTATATGTGATTCAAATATGAACTCTGAGATATGAACTGAGATAAAAATATTACTTAAGAAAACTTTCTTAAATACAGAACTGTGTCTGTTTTTACATTTTACATTGATTTTCATAAAATCCATACAGTAAGATTTGGTTTACACAAAATGTTTATCAAAGATATTGAGAGTTACACTTTAATATAATTCTTAGAGTCACATTAATCAAAAAATATAAGTGAGTTACACGAGGGAACTGAGTCAGATATTTATTTTCTTGTTGGTTGTATTTATAAAAAGAAAAAAAGAAAAACTATACAAATATTTGAAGTGTTCAAACCCTCTGACAACAAAAACATCAACAAAAATTAAATCAATGATTACTTGAATATATAAAATGATCATTTATAGTATGAAATAGAAACCATAAGTAATATAATCAAATAAAAAGGTTTGAATCTGTTTAATACAGAAAATAAAATTAGAATCACATGCAGCGTATATATTTTGTTCAGAGGTTTGTGACTTCACATTTCAAACTAACACAGTCATGAGGAGTGTGAGCGACTAATGAAGCGTCCTGAACAATAAATGAATAAATAATCCACTAACTGGAAACTAAACTGGAGTTTTATAAATCTAAAACTAGATAAATATTTGACTCGTTTAATATTTTATTACAGAATAAATAAATTCAGAAATATTAAAGAGTTTAAGAAGCAAAATCTATAAATGTATTTTTGTGTTTATTTGACTGCACAGCAGAGATTATCAGGATGTTTTGAATGTACTGTAGTTCTTTTTGTTTCTGTGTGCAGGAAAATAACTTTGTTCAGTGATTTATAAAAGTGTAAAATAAAAACTGACATGATGACTTTAACTTTTTCTTACAGTGACTCACTCTCTGAAGTATTTCTACACTGGGTCCTCTGGAGTCTCAAACTTCCCAGAGTTTGTGGCTGTTGGATTGGTTGATGAAGTTCAGATGTTTCACTATGACAGTAACACCCAGAAAGCAGAACCCAAACAGGACTGGATGAACAAAGTCACAGCAGATTATCCAGACTACTGGGAGAGTGAGACTATGATCAATATGGGTCAACAGCAGCTCTTCAAAGCCAACATTGACATTGCAAAGGAGCGCTTCAACCAAACTGGAGGTTTGTTTATTTTTCACTTTTTACTGATAAAATGTTGTTTATATTTTCATCCAGTATTTTTAGTAAACATGTTACCACACACACACACACACACACACACACTCCTGTCATCATCAAGTGTGTTTTGTTCTCGTGGATTAAACTGTCTGATGGAGGCTTTTCTTGTCTGAATCTCACAGTCAGACTCAACAGAAACATTACAGAGACTGAGACCACTGGATGCTGCTGTACTGCACTGATACAGTGTTTCTGTCCATCCCATAATAACCAACAGAGATTATGAACATTTATCTCCACTAGATTAGATCAGAACAACTCTACTGAACTGCCCACAGTGAGTTGGTCTGTAATAACTCTACTGTAGGAACCAGTTTATCACAACACACAGCTGATAGAGGAACATTACTGCCTGGTTTCTTAAACTGCGGTGCAGGACTGTGAATGGGACGCAGGCTGCTTCTGCTGGGTCCACATGTGAGAGGAGCAGCAGTATGTTTTAATGAACCGGGCCGACAGGACGACACGGTGAACGTCTCATTCAGTGTATTGTTCAGTCCACGATCAGGTTTAATCTGTGTCTGCTGGTCAGGACTCCACCTCTGTGTGTGTTCCTGCAGCTCACATGAAGCCACACCACCTTCAACAGTGGAGATAAACTGTTGGTCTCAGTGGAGTCAGTGTGTCTCTGTGCTAAAAAACAAAACAGAGGACATGAACTGTGTTAGGATCTCACTCAGTTTCCCAGCAGTCTCTGCTTCTCTGTCTCTCTCTAAGACGTCCACACTGTCCTGATGATGATTGGCTGTGAGTGGCTTCCATCCAGCCAATAACAGCAGGAGGTGTAGATCCTCTGATTTGGTGTCTGTGGATCAGTGTGTCTCTGTGGTGAAGATGTGACGTCAACTGATGATAGATGACTGTGCTGTGATCCACTCTGTTTACTGGAGTCTCTGTCTCTGTCTCTCTCTCAGGTGTCCACATTTTCCAGTGGATGTACGGCTGTGAGTGGGATGATGAGACTGGTAAGGTCACTGGTTTTAGTCAGGATGGTTATGATGGAGAAGACTACATATCATTAGACTTGAAGACAGACACATGGATCGCTCCAAATCAAAAGGCTTTCATCACCAAAAACAAGTGGGATAATGACAAAGCTTGGATAGCACAGACTGAAAACTACCTCACCCAGCAGTGTCCTGAGTGGCTGAAGAAGTACGTGAACTACGGGAGGAGCTCTCTGATGAGAACAGGTAGGATCACATGACCTGATGTAGTTTAATGGGCACAACAATCTTCATATTTCTCTTCTGCTTCTAACCAACAGTAACATCACAACAAATATCACCAACATACAGAGACTCACTTTATCTCAGTTTACACACATTTCTCTTCCTCTCATGTTCTCTCTCCTCTCTTCATCTCTCTGCCTCCCCCATTTTCTCTCTCACTTTCTCTCTCACACTTATTGATTGATTTTCTGCTGCATTTCTGTCTGTCTCAGTGTTTCCCTCTGTCTCTTACTGTCTTTCTCACACTCACTGTTCTCCTTTTCTAATCTACCTCACCTCTCTTCATCTGTCCCTTCCTTCTTTTCTCAGTCACACTTCAGTGAGATTTATTTGCATTGTATACATGTATGTAGCTTATGTGTTACTGAAACATTTAATATTAAAACAGGAGTGATAATAATAATCTAGTACATTAAATAATAATATATAACCTATAATCTGTCTCTCTCTTTACTCTCCAGAGCTTCCCTCAGTGTCTCTCCTCCAGAAGACTCCCTCCTCTCCAGTCACCTGCCATGCTACAGGTTTCTACCCTGACAGAGCCTCACTCGTCTGGAGGAAAGATGGAGTGGAGCTTCATGAGAACATGGACCACGGAGAGATCCTCCCCAACAACGATGGAACCTTCCAGATGAGCGTTGACCTGAAACTTTCATCAGACGCATCTGAAGACTGGAGCAAGTACGACTGTGTGTTTCAGCTCTCTGGTGTGAATGAAGACATCGTCACCAGACTGGACAAAAAGGCGATCCTGACCAACGAAGGCAAGACTGTTGAAGGTGAGAAACACACATTAACCTGTAATTAGTCTGTAAGCACTGTATTGACTTATTGTCATGGAATTTTCTATCCTTAGGTTACAGGAGGTCACGTGTGGGCCTTGAGGTCCTCAACAGTATTAATTGTTTGGCTTTGTTTGAGAACAGCAGGTGCTAGTCTATCTCAACACTGTGGTGGCCAGGGTTGAAGAGACCTTATGTGGCCTTCATAGACATAATAGATAGCTGGCTGTTGACGTTCCAGTTAACATAAACAGACATCTGTGTCTCCAGACTAGAATATGTTGACAGTAACACCTCCATGGGTAAAGACATTCTCTTTGACTAATTCTGGGTGTATAGTATTTGTTTTGTTATCTTGGGGTTTAAAGTCTATCCACCAGGATGAGTTGGGCAGAATGTGAGACCGACTCAGACACTTCTGATGTACTTTGAGAGTGTCTCTAATTCTCCTTGATCAAGCGTCAATAAATATTACAGCATAAGACATCAGAGGCTCCTGAACACTTTCTTCCCTCCTGACCTCACCATTGACCTTCGACTTCAGCAATTTCTCCACAACACTTAACTACTAGTCAGTTTTAAAAGATGAGTAGATTTAGTAGAGTTAGTGAATTATTACACATCCATCAGTAAAATCAGTCAGAATAAAGTTTATTGGACAAGTGTGTTTACAGTCAAAAGGAGCGATGATTGTCAGAAGCTCTCATTGTACCAGAAGCCATATGGGACAGAAACCAACATAGACATACAGCAACAAAGACAACAACGCTAGAAAAGAATAAAGAAGCACAGACACATTAATTATGTAAAAATAAATAGAGCTAAAAATTTAAATTAACAGCAGCAGACAAACAAACAGATAGTGTCTATATACAGGATTGTATAGAAGTGCATCGATTGACTGATTTTTTAAAATTTTTTTATATATATATATAACCTGATAAGTTTCACATTTTAACGTGATAAGTATCACAGAATATGGCTCATTTACATGATTTGATTAAGTTGAATTTCATGCTGGGGTTGAGACATGGCGATATTCTATTGTTACTAAGCACAGTGGGTAATATTGTAATAAGTATCCGTATAATAAGAAACATTTTAAAATGTATGGGCCTGTACAGGAGGAAAAATCCAACCCGCTGGGGGTAGCGTAGTTTCTCATTGATCAGCTGGAGGGACATCTAAGCCTCCACGGGCCCACACGTCATGCTGTGGCACCCAATCAGACGCTCAGATCGGACAAACCGTCCCCAGTCAGCATGAAATGTCTATGAAACTGAGACTATCCAGGTGGACTCATGAAACTCTTATACTCTACCTGTTGTGTTCTGACTTTGTTTATTTCACGTACCCAGCTTCTAGATCTGAGTCTGGCTCACAATTTACACTGCAAAATAGTGACACGCAGATTTTATTTGATTTGTGTGTGATATTTTTGAGAGAGAGACAGAGAGACAGTCACTGAGAGTGATACTGATGCTGTTCAAATCACACTTCCGCCTCCTCCGCCCGAGACCAACTTATCACGTTATGATGTGAAACTTATTATGGTGCAAGGTGATAACTGATAAAGAAAAACTGATCTAATACAACCAGGCTGGCATGGCAGCAATGCGCTTTCGTAGGATTGTGGTCTGACAGACGGATGTTTTTCTCCTCTAACCTGCTTCATCTGTGCAGGTTGTGACTGTTTTTGTTTTCTCCTCCACAGAGAATCTCATGATGACTGTCATCATCATTGTTGCAGTGGCTGTTCTCGCTCTCGCCATTGCCGGGATTGGAGTCTTTGTTTCTAAGCAGAAGAAAGGTGAGAGACCAAAACAGAAATATATAGTTTAAGTTTTTTCTTTTCAGAATTTTGATTTTGAGCTTTGAGTTGAAGCTTTTGTTCAGATTTTAATTCCCAGCATGAAAGATGTAAACAAACAGTAGATTCATTTAGTAACTGGAGGAGCTCATCACTGCAAAGAAGGTGACAAAGTCTGACAAATTTAACTATAACAACATAAATAATTTGTCTTTTCTTTTTATTTCAGCCAAACGCCCTCCATCTCGTGAGTACAACTTTATTATTCTGTACCTGAATCTACTCTGTAGATTAAAAAGAGTTTCTGGATTTTGCTGTTTGTAAAACTCAGTATCAGTTCAGAGCAGGATGTGGACTAACAATGTGTTTCTGACCTTGCAGCTTTAAGCAGCTCTGAGGAGCCACTGTGTTCGGAAACCTGGAAACCTGAAAACCTGGAAAAGGCGGATACTTAGTAGGTAATAGTTGATAAATATTTGTTTTATTTATACACATGTGGCACACCCATTTTATAACATTTATGGTAATTCTGTTTGTTTGTTGTTGTTTTGGTTTTTTTTTTGTCTCTTTAGGTTCATGAATAAATTCTGCACTGGAAAAAGGAGCAGTGCCACCACATTCTCTCTGTAAACTGGGAGTTCATTGGTTATTCATCATCACACCATGAACTGATAGAATCAGGGGTGTGAATCTAGTAATAGATGCTTATTGATTGGATTACAAAGAAAACAAATCTGGAAAATGAGTTGACAAATATTTTATAAACATTTTCAAACATAAATGGTGACAAAATTTGAATTTCCTGATGATAAAATGTTTGCTTAAATGTGCATAAATCAAATGAAGATTCATATTTTCTAAAATCAAAGCATCACAGCACTTCATACAAACATAATTGATGTTAGATTTGTGTGGCTGTCTAAAAATACATAGTTACAAAACAGTTACAGTTTAATAATCTGGTGTTGGGGTTTTCTGGTAAAATCAATATTGGTAATACAAATGTAAATATACATATGTTGACACACACACACACACACACACACACACACATACATATCCACATAAGTACATTCACATTTTCACATATATACTCATAGCATCTGGAAATTTGATGATATATACCTTGAGATAACAGATATTTGACAAGCCGTAGAGAGTTTTTGATACTATTTCTACTCAGAAAATGATTCTTTGTTTCTCTGGTTGTATCAGATCACTGGAGGCAAAACTGCAAATCAATCAGCAGCATCCAAACACATGATACATGAATGGGACATGCTAAATTACCTTTACATGTGTAAACTGTACTCCACCACAAAATGTATTTTCCAGTTGTGTAAATAGTTTGCTTGTATATTTCTTTAAAAGTGCAAAGATTTTGTTTTTATTATACCCTGAAGCAAAAATTAATTTACGTGTTTGAGGTTTTTCTGAATTAATCAAGAGTGTGTTGTTTTTTGTTTCATAATATCTCTTTTAATTTGTGCTGAAACATATTTTAGCTGAGATAATAATGGTTGTGGGATGTTTTAAGTTTGTCATCACACTCAGAAATCTTCTTGAAAATATTTCATGCTGGTATGTCAGGACAAAGATGTTTTCTATTTTAGATTCGTAAACAAAAATTAAACAGCGATGCTTCAAATCATTCTCTTGTTGGGTTAAACAGATGAAGTCACTCTGCTTTTTCATTCCTTTTGTACTGTTTTGATTTCAATAAAGTACCCAATGTTCCAAATTTCTGTCTCTTTGTGGTTCCACTTGTATGCTTACACATCTGTGACTGTAGCTGCCATTATGTGAATATTACCTTAGTCGTCTCTGTTGTCACAGAGATTTAATAATTAATGTGGCTTTATCCTGTAGATGTTAAACTTTAAAACATGCAGAACAAAATTATTTGGACAAACCTGAAAATCTTTACAGATAACTGGAGGGAGAAATTGACTTGACAAAAAAGAACTTTTATGAAACTTTTGCATTCTCTGCAATGTAATTCAGCCTTAAAGTTTAAATATTTTGTTTATTGAAGGGGACTATATGTATAGTTATGCATAAATATGTACTGAAATAATGTGTATAAATACAATAAAAGAGATGCACTCACCTTCTATCATGTAGTTCTCATAGCATGTGACAACATTTTGTGTGTATTTTGTGGGTGGGGACTCTAAGTGTTGTTGCTGCACGGACGAGTTATAGAGGAACACCGTGTGTGAGTGTGTTATGTGTTCGTCTGAGTTAAACCACATGTTCCACTGTGTGTCTGGTCATTCATCAACCATAGCCATTAACGAACAACAGTTTTCACTTCAGTCTAAATCTGAGTCAGCCTGGACTGAAACATACTAACACATAAATAAATAACCTCACTGGATATGAAATGGGATATAAGATGTTCCCCTCCATCTCTTTTAATAACCAGATGCTATGACTGCACACAGATGTGTTTAAAATAACAGATAATAACAGTTCACACTGACAAAGTGAACTGCTGCACATCAGCTGCAGGTTTGAACCATTGGAAGGAGCTCCTCACCACATTAACTCAGCATGACATCAATGAAACCACACTTTAACTTGTTATTTTGATCAGGACTGTTTTTAACTAGATCAGACTACTGCAGCCAGTTACAAGTGACGCTGATGCTCGGGCTAAATTCTTATTGGCTCAGACAAGAACAGCGCCATGATTTCACCTCATTTCAACTCTGTGGACTGGAAGCTGACCGTCTGTTCTCTAAAGAAAAATATATTTACATATATTACAAACATGGTTAAGTTTACTGAAGTTTCAAATCTTCAAGATGAAGACCTTGATGTTTCTGGCTCTTCTGGGAACAGGTCTACTCGGCGCGACAGCAGGTGAGTTCACATAATTTTAAGTCTGTTGATTAAAGGGGAAAAAAAAGGCTTCATAGCGGAAATATAAGTTTAAGCTTCGTTCAGTATTCTGCGATATTGAACGATATTGTCCAAACCTTTGACTGCTGCCGTATATTTTCTTAAATCATATAATATAACAGCCATTCCTCAGATAATTTAAATCCTCACCTGCTTTAACGTAGTTTGTTCATACTGAGTGTTGTTAGTCTGGTCCGATCACATCACACTGATAGTTACATTAACTGTATGTACAATAACATTTTGTTGATATATCTGCAAATATGAGCTTATTACAGATGTGTTGGTATCTGTGTATATGTCAGCTGTATATGTCAGTAACAAGAAACTGAAGCACAGAAATGACAAACTGGGTTTGACTTCATAGAAACAGTGTCATCATTACACAGTTTGTCCAGCAGAGTTTATTTTGTAACTGTGAAGCTCAGTTTGTGTCTTCATCACCAGAAAACTCTCACATTGTCACGTAGGGTGGTGAGTATGGACCCAGACGCAGGAATTAAACAAAAACTTAATTTTAATATCGAAAAGCGGCTGTAAAAACCAGGCAAAAACACTAACAGGCAAAAATCCACAAAGGCAAAAAACACAGAAACAGAACCGGATACTCACAGATACAAAACACCAGAGAACACACAAAAACAGACAGACAAGGAAACCCAGGAACTAAATAGACAGGGCTAATCAGACACAGGTGAAACAGATCAGGGGCAGGTAAATCAAAAAGGACGGGAAACAAGACAGACAGGGTGGAACTACAAAATAAAACAGGTGGAACTACAAAATAAAACAGGAAGTACAGAAACAAACGCAAAACTATTACACACATATTGATCAGATCAGCCTCAAATATTCAGTATTTGATCTGTTAACAGGGAATTAATTTATTCTTGGACAGATCTGTGAAACATTTTTGGTGTGATCAGTGCAGAATATCTGAACGTTCAGTTTAAAGGTACAGTGTGTAAGATTTGGGCCCTTTATTTTCAGAATAAGACAGACATGGAATATAATATTCATAACTATGTTTTGATGCATGTATAATCACCTGAAAATAAGAATCTTTTCATTTTTGTTATTTAAAAATGATCCTATTATATCTACAGTGGGAGCGGGTCCCCTTT
Source organism: Sciaenops ocellatus (assembly GCA_033000465.1). Classification (NCBI taxonomy): domain Eukaryota; kingdom Metazoa; phylum Chordata; class Actinopteri; family Sciaenidae; genus Sciaenops; species Sciaenops ocellatus. Next base: position 22,503,491 of record CP136873.1, read on the forward strand.
CATGGAGGCCGCCATGTTGAAACAACGTGTTTCTACAGACTAAACTAAATAGTGACTCTAGACAGGGCCTCTAAAATGTTGTTTCTCTTTTACACTGAGAAGGTGAAACTTTCTTAAATACAGAACTGTGTCTGTTTTTACATTTTACATTGATTTTCATAAAATCCATACAGTAAGATTTGATTTACACAAAATGTTTATCAAAGATATTGAGAGTTACACTTTAATATAATTCTTAGAGTCACATAAATCAAAAAATATAAGTGAGTTACACGAGGGAACTGAGTCAGATATTTATTTTTCTTGTTGGTTGTATTTATAAAAAGAAAAAAAGAAAAGCTATACAAATATTTGAAATGTTCAAACGCTCTGACAACAAAAACATCAACTAAAATTAAATCAATGATTACTTGAATATATAAAATGATCATTTATAGTATGAAATAGAAACCATAAGTAATATAATTAAATAAAAAGTTTTGAATCTGTTTAATATAGAAAATAAAATTAGAATCACATGCAGCGTATATATTTTGTTCAGAGGTTTGTGACTTCACATTTCAAACTAACACAGTCATGAGGAGTGTGAGCGACTAATGAAGCGTCCTGAACAATAAATGAATAAATAATCCACTAACTGGAAACTAAACTGGAGTTTTATAAATATAAAACTAGATAAATATTTGACTCGTTTAATATTTTATTACAGAATAAATAAATTCAGAAATATTAAAGAGTTTAAGAAGCAAAATCTATAAATGTATTTTTGTGTTTATTTGACTGCACAGCAGAGATTATCAGGATGTTTTGAATGTACTGTAGTTCTTTTTGTTTCTGTGTGCAGGAAAATAACTTTGTTCAGTGATTTATAAAAGTGTAAAATAAAAACTGACATGATGACTTTAACTTTTTCTTACAGTGACTCACTCTCTGAAGTATTTCTTCACTGGGTCCTCTGGAGTCTCAAACTTCCCAGAGTTTGTGACTGTTGGGTTGGTTGATGACCTTCAGATAGATTACTATGACAGCAACACGAAGAAAGTTGAAACCAAACAGGACTGGATGAACAAAGTCACAGCAGATGATCCACAGTACCTGGAGAGGGAGGCTGGGAGCTTTATGGGTGCCCAGCAGATCTTCAAAGCCAACATTGAAACTGCAAAGGAGCGCTTCAACCAAACTGGAGGTTTGTTTATTTTTCACTATAGTGGCCCTTTGTCACTATCCGCGCATGCTGGTGGTTTAAAGGGCTTGTACGCGTGCCAGTGTAGGTGTAGGTGCATGCAGGTGTAGATGCATAACACAGCAAATGTCCAAGCATTACTTCTCTTATGTTGCAGATTTATTAGGCTACACACAGCCGACTCAAAAAATACTCACTATCACAATAACACAATATTCTGACCTGCGGCGTTACACGCCATGGCACGGTCAAAAACCGTATGGATTCCCCAGCGTGCACACCTGCGCTGATTAACCCACCTACCTATGTAGAATCAAAAGCAATGGCCTAAACAGATACTGCCACCTACTGGCACAAATGTGTACAACACTCCTGAACAAAGAAAATGACCAATCTGGCTCCTACATTCACTTTTTACTGATAAAATGTTGTTCATATTTTCATCCAGTATTTTAGCAAACATGTCACCACACACACACACACACACTGCGGTGCAGGACTGTGAATGGGACGCAGGCTGCTTCTGCTGGGTCCACATGTGAGAGGAGCAGCAGTATGTTTTAATAAACCGGGCCAACAGGACGACACGGTGAACGTCTCATTCAGATCAGAGGTTTAAAAAGTTTAACAGCACGACTCTGCTGTACTGACCACAGTGTGTCCATCCCATAATATACATATACAGTAGAACTACAGACTAGATTAGATTAACTCTGCTGTACTGACCACAGTCAGTACGTTTACATGCAGCAAAAAATTAGAATTTCTGATCGTATCAGACATAGTTCGGACTTTTAAAATGCTTGTAAACACCTTAATCCGACCTACTTTGGACCATAATGGACATCTCAAAATCAGATAAGAACACCTAGATAATTCGTTCATAGTCGGCACTTAAACGCCATGTACACTCAGCAATCGGATCTAAATCGGATTTTGCATTCTGCGCGTGCTCGAGAATTTCCGCTGGGGCTTTCACCTGGAAGTGAAAGGAGACGGCGTATTAAATAGCAGTGTTGTTGCTTTTATATGCATTATTAGGAGGAAAATAATACACGAAATGTACGCTACTGTAGCGTCGTCCATCTCCTCGTACGCAATCTTTGTTTGAATGCCGTCAGATAGTTTGTTGTTGCTGATAAGTAGAGGTCAACCGGAAGTGGCTCTTTGTTGAGAGGGCTACAGCGCCACATAGCGTAACGGAGTCAGCCATGCTCCGGCCGTTTATCCGATTCTCTGAACGGCATGTATACTCAGGCAAGTGATCCGGTCTGATGCATGTCATTATCTGATACGATCAGAAATTCAAATTTTTTGCTGCATGTAAACGTACTGAGTGTGTCGGTCCATCCCATCAGCAGCATCAGGCCAACATCTGCAGGTGGAAACAGCTGTTGGTTGTGTTGAATGATTGACTGATGGATGGACCAATCAGGACACAGACTGCCTCCCAGTCTCCCATAATGGTCCTGATGGTTTCTGCCTCATTCTGACCAGTTGTAGTAACACACTGGTGAACAGGACACACTGTCCTGGCTGAGCAGGTGGAGTCTAGTGACTAATCCTGGACTGAAAGTCTCCTTCAGTGGAAGCTTCTAGAGCAGCTTCAGGACAGTTTCTCACAGGGAGAGGATATTGTTGGACTGATCCACTGATCTCAGTGTAATGTTCAGTCCACGATCAGGTTTAATCTGTGTCTGCTGGTCAGGACTCCACCTCTGTGTGTGTTCCTGCAGCTCACATGAAGCCACACCACCTTCAACAGTGGAGATAAACTGTCGGTCTCAGTGGAGTCAGTGTGTCTCTGTGCTAAAAAACAAAACAGAGGACATGAACTGTGTTAGGATCTCACTCAGTTTCCCAGCAGTCTCTGCTTCTCTGTCTCTCTCTCAGGTGTCCACATTGCCCAGGCGATGTACGGCTGTGAGTGGGATGATGAGACTGGTAAGGTCACTGGTTTTATTCAGGAGGGTTATGATGGAGAAGACTTCATATCATTAGACTTGAAGACAGAGACATGGATCGCTGCAAAACAACAGGCTGTTATCACCAAAAACAAGTGGGATCAGAACAAAGCTAGGATAGCGCAGCTAAAAAACTACCTCACCCAGATTTGTCCTGAGTGGGTGAAGAAGTACGTGAACTACGGGAGGAGCTCTCTGATGAGAACAGGTAGGATCACATGACCTGATGTAGTTTAATGGACACAACAATCTTCATATTTCTCTTCTGCTTCTAACCAACAGTAACATCACAACAAATATCACCAACATACAGAGACTCACTTTATCTCAGTTTACACACATTTCTCTTCCTCTCATGTTCTCTCTCCTCTCTTCATCTCTCTGCCTCCCCCATTTTCTCTCTCACTTTCTCTCTCACACTTATTGATTGATTTTCTGCTGAATTTCTGTCTGTCTCAGTGTTTCTCTCTGTCTCTTACTGTCTTTCTCACACTCACTGTTCTCCTTTTCTAATCTACCTCACCTCTCTTCATCTGTCCCTTCCTTCTTTTCTCAGTTACACTTCAGTGAGATTTATTTGCATTGTATACATGTATATAGCTTATGTGTTACTAAAACATTTAATATTAGAACAGGAGTGATAATATTAATCTAGTGCATTAAATAATAATATAAAACCTATAATCTGTCTTTCTCTTTACTCTCCAGAGCTTCCCTCAGTGTCTCTCCTCCAGAAGACTCCCTCCTCTCCAGTCACCTGCCATGCTACAGGTTTCTACCCTGACAGAGCCATGATGTTCTGGAGGAAAGATGGAGAGGAGTTTCATGAGGACGTGGACCACGGAGAGATCCTCCCCAACCATGATGGAAGCTTCCAGACGAGCATTGACCTGAACCTTTCATCAGTCACACCTGAAGACTGGAGGAGGTACGACTGTGTGTTTCAGCTGTCTGGTGTAGAGGACGACATCGTCACCAGACTGGACAAAAAGGCGATCCTGACTAACGAAGGCAAGACTGTTGAAGGTGAGAAACACACATTAAGTTTACTGTAACAGTCCTGCAGTTAATGTATTTTTATGTGTGTTGGGAAGCTTTGTGTCTTCATATTGTTTTGTTATCGGTTTTGTTTATTTTATAATTTTAAGGTTTAGATTAATATTAAACAAGTGCACATGTCCACCTGTGGACCCTGAAAACGGTATCAGCAAATCCTTAAAAAAATCAAAGATACTTTTTTTATCTTAAAGTTTTAAAATGCTTTAAAGGAATTATTGTTGAATTACAGTTTATATGGCTTTGATTCATACAGAAAAATGTCAAAATGAAAGATATAAAACTTAAATGTTTTAGGTTTTATTTTATATTTTGAAATAAGATGCATTTTCTTTTACCGCCTTTGTAATTTGTTTGTTTTAGTTTTTCATCATTGTACATAAAAACTTTTTCTTTATATAAGCAGCATATTGACTTAACTACTAGACAGTTTTAGAAGATGAGTAGATTCAGAAGAGTTAGTAGAATTATTGATTAACTGGATCAATGTACACATCTATTAGTAAATCAGTCAGAATAAAGTTTATTGGACAAGTATGCTGACAGTCAAAAGGAGTGATGATTGTCAGAAGCTCTCATTGTACCAGAAGCCATATGGGACAGAAACCAACATAGACATACAGCTAAACAAAGACAACAACGCTAGAAAAGAATAAAGAAGCACAGACACAGTAATTATATAAAGACAAGTAGAGATAAATCTTTAAATTAACAGCAGCAGACAAACAAACAGATAGTGTCTGTATACAGGATTGTGGATGTTTTTCTCCTCTAACCTGCTTCATCTGTGCAGGTTGTGACTGTTTTTGTTGTTTTCTCCTCCACAGAGAAGAATGACATGACGATGACTGTCATCATCATTGTTGCAGTGGCTGTTCTCGCTCTCGCTCTCGCCATTGCCGGGATTGGATTCTTCATTTATAAGCAGAAGAAAGGTGAGAGACCAAAACAGAAAGATTGTTTTTTCTGAATTTTGATTTTCAGCTTTGAGTTGATGCTTTTATTCAGATTTTAATTCCCAGCACATCAAAAATCTGTTTCAAACAACAATAAGTGCTGTAAGGCTCAGAGCCACAGTGTCATGACTATAACATGATGAGGAAGGACAAGAAATAATGAAAGATGTAAACAAACAGTAGATTCATTTAGTAACTGGAGGAGCTCATCACTGCAAAGAAGGTGACAAAGTCTGACATATTTAACTTTAACAACATAAATAATTTGTCTTTTCTTTTTATTTCAGCCAAACGCCCTCCATCTCGTGAGTACAACTTTATTATTCTGTACCTGAATCTACTCTGTAGATTAAAAAGAGTTTCTGGATTTTGCTGTTTGTAAAACTCAGTATCAGTTCAGAGCAGGATGTGGACTAACAATGTGTTTCTGACCTTACAGCTGAAGACAAGCCTGACCCTGAGGCCAAGTGTCCACTGCAATCAAACGCAAAGACACCATCCTGAACAGTGAGTTGCTTCATAAAGGACATGAATTAGTCACAACTGTTGTTGTCTAAAACTATGTGTAAAAGATATTGTTTGTTTATTCACTGTAAAACTTCTGTGTCAGTTTATTAAGAAAATCTTTGACTTTTTATTGATTTTCCACATGATGCTGAAGCTGTTTTATTTTTATTTATAAATGATATTAATCAATCAATCAATCAAACTTCATTTATAAAGCACTTTTCATACATTAAAAACGTAGCACAAAGTGCTTTACATGTTTAAAAGCAGCCCCCCCACCCCCCCCCCCCACCCCAGCACATACACACGTACATACACATTCGGACAAAAACAAGCACACACACACACACACACACACACACACACACACAAATAAATAAAGGAACTTAGAAACGTGGCTGAGTACAGAGGAGCCAGGTCAGGAAACGCCATCACAGGAGGCCGTCTGCACCGGGCGCTGCTCATGGCCCACGACCAGGACGCCTCCACCCGGGCGCCCACCTAGCCACAGGTCAGCGAGGGGCCACAGCAGTGGAGCACTGCCGCAGACCCCCCCCTCAGCCAAGCCGATGTTCGCCATGAGTCAGACACATCCCAGCCAGAGCCGATCACAGCGCCCAGCGCAGACGGCCCCCACCGAGGAAACACTGGAGATATGGGATAAAAACATAAAACTACTGGAGATAAGGAATAAAAGCATAAAACTACATAGGCTAAGAACATAAAATAAACAAATAAATAAAATAAAATAACATAGAAATAGCTAAAATGAACTATGTCATAAAAAGTAAAAAGAATAGGAATAACAGAATAAAATTGACGAAAATAAATTAATAAATAAATACAACATCAGTTGAAAGCCAAATTAAATAGGTGGGTCTTGAGCCTGTTTTTAAAAATATCAACACTCTCTGCGGCCCTCAGGTCCTCCGGCAGGCTATTCCACAGACGGGGGCCATAGTGCTGAAAGGATGCCGTAGGTTCGTGTTCTAACTTTGGGGATTATTAAAAGGCCAGTGCAGGAGGATCTAAGGGCGCGGGAGGGTTCATATTATTAAGAGACAGGCACAGATGCTTTCAGAAACCTTCACATCAGCAGGTCAGATAAAGTGTAATATTAAAGACTCAAATATTAACCTTTAGAAAAAACTCTGACATCAATTTATTAAAATGATGTTGAACCAATTTAAAACAAACGTCTGCACTTAAGAGGCATAGTCAGTAAATATTTGTTTTATTTACTCTTAAATGTGGCTTTGTGGAATTTAACTCTACAATAATTTTTGTTTCATCATGTTTTTTTGTCTCTTTAGGTTCATGAATAAATTCTGCACTGGAAAAAGGAGTGGTGCCACCACATTCTCTCTGTAAACTGGGAGTTCATTGGTTATTCATCATCACATCATGAACTGATAGAATCAGGGGTGTGAATCTAGTAATAGATGCTTATTGATTGGAATACAAAATGTATTTTCCAGTTGTGTAAATAGTTTGTACATGTTTCTAAATGCTTGTATATTTTTTAGAAGTCCAAAGACTTCATTTTAATTTCAGCCAAGCTGAAGTGAAAATTAATTTATGTCTTTGGGGTTTTTCTGAATAATCAAGAGTGTTTTTATAATATCTCTCTTTTAATTTGTGCTGAAACATATTTTAGCTGAGATAATAATGGTTGTGGGATGTTTTAAGTTTGTCATCACACTCAGAAATCTTCTTGAAAATATTTCATGCTGGTATGTCAGGACAAAGACGTTTTCTTTTTTAGATTCATAAACAAACAAACAGCGATGCTTCAAATCACTTCTCTTGTTGGGTTAAACAGATGAAGTCACTCTGCTTTTTCATTCCTTTTGTACTGTTTTGATTTCAATAAAGTACCCAATGTTCCAAATTTCTGTCTCTTTGTGGTTCCACTTGTATGCTTACACATCTGTGACTGTAGCTGCCATTATGTGAATATGACCTTAGTCGTCTCTGTTGTCACAGAGATTGAATTAATGTGGCTTTATCCTGTAGATGTTAAACTTTAAAACGTGCAGAACAAAATTATTTGGACAAACCTGAAAATCTTTACAGATAACTGGAGGGAGAAATTTACAAAAAACAACTTTTATGAAACTTTTGCATTCTCTGCAATGTATTTCAGCCTTAAAGTTTAAATATTTTGTTTATTGAAGGGGACTATATGTATAGTTATGCATAAATATGTATGTATGTTTTTTATAATTTATAATTGATCTGTCTATGAGAGATTCACTCAGTTCTTCATGTTGCACACATCCAGACTCAGTGTGATGAACTGGTATTCCCCTGAAAAAAACCTGTTGCACTGAAATCTGCCTGGCAACTGATGACATGACAACTGTGAAGAAATATTCCAGTTCTGTGGCTCCTCCTCCTCCACTCATATTTTTCTAACTACATGGTCATACTGACATAATGTGTATAAATACAATAAAAGAGATGCACTCACCTTCTATCATGTAGTTCTTATAGCACGTGACAACATTTTGTGTGTATTTTGTGGGTGGGGACTCTAAGTGTTGTTGCTGCACGGACGAGTTATAGAGGAACACCGTGTGTGACTGTGTTATGTGTTCGTCTGAGTTAAACCACATGTTCCACTGTGTGTCTGGTCATTCATCAACCATAGCCATTAACGAACAACAGTTTTCACTTCAGTCTAAATCTGCATGAACTTTTATACTTTGCTGGAGGAATTCTCCTGCTCCTGCAAAAATACACAGTTTTCCTGATATACTGGTGTGTCTCTGTGTACTGTCTTGTCATGTGCAGCAGTTTTTACTCATAAGAAGCTGTTTTTTTGTTTGTGTTTATGTTGTGAACTGGATTTTGTTCTTGACTTAAAAATGACACCAGTCAGTTTTCATGTGTTAATAAAATATGAAGCTAAAAATAATTGTATAATCTGTAGTGAGTAACTTTTTTCTTGAATTTCATGTTTCAAATCATAAATATTTGTCAGATTTCTTTGAGGTGTTCAATCATTACAACTTGTACAGACAAGATTTTAATTAATGAATAAAGAGTTTAAAACCGAGTTAAGAATGACCTGTTTATTGACACTGAACACATTTTGTTATTATTGATTTTATTTTGTTAATTTGATGAATATTTATGACCAGAGTTGTTTGTCACGATGTTTTGACAAACCAACAGAAAGTCAGGTGACCTCTCAGGTGGTTTCCCACAAACAACTCAAATGCAGATACATTATTGGTCCACAGGGGGCGCTGTCACGCTGCTGACATCTCTGTAAAGGTAAACTCAGTGATAAACTCAGGTCATGATGAGCAGGAAGAGCCTGAAGATGTGACACATGTTGCTTTGTTTTTGTAAAAATCATAAATAATACTGTCTCAGATGAAAAAGTGAGGAAGTGAACATAAATTATAGATTTTTTTTTTTTAAATAAAGAGCTTCAAGTTCATAAGAGTATAAACTGTGACAAAGCAAGAGCAAAAAGAAAAACAGCATCAGGTGTTCAAACATCAACAGTGGTGTTACATTTCTCTTGTTCAGGCAGTTTTCAGCGTCCACAGCTCCAAATCACTTCAGAGGCATTTAGGCTGAAGGACAGAGCTGACCTGATGTAATGTTTGATTTTAAGAAGCTCTCTGACTCTCTTTCTGCTCTGGTTTTATTTCTCTGCTTCTTGTTTTCATGTCAGAGTCAAACACTGAGCTCAAACATTGTTTCATGGAAACTATCCTGTGTTTTATTATTTTATTTTTATTTTGATCAGGACTGTTTTTAACTAGATCGGACTACTGCAGCCACACAAACTCCAGAGTATCTGATCTGTAGCTGACACTAACCACTGACCTCCCACAAAATGAATACATTTCTGCACATTACATCACATTAACGTCCAAAACATGAAATAAGATGTGAGCAGCAGAAGGATTAATCCTCCTTTCATATGTGAACAAAGTTCAGACAGCGAGAATAAAGCCCCGCGTGTCTCTCCATCCTCTTACGCAGGATAAAATAAGATCACTTCAGTTTCACTTTCGTTCATAACCTCAGTGGGTCAATTTCACCAAGTTACAAGTGACGTTGGTGCTCGGGATAAATTCCTATTGGCTCAGATGGAGGCTGACGTTCCTCGGGATATAAAAGACAGCTCCATGATTTCACCTCATTTCAACTCCGGACCGAGCAGTGAGTGGACCGTACGTGCCTCTTAAGAAAGAAACATATATTTACATATATTACAAACATATATTCGAGTTTATTGAAGCTTCAGATCTTCAAGATGAAGACCTTTATGTTTCTGGCTCTTCTGGGAACAGGTCTACTCGGCGCGACAGCAGGTGAGTTCACATTATTTTAAGTCTGTTGATCGTTAAAGAAGAAAAATGCTTCGTGTCTTCGTAGACTGAAAATATGAATTTAATGTTCAAAAGTCTTCGATGTTTAGCTCCACGATATTTGCAGATAATCAGAAATGTTTAATAAAGTAACAAACCCATGAACTCAAAGATTGTAAATCCTGTTTGTGCAACTCACAGAAGAAAATCAATTTATGAAGCGTCTATTAAAAGTGTATTTGTCTTTTCTGTTATTTGATCATTATTTTAATTTATGTTATCAGGATAAACATCGATCGAACCGTCTAACACTCAGATCAATAAAAAAAGAGGAATCAACTATTTATGTTGTAATTTCAATCTTTAGTCATTAATGACCGTTTTATGTAAAAGTGTTTTAATGTTTTAATTTAGTGATCAATCATGACTGTTACTTTATAAATTATAGAAATACTCTTATTATTTTTCGTTCATTAGAAATAATTAACATGTTCACTCTACATTTAATCTGAATTATGAACAATTAACACAATGTGCACACAGAAAAACACATCATCACTGACAAACTACTGAACATGAATATTAATATTAAGTTTTGTTGTTTATTGTTTGACTCTATATATTTTCTTAAATCATATAATATAACAGCCATTCCTCAGATAATTTAAATCCTCACCTGCTTTAACGTAGTTTGTTCATACTGAGTGTTGTTAGTCTGGTCCGATCACATCACACTGATAGTTACATTAACTGTATGTACAATAACATTTTGTTGATATATCTGCAAATATGAGCTGATTACAGATGTGTTGGTATCTGTGTATATGTCAGCTGTATATGTCAGTAACAAGAAACTGAAGCACAGAAATGACAAACTGGGTTTGACTTCATAGAAACAGTGTCATCATTACACAGTTTGTCCAGCAGAGTTTATTTTGTAACTGTGAAGCTCAGTTTGTGTCTTCATCACCAGAAAACTCTCAAATATTGATCAGCAAGTTCAGTTTAACACAGAAATATGATCTGCATGTATTCAGACAGCAGCAGACAGTGAAGGAATCTTAAATTAATAATGTAATTGTCAAAACTCAGACAAATGCAGAAAATCAACTCTGTTCATACTTTAAAAAAAGCCAGAATAAACTTTAAGAATCAGGAATAAAAATGAATAAACATCAGTTCATGATGGAGGAAGTGTTTGAATTTAACAAAGGATATTAGAGTTAATAAAAAATGTTTTTAATCAAGTATACAGTATATGTGATACTTATATGAACTGAGATAAAAATATTACTTAAGAAAACTTTCTTAAATACAGAACTGTGTCTGTTTTTACATTTTACATTGATTTTCATAAAATCCATACAGTAAGATTTGGTTTACACAAAATGTTTATCAAAGATATTGAGAGTTACACTTTAATATAATTCTTAGAGTCACATAAATCAAAAAATATAAGTGAGTTACACGAGGGAACTGAGTCAGATATTTATTTTCTTGTTGGTTGTATTTATATAAAAAAAGAAAAAAGAAAAACTATACAAATATTTGAAATGTTCAAACCCTCTGACAACAAAAACATCAACAAAAATTAAATCAATGATTACTTGAATGTATAAAATGATCATTTATAGTATGAAATAGAAACCATAAGTAATATAATCAAATAAAAAGGTTTGAATCTGTTTAATATAGAAAATAAAATTAGAATCACATGCAGCGTATATATTTTGTTCAGAGGTTTGTGACTTCACATTTCAAACTAACACAGTCATGAGGAGTGTGAGCGACTAATGAAGCGTCCTGAACAATAAATGAATAAATAATCCACTAACTGGAAACTAAACTGGAGTTTTATAAATATAAAACTAGATAAGTATTTGACTCGTTTAATATTTTATTACAGAATAAATAAATTCAGAAATATTAAAGAGTTTAAGAAGCAAAATCTATAAATGTATTTTTGTGTTTATTTGACTGCACAGCAGAGATTATCAGGATGTTTTGAATGTACTGTAGTTCTTTTTGTTTCTGTGTGCAGGAAAATAACTTTGTTCAGTGATTTATAAAAGTGTAAAATAAAAACTGACATGATGACTTTAACTTTTTCTTACAGTGACTCACTCTCTGAAGTATTTCTACACTGCATCCTCTGGAGTCTCAAACTTCCCAGAGTTTGTGACTGTTGGGTTGGTTGATGACCTTCAGATAGATTACTATGACAGCAACATGAAGAAAGCAGAAGTCAAACAGGACTGGATGAACAAAGTCACAGCAGATGATCCACAGTATGTGGACAGGATCACTGGTATATATATGGGTACCCAGCCGACCTTCAAAGTCAGCATTAACAATTTAAAGGGGCGCTTCAACCAAACTGGAGGTTTGTTTATTTTTCACTTTTTACTGATAAAATGTTGTTTATATTTTCATCCAGTATTTTTAGTAAACATGTTACCACACACACACACACACACACACACACACACTCCTGTCATCATCAAGTGTGTTTTGTTCTCGTGGATTAAACTGTCTGATGGAGGCTTTTCTTGTCTGAATCTCACAGTCAGACTCAACAGAAACATTACAGAGACTGAGACCACTGGATGCTGCTGTACTGCACTGATACAGTGTTTCTGTCCATCCCATAATAACCAACAGAGATTATGAACATTTATCTCCACTAGATTAGATCAGAACAACTCTACTGAACTGCCCACAGTGAGTTGGTCTGTAATAACTCGACTGTAGGAACCAGTTTATCACAACACACAGCTGATAGAGGAACATTACTGCCTGGTTTCTTAAACTGCGGTGCAGGACTGTGAATGGGACGCAGGCTGCTTCTGCTGGGTCCACATGTGAGAGGAGCAGCAGTATGTTTTAATGAACCGGGCCGACAGGACGACACGGTGAACGTCTCATTCAGATCAGAGGTTTAAAAAGTTTAACAGCACGACTCTGCTGTACTGACCACAGTGTGTCCATCCCATAATATACATATACAGTAGACAGTGTTTCCCCTAGAAATGTTTTCAGCAGCGGTGCTGCTGTGTCCGTGTGCATGAGGATGTGACGTCGACCCGTATTCATGCGAGTGAGAAGCTTTCACAGCTTTTGACATTTATCTGTAGAAAATATATTTCAAAAATTGAATGTCTCAACACAGAAATGTACTCACACCTTTTATTTATTTACAAGTCAGAATACTTGATGACACAGCCTACATCCAGCCTGCGAGCATTTGATTTTTCTGGGCTCCAGAGCTCTTCTGTAGTGGAGCTCAGCAGTGAGGCGACCATTGATGCTCTCCCTGTAGACTGTTCTCAGGTCAGTCTTATAGAAATACAACAAGTACAAACAGTACATGTGGAAATCATGAGGCTGAGGCAACCAATCAATTCATAATGAATTTTATTAAAATGACCCTATTCAGTGTGGGAAAGTCTCTAGATCCTGCTCCTCACTCCTCTCCTTGCATCTCTCCCTGCTCCTCTCCTCACTCCTCTCCTCGCTCCTCTCTCTGCTCCTCTGCACACACACAGGTAGTAATGACAAGCAGCTAATTAATGTAGCTAACGCTACTTAGCAGCTAACAAACGTACTGTTAACGTTAGCTTGAGAAGCTGTAGCATTTATTAACTGACAAACTACATTTTCTGCCAACTTCCTGCTAATCTTTCTGTACCGTCGCTGCTCCGTTCGCTTTTACCGCTTCACCGTCACTTTCTCTGCCCGCTCACTTGTTGCACACTGCCATAAGGAGCTACGCTACTCTACGTTACGCTAACGTTACGCTAACGTTACGCTAACGTTACCGCTACCTACACTACTTGCTACTCTAACGCACAGACCGTGTGTAAACTTGAACGTTACCTTTTACGAAGGATTTGCTGCGCTAGTTAATGACTCAGAACAAGTCTAAAATAACGTTGTGTGTTGTTGTGTTCACACATTGTGAGTAAAAATCATTAGTGGCGCATTGATATTAATGATCTTGTGAAATTTCAGCGGCTGCTGAAATTTCACAAGATCATTAATATCAATGCACCACTAATGATTTTTACTGTTTGCACTATGTGAGCACAACAACACACAACGTTATTTTAGACTTGTTTTTAGTCATTAACTAGCGCAGCAAATCCTGTCGGACCCTCTTCTCATTCTTCAAAGTATGTCTGCATAAAAGGTAACGTTCAAGCTCATACACGTTAGAGTGGCGTAACGTTAGCGTAACGTTAACGTAACGTAGAGTAGCGTAGCTCCTTATGGCAGTGTGCAACAAGTGAGCGGGCAGAGAAAGTGACGGTGAAGCGGTAAAAGCGAACGGAGCAGCGACGGTACAGAAAGATTAGCAGGAAGTTGGCAGAAAATGTAGTTTGTCGGTTAATAAATGCTACAGCTTCTCAAGCTAACGTTAACAGTACGTTTGTTAGCTGCTAAGTAGCGTTAGCTACATTAATTAGCTGCTTGTCATTACTACCTGTGTGTGTGCAGAGGAGCAGAGAGAGGAGCGAGGAGAGGAGTGAGGAGAGGAGCAGGGAGAGATGCAAGGAGAGGTGTGAGGAGCAGGATCTAGAGACTTTCCCACACTGAATAGGGTCATTTTAATAAAATTCATTATGAATTGATTGGCTGCCTCGGCCTCATGATTTCTACATGTACTGTTTGTATTTGTTGTATTTCTATAAGACTGACCTGAGAACAGTCTACAGGGAGAGCATCAATGTGCGCCTCACTGCTGAGCTCCACTACAGAAGAGCTCTGGAGCCCAGAAAAATCAAATGCTCGCAGGCTGGATGTAGGCTGTGTCATCAAGTATTCTGACTTGTAAATAAATAAAAGGTGTGAGTACATTTCTGTGTTGAGACATTAAATGTTTTAAATATATTTTCTACAGATAAATGTCAAAAGCTGTAAATTGATACATACAAATACAAACATGTATAATCCTGTCTGAGGGTTTCGACGTCATTTCATTGAAACTATTCTCACTCGCATGAATACGGGTCGACGTCACGTCCTCACGGACACGGACACAGCAGCACCGCTGCTGAAAACATTTCTAGGGGAAACACTGTATTGATTAATAGAAAAATGTTATTACATAATCAATAATGACAAGAATAATTAGTCTGAGCCTAAAATATGTAGTAGAATACAGATTAGATTATATTCACCTTACTGTACTGATACACAGTCTGTCCATCCCATCATATAGAAGAAGACATTTGTAGATTTCATCTTTGGCTCTGGGAACTTGTGATGGACATTTTTCACAATTTTCTGACTTTTTTAAAGGAGGTAAATGTTTAATCGATTAATCACAAAATAATTGATAATGAAGAAAATCATTACATACAGTCGAACTACAGATTAGATTAGATTAACTCTACTGTACTGACCACAGTGTGTCGGTCCATCCCATCAGCAGCATCAGGCCAACATCTGCAGGTGGAAACAGCTGTTGGTTGTGTTGAATGATTGACTGATGGATGGACCAATCAGGACACACAGACTGCCTCCCAGTCTCCCATAATGGTCCTGATGGTTTCTGCCTCATTCTGACCAGTTGTAGTAACACACTGGTGAACAGGACACACTGTCCTGGCTGAGCAGGTGGAGTCTAGTGACTAATCCTGGACTGAAACTCTCCTTCAGTGGGAGCTTCTAGAGCAGCTTCAGGACAGTTTCTCACAGGGAGGGGATATTGTTGGACTGATCCACTGATCTCAGTGTAATGTTCAGTCCACGATCAGGTTTAATCTGTGTCTGCTGGTCAGGACTCCACCTCTGTGTGTGTTCCTGCAGCTCACATGAAGCCACACCACCTTCAACAGTGGAGATAAACTGTTGGTCTCAGTGGAGTCAGTGTGTCTCTGTGCTAAAAAACAAAACAGAGGACATGAACTGTGTTAGGATCTCACTCAGTTTCCCAGCAGTCTCTGCTTCTCTGTCCCTCTCTAAGACGTCCATACTGTCCTGATGATGATTGGCTGTGAGTGGCTTCCATCCAGCCAATAACAGCAGGAGGTGTAGCTCCTCTGATTTGGTGTCTGTGGATCAGTGTGTCTCTGTGGTGAAGATGTGACATCAACTGATGATAGATGACTGTGCTGTGATCTCACTCTGTTTACTGGAGTCTCTGTCTCTGTCTCTCTCTCAGGTGTCCACATTGTCCAGAAGATGTACGGCTGTGAGTGGGATGATGAGACTGGTAAGGTCACTGGTTTTCGTCGGTTTGGTTATGATGGAGAAGACTTCCTCGTACAGGACATGGAGACAGATACATGGATTGCTGCAAAACAACAGGCTTTCATCACCAAAAACACGTGGGATCAGAACAAAGCTTTGATAGCACAGAGAAAAAACTACCTCACCCAGATTTGTCCTGAGTGGGTGAAGAAGTACGTGAACTACGGGAGGAGCTCTCTGATGAGAACAGGTAGGATCACATGACCTGATGTAGTTTAATGGACACAACAATCTTCATATTTCTCTTCTGCTTCTAACCAACAGTAACATCACAACAAATATCACCAACATACAGAGACTCACTTTATCTCAGTTTACACACATTTCTCTTCCTCTCATGTTCTCTCTCCTCTCTTCATCTCTCTGCCTCCCCCATTTTCTCTCTCACTTTCTCTCTCACACTGATTGATTGATTTTCTGCTGCATTTCTGTCTGTCTCAGTGTTTCTCTCTGTCTCTTACTGTCTTTCTCACACTCACTGTTCTCCTTTTCTAATCTACCTCACCTCTCTTCATCTGTCCCTTCCTTCTTTTCTCAGTCACACTTCAGTGAGATTTATTTGCGTTGTATACATGTATATAGCTTATGTGTTACTAAAACATTTAATATTAAAACAGGAGTGATAATATTAATCTAGTACATTAAATAATAATATATAACCTATAATCTGTCTTTCTCTTTACTCTCCAGAGCTTCCCACAGTGTCTCTCCTCCAGAAGACTCCCTCCTCTCCAGTCACCTGCCATGCTACAGGTTTCTACCCTGACAGAGCCTCACTCGTCTGGAGGAAAGATGGAGTGGAGCTTCATGAGAACATGGACCACGGAGAGATCGTCCCCAACAACGATGGAACCTTCCAGATGAGCGTTGACCTGAAACTTGCATCTGAAGACTGGAGCAAGTACGACTGTGTGTTTCAGCTCTCTGGTGTGAAGGAAGACATCGTCACCAGACTGGACAAAAAGGCGATCCTGACCAACGAACGTAAGACTGGAATCAGGACACATTAAGTTTACTGTAACAGTCCTGCAGTTAATGTATTTTTATGTGTTGGGAAGTTTTGTTTCTTGATATTGTTTTGTTGTCAGTTTCTTTCATCTAGTATTTTATCATTTTAAGGTTTAAACTAATATTAAAGACGAGTACATGTCCACCTGTGGACCTGACAGGGGTATCAGCAAATCCTTAAAAATTGACTTCACTACTAGACAGTTTTAGATGATGAGTAGATTCAGAAGAGTTAGTAGAATTATTAATAACTGGATCAATGTACACATCTGTTAGTAAATCAGTCAGAATAAAGTTTATTGGATAAGTATGCTGACAGTCAAAAGGAGTGATGATTGTCAGAAGCTCTCATTGTACCAGAAGCCATATGGGACAGAAACCAACATAGACATACAGCTAAACAAAGACAACAACGCTAGAAAAGAATAAAGAAGCACAGACACAGTAATTATGTAAAGACAAGTAGAGATAAATCTTTAAATTAACAGCAGCAGACAAACAAACAGATAGTGTCGGTATACAGGATTGTGGATGTTTTTCTCCTCTAACCTGCTTCATCTGTGCAGGTTGTGACTGTTTTTGTTGTTTTCTCCTCCACAGAGAATCTCATGACGATGACTGTCATCATCATTGTTGCAGTGGTTGTTCTCGCTCTCGCCATTGCCGGGATTGGATTCTTCGTTTATAAGCAGAAGAAAGGTGAGAGACCAAAACAGAAATATATCATTTAAGTTTTTTCTTTTACGAATTTTGATTTTCAGCTTTGAGTTGATGCTTTTGTTCAGATTTTAATTCCCAGCACGTCAAAAATATGTTTTTCAAACTACAATAAGTGCTGTAAGGCTCAGAGCCACAGTGTCATGACTATAACATGATGAGGAAGGACAAGAAATAATGAAAGATGTAAACAAACAGTAGATTCATTTAGTAACTGGAGGAGCTCATCACTGCAAAGAAGGTGACAAAGTCTGACATATTTAACTATAACAACATAAATAATTTGTCTTTTCTTTTTATTTCAGCCAAACGCCCTCCATCTCGTGAGTACAACTTTATTATTCTGTACCTGAATCTACTCTGTAGATTAAAAAGAGTTTCTGGATTTTGCTGTTTGTAAAACTCAGTATCAGTTCAGAGCAGGATGTGGACTAACAATGTGTTTCTGACCTTACAGCTGTCAGTGACCCTCAGGTCATGGAGCAACTGAATCCAGAAGCCTAAATGACAAACACAAACACACCACCCTGAACACAGTGAGTTTCTTCATATAGGACATGAATGTTGTTGTCTTAAACTACATGTAAAAGAACATGAAGCTGTTTTATATAAATTTATAAGTGAGATTATTAAGAGAAAGGCACAGATGCTTTCAGAAACCTTCACATCAGCAGGTCAGATAAAGTGTAATATTAAAAACTCAAATATTAACCTTTAGAAAAACTCTGACATCAATTTATTAAAATGGTGTTGAACCAATTTAAAACAAACGTCTGCACTTAAGAGGCATAGTCAGTAAATATTTGTTTTATTTACTCTTAAATGTGGCTTTGTGGAATTTAACTCTACAATCATTTTTGTTTCATCATGTTTTTTTTGTCTCTTTAGGTTCATGAATAAATTCTGCACTGGAAAAAGGAGCGGTGCCACCACATTCTCTCTGTAAACTGGGAGTTCATTGGTTATTCATCATCACATCATGAACTGATAGAATCAGGGGTGTGAATCTAGTAATAGATGCTTATTGATTGGATTACAAAGAAAACAAATCTGGAAAATGAGTTGACAAACATAATTGATGTTAGATTTGTGCGTTCATCTAAAAATATTCAACATAGTTACAGTTTAATAATCTGGTGTTGGGGTTTTCTGCTAAAATCAATATTGGTAATACAAATGTAAATATACATATGTTGACACACACACACACACACACACACACATACATATCCACATAAGTACATTCACATTTTCACATATATACTCATAGCATCTGGAAATTTGATGATATATACCTTGAGATAACAGATATTTGACAAGCCGTAGAGAGTTTTTGATATTATTTCTACTCAGAAAATGATTCTTTGTTTCTCTGGTTGTATCAGATCACTGGAGGCAAAACTGCAAATCAATCAGCAGCATCCAAACACATGATACATAAATGGGACATGCTAAATTACCTTTACATGCGTAAACTGTACTCCACCACAAAATCTATTTTCCAGTTGTGTAAATAGTTTGCTTGTATATTTCTTTAAAATTGCAAAGATTTTGTTTTGATTATAACCTGAAGCAAAAATTAATTTATGTCTTTGAGGTTGTTCTGAATTAATCAAGAGTGTGTTGTTTTTTGTTTCATAATATCTCTTTTGATCTGTGTTGAAACATATTTTAGCCAACATTCTTTTTAGCTGAGATAATAATGGTTGTGGGATGTTTTAAGTTTGTCATCACACTCAGAAATCTTCTTGAAAATATTTCATGCTGGTATGTCAGGACAAAGACGTTTTCTTTTTTAGATTTGTAAACAAACAAATTAAACAGCGATGCTTCAAATCACTTCTCTTGTTGGGTTAAACAGATGAAGTCACTCTGCTTTTTCATTCCTTTTGTACCGTTTTGATTTCAATAAAGTACCCAATGTTCCAAATTTCTGTCTCTTTGTGGTTCCACTTATATGCTTACACATCTGTGACTCTAGCTACCATTATGTGAATATTACCATAGTCGTCTCTGTTGTCACAGAGATTGAATTAATGTGGCTTTATCCTGTAGATGTTAAACAGAGGAGTGTGTACAACAAAATATAAACTGAAATAACTGAAGGGAAAAATTGATGTTTCACATGACAAGAAAATTATATTTGAGAACATTTTGTCAAACGCTTTCTCTCATATGATTGCTGCTATCTGTTTAGGTCTTAAAATATTTTATTTCTTCCATCAGTAGTCATGGAGGCCAATTAAGGAAAAATAGAGAGGAAAAAAGCATAGTTACGTAAAACTGCTGTTTTTCATGTATGTTTTATATATCTGTGTATGAGAGATTCGCTCAGTTCTTCACACAGCACTCATCCAGGCTCGGTGTGATGAACTGGTATTCCCCTGAAAAAACCTGTTGCACTGAAATCTGCCTGCCAACTGATGACATGACAACTGTGAAGAAATATTCCAGTTCTGTGACTCCGCCTCCTCGACTCCATTTTTTTAACTATATATAAATACAATAAAAGAGATGCACTCACCTACCATATATCATGTAGTTCTTAATATAGCATGTGACAACATTTTGTGTGTATTTTTAAGTCATATGGACCAAAAATATTCTTTAATTTTTAAGTCATATTTAACTGTGAGCCTTCTGTGACATTCAAAGTTTAACATAAGTGCGACAAAACAAACTGATTTCAACTGACCTATTAAAATTAAGTTGATTAACATACTTCATGGTGAAGACCAATGAGTTATTCATGTGCAAAACCTGTGTGGCTGAGTTCTGCATGGAAACAGATGACGTCACAGCTGTTGTCACTATAGTAGTTTATTCTTTATGTGACAAAAAGTATTGCATTACCAACCTTTACAATATTTTAATTTATTTAATAATAGTGATCATAGTGATTTACATAAAGTGATAAACCCATTTTTATTTATTATTTTATTTTATTATTTTATTTATTACCAGTTGTCAGTAATCGTGGATAGCTTAAGAAATCTCAGGTTAGATCTGAAGAGGAGGTTTGGCACATCCTGTATGTTTGTGGTCACATTTCAGAAGACGAGCAATTGTGAAAGAAATCTGTGAACAAAGGACTAACAATTCTAAATTTTATAGGACAGGAGTAATAAATAAAATGCTAGGTACATGAGTATCATAAACAAAATTTAAGTTTTGGGATAATGGTGTTGTCAACAAATTAATGCATGACTGCCATGAGCAAAGGGCAAAATATGCAGTGGGCCAACATGTAAGTCCATGATAAGTAAATTGCTGTAATCCATAAATGACTGACAAGTCCCTCATTATTCCAAGATTTAAGCTATGTTTTATGCATGACCCACATGTGAACATATTTTTACTTTCTCGCCTAGTTTAAATAAAAATGAATCAGATTCTTCTCATTTTCCACGTACTGACTCACTAGTGAATTTTGTGCTTGACACTTCATAACATAAAGCTAATATTTATTCAGTTCAGGTTACTCATCACAGGACAGAGCAGTGAGTTGAACAACAGTCTTTATTTGGAGATGTGTTTTCTAAGATTATGTTGACAGATGGATGTTAGCACAACATACAGATTATTACACTGAACCATGTAAGCTTTGAGACTATCATCATGTACAGTACCAATGTTACATAACAGAAAGAATGATCAAAAAAAGATATTAATGACAATTTAACCCGCAAAGTTTATGTTCATATGTAGGAAAGAAAAAGTTCTGTGGCATTTCATCACCTGTCTGATTTTTTTTTATTGAATGTTGAACATCACACATGTCCTTATACACTCCACTGTGAGACAAAGTAGACTCATTCCCAAAATCAGATGTCAACTATTTCAGTATATTCCAAATATATTAAAATAGTTTTTAGTGCTGAGGATCTGTGTCTAGGGGTGAAACTCAGAACATTCCCTTCCTGTAGCGGTGGATCAGCTCTGATACATCTTCCTTACACACCTTTATCCAGCCATCCTCCTGCATGTGGTACACTAAACAAACACACACACACCAAATGATCACGTATACACACATATTACCACAAATGTACACACAGTAAAAAACTACATTTCACCATTTTTAGGTGCTCACAGACTGCTGCTTTATACATTTCAGTACTATAAAACATTCAGTCTTTGCTCAGTTAAACTTTTTTTGCATGTTTAAATACAGAATCTAAAACAAAATATAAGAACAGTATACTCACTGTTGACCACTCCTCCAGAGTAAGCATCCCTGTGTGTAGCGTGAGCGATGCCCCGACGGCCCAGTTCATACGCCTCCTCAACTGTCATGTCTTCCCGATAACCGCTGTCCACCACACCGTAGGCGTAACTGTTACCACAGCCGGTAGAGAACATACGGCCAGACAGACGAGTCCCATTATCATCCACATAGTACAGACCAGGTCCCTGTAGAGCACACAGTCATTATATGGTCTGCAGGTGAATTATATGTACAGGCAACTGCTTTGATAAGAGTACTTTAAAAAAAGAGGTGTGACAATCTTCCCTGTTTTGATCATTATTTGTTGTTGTTGGCTGCAGCTTATTATCTTAAACTGATACACATGATTTCTAAGTAGTGTCTATATTTTCATAGTTTTGGTTATGATGAAGGCCAATATGTAAATATATGAATAAAGTCATATGATATTGACATTCAGTTATCGTAATTATAATGCACCGAGTGATGCATATAGTTTCTTCTTCGAATACAGCCATATTAACACAACAAAACATCAGAACTAAGGACCCTACACTTCCCAGCTTGTACTACAAACCACAACAATCCTTGAGGACATTTTTATAACAATACAGGGTACAATATGAGCCTCTGCTTCACAGGACATGATTTAAAAAAAAAAGATTATGATGTTTCAGGTTTCAAGCAGTGCAGACTGTCAGACACACACATCCACAAACACACCCACAGCTTACCTCTTTGTCCCACCCACAGATCATGCTTCCCATAGACAGGCCCATGCCTCTGTAACCCAGCATCATGTTAGACAGCAGCTTGGAGGCTGCAGCCACAGAGATCCTGTGGTTGTTCCTCAGTCTGTACAGCCTGGATGAAATAATAATAAAAGACGGTACTAATCAATTCATGAACAATTCAATCAGCCGTGCAGCTAGTCCAGGTTGGCCTGAACTTGTGGCCTGCCAACACTGAAAGGAAATAGTCTTGACACTCCTCCTGGGTTTATAAGAACACTGACTTATTTAATTTTATTTTTGGATTTTTATGCATGTTTTCATTTAAATGTAAATCTGCATCACTGTAATTAGAATTAAGCAAGTCTTGCTTTTAGTTTCTTGATAAAGAAACTTGATAAGTGTCATAAGTTGTAAAATACCAAATGTGATATGCATTTGTTCACATGGCATCCACATAGGAAGGCCAATTTGGCCCATGTGGGGTTCAAACCCACGACCTATAGAGCCCAGAACCTTCTTCCTGTAAAGTCACAGTCCTAACCACTGAACCGCTTTGCATCACTCACAAATAAGAAACTAAACCAGAGAACGTTCTGCAGTTTCTTCCCTCTGATTGATCAGATATTACTTGACTTCCAAATACAGCTGCTGTACTTTATTTATTAGGTCATGAAGTTCTAAAGCACGAACCAGATTCAATGTTGAAGGGATTTACATTCATAACACACCACCACAGACACACAGATACATTGAACATTAAATGACAAAAGCAAATGACATATAATGGGATTAATATTCAAAACACAGCATGACAGACCTGCATTCTTTAGCCAGGAGTCTCTCCCAGTACTGACAGTCTGCAGCGCTGCCCGACATGGTGCCCAGCAGGTAAGGGTTGATCTCTATGACCTTGTTGACATCGTTGGACGCTGCAGGGTTGTGACACATTTAGAGAAAGGAGACATTTAGTGACCAAGATTATTGGTTGAAGCATGTCAACACTTTTAAGCAGCCCACTGTAGCAGCTCCTTGTCGCCTTACATTTTGTGATACTTAGATCGTGGTCCCTTAATTTTATATTTCAAAGCTTTACACCTCTTATAGTTGGTGACACTGTGTTGATGGTGGATGATGGGCAGTATATCTAACCCACTCTATTCATTTTCTTTACATGGGATATCAGACTCTTCCCCACACTTTGCCCTGCTTTTTGTGCAGTCCCACATTTTCTAACCTTTTCATACTTTTCCAGAGGTGTATTTACCTAGGTAACGGCCAGCTGATGCTCTGGAGTCCACAGCCACGATGACTCCATGTCTGAACTTGAAGGCCAGGGTGGTCGTACCGTGGTTGAGCTCTATACACACACCTCCGTCACGGTTGCAGGACTTGAGAAAACTTGAAGGCTGAAGTGAAATCAAAGAAGGACTTTAGTGGGACGCATGATGTGTAATAGCTCTTTATGTGTGTGTGCAAGAGAACATGAGTGGAATATCTACCATAACATAATATTCTTTGACAGTAACTCGTGGTAGTTAAGATAAATGCATGATATAACATTTCACATCAAACACGCGCCACTCTCTGAAAACCACAGACGCGTAAAATAAGTTGAACCTCTCCGCGTCTGACGCGTCCTGCTTGTGGCAGGTTTACCGGGCAGGATTTAGTATATTATTGTAACCAAAAACTCACGATACTCACATCTACACCCAGAGGCACAGCAAATTCTTGAGTTTTGGTCCCGAAATTGTAGTGGTTGGTTCGGTCGACGAGGTGCGTCTGTCCTGCTGGAAGAATCTGCCCACGGAGTTCAGAATAAGGCTTAAAGCCACTTACGTCGAAAAGAGCCATTGTGCTTTAAAGTGTATGAACTGTATTTTGATAATATTCTATAGTTCAGGTGTTACGTTTTCCAAAATGAAGATGGTGCTCGACAATGCGTCAAAGATTTCCTCGTACGTGACAAAGAATTCGAAAGTGAAAGGGTTTAAAAATGTTTTATGTTGTGTCGCTTCAAAATAACTCAAAACCTGTCAGCAACACAGAACTGATGCACAACTATTAATCTGGTCAATTCTGTTTGTTTTTTGCAAATCAAAAAGTTAATTTCTTAAAATATAAAACCTAAAACTTAAAACAAAAACCTGCGTGATATTCATCTTAAATAAAAAAAGACCATGGACCAATAGGAGAGCACTATACTGTTCTCATCATCAGTCTCTAAGCGGAAATGGAACACTCAGGTTTGTGGAAACCAGCAGAGGTAAATGACGTTATTAATGCATGTTTGCATATTAAAGTCAGGTTAATGACGTGTTAATGATGTAGTATGACATAAATGAATGTAAAATGCAGCAGCCTTCTCTTTGTTGGCTCTGTTAAAATAAGTATGGGGCTGTTGAGGTTAAAATATCAGTCAGAAAAGTCAGAAAAAAATCACAAATCATGAAAAGAAATTAGGCAACAGAGGTGAAACTGAATTTTATTAAATGATTTTTAATTATTTTTCCCGTATTATAAAAACACATTACAATCTTCTCATTGTGGCCTAACAGAACTTCCTGCTTACTGTGGTCCGTGCCTCTGCAGTATTACAGAGTTTAACTATTCCGCATCACAGTGAAGCATAGCAGCGGAGTAGAAACCATGATGACAGTGTTAATAAAATGTCTGAGATATTTCACTGCTTGTATTTGAATTCTAGTGAAGAACAAATGTAATACAAATTAAAGACTTTCACTGATAAATGTTGTGGTATTCATGTGGTGTGATAGTGTGTAGTAGTTCAGGCTGTATCCATCTGCTGCACAGTCTCCTGTACAACCTCCAGCTTTAAGGGGACGACTTTCTCTGTCAGAACTGGTGTTGTACCTGGTCGATATTTGTATTTCATTTTCCTACAAGATAAAAAGAGATAGACAGATAGGAGTTAAGTCACATTTAGCAGATAAATAATATAAAATAATACAGTAAATGGTAAAAAGTAATGCATAATCACACTGACAATTACTCCCCCTCAAAGACCTACTAAAATCTCTTCTTTTAAGGACCTTTGATAAACTCATCCTGGCCTACCTGCTGTCTTTGTACTCTGACTCCTGGTACGGCCTGATGTAGTCCACTCCTTGTTTGGTGATGACACAGATGTCGATGTTGTTGCCTGAGCCGAGGTCGCTCATGATGCCTGCGTGGATGGCGTTACGCACGAGCTCCTTTGCCTTTTCCAACTAAGAGAGTCAAGAGAAATCAGAGAAATGATGGAGAGAACATGAAGGAGAAGACAGAGGCATTCATCACTTTTAAAATCCTAACTGCATAGAGGGAGGAGAATTCATAGTTTTCAATATTTTCTCAACTGTCTACATAATCCACAGGCTTCTTTGCACAACAGTGCTGCTACACTACACAGTGATTATTCAAAGATGTGATGAAATGATCACAACTAGAGACTGAGGTAACGCACCTCTAGATCGGGTTTGAACCCGTCCTCTAGGATCCCAAGAGCAGCCAGGTCACCAGATCCTGCATGGACACAAAGTGAAGTCAGGTGAAATAGGTGCCAACGTGTATAGAATAATGCTATACACATTATTATTTACATACCCATTGCAAGGTAAGGCACCTGCTCTACACTTCCATATGGGTCCACTGTGTACAGGTGATTCCCAGTGCAATCTACTCCTCCCAGTATAAGATTAGCACCAATTTTGCCATGATACCTGAGGAGCACAGAGACAAAACACAGGAAGCCTGAAACTGTGATTTTTACCTCATTCCTATTGATACAGGTACATATGTGTGTGTGTGTGTGTGTGTGTGTGTGTGTGTGTGTTACACAAACCTGTACAGCATGTCCTGTAGTATGTTGACGGCCATGACGACACGAGGGTTCCTCCCGCTGTTCAGAGAGAAGATGGTGAGGTTGGAGGAGAGGAGCTCCGTGGTCTTCTCTGTATCTGCTGCTGTGCCTGCTCCACAACAGCTAAACAGACAGAGAGACAGAGACGGGGACAGTTTATGGTGAACGATGCAGTCTGATAACAGTAGATTTCTCTGCTCATGGTTTCAGTGTACCATGTAAGAGACTTACTATATATTTGGAGCAATGTAATGGATCTTTGCACACATCTTGTCGGCCACCACTTCACTGGAGGTAGCTCTCGTGTCTGCTCCGAGCACCACCCCATCCTGCACCAACACACACACACACACAGGGATATAAGTTTATATGCAAATATTATTTATGTGCCTGACGTGCATTACGACAGCAGCTCTATAGAACTCCTGTAGGTGCCCTGGGGCAAGGCGCTAAAATGTCAGTTGGTCCAGTGAAGCCAGTCACCAGCAGTGGATGACTGTGGATGAACTGGGCAGCTCCTGGGCAATATATTAAACTCTCAGAGTAAACATTCATTGAATTACATGTTATCGTCACGGTTATGCATTTGTGGCAGTCAATGGTGCAAACAGAGACTGTATAACACTACATTTCTTTGTCTCAGTACCTGTAATCTGTGCAAAGGCAATAAAATAATGAATCTAAAATAATTAAAATAATAAATCTCATCTGAAAAAAATGTCCCCATTGTGTTCAGTGATGCTCCAGCATGACGTTTATGAGAGGTCTGGTAAACAGCAACAATTTTAAAGCAAGAAAATATCCAATATTTGTTTTTGTCGTGTGCATGTTTGATTATAGTTTGTCTTCTGGACTTTATAACAAAACTGGAGTGCAGTTTGCAGGATTTAGAGGCCTCGGATACAGCATCATGGAGATACTGTGCTCACAACCATAGATCACAAAATAAGCAACTGTGGTGTAAAAGAAAAAGGCAGTTATGTTTCTGCAAGTTTGCATTTATATTATACTTAAACTGTGAAGAACAATGACTGCCTGGAAGGTAAAAAAATCAATCTGGTATACTCTGAAACGGAATGTAAGGAATCCAATTTATAGTTCATGGACTGAAGGATGGAAAGTCATTATTTTGGTCTACTAATATTCAGTCCAAACAGCTCTATACTCGCCTTGAACACCACTCCTGCGATCGTGGTGCCTGTTTTCAGAGGTTTAGGTGTCTGTCCTCCTTCAAAAAGACCCTCTAATGCAGCATTCCTAGAGAGAGGGAGGGCGGAGGGGGTAACAGTGGAGGATCAACTGAATATACATTATAGTTAAAATGACCGTGAACACATCATCACTATAGTCGCATTGATTAAACTGAAAAACAAGCAGGAAAAAAAGTTACTTTCACTTTTGATCCAGGTGAAAGCTCCGTGTAACCGATAGATTCATTTAATTTTCTGTCATTACTGATACAGTCTGCTGCTGAGAGAACATTAAAAGAAGCTCATACCTCGCTGCGTTGTCGAAATTAAACCCAGCAACAGGAGGTTCGAGGACATTTGATAGCGCCATACTGCATCTGGCTGCGGCTTCTCTGCGCGTCTGCGTGCGCCTGAGGTCGCTGTTCTGAGCGTCGCCTCTCCTTCTTCTCTTTCGATTTTGGAGTGAAAATGGAGAAACGCTGCACGGACTCACAAGTCAAAGGAGTCAGCACAGGGGTGAGTAAATCCGGACCGGTTGACTGTCTTTATCGACTGATTCAGCACCAAAGCTAATTACGCGTAAAATGTTTGATAACTGATTACGCGGATGAACAGGTGATGCTTTACCTGATAGAAGCAACCTAACACAAAGTGAAGTTACATCGACGGGACATTCCACGTGTTAAATTATCAGCAACTTGTTCATATTAGCCCTGATTGACTTTATTTGTCTCATTTATAGAAAAAAACCGACTGGTTAAACTTTCGTTTTCAGTTAATATCTCCGTAAAAAAATTCCTGCACAGGACTCCAAATCCCAGAATTCATAGTGTTCAGTCTGCATGAATGAACACAGAGCCATGAGAAATCAGTATCTTCGTGTTGCTGTATAAACCAGTGGTATATTTGTCTTCTGTCATATTTGGCTAAATGTGTTTCTTCTATAGGCCTACTAGAAAATAAAAACATCACTCTCTCCTCCTCTCTCCTCCCTCAGACCACCATCCTGGCTGCCACTTTTGATGGAGGGGTCGTGATTGGGTCAGATTCCAGGGCTTCCATAGGAGGGTGAGGATGTTGTGACGATATACTTAAGTTGTCTATATTGTTGAACACATTCATACAGGAGATGGCCTGCTCAAACAGATTAAATCCACAAGTTCAAGTTGATACACTGAAACAAAACTCTGCACATACGTTAGAAATACATTTTACGTAAACTTCAGTCTTCAGTCAAGTTTTTACAAATTGCTCCATTAATACTTTACTTTAATGTATTTGTATTTTACCTGAGTGTTTCCATTTCATGTTACTTTATACTCCTACTCAGCAATTCAGAGGAATATTGTACTTTTTTTTTTTGCATTTCAAGTTACTTTTTTAAGGTTTTACTTACATAACATGCAATGAACTGGTGAAATACAATACATTGATTAAACTAGGCCGTATATTATATAGCAATTAGCTCCAGCTTGCCCTACATCAGTAATTATAATCCAATAACTTCATACATGTTATAACATTTTTCTGCATTGAGTACTTTCATGTTTGAAATTCTGAGTACAGTTTGTAAATGCTACTTAGATACTTTTACTTATGTGACATTTGATGCAGGATTCTGTTTTACAGTGTGGTATTCCTATTTTTTTTTTTACTTAAGTAAAAGACCTGAATATTTTTTTTCTACCACTGATTAAGCTAGAAGAATAAGTAAATTAAAAAGTGGAAAACTCACCCTGCACATGCAGAAGTTTCAGCCTGAATCAGAGGGTTGTGTATTAATTGGCTGAGTAGTAAATAGTGAATAACCTTATTGATTTGGAAGCATGTGTGGAACCTGATTCTTATATAATGCTGAGCCTTTTGGCTTTATGATAAGACTTCTCGTCAGGGATTCAACAACCTCTCTTCTCCCTGTTGCTTGTGTAGTCTATCTGAGAGCTGTGTTCATCCTCTCTTTGTCTCTCTCTTCAGAGAATATGTATCATCTAAGACCATCAACAAGGTGATTCAGGTTCATGACCGGATCTTCTGCTGCATAGCTGGATCACTCGCAGATGCTCAGGCCGTCACCAAGACTGCAAAGTTCCAGCTGTCCTTCCACAGGTGCACACACACATATTAAAACTATAGTAGCACATATTACACATGCACATATGCACACGGTGAAAGCATGTCTTCACATGACATTTCACACTAAAATAATATTGTTTACTGTATATTGATTCTTCACCTGTACAAAATAATCCAGAGAATCCAAGACAACACATAATTTCAAAATCTATTTTATTTCCAGCAGCACAAACTTTAAAATTTGACTCTCCTTGATCTTTCTTGATCTTTCCTAATCCATAGTGTCCAGATGGAGACCCCTCCTCTGGTGATTTCAGCAGCATCAGTGCTGAAAGAACTGTGTTACAAAAACAAAGATGAACTACAGGCTGGCTTCATCACAGCAGGCTGGGACAGGAAGAAAGGACCACAGGTAAGAAGTGGGTGTGAAGACAGTTAAACGTCAGAGAAGCAGTGATGATGTCCACCTTGCTGCATACAGCTGCATTACTGATATCCTCCATCCTTCTCTAGGTGTACGTTGTGTCTCTAGGCGGGATGTTAATCAGTCAGCCTGTTACCATCGGTGGCTCCGGCAGCACGTATATCTACGGTTACGTTGACGCCAAATACAAACCCAACATGAGCAGAGAGGAATGCCTACAGTTTGCTACTAATGGTACTCTTGTTTTATTTTACTTGTATATGCAAATTATAAAAGTTTGTACTTGTTTTATCAGGAAGTTCATGTCAGGATTTGAAAATGGCTTTTGGGTAAATCAGGTTTTTATTGTATGAAAATGTGAGAATATGAATGACGGGTTGAACAGAAGATGAGGATTAATGCTCAGCTAATGTTTGCTGCATTTGTAATAAAATATAAAATTAGAGTTTGACAAAAGTTTTACAGAACTTTCACAGCAACATGCTGAGTTTGCTCAGTTTTTATGAAGCAAACATAAGTGACCCAAGTATGAAAATGTAAACTGAAACGAGAGGTTAGATTAATACATGTTCAGAAGACTCAAAGGACATTTATGTTCTTGCATACTAAATATCAAACAATTTGCAGTTTCTTTTATGAGAAGAATTGCAATTATGGGAAAGAGTTCAATGAAAATGATTTGTAAACACATTTAAATGTTTGTTGGTGACCTAGTAGTTGCAGTTAGGAGCTGCATAAACTTAACTTGACTAATATTTCCCCTGTGTTTTGTTCCTGTCTGTCTGCTTTCCTCCTCTGCCCTCCCTTTACTTCATCCCTTTGTGTGCGTGCTCACAGCTCTTGCTCTGGCCATGGGCAGAGACAATGTCAGCGGGGGAGTGGCTCACCTGGTGGTGATCACGGAAACAGGGGTGGAGCATGTGGTTGTACCTGGTGACAAGCTCCCTAAGTTCCACGATGAGTGACCATCTTTGAACAACCACTGAAATCTGGATTGGACTTTTACAGTACAGACCCACCCTGAGCCACAAGTTTATCACTCATTTGCTCTGTGTAGGACAAATTATACATGCACACTACCTGAAGCCAGACACCTAAAAAAGCAAGTTAGTTGCCTGCTTATGAAAAACTTGTGAATGTGGTAATGGTGGCGTAACAACTGTTGAGTCTCTATTATGGTAACATGCAGGCTATACAAAATCATCATTCCACAATCAAACACATAATCATGAATAATAAAATAAGGTTTCTTTGCCGTTTTTGTGTCCAAATTACGTCTATGTATTTTTTAATGTATGAAAATATGTGACATAAAAATAAACATTTTCTGAAACCTAATTTTCTCTTCATTTATTTAGCCTAGGACAAGGACTTGTGATGTGTTCTGTAAATTACTGTGCTTGTTGCTGTTGCCCCATATCATATTAATGTTTCTTATATATATTTATACTGTATGTAGACTAAATTATCTAATGTATAAGCTATATGAAAATGTGTAAATGTTACTGGCCTAATATCTAAGAATAGTCTTACATGTCACTGTCCATAACACAGGGGGTTTATTCTTTTATGGACTGGCTTTAAGAAACACTGAGGCTTAAATTCAGAGTGCACCCACCTCTCCAGACACCACTGGACCACGGATCGCAGTAAAACTTTGAGCTGACTCGCAGCTCTTTCAGAGGAGGAACACTTTAACTTTCAATTTCGATTTAATCCAGGAAAACATGGAGTCCGTCTGAAGCATGATTGTAGAAGTTATTGGTAAATTAAAAACAGTTTTATAACAGTTTTAGGGCTGTAAAGAAGGTTTCGACGACAAGAAAACAACACAAACCGGGACTTTACGTTTCGGTTTACCTCTGGAGTCACCGTGACTTTCCTGACCGACAGACACGGTCGTTGTTGTCGTTACCGAAGTCTCTGCAGCGCTTAAACATGTTGGAAGAAACAGGGCCAGAGTGGTTATCTGAGGAGGTGAAAACAGGAGTAAGTATGAGATTTTAAAGGTCTTTGAGAGACTTGGTGGCCTGTGGCTGTGCGCAGTGCACCACGTACCTGGGCCACATGCGGGTGAATGGAATGAATTACAAATTGTTTGACTTTGCTTTGTAGACAACCATCATCGCCATCGAGTATAATGGAGGGGTCGTGTTGGGGTCTGATTCCCGAGTGTCTGCAGGGTAAGTGACATGTGTTTGCAGGCACTGTGTGCACTTCTGAAGACAGAATTATATCTTCCCTTATCACTCACACACTCTCTCCCTCTTCATGCCTCTGTCCAGGGCATCAGTGGTGAACAGGGTGATGAACAAGCTGTCCCCCCTCCATGACAAGATCTACTGTGCTCTGTCCGGCTCTGCAGCAGATGCTCAGACCATTGCTGAGATGGTCAACTACCACCTTGATGTTCACAGGTAAATAAACTGGAAATGTACGCCAACACACCTGTTGGCATTTTATTGAATATCACATAATGGAAAGGTGCAGTCCAACTCTGATTAGAGGTGCCTTTCTGAATCTGTCTACATAAAGGACATATTAAAATGTATATGTATATTCATATAATTGCTCAGATAATAGGATATTTTATCTTCTTTTATGTCTTCTTATGTCAGTATTGAGATAGGTGAGGACCCCCAGGTTCGCTCAGCTGCCACTCTGGTGAGAAACATCTCATACAAGTACAAGGAGGAGCTGTCA
The DNA here is from genome assembly GCA_033000465.1 of Sciaenops ocellatus. Classification (NCBI taxonomy): domain Eukaryota; kingdom Metazoa; phylum Chordata; class Actinopteri; family Sciaenidae; genus Sciaenops; species Sciaenops ocellatus. The sequence continues at coordinate 22,536,664 of CP136873.1, forward strand.
GCACATCTTATCGTGGCCGGATGGGACAGAAGGAATAAAGGACAGGTCAGTAAGCACATGTAGATGGCTGGAGTCTGGAGGGAAGAGAACCAAACTTTAAAGCAACATTATGTTAGATTTGTTTTTCACAGTTTACTTATACACTGCTCATAAATATGGAAAGTTGTACACATGTATTTGTTATGAATACATTACTTTGCTAACAGACAAACATCTAGCACAAGGTCACCAACAGCAGACATAGCAGCCAGCTAATATTACTGACTAGTCCAACAGCAGTCAGCCCAGCTCGGCGTCTGTCTTTCAGCCTTTTATTTCACCAAGCTCTCACCAACCACTAAAAGTCAGTCCCAGATTTACTCTTGTTGTCCGGCGGCTTCTTTCTCTGTCATTTTTAGTTTCCTCTCTCAACAATATCCTCGGTCTCTTTGCCTCTGCCAGTATGTCCAGTAAAGGCTGCTGACCCCGGATACATTACACACGCAGTCTCTGCCAGCATACCCTCACCTCATCCTTGAATTAGCAAATGTTGTTGTCCTGAGATAACAGGAAACTTTTCTTGAGATCTTGAGATAAGGAGACTTTGTTTTCCCAGGATAACAACATAATTAATTCAAGATCTCAAGATAATTCATCAAATATGGTAGACCTGAGATTTCCATCACATAACAACATTTGTTATTTTGAGGTAATGACATAAATAACAAATTAAATTAACTTATTATCTTAAGAAAACAGAGGAAATAAAATGTATGAATGCATGACTGCTTAGGGCCTCCGTAGTTTTGAGCATACACTTTGGTCAGTGACGTTAAGGCTAACTAGCTAATAAGCTAACAGCAGCTGGAGTTCATAGCAGTTTCTTTACTGTCCATCAGCAAACTCTGTAAATCACAGAGAATTGATGGAGGAAAACCAGGAAACATTTTCTCCATATGATCACTAAAATAAAAATTAGGTTAAAAGTTATATTATTTCCTTACAGAACGATGTTGTGATCTGTCTTGTTACCCACCGTTCCTGTGCTCTTTGACCTCTCCCAGGTGTTTGCAACCCTGAATGGTCTCCTGACAAGACAACCCTTTGCAGTTGGTGGCTCTGGCAGCTCATATGTTTATGGGTTTGTTGATGCAGAGTATCGCAAGGGAATGAGCAAGGAGGAGTGCCAGCAGTTTGTTGTCAACAGTAAGTTTATTTTCTACAGAAAGTACAAAAAATACAAATACATAATTGTGTTCAATCTCCTCACCTGTTTCACCTGTTCTCTCCCTCTCTCTCTCTCTCTCTCTCTCTCTCTCTCTCTCTCTCGTAGCTCTCTCTTTGGCAATGAACCGTGATGGCTCCAGTGGTGGTGTGGCCTATCTTGTCACCATTGATGAACACAGCACAGAAGAGAAAGTCATTCTAGGAAATGACTTACCCACCTTCTTTGATCAGTGATCAATATATAAACATATATTAATTATATTCTGCCAGCCTGTTGTGCAGGATGCAATTAAATATTTGTTTTGCTCAAAATAACCATTACAGACTTTTAGTACAGCTGTCATTGTCATCGTGTTTCACCAGCATACTCTTACTACTAATTTGATCGTTGACATTTTATTTACTGCATTGTTCTATAATTCCCAAAGCTATTTTAAGTGTAACAGTGGGTAGCCTTTGTGTTGTGTAATATAAAAGCTGCTAGCACCCTCAGATCATCAGCTGATCAAGGTTGTGACTCATCATTAATAGACTTTAAAATATAACCAAGGCTACCACATGACAATACCACTACTACACTGAGTGGCAGAGTAAATGTAACGATTGATAAGGCCTGAACTCATGCCTTTAGCCAGACATAATTAAAAGTCTGATTAAATGCACATGCATTTTGAATATGAATGAATATCATAGTGGATACACTTGCAATGAGACACACACGTGCTTTAATGTCAAATTTAAATTCAAATAAACTCCCTGTGTCAAAAAGTTTTACCTTTTGATTTCTTTTTTTCACCATCAACCTTACTTTCAAAAGCAGTTTAATGTTCTGAGGCAGATTGATGGCTCATATGGACGTTATAACTTTTTAATGAAGTATAATGGTGATGGTTAATTTGGAGGAGGAGGATACTAATTATTACAATAATCCTGAATTCAGAATCCTGTATTTGTGCCCTGCAGTTTGTGTTTCAGGGAAACCCCTCTTCGTGCCAGAAAATGAAACTGAAAGTAAGTGAAAACTAAAACAGTTGTCCCGCAGCAGAGCAGGTCATACGAGGACGACTGTCAGTCGAAAATGGCACACAACACAGCAATAATGCGCAAAGTTGTTACTTTGATTTTAGCCGTTTGCGTGGACCTTTCCTTGTATTACGCATCAGGATTTGAAGTGATTCACCGTATTTTTGGACATGTTACGCGCATTTGGGTGTCTGCGGCTCTTCGGTGTTTGGCACTGACTGTTGTTACTCGGCTCAGCCTTGGAGAACTCAAACCGTTGCTGATTCGCTTTATAACGGTGCACAGCCTGCTACCCGCGGTGTTTGAGACCGGGACCAAAGTGCTGTACCATGAGGAGACACAGTGTGGCTTATTGGCGGATATGCGCTGCTGGCTGATGGGGACCGGTGCGTCGCTGGCTGCTGCACTGTTTTGGGAAATGACAATCCCGGACAGCGACGATGCGGCCGCCGGTAAAGAGAAGAAGCAGAAGTCCAGAGAGCTGTTTGTGAGAGTCCTTCACCTGTACAAACCTGACTATCCACTACTGCTCGGAGGGCTTGTGTTCTTGTCGTTGGCTGTTATCTGTAAGTACAGCAGATGCTGATGATGAGCTAGCAGGCTGATGTATCTTCATCTCTCTGTATCTCATGTGTACCTGTGTGTGTCTCTTCTCAGGTGAGATGTTCATCCCTTTCTACACTGGGAGAGTCATTGACATCCTTGGCAGTCAGTACCAGCAGAATGAATTCATATCTGCAGTCCTCTTTATGGGCCTGTACTCTCTGGGAAGGTATGGACTGCTGCTCTACACACTGTTTCTATGGCTCATGGGTAATATCTCGCTGACTTTCTCTTTTTTATGATTGATTTTTGATAGTTCTGTGAGCGCAGGCTGCAGAGGGGGTCTCTTACTGTGTGCCATCAGTGCCTACACATGCAGAGTGAAAGTCAAGCTGTTTGGGGCACTGACCAAACAGGAAATTGGATTCTTCGAGACCATTAAGACAGGTAAGGAACTTAAAACAAGTTATGGTGAATGAGTTATTTCTCAGGCACATGAAGGACAGAACAAGTCACTAACCGGACATTACATATATAAAAACAAGACAGGACATTTCAGGACAGGACAAGACAGGTCAAGTTAGACATAACAATACAGGACACTTAAGACAAAAGAAAAAGGGAATAACAGAGAAGGACAAAAAACATGACAGAACTGGACAGAAGATAATTTCTAAATATTTTCTGTGTAGGTGAAATCACATCCAGGTTGTCTAAAGACACCAACTTGATGGGAAGAACAGTGTGTCTGAATGTTAATGTGCTGCTGAGGACATTCATCAAGACACTGGGCATGATCTCCCTGATGATGAATCTTTCATGGAAGCTCACATTCCTCGTATTGATGGAGACGCCTATCACTGGCCTCATTCAGAACATCTATGACACACACTACCAGGTAAAAGCAGTTTAATTTATATAAAAGTGATTAATACATGAATTGCCCCATAATCTGGCATTCATATGGCACCATAAATCAGAGGATCAAAGATCTTGAAAAATCCTTCACTATTGTACTGGGCTCTGGTTTGTCCTGATTTGAGATAACTTATTCAACTTTTATTAGTCAAATTTTGTTAAAATAAATCTCATTGTCCTTTTTGTTTCCTCCTCAGAGGCTGTCCCTCGCAGTGCAGGACTCAATAGCTCTGGCAAATGAAGCTGCGAATGAGGCAGTGTCCGCTATTCGTGTGGTACGGAGCTTTAACACAGAAAAACATGAGGCCCGTCGCTATGATCAGTGTTTGATGGTTAAACACACCCTTAAGACCCGCCGGGACACTGTCAGGGCTATATACCTGCTCGCACGGAGGGTGAGAGTTTGTCATTTTTTATAAAATGGTGTTTTTTGGAGGTCAGGTGGTGGTGAACATATCTTTGCATATCATCTTATTTCAATTTGTTCCTGTGTGTGTGTTTGTGTGTGTTTCTACAGTTAACAGGGTTAGTCATGCAGGTCTTCATGTTGTACTACGGCAGGCTGTTCATCCGGAGTGGACAGATGACCACTGGCAACCTGGTTTCCTTCATCCTCTACCAGTCAAACCTTGGAGTCAACATCAGGGTAATGCTCTGTAGATTGTTGTCAGTCATGGCTACCTGAAAGTAGTAGCTTTTGAGTTAGATATTGAACAGTTTAGAAGTAAGGCAAGGCAAACGGTATTTATATAGCATATTTCATACACAAGGGAAAACCACTTGGTATTGGTACACATAGACTCATTATTGAATCTATAAATGTAAACATGTGTTTACAAGTGATTTTGTGACTGCCATCTTCCAGACACTCACCTACATCTTTGGTGACATGCTGAACTCTGTGGGGGCTGCTGGCAAAGTGTTTGAGTACCTGGACCGAAAACCTCAGGTCAGCACAGACGGGAAACTCGAACGTGATCAGCTGACAGGACACATCAACTTCCGCCATCTCAACTTCGCCTATCCTGCATACCCCAACAAAACAGTGCTGCAGGTGAGGTCCCAGTGACAGAGAGACAAGGGGGACTCGTTGATTTCAATTTAGACAGTTAATTGAAATTAATAGTAGAAAGTTACATCGTATTTATAGTTAACATTTGATTTGATTAATTTTAACCAAATTCAGTCTGATAAATTAAGATTTTTTGGATGAACATTTCCACCCACTATGGGCCTATGTGTGTGTGCTGGATGAATGTTGAATATTGCTATTACCATTGCTATAACCATTGTCATCTCTTCCCTTCAGGACTTTTCTTTGGAGCTGAAGTCAGGTCAGATGACGGCACTGGTGGGTCCATCTGGAGAAGGAAAAAGCACCTGTGTGAGTCTGCTGGAGCGATTCTACGAACCACAGGAAGGAGAAATCCTATTGGACAATGAACCACTGAAATCCTATGAGCACCGTTTCCTCCACAAGAAGGTAATTAATCATTACTGCCTTTTCTGATGATGCACAAAATTATTTGTTGTGTTGTGTGAGAATTTCTGGATCATCATTCAACAATCTTATAGGAAGAAAGTTATTGTGAAAAAAAAAACAAAGCAAGAACAAATTGCATCAGGTTCATGGCCTGTCTTTAGTAGCTAATTAGTGAGCTAATTGGATTCAGGATAATGTAGGAAAGCACTAAGATTCATCCAGTGGTGCCCACAAACAGTTCAGTACAGTTCAGTACAGAGATTGGTGAAATTGCTGTAATCATTATATTTAATTATCTGTGTTTAACAGATTGCAGTGGTGAACCAGGAGCCTGTGCTCTTCTCTGGCTCCATCAGAGATAATATCGCCTACGGACTTCCTGACTGCTCCATGGATGAGATCCAGGAAGCAGCACGCAAAGCCAACGCCCATGACTTCATCAACAAGTTGGAGAAGGGCTACGATACAGGTGAATTATTTTAACCACCAGTTATGCTGGTTTACATGGCTGAATGCCTACGTGTACATAGAAACCTGTTTTGGAAGTTGGGAGAATGCTGGAAGAAAATATTATTTACAGAGCAAAATTGATGATGGAATATGTTTTTTTTACTAAAGGTATGCTGACCATACTTTTAGTTTTTGAGTTTTCAGATCCTGTCTTTCTGTATCTGGTTGTTATTTTTTAAATTTACACCTTGACCTTAATCCGTTTTGATTTTATAATGTTCATTTCTCAGAGGTGGGTGAGGGTGGCGGCCAGTTATCGAAGAGCGAGAGGCAGCGGATCGCCATTGCTCGAGCTCTGGTTAGAAAGCCACAGGTCCTCATTCTGGATGAAATAACCAGCTCTCTGGACACTGAGAGTGAAAATAAGGTATGTTACCCCGTCTAACACAGTGGGTCAAATCCTCTAAGTTTGTATTTTAGACGAGTTCTATATTATCAGTGAGTAATGTGAGGATGAAGACCTGAAGACTCTTTATTATTACTGAATTAATCTATGAATGGTCTTCTGCAAGTATTCACCTGTGGCCCCAACAGTAGGAGGTCAGTTCTGACTAAAAACAAACTGCCAGTATTTAATAAATGTGAAGAGGAAGTGCTGCACAGGTATAACAATGTGCTGACACATCATTGCTCAGTTAATCAATAAGAATTGCCCTAATAAAACAAAGAAATGTAAAATATATGAGTATATGTATAATATATGAAGCACAAAGCTGCATAGGTTTGATACAATTGTGTAACTCCTTGTTACATATTGAATAATATGTCTAAATGTTTTTTCTGACATTCTTTAGCTCTGCTAAGACACTAACAGATACCTGATAATACCAGATAATAAAATAATAAATATATTTGTCATTGACTGCACAGGTTCAGGAGGCCCTGGCTAGTTGTCCCAACCAGACGCTGCTGGTGATCGCTCACAGACTGAAGACCATAGAGAAGGCAGATCAGATCGTTGTGATTGGTGACGGCAGAGTTCAGGAGCGAGGAACTCACCAGGAACTGATGGACAGGAAGGGAAGCTACTACAAACTGAGAGAGAAGCTCTTCACTGAAGGAAACTCACCACAATGACAAACTGATGCTAGAGCTCCATGTATACTGTGAGAGAATTGTTCTGTATCTGTTAAAAAGCCGGGCCAACAACAGCTCATGTAAATATTTTGTGTAGATAGTAAGGAATTACAAATATGGAACAATGTCTTTCTTATAAATATCTGTATTTTAAAATATGTATGCTTAAACAGCACCTTCACAGTATGTATAGATATGCAGACTGCAGGGATTACATTTGGTCTTGTAAATGAATCAAATTAGATTTCTGAATGTTTCTTTTCTGATTTCCATTTCATGTCCTGATATTTGGTAAATATTAATAAAGGTTTGACATGACAGCACACCATAAAGCTTTGTTTATTGCGGGCAAAGGTTTCTTTACAGGAATGTCCCAAATAAAACATTGATCGTCAGGATCACAGTGACCTGAGTTGACTCCTGTTAGAACATTAGTCAAATTTTCAGGCCTATTTGTCTCTTCACCAAACACTTTCATAACATAAATAAATAACATAAATATAAATTAAAAATAAATAAAAAAAAAAAAAGCTTTGACCAACACGTGATCAGATTTATTACCCAGAGTAAAATGTAGACAAAGTAAATTGGAAAAAAAGTAGAAAAGTGTTCTACATGCCTCTACAAGGACGTAAAAACAAATACTCCAAAATGGGAGAACAGCACATGATTTTATTTTCTATGCAAGAACGTGCATTTAGTTTTTAATCCCACAGAAAAAAAATCATTGTGTAACTGCAAATTCATTATACTGGTTAGTCCTCTCAGGCCTTTGCCTGAAGCATTTTTCTAATCACATATCAGTGTCTGTTGTATCTATTTCTAGTTTTAAGCCACTTGACTGTACTGCATGGTGGAGGTTGGGTTTTATTGTTTGAGCTGACTTGGAATGTCCCTGACTACCATCATGTTGTTGTTTTCTTCTGGCAGTGAGGCTTTTTGGAAAGTTGCCTGGTGATATGTGTCATAAACGCCAAAGGTGCAGTGAAGTGAAGTGCAGCATTATGTCAAAACACCAACCCCCTCTATCGACAAAGATGACAACATATGTCACCATTTTGTGGAGGCATGTGTGCCTCCACAAAATGGTGACTGAAGTCACGTGCCTCGGAGAAGTTAGGCATTTGTTTCTCCTGGATTTTAATAATTTTAATTTAAAACTTCATGTGAGATGACTTTATGAGCGTATCCTACATATTCTGTTTTTTGTCTCCTTCTTAAATTCACATTTCACTGCAGTACTATACTGAACTTATTAAAATATATATATATTGGGGAATGATATGTAGACCCAAACTGCAGGAGAGCTAATTGATTTGGCATATTTCACTAAAACAGCTTCATGTATTATCTTTGAATAGATTTAAAACATGTCAAGTTCAGTCGTTTACTCGTTAAGGGTTTAAAGCATTGGGCACGGTGACTCATCAGTAAACTTGGCTGCTTCCCATCAGCAATTCTGTGCCGCCTGCGGGTTAGAAAGGCACGAGAGCACTAAGTGGAAAAGCTAATGCCAAAAGTTGCCGCCATCTTAGGGCGAGACATTCAAAAATCTAAACACAAAATGGCCGACAGCACATAAGGTTAGAAAATGTGGGGTATTAAGGGCAAATAAAACACGATATGAACACTGTGGCTGTGTCTATGTGGTGTGACTATGGAAAATAGTCATGTGTATCCTCAAACTTCAGTGTGCGCCTACATATGCCGAATATATGTGTGTCTTTGGATGTGCATCTGTGCCGAGACACTTTTGCCAAACAGGTTATGCATCATACCGCTGCACCACATGGCCGAGCTGGAAAGTCCCTTCTGCTCTTTCTTTCACTTTCTGTCTGCATTGTAAATTGCCTGGCTGCCTGACTCAGCCAAGCCACAGCCAAGCCCTTATGACCGAAAGCAATCAGATTCTTTTACGCTCTTCTACCTTTCTGGTATGCAGCTTGTGTTGTTGTCACAGTGATATATTTGATACGATACAACAGATTGGTCTTATGGCAAAAAAATGGACAATGTTAATGTAATGTCTACATTAACATTTATGCTTTGACTGACAAACCCTTTCAGGGGAATGGTTAGTAGTTTGGTTTTAGTTTGGTAACCTTAGGACAAGTGGTTATTTATGGAGATACACAGACTTTTGCATTAATCAAATTTATGCCTTTCAAATACAGGATATCTTTCCCTCCACCAGTCCTTGTATAATACTTCAAATGAGGTTTTATCAGTACCAAAGGGCCTGCTATCCTGCAAATATTCAGTGGTGGAAAATATTCTGATCCTTCACTTAAGTACCTATACAGAAGTGTGAAAATACTCCATTACAAGTAAAAGTCCTTCATTCAAACATATGAGAAAGACATACTTAAAGAATCATACTTATTTTGCCCCTGTGACTGTGACTGATATATTCATTCATAGGACATTGTGAGATTGTTAATATTGATGCATCCATGTGCAATTAGCATTTTACTGTTGTAGCTGGTAGGGGTCGAGTTAACGTTAACTATTTTATATGTAGTATGTTATTTATGTAGTTTAACCATGTCAGAAGTTACAAATCACTCTTTGGTGAAACTTTTAGCAACTCACAGACATCTGAAACATCTAAAGAGGCTAAAGATACTGCTTTATCGTAAGGGATCAGAAGCCAACATGTTAGAAACAATAAGCTTAATCTTTAACAATGTGTTGTTTTTTATAAACTTATGCATATGTTTAACTATATCTATAAATGTAAATGTAATGGAATAGAAGTATAAAGTACATTTACATCAAAATTGTACTTAAAGCCCCATGTGTACCATAAAATAACAAATTTGTAATCACTTTGATGTTATACTGACTTGTATTGGTGCTGGTGAATGGTTTGTGCATTATGTGACTTTTCTGTGCTTGAAACACTTTAGTTTGTTGGTCTAATAACACAGAGGAACTAAACTGTAAAAGTTAGTTATTTTAGGAAGAAAATGATCCATGTGACAGATTAGCTTCGCTATAATATATTTGATTTTCTTCTCCGCTTTAAACCAGAAGTAATAAAGGAGTGGATGCAGCATAAAGCACAACAGAAATGACACCTGTGTAGCTTATTTTCTACACCTCATCTCATTTTGTTTGACAGGTGTTTGCATAACATAAAATAAACAGAGGAAAAATATTATAAGTCTGAAAAAATCATGTGCAATTATTGATCTTGGACAATAAAATCAGAATGAAAGTGATTCTGATATTTCACATGACAATATTCTAGATATACTGTTTGAGGTAACCACATGTCTCACTGTTTAGTTATTAGTCATTGTTTTATATACTGGTAAACCCCCAGTCTTTTTGTGAATCCCCTGAACTCCCCTGAGGAATGTGGCAGTTGCGACATTTACTGCAGCACAAGTTTGTCAGATTATTTAAGGAATCGAGCTGTTGATGTGTGATTTCCTTTAGATAATGATAAATAAATAAAAAAAATACCCTATCAAACACACACACTGCACGTGGTCTTTTTATGGAAGTCCCCGGCTTATTAACAAAGATACAGAAACTGATCTCATGTCAGCAAAAAAAAAAACATTACAACCCTGATCTGTGAGAAAGCATTTAAAGTATGCTTAAAGTAGTGCAACAGCGCCGGTCGGTTGAAGCACTTTTACCAACAGTCATGCGATTTCTTGTAAGTCGTTTGCCTGGCAGACTGGTTCAAGTTGGGAGTTTTTCAAAAGCCCAGCCAAAAAGTTGAATCATTGCTCTTGGCTGCCATCTTGTGAGATAAATACACTCTGGTTGCACAAACCACAAAGTGGTTATCAGCAGTATTGTTACGCTGTGGGACTTTCAGTTCTTTGAGCAGTGGTTTTGTGTTGCGGGTTCGCGCGTGGTCTGTGCAGATCCACAGCAAACTAAAGCTTTTAAGTGTAGAGAGATGACAGTAACATCTGAAGCCACAGGTGAAACTCTGGTTAAAGATTCAATACTGAGGTTTATTTTAGATTTTACAGATCACCAGACATACTGTATAAGATCTGAGACAGAAAACTGGCAGGGAGAGAAGATTAAAGCTGATAAATAAACTAAATAAAGGTTAGACCAGGACAGTCAGATTCCCAGGATGTCAAGGGTCACTAGCAGTACTGCGACACATACTAAAAATAGCATTGTGACTAAGCATTTGTAAGAGCAACAGCGCCCCAGTGTTTACTTCAGGCATTTTCACCATGCAACCAGGCAACCATGTGATTTCCTGTAACTCAGTCTGGTGAACTGAGGCAGCTGTATGCTGGCTGCCATGAGTCTTTTACAGAACAAACATTCATACATCTCGAGTGCCCTCAAGTGGGATAAAATAAGAAATGAATAAAATGTATCTTGAAATCAGACAGCAAAACATAACATAACATAAAACATATTGTATTGTGCAGATTTACCATTACAAACCAATTTTGTTCAGAATTGTTCAAACTCAGTTGTATTTTAAATTCCAGTCCAGTTCCCAAAGTCAGCAGAGACACCAGTGGGTTTGTTTTGTTTCTTTACATTGTCGTTGGCTTGATCCCAATCAGACAACCATGTGATTTCCTGTAACTCCTCAGTCTGGTGAACTGAGGCAGCTGTATGCTGGCTGCCGTAAGTCTTTTACAGAACAAACATTCATAGATCTCGACTGCCACCAAGTGGGATAAAATAAGAAATGAATAAAATATATCTTGAAATCAATGTTTGTATGTATGCATTTAATAACTTATAGTCTGCCTTTTAGTCTGTTGTTTAACAGTTGGGTAGAGATAAAGTACCTGTTGACTGTGAAGACTACAATAAACCACGGGCTAGTAAGTAGGGGGCAGCTGCTGTGAACGCACTGGACCACATCATCCACAAAACAGAGAAGTAACCTGACCTCTATGGAGTGCATGTCAAGCATTACATCAGGACCCGGTAGCACTTCTGCTCTCTTCCCTTTCTCAGTCATGAAAGCAATGATGTTTATCACTAAAAACATGAAGAGGTCAAAGACAGAGGCAACAAGAAGCAGGTCATTTGGAGCATCAAATTTCCTTTCATATGCAGTATTTCCTGTCCAGCCTGATATTTCAGAAACTGTATACTTTATTTTATATTTTACGAATGTCATCCAGTATGTATGATAAACTGATGTCCATGTGGGATCACCCACACAGATTTTTAATGACATTTTATGTCATTTTTTGCTGTAATTTGACCAATAATAATAAGACGTGTTTACACTCATTTTGTAGTGACAACACAGGAGAAATAATAACCTGTTCAGTTAATGAAACATTAGTTTAAAAGAGCACTGCATGAACGGGTTGACAAACTATGCATGTAAATTACTGTTAACACTGAATGTGTCTCTTGAAGTGTAACTTAAAGACCACCAGGTGGCGACATAACACAACATATTTCAACAACATGAACGGTAGTGACCTGGAATAGCCAATAGATGGCACATTAAAACAGTCGTCCAGCCTGGTCATTTACAGATTTTTATGTTTCTTTGTTTTGAAGAATACATTCATTAACTTTTTAACATACAACACAGGACAAAACCACACAGACATGAAATGGAAAGTAAAGTAATGGGCATTAAAACCATCTCCTAACAAAGAGACAGGTAACATCCAATACACACATTTGTACACAAGGTCAGAGGAAAACTTGTTTTGCAGTAGAAAATGTATAGAGACTAGACTGGTTTAGGACATCCTTGTTAGTCATTATATATCATGCACTTGTCTTTTTATGGAATCAAAAACACTGAGACAAAATGTGAGCCAAGTGCACCAACTGTGCTGTCATAGCTGTCCATTGGATCAGACCAACAGGAAGATGACAAGATAGGCCCGATATGTTTTAGGTAGGGTCCTAAACTTGAGATGAGTTTATTGGGAAAACAATCCATTAGAAGATTGTGAAACTTTGTTTGTTGGAGCAACATTCTTGATCCAAAAGAGCAAAACATTCTCCCAAACAACAAAAGTTAGTATAAACTGTTGTGTCTGATATTTCTGATATGACCATCTGGAAATCCAAGAAAGAGACACTTTGCGTCTTTATTGGAACACTAAAAATAACACACTGTCCTCCCACAATACCAGACAAAAATTAAAGGTTAGGTTAAAGTTAGCTGTCAATCTCAGAAATACACTTACAGCAGAGTGGAGACGCATTAGCTTCTTCTTCTTCCTCCCAATCCAGGTCATTACTGGAGATGCCAAAGTCTCTCTCCCAGGCATTCTTAGTAGCCTGTGAGGTTAGACAGGAATTCAGAATTTACTGAATTTTAGATCTTACACACAAAGTTCCATAGTTCATACTATTTTTACAGGATCGTATTACCAGGTCAGTATAATTTAACTGCTAATCTATAACATCTAAGCTGATGTTCTTTCCTCATGCTATCACAAATTAGGACTAATCCCCAATCACAGCATCATCCTTAATTAAAAGCAATCTTAATTCCATACAGATAATCCGTTTTTTGGAAGCAGTATTTGATACTGTCTGCTAAATCCTGATCCAATCAACAGCTATGACAGCACGGTTGGTGCACCTGGCTTGTATTTTCTCTCAGTGACTTTCATCCCACCAAAAAAGACAACTACATCATATACAGTACAATGATTACCGTAACCTATAATTACATATTTGATGTAATTAATTAATTACTTTATTATTCTTTTATATATGTCAGAAGCTTTTATTTTTAACATGTTTGTGGCTTTTCAAAGCCCAAAAGACATAAAGGTACCATATAATTTCAGAGGTCATGTGCACAATGCAGTTTGGAGTGAATGACTGGAGATTTCTTTTAAAAAGATCCGAGAAATGTTTTGATTTCTCTTCTCTTAAAGAAGATTACTCATGAAATCCAGTCCTTAAATTAATGTAGTTGTTTTCCTTAGACTTAAGGCAATAAAACATCACAGCATTTATCTGTTGAATATTGAGGAAAAGGGATGTTTGGAAAAAGAAATCAATATTCTAACTATGTGTAAATAGCAGTCACTCCTCTTTGGAATAATCTCACCATTGCTCTTGTATCTTTCCAACTGCAAGAGTGAATAAACCAGTCTGAGACTTTCAGCCAGTTACAACTGTTTGTGAGGTTTCCTCCTTGATTGTTTTGCACTTCGTAATGTGGAAGAGATAAACAGGCGGGAGGGGAGGCACAAAGGGATGACAAGCCAGACTTTCACACCTGAGCCCGGCTCAGACACACACACACACACACACACACACACACACACACACACACACACACACACACACACACAATTTTCGCTGTCTTGCACTCCCTTGTGCCTCTCTCCTTTTCTTATTTTTCTGCTCTCGTTATTTCTTTCGATGCCATTGTGGATATTGTTGTATGTACAGTATATTAGAATAAACTTCATACCCATGCAACATTTTGATCTGAAGCAACGTTATAGCTATGCCTTTAAAAAAAAAAAAAAAAAAACTACAAAGGCTCAAAGACTATATGCTAGAAAAGAGATTACACATATAGGATGAGGAAGCATATAATCTTAATCTCTTTTCATGATTTTATCTGTACCAGCTTTAAGCATTTCCTGTCCTGCTGGTTTGACAGTTGCTGTCACACAATCACAATAGAAATACTTTATAAAATACATTTTACATAAATAATACACTGCTCATAATATTGATAACATTTATTTATATTTTATAGATTAACTCTCTCTCTCTCTATTTCTCTCTTCATCAACCTTCTGGAGGTGAAGGTCTACCTCCATTCAGATGGAAATCACTCACCTTGTAGTTCCTGCTCCCTTTTTTGAGAGTATAATGAAGTGTCCCTGCTCAGGTTCACACATTTACAACTCATTTTGCATGACTGCATAATTAAGCAGCTGTTGTTTTCCTGGATTTGGATAGTTACCTTCTTGGGACTGTACTGCCCATGAGCTTTGGTTTTCAAATAGTCATCTCTATATAGTCTCATGAAAAGCAATGGTTTAAAATGAAATTTAAAAAATATGTGATGCTACATAAGCAGTAAAAACTTAAAAATAGCATTTTCTAATAAGATACAATCTGAAATGTAACTGGGACATTACAGTAACACACGAAAAAAGTCAATCTTATCAATAAATGTTATGAATTTAACAAAAGACAACTTTAACTGGGTCTGCTGTTGGAAACATGCAGATTTCTGTCTCTATGGCACATGATTCCCCATCTCTGATTTATTGCGCACAGGAAATGGCAATGACAGCATGCAGCAAATGTCCACCTTATGAAATGAAACAATTTGTTATCAAAACTGTTCTTAAAACAGAAACACCGTGAGAGAGGTCTGCTGTTATCTTTATTTTATTAGTGTAGTTATGTTAAAACAGGGCAATGAAAAAGAGACTTTCAGTCAGCAGAGAAAGTAGAGACATTTGCAGCAACAACAGAACAGAATGGAAAACAATACAGGTGTGTTTTTGAATACAGGCTTTGTAAAGCAAACAATAACACACTGCGATGCAAATCAAAATAGCTGGGAATGGAAAAATCAGCATGTGAGTGCCAAATACTGTGATTACATGTAAAAAACAATTTCACGAACAGAGATAACATGACATGAATGACAAATTCTCAGAAAGAAAGTGATGTTCAAGACGTGACAACACAACAACACCACTGAATTCTTTTGTATCTGAAATCTGCTGCTTGCATCAGTTGTCAAAAGGACTGTTGTTGCTAAGGAAGGCTTGCCAGCCATAGTGGGAGAGAGTGAATGGACTGAGGCAGAGTCCTAGATTTACAGAGTTGTGCAAACACGACAACCACACAATATGTTAACACATTTATTTTGTTACAGTCTCTTAATGACATCAGACTTATGCAAACACCATAAACGCAATCCATGATCCTGGAGCTTGGCTGACAATATTAAGTCTAGTTACTGTAGATTTCTAAAACTCTGGCAGCCTATGACTCAGGACTGAGGCGTTGTGAGGGAGAGAGCTTCCTTGGCAACCATTTCTGGACTGACTGTCATCATGTGACAAACTGATGCAGCCAGGCACTGAAAAAAACAGAGGGACACAAAAGGAGAGAGAGAGAGAGAGAGAGAGAGAGAGAGAGAGAGAGAGAGAAAGAAACACCACTGATGAGTCAGAGGAGGCTGATTCTGACGTAACCACCAACCCCTCCCTCCTTCCAGTTCCCCTGCCTACATGGCTGTTCCTGGATATTCAGGTTGGAGCCTGTTTCCCCACAAAATATAGACACAACATATTGTGCATATTATAATGAAATAAGTGAATGATCAGCAATGTTTGGCTTGCCCATACTATGAACATACCATGCCAAAACTTCAATTTTTTAAAACAATGTCAATTATTATTCAGGCTTTTACTGATTTTTTTTCATATGGTCAGCATACAGTATATAGTATAGAAAAAACATTAATAATATCCCATTGTCTTCTACAAATACTGCTAGAATACTGCCATTTTCCTATATTTTTGTATTCATATATTGTTTATGCTGTTTATGTGTTGACACAAACATCTATACACACATATTGCCTGACTTAAGCAGCGTGGCTGAAACCATCCCAACCCAATAAAAGTGTTCAACTGATGAAGCATGAAACATTAAGCCTGTCTCAGTGTAACTTTGATAATAATCACACTTTTCTCATTTGAATTATGCAGTCTGGATCTCAATTATCTGCAAGTTATAGTCATATAGTTGTGGGGCAAACTTACCATTCATCACTCAGCCATCAGTCTGATCAGAATGTTGTTCTGTGTTAGTAAGAAGACAGGTGAAACACCTGTAAGCAGACAGGTGAAACATTTAAGAGTTTTGAGTAACAAGTTAACAGACCCAGCTGTTGTTGTCTAAACGAGATCACTTCCTAAGATTTTATTCAAATCTCAAGTCTACCTAAATATCTATAGACTAAACTACACTTGATTCTTTGAAAATATAGATTTCATCAAGTAAATTTGGGGTTTACACCAGTTTATTAGAAATGAATGGTAAGATTTTTGTGATTTTCACTGTGACCTGTAAACACCTGTCAAACCTGCATTCACCTTTTGACAGCTTCTTTTCCCCCTTCATGTGTGTTGTATGGTAATGCCAACATCTTCCACTTTATTTATTATTGAAATTTTATTTTGTTTAAAATAAATAAATTCTTAATTAATCAGTCTTAATTATTTATCTATATCCCCTTTTCTTTATCTAGAAATTATAGATAGACAGACAGATAGATAGATAGATAGATAGATAGATAGATAGATCACTTGTAATTCAAGCGTTAGAGCAAATAAAAATCATTCTATTATGAAAGGCCTCTTCATTTCTAAAGCATGAAGCCTGTAACCTCAGGCCTTTTGTTTATCTCCTTCCTGCTTTAATGTGGAAAGCTGAAAACTTGTCGGTTCGCCTGCAGCTGAATCCCACCTCTTTTCTAGGGAACAATCTCCGCATTTATCATGTGAAAAAACGCGAAACTGCTCTCGGATCAGCCTCTTGCATTCTCAGTGCATCGCTGGCAATATGGGCAATCCGTCTTCATAGCAGGGACGCATGCGCAATGTTTTGTGTTGCAACATACACTGAGATCGACAGCAATCGTCATCTGGAGAAAAAAAAAAGACATTTCTAACCCCCTTCGAGACAAACTGGGAAACTACACATGAGCTGTAAAGGACTATAGCGACCATAAACGGATTACAATAGCGGACGTTTTGGAAATAGCACAATCAAAAGCAGTAAAATCAGTTTCGTCACGTGGTCAAGCATGACCAATCGGAGCGATCCAACGCCAGTCGAAAGTATGCTCTTTGTTCGGATATTTTGCCAACTTTATCCCCAAATCTGAGACTAATACTTCGTATAAATTACACGATGTGGACGTGGAGATGACGTTTTTTATGAGAAAGGACACCGCGTGGACGCGTTTTATTGCGGTTTTTGTGGATTGCCACGTGTTCAAGCTTTTGATAAACAGTGCGCTGAGGCGCTGCGTCACATGACTCCCCTCCCCCACCCGGCGCAGGGAATGGGGGAAGAAGGCGGACATGTTTGAGGGAAATGTGTTGGTTAAAAAGTATCGAGGTGGAAGACGAGAAGATTATTTGAAGAAAGGTTTCGCATTATTTTGGGATTTACCAGTCGACATTTGTATTTGTTTTAAATTCAAGGTTTTTATGTCACACTTTGAAAATATTTATTTCTTTGTCTTTTTGACAATTTAACTTTAAATTTTAACCGCCTGCTTTGTCTTTTTACAGCGTGACGTTATCAAAACTGTTAGTAATATTTAATGCTGTAAAGATATAGTCTTACTTTACATGGTTTATTTGAGTGACATTGTAGGGAATTTGTAACCTTGGTGTGGGGGATGGGCGCCTGTGGTTAGGTAACCTTTTTGTGTGGCTGTTGAATTTGTAAAGAGTAGGTCGCTTTTAGAGAAACGAACTCGTGTAAGGATTTTCTCATTTGGTAATTCTCATTATATTATAATCAAATAGTTTTAGTTTAATCTCTTTTGTAGACCAAAGGTCAGACATGGTGTCTGTTTTTCAAACTCACGTAAGATTGATTATCTTTGTGACTTCCTACAGCTTTAACGTTGATTAACGTTGCCGATGAGATTGTCTAATTAGTTGTGTTGGCCACAAGCAGCTTTTATTTGATCAAATGGGAGTTTGAGGTCATGGAGGAAAACTGCTGTGTCATTCAGTGAATAGGTGGTTGTTCATTTTACCCTGCTAGGTGTGGTCTTTTTATTGTTCCTTGAAGTGAGGGGGCTACAGCCTCGTCGTTATACATTCAGTGAGAATTGAGAGCTTGAATTTGATCCTTGTACTACTTTAGTGTTTATGAGCCATGGAGGCCTCGTTTGGTTGTTGTTCTCGAATGGCGTTTTAATTTGCAGCAGACGGACGCTACTCATTTCAGTTGTAAGTAAGTAAACGGTGAAGCTATTTGTGTTATTTTATTGATGTTGTGCCCTTCGTGTTGTACATAATTCGTGTATAACACTCGTGTCACTGTACTTTAAAATGGCGGCTGTTCGTCTCTTCTAAAAGACAGAAATGCGGATATTCCAGTAAGTAGAGAGCTCGTGGGGAGAGGCTCTTGGCTCCTGAGGGGTACGCGTGACTCAGTGCAAGAACCAATAGGCTTCTTGGTATTTACCCTGGAAGCCCGCGTTACAACCGTATTGACCAATCCCAGCCGTCGCTGTGCACACGTTGACGTAATGTAATATGATAAGGAGTGGGGAGGCTACAGTACCCTCGCATTTAGTACAGGATTATACCGAGCAGCCAATCACAGACCGCACTTCTGTAATGCTGAGTAGGCTGGGCCAATAGTATTGAGCAATTGCCTTGATGGACAGCAAAAACTTACGAATAGGTTGGCCCGAAAGATTAGCAGTGAAGCCTCAGTATCAAGGGGTGTGGTGACTTTGACGGACATCGTAAGCAGCGAATAGGAAATCTGAGGGCGTGGACATTCTATAGTCGTCTAGCCAATAGGGTGAATGGTTGGTCTATAAAACAACGGGTGTAGTCGCATCGTCGCCATTTCAACGAAGCTGATTAAAGGAGTTCGCTGTGGCGGGGAGCGGAGAAAACTGACGAACAGAGACGGATCCAGGTCCGAGTCTAGCTAAAAACAGAATCCGGATCCATCCTGATGGATATGGCTGTTAACCCGCTCCTTGACAGGTATCTACCGGTAAAATTGACTCTCAGCTTTCCATCAGAGGGAATATTGTAAACGTTTGTCATGATTTTTTTTTTTTCAAAATATCGTTGCTGGCAGCCTGTGTTTGCTGTAATACGAGTGGAAAAGAGAATGGACACTGAATGTGCTGCAGGAAGAAATTTGTCGCGTCTTATAAGGGATTAGAAGCGAAATTCACGTTGAGGAAATAAAATGTGTTTGTGGGCTGTAACAAGCTGCGACTGTTGTTCGCACTACACCGGCGCCATCTTCAGAGCGCCTCTGCCGTTGGCCGCTCTCTCCCGCTGCCTGGCAGTTGGTGCTAGCATTGCTAGCATTAGCTTCACAGACCAGAGCTTTAACAGTAGACCGCCCGCTCTTCATGACTAAAATCGGCGTATGTTAACAATATTATCAGTAACTGTTAAACGGCCTGCCAGAAGGCACATTTTAAAAACACCGCTAGCTTTTAGTATCGCTATGATGTATTCCGGCGACTGACAGCTTAACTGGTTTTGCGAACATTAATAAAACTAGGTTGCCGTAGATATAAGGTAGCACGACCGGACCGGTATTATTGCTTGTTTCGTCAGGTTGTTATTGTAGCCATGTGATGGGCAGGACTTGTTGTGATCACTGGTACAGCGGCATTGTAGTGCCAGGGCTAACGCAGCTATCCATGTGTGTTGGGTGTTTCAGTTGGTTGCCTGGTTACATCGCTCAGTGTCACTCAACCCAAGCTAGGTAACAACTTGACCTGTGGTAAAACACTCACCAACACTGTTGGTTTTACATAATTTATATCATAACTCCATTGTAACGTAAATTAAATACCAAGGTTCCCTTGTCTTTTTTCTCCTTCGACGCATTTTTACTCATTTATTTGTTAATCCGATATACAGCTAACATTCAATGTTTTGTTTAGTGTTGTTAATGTTATGTACATGATTACTTTCCTTTTTAATAATAAAGTACACTAACTGTCAAATGTGTTTCCAAAAGTTGTATCATTCAAAATGGATGGCTATTACCAGTTTTTAAAATAGATTATATTATATATATTTCTAGCGCCACTGTTCATGTAGAGACAGTACCTTTTTATTCTATTTTTGCAGTTTCTAAACTGTTGTTTATGTACGACAATGCAATATGCAATATGAAGACGTAAATGGTGCATACATGCTCCAAAAGCCCGTGTTACAGGTAGTAGCCAGACCAAATATTTTACACACCTGCCCCATTGGGACCCCCATTTATGGCATGATGCAAGCACAGTAAAAAATAAGACTATGAAACAAATGCTTCAAGGTCACTCGAGAGACTCCGGCAGACAAATGTTTGGCATTTCTGGATTTTAAAGGTGACATGCAACAATGACAATGCAAACAAATGCACAACAGATGTCGAGTAGCTGTAGTGTTGTAGGTTTTCCAGCAGATGACCCTAAATGCCTTGGTGGAACAGGTTTTGGGCTATGGTGAGTTCATTCAGTTTGTGACAAGAGGCAGAGGACGCTCCATCCAAATTGACACTGTCAGTATTTTTTCATCAATGCACTAATTTGTGCAAATTTTTATGTATATTATGAAAAATATATACCACCATGTCTCCACTGTCAGCAAGTAACTGGTTAGTATTGAAGCAGTGTAATGTCAGGCATCCGTGAGCATATGTAGCATTGCAGCAATTTTGATTACAACATTTGAATAAGTGATAGTATAAGTAAGCAGGGTGGGGTATTTCAGTACATATGCAGTTATTCATTTATGTAAACTGAGCTCAGAGTTTGGCTTCAGACATTTTCGCTTTGTTAAGGGGTAGCACAGCACTCTGCATAGTAGTGTACGACTGCTAGGAAGTCTAAATCATGGATTGGTGTAACTTCAGTCTGGGTGTCACTGACTTAATGGCTTGTGACTGTCCCACTTGGCTGAATGCTCTTGTTTTGGTGAGGGCGGGGGTCAGGCGTCAGTTTCACAGCAGAACCAGCCCACCGTTCACTGCTAGTTTCACTACAGAGGACAATGAGTTTATGGACTGTAGAAATAATGCTGTTATGTTGTATTTAGATGGAATTGTATTTTCTAGATTGATGTTTTCACCTGTCTGCGTTATGATGTGGAGTCACTAGCAGAATAACATTACTTGCCCTTTAAAAGAAGGCAAGTCAGTGACAGTCTTAAGACAGAGAGGTGTTTTTATACATATTTGATAATCCATACTCGTTTTTATCTGAGATGTGAAAACATGGCATTCTAACTGTAACTGAGGTTAGCTGCTAATCTCTCTGCTGATACAGACACATTCCATGTTGTAGAGCATTTTTAAAGGCCAACCAGCACGTGACTCATGGTGCATAAATGATGCCTTGCTCTTCTTGTGAAAACTACCTATAAATATTAAAAGTTGCAGCTTCCCAGAACCCCAGCTTCACTGAAAAGACAAGTGGATGTGTACAGAGTCACAGGATGTTTACTTTAAAGATTAGCATGGCACAGTCGCTCGTAGTAAACTGGTTTCAGAAAACATTGTAAATATATGCATGTTGTGGGCATTTCTGTCTAGAATAGAAGTCATTATTGTAACATGTCAGCTGAAACTCCACCCACAATCCTTTAGAAGAGCTTTTTTTTTCTACAGGGAAATGGGGGTGGAGTTTCTGTTGGTCTGATGTGTGAGATAGGCGTAGTGAAGAGGAAGTGGTAGTCATGCCTGTTCTCCTGGGACTGGGAGTGCTGATTTGACAGTCCAAGTCATGCTGTTCATCGAGTCAGGATTTACTCGATAGTAGTGAGAGTGCTGTCGCGTAAGCATGATTAATCGTGTTTGATAGGATGACATAATGTAAGTAAACAAGAGAGTATTGTTATGTTAGGATGACACAGTGATACAGTACTTTGTTTTCAGATTAATCAGGAGGTTTGGATGGATTTTATGTTTCTGCCTGTTGAGATAAAAGAAGATTATCAGTTCATCAGTTATGGATACACACCCCAACATAGAGGCCTTTTGCAAATTAAGTTTCTACATTTTGAGCTGCTGCAATTTCCTGGCAGTGTCCGTGTGCTTCATTAATTAGTCTGGGTACAATTCATATTTGGCAAATATTAGTTTTGCTGTTTGATTTTGTTGAGGTGAAGAGCAAGCATTGTTTGACATGGGAGAGAAGTTCATGTTCTGTCCACATGTTGGTCTTGGCATCACTCAGTTATATAATATAATTATCATTACACCAAATAGTAAATTGGTCTTTCAACTGCTCTCTACAGCTCCCATGTCGGGCTTGAGGTTGGCATAATGGGAGTCACAACGATGGACCAGAATTCTGGCACAGCTGGAAAACGCATCCGAAAACCTTCACTGCTCTATGAGGGATTTGAGAGTCCTGGGATGCCCCCTCTCAATCAGATGGCTCATTCTGGACCGCCTCAGCCCCCGGTGAAAGACCCCAGCCGACAGGGGAGGATGACCAACCAACTTCAGTTTCTACAGAAAGTCCTGCTCAAGTCTTTGTGGAGGCACCACTTCGCCTGGCCCTTCCATGAACCTGTAGACGCAGCCAAGCTCAACCTGCCTGTAAGTGAATGTCAAGAAATTAGAGATGTGTGTAGGAGGGACTATCTTTATTTCTACAGTATCACCCCTTTCCCTCTAAATGAAATGCAGTGTAACTCTGTTTAACAATGTGTTTAGAGGTGAAGACAAAAACCTATTTCAGATCTCACACACAACTGAGTTTTGACCAGTCTTTTTCTGTCATATCTTTAACGGGTATGCATAGTTTTTGGATGAAACTGCCACTGTTTCTTGATCTGAAAATGTCTGTCTCTCTCCAGGACTATCATAAGATCATCAAAACTCCAATGGACATGGGCACTATTAAGAAGAGACTAGAAAATAATTACTACCGGAGTGCCAGTGAGTGCATGCAGGACTTCAACACCATGTTCACCAATTGCTACATTTATAATAAGGTAAGAATTTGTGTGTAATTATGTCTGAGAGAGTGTGAGCTGTAGACATCCTGGCAAGATGATATATGAGGCTAGCTGGTGCTGCTGTTCTGGACATGTTGCAAACATGCAGATTTTTGTCCACAAAGCTTTATAAAATCAAAAATGAATTAAACCCCCTGAGAATCATTTTAACCCAGTGACCTTAACACTAAAGGTTCAGATATAAAATGTTTAAAACTGAAGCCATTGTTTGTATAATGTAGTTTTGTAAGAGTATATGGGGAAACATGCCTTTTTACATATTGTGTTATTGTGTGTTTGTGACCTAAACTACATAAAACTTCATCTTTCTACTGTTTTTTGTCCAAAATGTCCTCCTGTAGCCTACAGATGACATAGTGCTGATGGCCCAGTCTCTAGAGAAGGCATTCCTGCAGAAAGTGGCTCAGATGCCCCAAGAGGAGGTAGAGCTGCCGCCTCCCCCACCACGGAGCAAACCAGGCAAACCTGGCAGGAAAGGCCGAGGTAATGCAGGGGAGCCCTGACGGCCACATGTATTAAATCTGCAACAATCATATTTAATCACACACAAACACATGCGTGTGTATGAGCACAAATCATTTACCTGAATGTTTTTCTGAACCTGTCTCCTTTCTGTTCTCCTTGCCGTCTCTTAGTCTCTGGAGGAGTGACAACAGCTCATCAGGTCCCAGCTGTCTCCCAGTCAGTGTACTCGCCTCCCACCCCGGAAACACCTGACTCCATCCTCTCTACCCCCCCACAGACTCTTTTGTCTAAGAGCTTGCCCCTTTCCCTTCCAACTGAACAAAGCATCCCTACCATTACAGGACTGCCGCCCACACAACCCACTGCTAAGGTAATGATTCATGTTTGATGTTTTTGTGTAACCAGAATTATTTGAGAGTATTTTGCATAACATGAATGAAGACTTGTGGATCCTTCTCTGACTCACCCTTTGTGTTTTCTTCAACCACAGAAAAAAGGTGTGAAGAGGAAAGCGGACACAACCACCCCAACCACAGTAGCTATGCCCATCATGAGCACCATGGGCGTCAGCGGCATCAGCCTGGGTATGGGCGGAGGGCACGACTCCCCGCTCACCCTCACTTCTCTGGGGGTGGACCACAACTCCAGCCTGGGGATGAACCAAGGCCTCAGCCTCAGCCAGGGCATGGGGATGGGGATGGGCATGGGCATAGGGATGGGCTGTGGACCAGTGATGATGGGTACCAAAGGAACAGCGGGGGCCAGGAGAGGAGTGAGTGGACGACCCATCAAGCCGCCCAAGAAGGATTTACCAGATTCCATGCTGCCACCGCCGGTGCGTCGCAGCAAGCTCAGCCCCCAGCTGCGCTACTGTAATGGGGTCCTGAAGGAGCTGCTGTCAAAGAAGCACGCAGCGTACGCCTGGCCGTTCTACAAGCCCGTCGATGCCTCGACACTCGGTCTTCATGACTACCATGACATCATTAAGCAGCCCATGGACCTCAGCACCATCAAGGTACTTGCCTTAGGAACACACACACACAGATTTGAAGATTTGTCAGAACAGAGAAGCAGTGTGTCCTTTAGTGCTACTGCACTGAATTACAGTTGTACAGGTGTAGCAGGTGTAAAATGAAAACAGGGCACCGCTGTGATGTATCGTTACCACATCGCCTCTTTGCAGGTCCCAACAGTCTTTTTATAAAATGGTTCCAAAGATGGAAAGAAGAATAATCAGTCTCACATTCATTGTAGCATCATACCTGCTTCACCTTGTTTTCTGGTGTATATTATATATAGTATATATTTTCTGATGGAGAATGTGCTTTAGTAAATTAAAAGTGTGACAGACAATAGGACGGATACATTTGCTCTCATTTGTTAACATCTCTTCCTCTTTCTATTCCTTAGCGGAAGATGGACAGCAGAGAGTATCGTGACTCGCAGCAGTTCTCTGCTGATGTTCGACTGATGTTCTCTAACTGCTACAAGTACAACCCGCCTGATCATGATGTGGTGGCCATGGCCAGAAAACTCCAGGTAATGTGCCTCCAGTGATGTTTTAATTATTGTAGTTTTACAGCATAGCATTATTCTTTGTTGTTTGCCTCAAATCATCAAATTGCTTCACTCACGCACTGTGTAATTCTTTTAGGATGTCTTTGAGTTCTGCTTTGCTAAGATGCCAGACGAACCTCCAGCACCCCCTAGCTCCTCGTCTTCCTCCTCCTCGTCTTCATCGTCATCAGAGAGCGAGCTCAGCAGTGAAAGTGAGGAGAGCGAGAGCAGCCCCAGCTCCGACTCTGAGGAGGAGAGGGCGAACCGGCTGGCAGAGCTGCAGGAACAGGTTTGTGCTGAACTCATGAAGATGTTCAACCAAAAGGCATTAACATGATGCTAACATTAACATTTGCTCTATGCTGTTGTCAGTATTTCATTGACTCATCTGTCTCTTTCTCCCTTCAGCTAAAAGCCGTACACGAGCAGCTCACTGCACTCTCCCAGGGCCCCATCGTCAAACCGAAGAAGAAGAAAGAGAAGAAGGACAAGAAAAAGAAGAAAAAGGTAGAAAAAGAGAAGCATCGGAGGATAGAAGAAGAGCTGCCGCCTCCTAAACCAGCCAAGGCCCCCAAAATCACAAAGACTCCAAAACCCAAGAGTAACCGAGCACCGGCGTGTCCTGTAATCCCGATTAAGAAGGCACCAAGCAAGAAAAACAACAAGAGCAAGTGAGTGTTGACACCTATTGGACAATGTGGGAACTGAAAGCAGGTGGTGCTCTAGCAGACCACTACATGTTTCACTTTGTTGGTTAGAATAAATCAGATCTCTCAGTCATCTTTTAACAGTCGCTCCCTCTGTCTCCTCTTCTCTCAGATCCAAAAAGGGCGGCATGACGTTTAGCGTGCCTCAGCCGGTCCACGATCCCATAGTGAGTCATTTCGACTCGGACGAAGAGGAGGAGACGGCGCCCATGTCGTATGATGAGAAGCGTCAGCTCAGCCTGGACATCAACAAGCTGCCCGGCGAGAAGCTGGGCCGCGTCGTTTACATCATCCAGTCCCGCGAGCCGTCGCTCCGAGACACCAACCCGGAGGAGATCGAGATCGACTTCGAGACGCTGAAGCCGTCAACGCTGCGGGAGCTGGAGAGATACGTCATGACGTGTCTGCGGAAGAAACCTCGAAAGCCATATGGTTAGTAGAACGAAGTGGTCGTGAAATAAATAGATCTTTTATCCAAAAGATGTTTTCTTTGATTTGTGCCTTCTCTTGTCAACTTTGGTTAATGTAGAATTGTACCTCTGACTTATTTACTTATCTTATATCCTTGTCTGTTTGTATGCAGCAAGTAAAAACAACATTGCTGGCAAATCCCGAGAAGAACTCGCTCTGGAGAAACAAATGGAGCTGGAGAGACGACTGATGGACGTCAGTGGTCAGCTCAACTCTGGAAAGAAGCCTCCTAAGACCAAACGTAAGTCCTCCATACCGCTCTCTTCAAAGAGTTACAGGAGAACATGATTAAACGTGTCCATATTAAAAAAAATATATAGATTATGTCAGGAATCTGCATGTTTTTAACATCTGGTGTTAAATTTAAGGATGTTCAATGAATCTTCAGTTTCTTTAGACCCAAATTTAACACATGCACCATCTTTCTTAAATGTTTGCACCGCATGGTGTTGATTGTGTGTGTGTGTTTGTTTTCTCCAGCAGAGAAACCTGCAGCAGAGCCTCACACCCAGCCGTCACGTCTCAGCGCCAGTAGCTCCTCCTCAGACTCCTCTTCGTCATCCTCTTCCTCCTCATCCTCAGACACAAGCGACTCAGACTCCGGCTGAGAAGCAGAGGGTTTCCACACGAAAGGGTCACGTGACCCTCCCCGGGCGTTTTTCGCTTCCCACCCAGTGGACTGAATTGCAGTAGAGCTACTGACGACGGAGCCGCAGGACGGATCAGACGAGACCAGCACTAGGCAGAACCGGTGTGACTCAACAAGCGTCACACCAAGAAAGCGAGAGATGGGGCTTTCCCTGCGCTCAGCTCATTCATCCTGTCCTGTCCTGGACACAGAAGTTGAGGCTGGATGAGTTGATGGAAAGAAGGAGACTCGTTGTAACGTTCTCTGGAGAACTGGCCTTGTTGGGCAGAGCGAGGGATGCTCCATCTCCTGCAAAGAAAAAAAAAGGAGAAGAGCGAAGCATGCGTTGGAGGGATAAGGGTGCTAGAGCCAGAATCTGTCTTATTTCTGGAGATAATGTCCCTTCTTCCCGTGCTCTGTCTTTATGCTGTATAGATAAGGTGTACAGTTATATAAATATCTATTTTTCTTTTATAAAGAAGCATTTTATGGAGCTAATTTATTCCCTCATTCTGGGAAAGATGAACTGGTGTGGGCGGAGTTGTTTTAGTTTTTGTTTAGATTTTTTTTCTTGAGTGACTGAAGGTAGAGGGGAAACACGTGAGTGTGTGTGTGTGTGTGTGTGTGTGAGTGTGAGTGAGAGAGTGAGTGTGTGCGTGCGTGCGTGTGTGTGTCTGTATGAATGTGTCACGTATGTGTTTGCATGCACATGTGTGAGTGTGAGATCCGGCACCACAAGTGCAGCCTTGTGAAGTGTTCCTCATAGTTTTGACGCAGGCGTTGAAAATCAGTCTGCACGCAGAAGCACCTTGGTTCAGTAGAATACAGAATGCATGCAATACAGAGGAGCTGACAAACATCTGCATACTCATGTACTACTTTACTGCATCCTTGTGTACTCATGTACTCATGTACTTGTTTGAAAGGGTTGGCCACTGTACAGAAATGTTGTGACCTAGTTACACATCAGTTTATACATAAATATTTCTGTTCCCATGTGTGCTGTCTTTTTTTTTTCATCCATTTCTCTGTAAACGTGTTGCTTTTTTTTTTTTCTTCTTGTGACCAATCTGCTAATAAATTGTGAGGACGCGTCTCGTCCACTCACCTGTGTCCAAATAACATCTCGGTTCTTTTGATTTCTTTTTGTTCTGTTTGACTTTAAGTCATAAAACATCTGACTAGACTTGAGTATTTTGAAGTTGCTAGAAAAGGTTTTACTCGTTTGATATTTTATTCATGTAGGTGAAGCGTTTTCTGACGGGCCGTCACTTCTTAACACCGCGCTGTCACAAACAGTAAAACCACTTTTGTCTTTTAAACTCGTTGGCCTTTGAGATCCGTGGCAGCTGAACGTTTGATTTTCTGTGTTAGAGTTTTGTTTAAGAGTAACTTTACTTCTTTGTGTGATTTAAAAACATTTAGTAAAACCAGATTCTCACCAGAAACGTTCAAGTCGATGGTGAAGTTTTCTTTTAAGAAAAGCAATGTGCTGGTTTAAAAACATGAAAGTGGCTTTTTGAATTTTTGGGATGGAGCAGCCAGTAGACAAAAAAAGATGGTTTAATATTGTGAGTAATAATGCACTGTTTGTTTGGTGGTACTACTAAACAGGTTTGTGGTTTAGGTGAGGCGTGTGTCTTTCTGTTCTTTTTAAACTCGCCTGTGCTTTGAGGTCGGAGTGTTGTATGTTTGAAAGTGATTATTTATTTAGAGGGAATTTGAATGGAGACACTTTTTTTTTTCATAATTCTGAAAGTAATCAAAAGCTTTTAAAGTCAAAGTCTACTCTATAAAATATGCACAGATTTAACTGTCAGGATTGTAGAAGTGTACATATTTTACAGTCTCAATCTTTGAGCATGTTTTTGTTTTTCCTTCAGTAACTTTGTCGTTTCTTTTTTTTTTTTTGGTTCCTCTTCTAAAACAAAATACTCCACAGAGTTGTCAGTCTTACTTTTCTGAAGTTTGTCAGAAATCTAAATGCCTCTGTACTTGACTCCATTGTTTCATCTGAACATCTGTACATAAATAAACTGAGACATGTTCATCTTTTCAGTGGCTGGGAGGATGTTTTATTTGCAGGTTGTTTTAGGATCATGCTGAGCTCTAAAAGTGTAGGACGCTGAGACAACAGTGACATCTACTGTTACCACGTCTGAAAATGAAAGGTCGATCACTCAGACGTTTAGATTCAGCCCAGATCTTTTTTCTTTCTATTATAAACTCCTTGAAAATAATAAATAGCACTATTTACGATGTTTAATGACACTGCAGTGCTATGTCAGAAGAAACTTGAACAAATAATAACAATAAAGGAGGGACGAACACGAGTTGTAACTAAACATTTGTTTATTTCACAAAACTAAAAAGTAAATTAAGATAAAGACAAACAAACACTGGCTGACTGCCACCAGTTTATGTAGAATACTTTTTCCGACAGCTCGGCACATCGGCTCCTGGAGGAAGAAAGTGGTTCCTCCATGAACTCTGAAATGAGAACAAAGTTAATATTTAAATTCATTTACAGCTAGAATGGCGTTCCTCACTGAGCCGGCTAGTCCTCATGGTGACAACAAGTACACCTCCAAACAATCTGACAACAAAACCCGACAAATATCTCAGCTTCTTTCTTTCAGCTTGTCCACCTGCAAACATCCACAGACTTGGTACTGGAGGAGGAAACATCTTTAAGTCTAGAGAAGTAGATAAAAGAAGAGCAAAAATGATGTGATGAAGAATGACTGATGCAGCTTAGAGCTTCACTTCCCTCACCTGATCCTTAAACACACCTGATACTTCCTGTAATTTGTTCCTGGACTGCTGCTGCATACCTGCATGACAGGAGGGAGATCACAGAGTGTGTTGGACCGCTATCAGAGCAAAACTGAACATCAGACAACAGAAAACAGAAAACAGGATCTATCTCAGTGAGGAACTGCTTTCTTATAATCTGCTGCCACATTCAAGTTGAGTGTTAACTTTAAAGATTTACTTGTTAATGTAAATTAAAAGGTCTGTGTGCATGTACTGTGCGTGTGTGTCTGTGTTTGCACATCTTTCAGCATGCATGTCATGTCTGGTATCACAGATACTGTATATATGTATATTATTATATTACACATGTATTTATATTGATACATGCTGTACAAACGGTAAAGTTTTTGAAGCACGCTTATCATATTTTCAGTTCAGTGTGTCTCATATTCCAGCAGCAGGAAGTTTGACTTTCATTAGTGTAAGTGCTCACTTTCCACAAAATCCTCTTGCAGGATAATACTGTGAAAATCAGATGAAGCAAATTCAGAAGTTACTAAGCAACAGGATCAGATCTTGGCAACGACAATAGAGCTCAGTGGAAACACTGAGTTCTCTCTTGAGCTGCAGAAAAATACAGCAGAGTTCAGCCACTGGGGTTTTAGTGACAGCTACATTACTGCCAAATTTCTGCTCCATAAAACTTCAGAATAAATGAAATAAATTAGTTCTTGTTTTGTTTTTAAATTAAAGCCAACAAATGAAATCTGAAAATAAATGAAGATGACAAAACAAAAAAACTTTCACTATGACACTAAATTACTATGATCATAAGAAGTTATAACACAGCTAGATGTAATGATTTAATATGCAACATAACATACATGTAGAAAGATCAGGTATGCATTAGCAGATGGAAGGTCTTGATCTAAATGAGAAGTCTCAGTCTTCAAGATATTTTTATTTATTTTGTTTTGAGACTGTGAAGCTTGAGAACTGAAAATACTGTTAGCTGCTAGTAATCAAAATCGTTACCTGTACTGTAACTTTGTGCTGTAAGAAGGTAAATAAGTACACAACACAGCCGTCACTGGACATTAAAAACATAATTACAGATTATTTATACTGTGAATGGTTAAAAACTGTAGAAACTTTCTACATGAAAGAGAAAACGCTCTAATGTTTGTTAATTAACCTGCCGTGTTAATAACTTTGACAAAGTCGACGGTATTTATATTACATTTGTGATATTTCCGCCCTCTAGTGGTCACACAGTGTATTACATCACTAGCGTCAAGGCAGACAAAGTTACTCAGTAATACTTCCGGTGAGTACTTTCAAAATAAAACTTTCATAGTAAGGTGAAATTTCACTGATTCGGATGTTTTATCGCGGACTATTTTACACTTCATGCATATAGATGACTAATAACAGCCTTCTGCTTCGAGCTTCTCCTGCTTTTTTTCCTGTGAGACTTCCTTTACTGGAAAACAGCGTCCGTGGCTTATTGGCGCCATCTTGTGGATGAACTGAGAACTACAACAACACAGGGAAGACAAAAACAACATGGCGGCTGCCGGAAGGTGACTGACTTCATGCTAATGTTCAATAAAACTCGAGAACAAATGCAGCTCTCTTCGTCTCCCTCAGGAGCCCGTCATCACAGGACGTTTTATATTTTTGTTTAGCCACAAAACGGAGACGTGAGAATCGAACATATTGATCTATTTATGGCTACCTTTGATAGCCTTTTTGCCAGTTAGACGAGTAGTATGTATACGTTTGTGGTATTAGAAGAAACATAACGCACAGCACAACACTCATAAGAATTATAAACTATATAAACTGTCCACAGGAAAGAAAAAACGCTATAACTATTACATAAACGTATGTTAATATTGACATTAAAATAATAATCACGGGATTTTCTGCCCTCTTGTGGTCGTACAGAGAATTACACCGCTCCACTAGTGTCAAGGTAGATACAATTACACGGCGACAGTTTCCGGTTAGCACTTTCAAATTAAAATCGTTAGACTCGACTAGCGTCAAGGTAGACACAATTACACGGCGACAGTTTCCGGTTAGCATTTTCAAATTAAAATCGTTAGACTCGACTAGCGTCAAGGTAGACACAATTACACGGCGACAGTTTCCGGTTAGCATTTTCAAATTAAAATCGTTAGACTCGTCTAGCGTCAAGGTAGACACAATTACACGGCGACAGTTTCCGGTTAGCACTTTCAAATTAAAATCGTTAGACTCGTCTAGCGTCAAGGTAGACACAATTACACGGCGACAGTTTCCGGTTAGCACTTTCAAATTAAAATCGTTAGACTCGACTAGCGTCAAGGTAGACACAATTACACGGCGACAGTTTCCGGTTAGCACTTTCAAATTAAAATCGTTAGACTCGACTAGCGTCAAGGTAGATACAATTACACGGCACAACCTTCCGGTTGGCACTTTCAAAATAAAACTACAATAAATAGTGCGTATTGTGATGAAGGACAAGCACAGCTGTTATGATTATGTTTTGTCATATAACCTATCACCGTACATACAAATAGTTAATATAAATACATGTCGGGAACTATTTTTTCCACTCCTTCAAGACTAATAAGCTAACTTTATGTTTGTATTTTGTTAGCTAATAATAAAGTGAGCCAAATGTAACAATAACATGAAACACAGCAGCCACTTGGAATTGTACGGTATTATTAGTGTATTGTATTCACGTCTTCTGCCCTCTTGTGGCCACACAGTGTATTACACCGCTCCGCTTGCGTAAAGGTACACACATTTACACGGTAATACTTCCGGCGACCAATTTCAAAATAAAACTTTTACAGTCGTTTACAAACGTGAGATTACACTGTGATTCTGTTGTGGTTACGTTTTATGATGAAACGTGTTACAGTGCATTCAAATAGCTGTTGTAAAATATAAAGTTAAATAATCTTTTTCCAGCTTCTTCTGTCTTTTTTCGAGGACGCTTCCTTCACTGTGAAACACCGTTCACGGCCTCTTGGCGCCACCCTGTGGACAAACAGAGAACTACAACAACACAGGGAAGGCAGAAACAACATGGTGGCTGCCACAAGGCTTGTATCAAGGTTGACGCTGGTCACAGGTGAGTAAGTTTAGTTTAGATTTTACTGTGTGGTCACAGGTGAGTAAGTTTA
Organism: Sciaenops ocellatus; assembly: GCA_033000465.1. Classification (NCBI taxonomy): domain Eukaryota; kingdom Metazoa; phylum Chordata; class Actinopteri; family Sciaenidae; genus Sciaenops; species Sciaenops ocellatus. Next base: position 22,569,915 of record CP136873.1, read on the forward strand.
GATTTTACTGTGTGTTTTTCACTGAGTGTGTGTGGTCAGATAAATACAGAGAAGCGTTCGGGTGCTGCTTCTCTCTGACGGTGTTCGTTTGTCGTCGGTTTAAACCAACTCGCTGTTAGCGAAGCACAGCTGATCTGTTAAATTAACTCTCGAGTTAACTTGTAGAAAATACATCAGGTGGGTTTTGATTTTCTGCTAACTCACAGCTAGTTATTAACTGATCAATCGATAATAGAAAAAAACAGCTGCAGCTCTAAATAATATTTTATGACTCAGAGCCGAAGTGACATCGGTAGTTTTACTTTAATTCAGGTAGTACTACTTTTTTTTAATGTCACGGATCAGAGCTAGGATTTAATTTTGATTTATTTTCTGGATTATTTGTGCAGCACCCCCCAAAAATATTAACTTTATAATTCTGTACAGTGGAAACAGTGGAAGCTGATGATCTTTAGGATAGTTTTAATTGGAAGTGTAGTTGACAGGGAGACGACACAGAACAAATACACAAAATAAATCAGTTTAGTTTAGATGAGATTATGCAAGGATTGACAAGACTGTGGCAGATGTGTTCTTTGTGCAAATTGATGCACAAGGAGGCTTGCATCCTTGGTTGACCTGCATTAAGGTCACTCATTTTTGGTGTGTTCCCTCTCAAACCATGGACCTTCATAAATCTATGATCCAGTGTTTTGGTGGTCACATGCTGTCCTCTTCATGCCGCTCTCTTTAAATCCAGGTGGAGGCAGTGGGATTGGACGGGCGGTGTGTCAGCGCTTCGCCTCTGAGGGTGCCTCCGTGGTGGTTGCTGACATCAGCGAGGACTCGGCCAATGAGACCCTGGAGAGCCTGACGAGTGACCTCAGAGGACAAGGTCACATGGCGACTGTGGTGGATGTGTCGTCAAAAGAGAGTGTAAAGAAGCTGGTCACAAGTATACAGGTGTGTGGTGCAGATAAAACACACTGTGTTGTCGTGACGTGCAGCGTTGCAGAGAAATACTGACTGTTAATATGCTGCAGAGACTATTACACATTGTCTTTTCCTCTCTCTTTCTGTGTGTTGACAGTTAATGTCCTCCTCTCCCTCATCAGACTCGTTACTTTCAGCCTCCCTCAGTGTGTGTGGACACAGCAGGCATCACACAGGACAGCTTCCTGCTCAACATGGAGGAGGATCAGTTTGACAGAGTCATCAAGGTCAACCTGAAGGTAGGCAGCCGTGATCTCTGGCGTACTTTTAACTGGCGTAGATCACCTTGGTATCGTGATGTGGAGCAGGTTTACTTCAGAGAATCAAATTAAAGTCCAGAGTTAACAGAGCCAGTGGATAACCATCTTCATGATGCCAGTTATCCTGAAGCCAAAGAGACCCGGACCGATCTGAACTTTTATTTGTGGTACACAAATTGCTTCTCACACTGACTAAGACAGTGAGAGCCAAGTCTGCTTTTTCCAGGTTCTTTGCTGGTAATGAAATTATCATAGAAATCAAGTTTAGAGACGTCAGAAATGTTTTAAGAAAACCTTTACAAATTAAAGGTGACATTAGCTAAATATTCCTTGTATATTACATCAAAGTGATGTCTCTGCTTCAACCATCTGTGTTATATCACATTCTGAAAGTTTCCTCTTGCGTCTCTCCCAGGGTTCATTCTTGGTCACTCAGGCAGTTGCCCAGGCTCTGGTGGCCTGTGGAGCACCCAAAGGATCCATCATCACTGTGGGCAGCATTGTGGGAAAGGTGAGACACCAGCAGGCCTGGCAGGCACATCGTCTCTATCCAAACTTTGGCTGTTAGATGAAAAACCTCCTAATGCATGTATCCTGTCTGTGTCTGTGTGGTTAATGTTTGCAGGTGGGAAACATCGGACAGGTAAATTACTCCGCCTCTAAAGCTGGAGTGGAGGGTTTAACCAGGACCGCTGCCAAAGAGCTCAGCAGGTGAGTCTGATGCACCAGAAACACGTCATGACTCAGACAGCTGATTCAATTCAAAGTATAACACATTAAATAAAAAGAAGAATTCCTTCTCTTATTCTTCAGGTTTGGGATCCGGTGTAATTGTGTGCTGCCAGGTTTCATATCGACTCCGATGACGGATAAAGTTCCAGAGAAGGTTATTAACAAGGTACAGCACACACACAGGTACAGATAGTAACACCATCTATCAGAAGTGAAGTTATGTAGCAGGTCTGAACTGTCTATAGTAATAAAGGGGAGGTATTGTTGAACCAGAGCACGAGTGAGACATCCTAGAGCCTGACACAGACAGACGGCTTAAACAGAAAATTAAAATTCGCCGTGAGTGATTTAAGTGGAGACCGACTCTCTGCTCTTCTCCGGGGAAACAACCTGACACGTCAGTGCTGTCCTCCCTCACTTTGTTCTGTGTCGTGTTTTTGTGTCTCAGATGAAGTCCTTGGTTCCTCTGGGAAGAATGGGAGAGCCTGCAGGTCAGTGAAGATCCATGTTCAACATCTGTTTGTCTTCACTGCAGACCTTCACACCAACTGAAAACTTCTTGTCCTGTACAGTAAAATGACGGGGAGGAGATGTGGATTGTTTCCATGACTTCATCACGTGTTCTTCTTTTTGTCCTCTTGCTGTCGTCCTCCAGAGGTCGCTGACGTCTGTGCCTTTCTAGCTTCAGATGACTCTCGATACATCACAGGAGCCAGCGTTGAAGTGACAGGTGAAGCATGATTCAATTATCTGACAGCTGTAGAAATAATTTCATTTCCACTGTTGTGTTTAAAAAGCACCCTCAGCTGAACGTTCATTAACAAATAGACACAAATATTTTCTTAAATTTTACATTTTAAAGATTAAACTCATCTTGTCTTTGTCAGGAGGACTTTTCATTGGCTAAAGCAGCTGTCCGTCACACTAACGAGAGGCCCGTTCCTTCATAGATAATTTAATTATTAAAATTATTAGTAGTCATGTATTATACACTGTAAAGCCATTTTTTTGTGCCAATAAACATGTTTGTAATATTTCTGTACAGAATGTTGTATTTTATTTTGTGTATGTTTAAAGTCCTGCATGATGATATCGTCTCATCCTAACCTTGTTTGGTTAGCAACGTGGGATTCGAACCAGCGCTCCAGATCTACAGACATCTGTAGACGTTCGTGTTGACACCTCTGTCTCACCTCCAGTGCTGCTGGATTCGTTTTGTTCTCTGAGAGTATTTGTGCAACTCATCTTTAGCTGGCTTTTAAATGCTGTTGGAAGTTAAAGGACTGAACAGGGTTTGAACCGCTGAACTCTTCAACTTCAGATGCTGCAGGTGCTTAACTCACTGAGCTACTGAGCTCATCTGTCTCCTGACATGTCTGACAAGCCTTTCAACATTTAATTTTGATGTGTTGACTTTTTTAAAGATTATTTTTGGCTTTTTCAAGCTTTATTTGACAGAGACAGCTGAAGAGTGACAGGAATGTGGGGAATGACATGCAGCAAAGGGTCACAGGTCGGATTCGAACCCTGGGCTGCTGCAGTAAGGACTGAGCCTTCGTACATAGGGCGGGTGCTCTACCCACTGAGCTAAACAACACCTCAAATGTGTTGACTTTTAAAATCAGCTTAGAAGTGAAAAGGGTTTAACAAATCTCGCTGTCTTCATGAAGGTTCTACTGAATGTTTTATTCTCAGATTTTAAAGTCATGATGATGACGAGTGTTTCTGTTTTTCACGTCACAGCTCCCTTCAAACATCCCTGAACCACAAAGTGAAACAAACTTAGTTTGTCCAAATAATTTTAGATTTATAAAATGGTAAGAAAAACAAAACAAAACACTGACACACGCTAAAATACATTTTTAAACAAGCTCTTCCAAAAAATGGTTTCTGTTATGACCATGAAAAAAAGTTGGAAAAATAGTAACTCTTGAACAAATTTGTATTTTTTCTTTGCACTCATGAAGAAAAGAACAAAATGTAATTTACTGTTTAAAACTGCAAGTAAGTCACACACTATGTTGTTTAAAAATACTATTAACTTCCTACTGTCACAATAAGTTGAAGCTGATGATAAAATGAATTACTAAATTAACAAAATATCTACTAGCAATACCTATAGTACCTATGGCATTCAAGCTTGGTGAAAGCAGTATTTTATAATAAAGATTCACAAGGGAAACCATATAAATTATATTAAATTTAAACAGTCATGAACTGGCGACTTGTCCATGGTGTACTCCACCTCTCGCCCTAAGTCAGCTGGGATAGGCTCCAGCTACCCTGTGACACTGATGAGGATAAACTGTTACTGGAAATGGACGGAAACAGATATGAAGAACATAACACACATTTAAAAGAAAGGAGTGTACGGTTTGTCTCTTTTCCCAACATGACACACAAAACCTGCCAAAACGTCCTGCAGTGGCCATTTGCAAGCAAAGAGAACTTCTGATGACGAGTTTGGAAGAAAAACAAGAGTCAAGCAGCTCTTTTTAAAAAGATTATATATTACAGAAACAAGAATTTAAAAAATTACTTACACACATTATAAAATAATACTTTTTTCTCTTTTCAGCACCATATTTTTATGTTGAAATGTTCGTCTTCAACACAATAAAAACAAACAAATATTTGAGGTCATTCTCTCTGGAGAATCTCAAGGTCAGATTTCTTAATTTTTGTAGGTTTTGGCCATCCCCGTGTCCCTGCTATATTAAAAAAAAAAAAAAAAAGACAAACAAATAAAAAACAAACAAATAAAATCAGAACCTAGTATGATATCACCCCACAGCTACCCATGGCGGCTGGCAGAGCTGTCCCCTCCCTCTCACAACCTTTCTCCTACCCGCTGTGGTCTCAGATAGAAATGTGAAAGATCAGCGGATTGTGTGTCAGCACTGACTCAGTAACTGAATTTCTACGCTTTATTTCAAAGCCCAGTTAAGCAGTAACCCGAGCCTGAAACCAATAAACGCCAACTCAAACAGTAGCAACGACAAGGAAATGTGACAGAACTGGAGAGTCACCATTTAATCATTACAGTGGAAGCAAAAATTTAACAGCACAGTACAGTTGATGAAAACACTAAAAAGGGATATTACAATAAAATATGGCCACAGATTCTTTGGTTCTACAAAAGGAGTTTGGACAGGGCGTGAACAGAAGCACCATAACTCAGGCTGGCAGCGAGTTTAACATTGAAGTCACTTTGCTTCACGCGACCTTCAAGTGTCAGCTACAGGAAATAAATACAAATGAAATATACCACATTTGACTGGAATATTTGGTGGTCCTTGTTTTTTTAATCTCAAAGCACCCTGTTTGTTTTAAATAAATACAATAGAATATCACTATTTCTGTACAAATGGAATGTAATGCACATTTTCCCCAGTAAAAGCTTTATGAAATTGTAAAAGAGACTAAAGAAAATGAAGGACTCAAAGTGAATACTAAAACTTTTATGCTTTGGTATAATTAGCACCTTGCCACACAGTTTCTTTCAGTAAAGCATGCATTTTATTCACTGCTGTAGGAAAAAAGGAGGGAACTTTGAATCTCATATACATATTTAAACCCTGATGATGTTCTGTGCTCGGATGTGAAATCAGAAAACGTGTTCTGGATGGAAAACAATGATCAAAAAAACCTCCAGAAAGTGACTCAGCAAATACTGGACTGGTGTGTGGTAGTGACCCTGGTAGCCTGATCCACGATTTAAAGAAGAATCAGCCGTTAACATGCAAGTACAATAGCATCATATCTAGCACAGTTTACAAAAATAATGGCTTTTAAATTCACTGTCGCTGCTGTCCAACGTTAACAAATGAACAAATCAAAGAGTGTCTGCTGCTCTCAGGGCTGAGGAAAGACTGTCCAGTAAGTTTTAAAAAAGAATGCATCACACTGGACTCCATTAACCTCATTGCATAACACCAGAAAGATTTTTCATCACTTTGAGCTGATTGTTTTAATAAAACTTCAGGATGTCATGAAGAGAATGTTACAAAGAGTAGAAAATTCACTTGGTGGCAGCTTAAAAAATGACAAAGACAGATCTAACAGGCTGCTATCATTTGATCAGTTCCCTCATTTTTTTAGTCTGGGTGGAAACTGGTGGCTTTAATTCTTTGGTTCCTTTTGCTGTAATAACATAAGAGCTGAGACTTACTCTGTGTTTTCAATGTGAGCAACATGATTGACCAGCCACTAGCCAACTAGACGACCAGATGAGTTAACCCTTACAGAGATGGTCCAAAGGTTTACGTGTCACAGCATTTTCCAGTTTCCAACATTTTATCTGAACGACTAGATGAATAAAAACGTCCAACACTGTGAGTCATAACACACGATCTAAGGGTTTAAAACATCATACATGCAGACAGCTACACAGGAGCCTCGTGCACCTCTTGTCAGTCATAAAAGAGTGACCGTCAACCACGTTGCTTACAGTGTGAACGTGGGATTAAAGAAATGGAAATAATGTCCAAGTGTGACCCTTTTTTGGGAGGAGGAGGGGGGGAGGTAGAGCAGGTGAGATGAGTGGAAAAAAAAAAGAGAGACAGCGGGGAGGAGAGAAGAGTGAGAGGGGGATCGGAGACGGGGAGGGGGGCTTCAGGCCTCAAGTCGCTGGCTTGCTCTCTTTCTCGGGCCGGCCCCTTACGCTGCTGGTAAAGAAAACACTGTTTTATTCCGAAGAACACTCTCCTGGTTTTTTCTTCCTTTTTCGCGGTCATGCACCCAACGATGGTCTCCTCTCCGCGAGTTTTTTAAAATAATTTCTCTCCTCTTTACTTTTTTTTTGACGTCCATTAATTGTTGGGAGGATGTTGCTTTCCCCAGGCACGTACTTGAGTGTGAGTGCATGTTTGTCTCACAACAGCATCTGCATGTGTAGTGTGTGTGTCTGTGGGTTTGTGTGTGTGTTTCATATCATTTACAAGTTAATTTACAAATTACTGGGCATGTATGTTTATTATATATAAGTGTGTCTCTAAGTGCATGTGTGTGTGCGTGTGAGTATTTGCATGTGTTGTTCTTTGCATGATGCGTGTGTGTGTGTGTGTTTTTAGCCTTGGAAACAGACAGGTCCCACTTCAAAGCCAAACTGCTGGTTGCTCTCCCCAAAGTCTGACACCTTGATATCCAGCAGAGGAAGATGCTCCACCTGTGGCGTGTTGATCTCCAGGACTGTCCTGTCAAAGCCCTTACGATACTGCAGAGAGAGACAGACAGAGATCTGTCAGAATCAGGATATCTACATGTTTGTGCATCATAAATCAGCATTAAAAACACCTTGGAAAGATGAGTCATTTATCATATCTATGCATTATAAACAAGTGAAAACATATCTAGTCATTCAAGACAATTTATCCACTAGACAGTAGATCAAAAGAGACAATTCTCAAGTCTTAAGTTAAGATAAATACCTCCTTATATAATATAAATATCAACAACACAGCACACTATATAACACAGAGCTCAAACTCACAGAGCAGCCATCGACCAAGGCTTTGATGTAAGGGTTGGTCTCGTAGCTCAGACCCTCCTCGTTGGCACCTTTGAGGTGCAGTGCCCTGTCGTAGCTGTTCTTGGCGCTGCGGTCAGCCCAGGCCACTGAGCGGTGGCAGTGGTAGGTGAGGTTCTGGCGGGCCTGGACGCTCAGGAGACGCAGGAAGCCCAGCTGGACCACGCCCACGGGCTCGCCATTAGAGTCCACGTAGGAGAACTGGGAGGAGGAGGAGGAGGGTGAAGAGGAGGTGATTGAATGGGATTCAGAAGGAGAAAAAGATAATGAGGAGCAAAGAGAGAGGGTAGTTAAGTAAGGCTGAGAACTAAACTATTAATTAAAAACAAAAGTTTGACAACCAGTCCTCATGTCTCAGAGGGTTACTAACCTTACTACCAGTGGCGAACTCACTAAACCAGGATCCTGGAGTCTCTTTGTCCCAGGAGCTCATCTTCACCTGCCACCAGAATTCATCACATATTATAGTCAGACTTGTTTTACAGCAACCTGGACACTTCTTTAGTGTCTTAATGTGCAGATAATCGGCCAGTCAGCGGCTGCAAACCTTCACCAACACTGATTTTCAGGCATCATTCCTATCCGTTACACATTTCAGTTTAATGGACTTCTTAATTACACTTGTGAGTTAGTGTTGAGAGATTTTATTTCACAGGATTTTAAGAAGAGTGTTGCTCATTTGGTGTACTGACCGTGTTGATGCTCTTGCTGGGGTACAGGCACGTCTCTGCTCCGTTAGTGAAATTACAGAAGACCTTGAAGGAGTCTCTGGAGCAGCCCTGGTTGGGGTCAATCCAGTAATCTCCTGCAGAGACAGAGAGGGTAAAGGTGGTAAAAATGTTAAACCTATTACTACATGACTTTTTTGGGGGGTTTTGGGTTAATTCCCTTACCGTCTTTGAGGTCTGGTTGACTGAGGTGCAGGTCTTGGCAGGTGCGTGCAGGACTGTCCTGGGTGCCCAGAGGGAAACGCATGGTCTCGATCTCCTGTCGAAGTGAGTTGAGAGAGCCGAAGATCTCCTCCATGCCTTCGCTGCCCATCAGGAACTCAGTGCCAGTGGCGTCAGATGCAGGCATGTCGGGGTCGGACTCGGGGAGCAGCTGGCTGGCGTCGATGGAACGCTTGGACTTGGGACTCCTCTGGATGGGCAGGGGCTGAATGACCTCGCCTGGTGGGCCCTGTGAAGTAAGTTTACATTTTCATCAGTTAACTGACAAATGGAGAGGTCTAATGAGTGGGAAAAGACGCAATGAAAAGTACTTACAGGAGGTCCAGGAGGTCCTTGTACACCTTTTTCTCCCTTTGGACCAGATCCTCCCTAAATACAGCGAGAGAAGAAAGATCCAGGAAGGATGAGTTCATCAGAAACAAGTCAGTGCATTTTTTATGAACAATTCAATTCATTTGTGGTCCAAACACTCAAAGTATACTCACAGCAGAACCTTTAGCTCCTTTGATACCTTGAGGACCCTGTAAAAGATATGATGCTTTAGTTTAATGACGGTGACCATCCTTCAGTCTTTTACTACTGTCACTAATTTCTATTGTAGTGAGATGTCATGTTCATGGGATAAAACAGTACAGGTACTCACAGGGAGACCAGGAGGACCAGCAGGGCCGAGGGGTCCGGTGCCTCCAGACATTCCCTGTAATGAAATACAAGATGTGTCTAACGTGAGAATAGTTCTCAAACATCATGATCAAAATGAATATGAATGCTTTTTGTTGAGCTGTGCCTCTCTATTACTTGTGAAAGAGGTCAGACTTACAGTCTCTCCTTTTGATCCAGGAGATCCATGAGGCCCGGGCAGACCCCTGTCTCCCTTCTCTCCCTGCTCTCCTGGGGGTCCAATGAGACCTATAAGACCTGGGTGTCCCTTCTCTCCCTTGGCACCAGGGTCTCCACGCAGACCAGGCAAACCAGGAGGTCCCTGTAGGAGGAGAAGAACAGAAAGAAGCATGAAGAGGAGACAAGAAACATGAAGACCGTGTCAAAGTGCAGAGTCGATGTGTAGATGAATATAAAAAGGCGTTGTTATCTTACAATAGGTCCAGGTGGTCCTTTTTGTCCAGCAGGTCCTGGAGATCCTTGCTCACCCTGACAAATAGTGAAGAACACATTTAGCAGGTGATCCAACACACCATACAACACTCATGAAATATTGTAAAGTCTAGTGGTCGCATTAACAAATACAAAAATTACTCAAAATCTGCACTGACCACTGATCCCGGGAGTCCTCTGAGACCTTCTGTTCCTGGTTTTCCTGGGACACCCTGAGGTCCCACGGGGCCGGTTTTTCCCGGAGGGCCGACAGCACCTGGGTCTCCCTGTAAATGATGATGACAAGAATCATAATTAGGAAAATATATTACAGCATAAGTTATGTATCACAGTTGCCTAACAAAAGAAAATGAGATGACCAGTTTGCAAATGTTTTTCACAATAAAAGCAGATTTTATGATTGATCCCGGGATCATTGATGGAATTTATCATCACCAGGAAGACAGTGATCTGATGTTAACTTTATTATCTTCATATGATTTTTGTATTACTTGCCATGAGTGTGGACTTAACATTATCAATGCAGAACCGCAGGGCGTCGAAAAATGTGCTAAAAAGCTCTGGACTCACCTTAGTTCCCTTCTCTCCCTGACGTCCCTCTGGTCCTCTTGTTCCAGCAGGGCCCTGGCAAATAAAACAGTGCAACAAACACAAAACATGATTTCACATTTCACAATTCCATTAAATCTATAGCAAGAAAGATAATCACTAGATTGACCCATGTCAATGTCAGGCCATTCCTCTAACACTGGAGAGAATCCACATTGAATACAACAGGTGCTGCACTTCTCTTTTTATCTCTCACAGCGAACAACAACATTGACTTGGTGAAACAGGTTTTATGCTACAACATTCATCAACTCCTGTCCACTACTCACTAACGCAAAAAACACTTTAGCCAGTGACACTGGAGGAAAGAAGCAGAATGGATGCATGATGGAGGAATGCATTCATGCTGCTCTCATGCAAAAACACTCCATGGTAGGAACAGGTGCCTGTCGAATGAGGGTGGTGACCTTACCCTCTTTCCTGGAGGGCCGGGAGGTCCGTTCTCACCAGGAGGTCCAGGGGAGCCCTGCAATAGGTGGCAGAGACAGCAGATTGAAGACAGTGAGATATTTTTATAACACTCCATTCATATATATGCATTGTTGCATCTTTTGACTTACAGATTCTCCTGCTTCACCATCTTCTCCTCTCTCTCCCTTGGCACCATCTTGACCCTGAAGTAAAGCAGATCAGATTTAGTGTTTTTTCTTCTTGTTGTTCAGGTAAGCACAAAGCTGAAGACAACATGTCTCTGTTAGCAGCCGTGCTGCCACACACAGCATAACTTTGAAATCTAACAAAATATTTTAGTGATATGGTGTTTAAAAAAAGATACTCACTCTGGGTCCAACCTCACCAGGGGGACCAGGATCACCAGGGAAACCAACAGGACCCTAAAGTTAGAGACAAAAACATAAAGTTATCTGAATCTATGGAAATAAAAGTAGGAAAGAAAATCATCTGTGTGGCAATGTCACTGTGTGTGATTGTGAGTGTCATACAGGGTTTCCTTTGGGTCCATCGTCTCCAGGTCGTCCTCGTCCTCCAGCTGGTCCAGCAGTTCCAGGTTGTCCAGCCTCTCCCTTCTCTCCGCGCTCTCCACGAGGACCCTGCCAATCGCAACAGAACCCTTTGTTAACTCACTGATTCTCTTTAGCAGTCAGTAAAGGTGCAGTATCCTGATAACTCAACCCACAAGGTGTTAAGGTCAGACACTCAGCCACTTACCTTCTTTCCTGGTTCTCCTCCAATTCCAGGTGGTCCTGCCTCACCGGGCTCTCCCTGCAAAGCAAACAGAATTTTAGCTTTCAAGACAAGTTCGAATGATGATTTTTTTAAAGAAATCTTTGGACACCATCAAACTCATGCATAAATATTGCTTCTTCATCTCTGCACCTTCTCTCCAAGAGGTCCAGGATTACCCAAACCACCAGGAGGACCTTGAGGACCCTGAAAAACACACACAAAAACAATTCAGACAAAACGATTTAAAAAAATTCACATTGAATTATCAAAAAAATAATAAGAGCTCCTTTTTTACTTGGTTACCTAACAACACTTTCACCCTGTTAAATGTCACGTGATAGAATCTTTTCACATAATCGGTGTGTAATGGTATGTGTGATATTTTTAAAACAAAATGCAGGACTGTGGCTGTTTTTGGAACAATCACATTAGTGACGTAACAATAAGCCATGCAGATGTTATATTGTTCTCATTTTATAAATAAGAGCTGTAAACACTCACGTCAGCACCGTTGGGTCCAGCAGGGCCACGAGGTCCTGGAGGGCCTGGAGGACCCTGGAAATATAAAGAGGTTCATGCTTTTATCATCATTTATGATTTTATTATTATAAAATAAGTCACTGATGTAGCCATTATGATTGATGTTATGTGTTTCTGAAAAACTCACCAGAGGTCCAACATCTCCCGTCTCTCCCTTCTCACCTGGAGGTCCTGGCAGTCCCTGCAGGACAGAGGTGAGAAGTTAATAAAGAATTTTAATAAAGATTTGTGTGGGTCTGTCTCTGAAGTGAGTGCTGTGGCCTTTATTTTACCTGCAATCCAATGGGTCCTGGGGCTCCTGGGAATCCTCTGGATCCTTCGTCACCTTTAGCTCCAAAAGGCCCCTGCTGACCCCTCGGTCCTAGCTCTCCATCAGCACCCTGCACCACAGAAGAAGAAACAGAAACAAAGACATGAGAGATAAGAATAAGTTAGCTGAAAACAATGTCTGCATCTTGTCACGATATGGACTGAATGTTCAATGTCTAAACTTCTCATCATTATAGTTGTATCTTTGTAAAGAAGGAACAGGTGAAACCAAGTGGTACTTACAGCAGGACCAGGCTGACCGACAGGACCCATTGGCCCGGGTGGACCAGGAGGACCCTACCAACAAATAAAACACAAGCATACGAACAATGAATAAAACAACAAGACAGCAGTGATATCATCTTTCAAATTGATGCCAGTCTGTGTCACTCACGTGCTCTCCTTTTGCTCCCTTGCCGCCCTTCTGACCATGTTCTCCAACCTCACCCTGCATTGACAAACAAACATCACGTTACAGCAAACAAAGTACAACCAACTAGTGCCTCTGCCCTGATAACAGCAGGGTGGAGGCACAACTCAATAACCACATTTCATAATTTCAGACTGTTACTTATAGGTACTGGCCTTGTCTCCGTCCTCTCCGGGTACTCCAGGTGATCCGGCAGGGCCAGGCAGACCCACGGGACCCTGCACTCCATCACGACCTGCTGGGCCAATAGGGCCTTTCTCACCCTTGACAGGAAAAAGAACAAGAGAAGAGGAGAATCAGCAGTTGAACGTTTTTCTTTGGCTGCATGGACAACGTCTTTGGACACTACTGCACACTGGACGAAATTCTCCAGAATACTCACAGGAACTCCCTTCTCTCCAGCGGGTCCAGGAGGCCCCTGAGGGCCTGGTCTGCCAGGGGGTCCAACAGGTCCAGCGGTACCAGCTTGTCCCCTCTCACCAGGAGATCCCTAGAAAGGTACAATATCATAAATACGACACTGATTACAGCAAGTATTCCCTAAGTGAAAACTTCATTCTTAAGTTAGATGGACTGACAGTGACAAACTATAGCACGTTAACTGTGTGGGCTAGTTAGATATTACTATAATTTTATTTTGTTTTTTCTGTTTTATATAGTTTTAAACGTACAGCAGGTCCAGGAGGTCCGGCAGGTCCTTCACTTCCCTTCAGTCCTCCACCTCCCTGGAAGAAAAGGCAAGAAGGGATTAATCAGCAATATTCGCCTCACTTAGACACTTTTATTCAAAGATACATTTACTGCAATCAAAGGATCAATATAACCTCAAAGATGGTTTCTTTAAAACAACTGGCAATCAGCCTGTCAATCTACGCAGTATTTCTCTTGATCATACTCACAGGAGTTCCAGGCAGTCCTCTCTCTCCGGGGAAACCTCTCAGTCCTGGTGGTCCGTCTTTACCGGGGCCTCCGGGGGGTCCAGGGTCTCCCTTGGTGCCCTCCTTCCCTGAGGGACCAGAAAGTCCTTGCTCTCCAGGTGGACCTGGGGGTCCGGGGTGTCCGCGCTCGCCCATGGGGCCGGTCTCTCCTGATGGACCCTGGGAGGAGGCAGATGGGGAGGGTGCAAAGATGTTGGGAGAGGAAAGAGGGTGAGAATGGAGAGAAAATAAAAAAGAAATGAAATGAAGAGAGGGCACGGTGTGTTGTTATGAAAACTGATTTACTGTATCAGTAATGAGAAAACTGCACCAAGACTGAAAAAACTCACCTGAGGTCCAACGACTCCAGGAGGCCCAGGTGGACCCATTTTACCTTGGAAACCCTGGAGGAGAGAAATTCAGTTTACAAAAAATGAAGAAAATATCGAACTTTGTTTCCTCCTGTTGAGATGCATCATAAAGTCATAAAGTGAAATAAGAAGGAAATAAACTTTTTGTAAAGAGTGCTTTTGCCACCAGTGATTGGTCCGCTCAACAGAAGACAGAAAATAGAAATAGATCCAGACACCACATGACACAATATTTCTCTGTTACATGTGAACAGATATTTTAAGGGTCATAGCTGTTGTCCAGGACGTCAGCTGGAGAGGGAACAAGCATGAACATCAACTTTACAAACTAATACTCTCTTTTTAAGTCTTACTCTTAAACAATCTTAAAATCAGCAGTTTAAACAAGAACCATCTTTAAAAGTAACAAAAAAAAATACAACTTACAACTTCTCCTCTCTGTCCAGGGTGTCCAGGCAGCCCGTCTTTTCCTGGTGGTCCCTGGAAATATCAATCAAACATCATATATCAATTAAATCTCCATCTTATGAGTTGCAACAACACAAACCCAAGACCATGCTGGAACAAATTCTCTGAAAAGCCAAGTGATACCACTTTGAATATACTATATACTATATGAATGAGTATGTGAGAAACTGGTATTAGAATATTACTTACAGGAGGTCCCTTTGGTCCGGGGAAACCACTGGCTCCCTGAGGCCCGGGCAATCCCTGGTGAGACAACAACATAATATAATAAGAACATATAGGGATAAGCCATTCAGTGTCTTTAACAAATCTTAAAGAACAAGTTACAGATTTGAATGTAAGCTCTGACAAAGTGCCACCCAGCAAGACATGCTTTCCTGTGAAGAAAATGAAGCACTCACCCTCTCTCCAAGAGGACCGGGAGGGCCATCACTTCCTGATGTTCCCTAAAAAACAGCAACAGTAAATAAAAAATGAAATTTTGGATCGCAAGCTATTGTTCTTTGTTTCCTTTTGTTTTAGGCCAGATGGCAAAGAATGTGGATTTTTAGCTGAAGATATGCACTTTCCATAAAATATTAAAATACTGTACTGTTAAATCAGTTAACAGTTGGATATAAAAATGTTTTAATTTAAATGTCAAAAACTCTAAATATCAAGCTTTCATGTTTTGTTTCCATCAATATGAACATACAGTGTAAGGATAATAATATGATTATAAGAACAAAACATGATCATCAACAACAATAACCATCATCAAAGTCATCATGACGTCACTCGTGAAGTTTCTCAGTACATTCTGGATAAATTCACCGTGCAGACAAACCTTTGCTCCTGGTTTCCCGGTTGCGCCTCTTGGTCCTCTCTGACCTCTGGGACCCTGATGGATACAGACAGCAGACACAGTTAGTGAAAAGTCTTCCTCAGTCAAAAACAAAACACAGTGATGTCATCTCATTAAATCATATCATAACACCCTCTGAAAACCTTGTGACCCATCAGTGGTCTAACTTTACGCCTTTCTGCAGTGACGCACAGGTGTACTAAAGGACTGTGTGACATCACTGTTGGGTGTGGTTAAAGGTTCAACAAAGCACACTTCTGAACACAACTAACCACACCCAGCCGTGATGCTGGTCAGAGGTGAAACAGGCCTGAAACCTTCGGCCAGAGAGGGCAGTGTAACTCTGCTTTTCAGTTACTCTTTAATACCATGAGCAGTTTTTGTCTATTCGCGCTGAGTGGAAGAAAAGTCAAAGACCCTCATCCTCTGAGCAGAAAAGCTCTTACACACTGACTGAAAGAATGAGTGAATAAATGTGAAATAGTACCGTTGGTCCTCTTTGTCCTCTTGGTCCTGATTTGCCACTAAGACCCTGAAAAAACAAACAAATAGTTACAGACTCAATGAGACAGAAGTTAACTTAAATGACTGACGATATAACTTCATCTACAGCATCCAAAAGTCTTAACAATTAAGGCCTCGAGAGTCTAACTCGAGAAGCAGATTCTTCTACAGAACCATCAACTTACCCTTGTTCCCTTCTCGCCGTTTGAACCAGGGAATCCTGGGAATCCAAGAGATCCCTGAAAAACAAATCAGTATCTCAACATCAGCACTGTTTCACACACATACAGAGACCTGGTGAACACTCTTAAAACAGTTCCTCGTGGGTGAATGAATGAGTCAGTGCGGATGATAGATGCTGTATGTGTGCTTTGTCTTACCTTGGGTCCTTGTCTTCCAGGATATCCAGGAAGTCCAGGCACACCAAGTTTACCCTGAAATCAGATAATTCATCATTAATAATTAAGTTTTAACTTGAATGGTTCATCTGTAATTGTGTTTAAATATTACCAGCCTATTACACAACACATTGTATTATGATGATTTGTTCAAATTCAGAAATATATACAATAATATGAAGGATATATGAGAAGTAGCTGATATTGTGCTCCGGTGTGTGTATAGTCGTATTTGCATGCAATGAAATTAATGACAAAATATCTTGCAAGAACTCAAATGTTTAAGGAAGCAATTAACACAAAAATAAAACACAAAATCAAACCACTTAAATGAATTTAATCATACTTGTCATGCTAAATGTCATGCTTCACTTAAGTGCACATAGTTGTATAACCACAGGAGGGCAGCACAATGTATTGCGTCATGTATTGTTAAAGAGAAGTCCTTACTCAAATCTTATAAAAATGGGAAATATCTCGGTAAATTTGTGGTGAATGTCTGCATTTTCAAAGCAAAGGTCACAAATCCAGTTTCAAAAGACTTTCCCTTCGATGAATAATACATGTAGCAGGAAATGATGCTAGTAACCTGCCAGACTGAGAACCAATCATTTAGTCTTGTCCTGATTAAACAGGATGTACCTTCTCTCCGACTAATCCAAGTGGTCCGATCTCGCCAGGGGGTCCGACGCGACCCTTTGGCCCCTCTGGACCATCCTCTCCTCTGGGACCTGAGACTCCAATCTCACCCTGCGAGTAGGACACAAAGCAAAACCATCAGAATAAAATCAACACAATACAATTCAATCAATTCAAGCCTTAATTAATTGATTAATCATTTGATTCATGAACTGATCTTACCCTCTCTCCCTTGGAACCAAAATCTCCCTTAATTCCGGGGAAACCGTCTTCTCCCTAGAAACACAAGCAAACAAAGCATACAGTACATACTCAACAAAAGATTATATCAAGCTTGTTTTTGAACATGTCCTGTTTTTTTAATATTGAGTGAGTGATATAAAATGTGCATATTATCACTACGCACTTGTGATTTGTGAGAGGATGTTTCTTGAGCGAGTGAAGTATATTTGGAAGTATTAAACTGTAATGAATCACTTACCTTCTCTCCCTTGTGACCCTTCAGTCCACGGATTCCTTGACCTCCCTGCAATCAAAGAATTTCACAATCACTGATGTGCTAAGGAATATTTAATAAGTCTTGTGTTGGTTCAGTTTGTCTGCACATAAAATGCAAAATATAATTTAGACTGTGCAAAATGGCCTCTAACTAACTGTACTGACCTTGATGCCACGAGGGCCAGGATAGCCGATAGCTCCCTGGGGACCGTTGGGACCCTGAAGGAGGTCAAAGAAAGACGAGTGAGTTTAAGACACATTAAATACCTTTAAGTAAATATTTCAATGTTCATTTTAATCAAATTCTTCATGTAATATGTTTCTCCTGTTATTAGTCATGTTTAATTAGTGAACTGAGTTTGTTAGATGAAAGTTATGTGGTGTGTTATCATTCACACCCACCTGGTTTCCTTTGGTGCCAGTAGGCCCCTCCTTTCCTGGGTGACCCTGAGAAAGGAAAAGAAAGAGGTCAAGTCTCGGGAAGAACATGCAGTGTTCGTGGATTTAACTTAATTCAGTTTTAATGATAAGAAAAAAAACAAAGAGATAAACATACTGGAGGGCCGTCAGCTCCAGGCATTCCTGGCAGACCTGGTTTTCCTGTTGGACCCTGGTGGAGAAGACAAGGTGGTCAATGTGAAAATTCAGAGGGTGGTGGAACTGCAGTTGAAACTTTTTGGTAACTGCCATAAAAACAGACGAATAACTTACTTAAATCTGTGTAGCTACCAAGCTGACAAATAAGCATCATCAAGCAACCCTCCTAATCAAATCTAATCTAATCAATGTTTTGAGTAAAACTGCTGTTTACAATTGAAAAAACTGAGGATGCAGCTTCCTGTCCACTGTTTCATTGCAATAATCGATATCCAAAACAGCAGAAACAGATTTTCTGGATATCCTGCCTTTCTTCATTTACATCTCTCCCTCACTGCTTTAATGAGTAAAATCAGTAAGTTCATCCTGGTCGTTCTAATGTACAACTGTTGTTTTATTGATTATATTTCCCTGAACAAGTTAACTTCCTGTATCTTGTGAAAGTTGTATATAAAGAGTAACTTTAAATATTTTAGACTTCTTACTTTCTCTCCTGGGGGTCCGAGGGGTCCCTGAGGACCTGGCATTCCCTGCAAAAAAAACAACAACAACAAATACATGAGACACATGTTCAGTGCAAGGAATAAATACACACTCAACATTATTGAGTTTTACTTTTATTTGTGTGTGCATGTGTGTGCACACTTGTACTTTTCAGCACAAAATTAAGAAGTTAATACAAAAAGTATGTGACACAGGTAAGCTGTCCTCTGTCTCACCTGAGTTCCTGGGGTTCCCTGCTGACCTGGAGGTCCTGGCTCTCCTTGGGGACCCTGAGAGACAGAAACAGAAAATGATAAAGTGATGACAAATGCAAAGCAGACAGCAAGACAGAGCGAAGGCCAGATCAGGAAGAGATAATCATATTTTACAATTACTCATAAGAGAAGTCCCAAATCGATACTGATACTCATGATCTGCTGATTAAAAAGGACATGTTTATGTGATAACATGGTAAATAAATTACAGTGACACTGACCAAGTTTCCTTTGGGACCATGGGGCCCGTCATTTCCTCGTACACCCTGAGAAGGAGAGAGGATGAACAGAGAAGAACAGATAACAACTCAAAACAATTCAAAAACAGCTGCACATACAAATAACTAACTCATTAAGATGATGTCTGTTGGGACTGAACACTAAAAATTTGAAAAGAAAAAAATCTGGTGGGTGGAGTTAGAAACAATTGAGTTGACCCCAGCTGTTGGGGGTTGAGGTGCATTATGGGTAATTTAGGTGCCAGGTTTTGCTGTCCAAAGTTAGTCAGACAATGTTTTAAGGAGCTCAACCGCTTTAGCCAAACAACTCTAGAACATATAAATAAAATGGACACATAGGACTAGGCTGCCAAAGTCCTGGGTGTCTTGGTATTGTCTTGAGTTGATTGTGGGAACATTACATGTTCTTTTTTAGATTACTGGACCCCGTCTTTATATCAGGTCACAGGGTGCTGTTTCACAAGGTGTTGTGGGTGTTCAGTGGTCACAGACGGACAAAACAATGCAGCTAGAATAACAGCAGCACAATGTGGTTTGAAATAGTTTTTACTCACAGGAGGTCCAGGGATTCCAGGAGGACCTTTAGGTCCGAGCAAACCACGAGGTCCCTGGACACACACACACACACACACACACACACACACACACACACACACACACACACACACACACACACACACACACACACACAACTTGTCAGTAAGCAAAGTTGTAAACAACATATTTAAACAGCATTTCAAATTGAATTATTATAAAATAAATCATAATACAGATGAATATTAAGCATTAGCATCAGGACAAACTGACAAATGAATATCAAGTATATTGATTATTATATTGTAATGATTGTAATATAAGCATTTGAAACTACCTATATTGACTGATCTCAATATGTTGGTAAATGGTGCATCTATTTTTTTTTTTCTAAAATATTTTTTGTTGTTGTAATTGTGATTTTTTAATGATGTTATTGATATTGCTATTGAAATTCGTAATAGAAAAAAATATGATTTAATTTAAATCTCTACTCGATAGAAGTGTTTGATTTTTGCCGCTTTCTTAAATGAAGGTATATTGTTTGAATTTTCATTTACGTCTTTGATACCAGAACTAATTTTCGATTAAGGATTTTATATAAGATCTTATATAAGTGCCTGTCAGATGGGTTTAGAAAATTAAAAAAAAGAATATGATGTGGGTTATATATATACTCAGTAGTCCCTTCATTACACCTGTAGAAACAAATGCAATCCAATACAGTAGCTTTGCCATAAAATATACTTCTACAATGCCTATAATCAGTTTTTTTACACTGTCATTGAGGTGTTGATTTAATTATCTCTTTTAGCAGGTCATAATCTGTGGTGTTGTTGTTCTAGATTGCATTATATTAAAACGTGATTGTAATATTCTGCCTGCCTCAGACTGCAATAGATTGCACAGGTTCACCTGAAGTGGCCACTGAGTGTATGTTGTATATTTCCTCTGTAATCAAAAGATTATTTTATAATTAAAAAAATAGTAACTAGTCTTATTCTGTAACTTTTGATTATGTTAATTTATCATTGCTGATTTGTCGTGGAGATGTTATTAATGAAGCCGACAGGAGTTTACATCAAGACATCCATTTCTTGGAAGCCTATACTCTTCAGTCTGCATGTGTGTTGGTCATTTTTTGGAGAAAGCATTGCACCATACACCACCATGTGATCCTGACAGCATGTGGCTGCATCTTCTACGTCTCCATCACTGCACTACACCTAATTACAGTGAAGAATCCCAACTATTTCAAGTGAGAAACTACAGGTGTAACAGTGGTGGTATAGAGGGATACACAACGATGTATTTCGGGACGCTGCATATAACAGAGATAAAGAGATTTAAAATCAGCTGTGCTGTCATGGAAACACTCACTGGTTCACCTGGGAGACCCCTGGGTCCAATGTCTCCGTCGTCTCCCTGGAAACGCACACAAAAACAACATGACGAGGATGGAAGGATGCTGATTATGAACAGTTATGGAGTGAGAGTGACTGGAATCATTTTAAAATATTTTCTCATATGTTCGTACCCTCTCTCCGTCCTCTCCTTGAGGTCCTGGGGGTCCCATTACTCCTGAGTCACCCTGAAGGAGATGAAAGAGTGGAAGAGTCAGAATAATTCCTCAGCTCTACATACAAACATGATCAAGTTCTTATACATATTCAAGAGCAATCAATATTTCTTGCTATACTACCACTTTATGTATGTGACATTTTGATTGTGTTTTGCTTTTGACTCACCCTGTGTCCTTTGTCACCGGGCAAACCAGGAAGGCCATCAAAACCACGGTCACCCTGTGAGAGACACACAGATATGTAAAGGTATTATAACTGCATTGTGCAAGATCAAGTAAAATCTGGCTTCATCATACTCCTGTGCAGCCTATGAGGATGCACATTTATCATTTCACAAATTCACCACTACTGACAAAGTCACACAAACAAAGAACTTTTTTTTTTGGACATTTTGACAATGTCCATAATGGAATGATACCAGAGAGAGGTTACCTTAGCTCCAGACTCTCCTGGCATTCCCCTGGCACCATCAGCTCCAGCACGGCCCTGTCAGGAGACAAGCAGAGGAAGAACACGTTTTAAGTACTATTGTATATGACACAACAGTTGTACCACTTACCAAATACTCTTTTGTTTTTGACAGGACATGCTTGGCTAAGATAGAGTACATTTAAACAGAACTATGGGAGAGCTCTAGGTCTGGAAATAGATGATTGCTTGTGTTACAGAGGGTTACAAAACTCTTTCTGCAGACTTCTGGAGGTGCAGTGGACTAAAACTTTCTCATGAGACACTTCTTATTGGTTTGAATATCTACGTGGTTTACTACAGATTTTACTTCACCTGACTGTCTGTGAGAAACAACAGTTATGTCCTGCCTGTGTACTCTGGGTTAAAATAACTATAAACATGTTAATGAAAAAGGCAATCACAAAGCGATCCAGTCTTTTTTATACTCACTCTTCTTCCTGATTTGCCTGGGGGTCCCATCATACCCTGGGGTCCTCTGGTGCCCTGAAAAATAAATTAGATGTCTGTGTAAATTTTTGCACTCTACAAGGAAGGGTAAATGACATGATTTAACATACAAATTATTTAAATAATTAGATTTTTATGTCAGGTCAGAGTACAATTTAGACCCAAAGTATTTTTACCTGAGGGCCAGGATCTCCACTCTCTCCCTTCAGACCAGGACTTCCTGGATTTCCCTGAAACAGACACAACAATCATCACCATCACTGCCAAAATGATTTATCCTTTCTCAGAAAAAAACAGTTTTGCAATTAAGCTTATGAGACCTTAAATTATGAGATCAAAATCCTTGTATGGAATTTGTTGTATTGCATAAAATAAGCTTTGGTCATTAAAAATGGACAGTTAGCAAGACAGCAATACTCTTGGTATTAACAGGTAAGGGTTCAAATGACAGATAACATACCAGAGGTCCAGGCCGTCCAGTAAATCCCATTGGTCCAGGAGGTCCTTTCAGAGCCATCTAGAGACGACAATATCTCAGAATCAGGGATTATTGAGGCACATGGCTGCCTTTAATGTAGATGATGTATGAAGAAATTCTTTTGTACTCATTTTAAATGATGAGAACAGCAGATGTCTAAAAATACTACAATAATACAACCTTTTTGTTGTGTATTATATTTTGTTCTGTGTTCTGTGCAAAGGAAGACCAATGTCTGTTAAATATGCATAGATATCATTATACATCTATGGACACAAGAATTCACTGATATGATCCTTGAGGCACAGTGGAAATGTGAAGCCAAAGTGATGACTGACCCTGGCCTGAGACAAGATGGCTGCTGCCTGGGCTTCTTGTGCAGAAACAACAGGACCCTTATCTCCTCCACTCTGACCAAAACGGAACTGCAAAAACAAAAGAAAAAAGCATTTAGACTATGTGAGTGGATACTTTACCTAATGAATGGTATATGATGTACTGGCAGGACTACAGACTGTAGCGCTGATCTGACCTTGAGTGGCCGATATCCAAACATTTAAATTAAGCCAGCATCAAGCCATTAGAACAGGTATGCACACTGAACAAGCAGAACTGTACAGAGTATTGAACAAGGGTGTTGGAGCAAACATCACTCACATTTATGGCCATTAAAACAGTATCCATTTTCAATAAAGTGTCAAAAGTTAAGGGTGACTCACAGGCAGCATGACAGAGGTTCCAGGAGGTCCAGGGACTCCATCAGCTCCAGGCAGACCAGCCCTACCAGGAGGTCCCTGCAGGATGGAGAGAGGGAGGTGTCAGCTGGCAGGTTCAAGGACAGAGTGGAAGTGAAATACAAAGTGCAGTGACCAATAATGTCTCACAATCATCTGTGCACAGATCCAGCACAAATGTCTCTACAAACCTGCACGTCTTCAGATAAAGTGAAACACTCACCCTCTCGCCAGGGTCACCGACAGAGCCAGGAGGTCCAGAAGAGCCGGGGGGACCACTAGGACCCTGAAAGAGGAGGGGGGGGTGGGATGCTTGATCTGATTACAGACTCAATGAGCTGGTCATTTTCTATTTCACCGTCAGGTGAAGTTTTATTACAGTGTTGCAAAGGAATATCCTACACATAACATTCAAGAAATAATGTTAATCATCACAACCTTGCAATAGTGCAACTTAACCAAAAATATACCTCAAATAATTAATAGCTCAGAGAATAATGGTACTTATCTAGAAGAGCAAATGACATGAGTTTTAATATAATATTTAAAGGTGAGTAAAATGACTTTCGGAAGGAAAACAAGGGAATAACCATAATTTACTTACAGCAGGTCCCTCAGGTCCTGGAGGTCCTTCAATCAGCATACCCTACAAAAGTCAAAAAAGAAAGTTAAGTTAAGAATATTACACAGGAGGATGAAAACACAGCAAAAGCAGTTGGTGCAGATCCATGAAGCTTCTTGAAAACGTGACTGGTGAAGCTTCCCTTTCTGTCACAGAGTGTGCCTAAATACACCTGTTCAGGTGAAGCTGCTTAAAAACAACTGTTAACTCACAGGCTCCAAGACAGCAGGTTCTCCTTTCTCTCCTTTCTGGCCTCTGACAGCAGCCTGAGGAAAACACACATGTAGCCAACAACACAGCGTAGTCAGTACAGAGGTACTCAAACAGACACCCACTGAAAATAAAAAGACTCATAGAATGACGGACAACAGTGTTTCCGCTGCATGCATTTAGACAACAGGTATGTACACTCATGTAAAGACACCCACATTAGTTTATATCAAACACCATTATGCAAGTGTAAAAAAACAGAATGATAAAATGAAAACCTGTTCTGCTCTTGATAAAGACATAAGCTTTCGTCCAAATACCGATGATTCAATGGTTCTCCAAACTGTTGGTCCATTGCTTGTAGAATTTTTTGCATAGATACAGAGAATCATCTGGGCTTAGCAGCTCTAAATGAAGCCATACACTGAGATAAATGGCATTCAAGATGCAGCAATCGGTTGATGCTGCACTTCCAAATGCCTCTTTATGTAGTGCATGTGACATGTTCAAGTTAATGTTTGCATGTATTAGGATCCCCAATAGCTCCTACCATAGTAAGAGCTATTCTCCCTGGGGTCCTGAGTCGCTCACTTTACCTCATATCGAATAAAACCCATTTCAACCATTAATGAGGGGACTAGATCCTTGTATATTTAAAATGCATTCAAATACAGGTTTCTCTGTGATTGATTGAGCTTGCTTGGCATGAATTTTAATGTGAATAGACCTTACTTCTTCCATGGTGGCCATTTTGAAATGACTTTTATCATACTTTGGGTGGGAAGCTAAAATGGAAGTTACTTAACAACCTACATAAAATGAATCTAAGGTGTAGACTGAAGATTCATTTTTACAGTCAAGTCTAAAGAGACCCAGAGTGGTAAATAACAAAACACAGAAATAAATGATGTCTCTCCATGATGGCCTTTGAGAGACAGCAAACTCAAGCAAGTCATTTGAGAGGACGATGAATACAATTTGACAAAGACTAGGATTCAGAGTTGGTTGAAACCGATTTTGTTTTGTTTTTTTGCCTGTGAAGCAAAACGACTTACGCCTCCCTCATCTGTCACAGCGGACAGGGCGGGGCCCATGTTGGCATCGACCCCTCCAGTCTCCAGTAATGGCTCATTGTAGTCCCTGTAGGAATAGTCGTATTCCTTAAGGCCCACGTCCCCAGTCACATACTCCTCGGTGAAGGCCTCCTCGCCCACACCGCCTGTCTTGCTGGCTTCTACCTCCTCTCCCACCAATGTTGGCTCCACCTGGGGCTGGGTTGGGTTTATCAGAGCCGCAACGGGACAGATAGATAGAAAGATAGATAGAGGGGCACGAAAGGATGAATAAAGCAAAGAAAAGTAAAGAAGGAATAGTAAAAGGAGGAGGGAGAAGTATGTGTGACGGGGAAATGTTAGTGAAGGAAAAGGAAATATAGAAGGAAACATCAGGGGGAATGGAGGAGGGGGGCATATATAGAAAGAAGTGAGTCTTACCTCTTGCACATAAACAGTGACATAGGGACAGAAAACAAAAAGACATCTGGCAGACTGTGGGGACTATATTAGTCCATGCTGTAACTTCAGTCTGATCTCTTTCAGGTGAATTATCCTGCGACCTCAAATCTTCCGTTAATCATCTATTGTTGAGCTTATAATAATGTGTTTCCACCAAAGTATGTCCTCATCAGCTTGTGTGTGATGACCTATGACCAAATGATTTCTCCAAATTTGCCTAAATATATTATCTGATCTATATGTTTATTTAAAGAGAGAGAAAAAGACTTTAACGTCATTGTCATGCTTGTATATTCCTGAAACACACAGAGCTGGTATGAAGCACTTTGGGAAAGCAAGCTGCTGCTATGTGCTATGCTACGCAAAGCAAAAACTATGTTATTGTCTATTTTACTTACCATGGGTGTTTTAAAAACAAACATGAATCCAGTGGAATTATGCTGTACTGTTATCTCAAATAAAAGCAATCACTGACAAAGTGAATACATCTGAAACACTATAAATGTATAAATATTTGTTCCATATACGACACAGAACTGACAAACAGGAAAACAGGAGCAAAAACATACTTAGCATCAAAATCAGAAAACAAAACAAAGTCATCAAAGACAGCTAATACAGATAAAATGGTAATGATGACAATAAGTGAACTGTGAGAAACAGATCAGAACTGTGACAAACTCATTCACAAATTCTGATAGTTTAGGGCTGTAAAGTAAGGCACAGCAACTCCTGTATTCTTTAGTTCGGTTAGATTAAAAAAAAAGAATGCATTATATTCATCTCCCTTTGGTTAAAACTGCATATCAGATATTCTTATGCGAATCCATTTTTCACAAGATTTTTTTGTTCTTATGTCAAGATAACAACCTGATCAACCGAGGATCTTGAGATGAGAACAAAACGGGAATCTTGTTTGTTAGGGAAAAGGGGAGCCACATAAAAATGTTTGATGATACAAGCAGATGAATGTGGTGCATTCTCTTTTGAAAAAGCTTTTTGTTTTTTTTATGTCTTGTCAGGTGGCATCGGTGCCAACAAAACATTGATGTGTGGTTAGAAAAGTGTAAAGAGAGACACAGAGCTACAACGACTAGGTTAAACTACTAAAAGACTGGGCTCACCACCACACAGGTATTACACCGTCTTCTTCCTTTGGAACTTGTATTTAGGTGATGGTTTATTCCTGTTTTTGTCACCATGTGCTTCTGACTTTTTATGTGCAATTTACATATACATATAATTTACATATATGTTCTTTATAAGGTTTATCTATTCTGTTGGTCTTCTTTGACTATTTCATCTCCTTGGTGCATTATCAGTGTGTAATTTTCTTTTTACCTGTACAGCGTTCTCTTCTTGTCCAATCACGACACCATCTGTCAGCGGCCCCTCATAGTAATAATCAGTCTCTGTAGGGGTGTGGCCAGCCTCGGAATATTCAGTGTCTACATCCTGATTGGTCAAGTTGACAGGAATTGGAGAGCAGGGAGGAGGTAAGCAGATTTGATTGGAAGAGCGTGGTTAGTTCAAAGTCTGCTTGTAAGTGACGATGAGTTAAAAGAAGAAAATGGAACACATCATAAAATTGCGGTTGCCAGAGGCAAAGAAATGTTTACAGGCAACTCACATTTTTAGCAATTTTAAAAAAGAAATTTCAGGTAGTTTCAGAATCTCAACAACTATAAATGTTGCCGTATGCAAGATTTAGGGAGTCATTGAGACTACTTTACTGAGATTTCTTTTCATTGTATTGTTGAACATTTTTTGCTTTTAAAAGCTCACAAAGCCAAGATTCATGAAAGGGTGAAGTCTGCTCTTATTGGAAGTAGGACTGAGAGCCTCTATCCATCCCTCAAGATGAAAACATCATAGCTTGATGCTGTGGGATGTCTAGTTTCACCCAAGACCAGAAAACAAAGAGACAACCCCAATCAACAGCCTCACAGAACATAATTTAGTTACTTCAATGTAACAATCAACACATGCTACGAATTTCCCAGAACCCATTACTGACCATGAACTCTACCGTGAAGCAGGTCAGCTTCATAGTAGACTACACATTGAATTAAATTTATCATCTAATTAAAGCACACTTAAAACTTTTTTAAATTTCTGTGAGGCTGCTTTATTCATATTTGATACAAAATATATTCAGAGTCAAGGAAACAGGTTTCAGAGAGAAAACACAGGTACTTCAAAAAAACAAAGAAAGGGAATGACAGAGTGACAGGAGAGTTTTGTTGTGTTGCTTGTGTATAGAATGTGACAGTTTGTGTTTTCTCAGGTTTAGTTTTTGTGCCATAGCAATCCATGCTCATTCATTTGGCTGGTACGTTAATGGTTTCCCCCGAAAAGAAAGAGACGGAGTGCTGGAGTGTATTCAGGTTCTGAGATCCAGTTTCAGCAGCTTGAAGGTAGGAGTATGAAGTGAAGTAAAGAACAATGAAACTATACAATTAGCCATGCTTCAATGTGCACCGCTGTATCATATCATATGGAGAGGTTTGGGTGATCATGAAGATCATATGATATATAAACAGAGGAGAAGGCACCCAGCTTGGTATGAACCAACTTCCATTCTGAAGACCAGATTGTCCACCATCAAGGATTTACCCCAAAATTGTTTACTGCCAGTCATCTATTGAAAGATCAAACTTCTGAAAACCTGAAACATTGGGTTTCACAAAAATTTTGTAGCAGACCCTGGATGGTGGAAAGACCTGGCAACCAGGTGGGACAGATGGGACATACCACTCTGGCCATTCTGACCCAAACATGGGCCCTCCTGTTGTACCTGTTGATAACCGTTGGTAATTTTCTTCGCTGGGACTGCAGTTCCACTCAGCGCAGTCTTGCCAAAGGGTGGGAAAGGTTTGTGCTGGGATTTAACATTAACGTCCACCACCATCTTGGATTTCGTAGATCTGGGTGGAGTGGGCCGGACGGGGGCAGATGTTGGAGCTACTTTCTTCGGGATGGAAACCTTTTCAGCCACATTCTTCACTACTTTGCTCGCAGTTGGTTTGGCCAGAGGGACTTTGGAGACCACAGTTTTAACTTTGATGACCTCTTTGACCTCTGCCTTTGCGTCAGTTTTTGCTGCTGGAGCTTTGGTGGCCACAGCCTTTGCTGCTTTCGTAGGTTCAGATTTGGATACTTTTGTGGGTTTAGGTGCCTTAGTAGCTTCTACTTTGGCAGCTGATTTTGCTGCACTGACCACAGTCTTCTCTATCTTTTCTACTTTAACAACTTTCTCAGTCTTTGCTTTTGTAGTGGTTTCAATTTTTGCACCATTACTAACGATTTTCTTTTCTACCACAGTAATATCTTTGCCATTGCCATTAGCCTTAGCCTCACCATTGACTTTATTCTCAGCTTTGCCATTAACTTTGACTTTAATCTCTTTAACCTCAATGGTAGTTTTGCCATTTCCATTGGCTTTCTTCTCTGCTGTAGCTTTGCCATTGCCGTTTCCATTAGTCTTAGACACAACAGTGACTTTTCCATTTCCATTGGCTTTCTTTTCTGCTGAGGATTTTCCATTGCCATTGACTTTCTTCTCAACTACAACCTTGCCATTGCCATTTCCATTCACTTTGGCCTGAGCTGTAGGCTTGGCATCAGCTGTAGCTTTGCCATTGCCATTAGTTTTTGCTACAACTGCTTTTCCATTGCCATTGGCTTTAGCGACACCATTTGCTTTTTTCTCTGCAGCTGGTTTACCATTGCCATTCTTAGCTGGGGCAGCTGTTGGCTTAGATTTAACTGCTGCTGTTGGTTTGATCTTAGACAAGAGGATCTCTACTGCAGTGGGCTTGGCTTTGGATGGCTTGGCTGCGGAAGACTTTGGTGCTTTGGTGGGCATAGGTGGCTTGACTACTTTGAATACTCCAGTCTTGGTCGACTTAGCTGGAGTGGGTTTCACTTTGACAGGGGTGGATTTAGTGGGGGTTGCTTTTCCATTGAGCGCCTTCTTCTAATATCCGTGATTATTTTTTGGTTGAGATGTTGTTTAGTATGTAAAAGTGCATATTGACAAAGACAGGGAGAGAGAGTGGAGGATGACAGTGATACGTGGAAGGGTTGGGAGGGGGATGAAACGCACAAACAAGGGATGGACAGAAGGAGAGAGAAAGACAAGAGTGGATGTTTTGAGAAACAATGACATAAAGATGGCCAAGGCTTGTATGATTTACTGAGACTGTACAGGCATTACTGGATACAGCAGAGGATTAATACAAGCTTTAAAACAGTAGACAAAAATACAACTGAAAGTAAGTACCAGTACTTGAGCAAATTCAAAATCCACATTTTGAGAAATTTATTTATTTTGAGGTAGTTTTTGCTGATCTCTCCAGTAATGCCATTCCCAATATTAAATGACAAAGCAGCATCTTTGTGCTAACTGGAGCCTGTGGTTTGGCAGAGGCACTGAGGGTGTGACTGGTCAGGTAAAGCTGGTGCTGAACACACACACTAAACAGACATACACACACATACACAAAACATACACATCACTGATGCACTGACCGGCTGTGCTCACACACACACACACACACAGAGTTTATAACGCATTGAGCAGTCCAACTGCACGACAGAGAAGGTTGCTGCTGTTTAGCCATGCAAAAGAAGGAGCTTGGATGCCAAGCTAGCATGCAAATGCATATTAGTCACATAAAACCACAAAATTAAAACAATGGTGCAAAATGAACTCATGCTGCTATAATGAGAATACATGCAAACTAACACTGTAAACATACTGACAAAATTTTCACCCAAATAATATAGTGTGAAGGAAAAACAGGGCGTCACCGTGAATATAAGTTCTTCAAATATGCAATACAGAACACAAACAGACTTTAAGGAGACAGGCTGTGGCATACATGTGTGTCATGTATGCCATACAAAGGACAGATGTACAACCATGAATGCATATACCAAGACAAAAACATGTGCACTGATATCCCATGTTCACTGGAAAATTGGTATGAAACCTGATGACGTACAAGTACAGTAGGTGCATGCGGTGACATCCTTCAAGACAATTATGAAATCATGCAAGTAACAAGACAATACAGACACATGCCCTGGTCAGATAGTATTGCAAATCTGTCTGTGTTTTTATGTAATCAACTGTGTATGGGGGTTTATCATAATAGACTGCCAGAAAATGCAACAATTGGAGGAAAGCATGTGAAAGTCAATTTAATTACGCTTTTCTGTGATTGTGTGACAGACCTCATCCATTTGGTACACAACGTAAATTAAAACAAAACTTATTTACAAAAACTATTTGACCAAGATCAGTTTAAGAAAAGGGTACTCTAACACATTCGCATCTGTTTCTTGTGCTAACCTGTGTTTGCCATCAAAGACAAAACAGTAATCATGTAATCCATTGGTTTGATATGGTAATGTCAGCAGATTCACAAATCAGAGCTGTTAGATCAATTATATCATAATTATATCAGGCAATATGCTTTTTCCTACAGCATGACTGACATTATTCCAGACAGATGGTCTCATGCATTATGTGCTGAGAATGATTTGTTACACACCTTTCCAAACATAAAATTCTCAAAAGGTTTTGCTTCTATTTTTGCTTCCGTTTAGGAACAGGATGTGTGAAGGAGAAGTGAAGATCGGAGAACTGAGTGGAGAAGAACGTGAGAACGTGCATGTGTGCATAACAACACAGCTGCACCTACACCACCTCAGTGCCCCCACTTGGCCACAGTTGAACACACATACATATATGATAACATGTAAATGACATGAGGACAAAATAAAAATCACGAGGAGCAAAGGTAATCCTGTGTGACGGAGACGGTGGAAACGGACGTGTTAAGGGTCAATGTGGATTAAAGACAAGGTGAAATCTGAATAAAACAAAGAAGGCATGGAGCGATGAGGGATGAGAGAGGCATATGAGATGCTAAAAGTGAAAATTTTGATTTTCAAACAAATATTTTAGGCAATGTAAATTAAGCAGACAAAACCTATATTATGTATTGAGCCGTTATTGCTCTGATACCTCGCTCTTTCTCTCATCCTCCTTCCCTTCCACAAACCCTGCTTGTGTTTTCCGTCTCTCTTGCTCCCTCTTTACCTGTTGATTGGGGGCCCCAGGTTGGGGAGAGGGGGACGCGGAAGAGGAGGAGGGAACGCCTGTTGTTTCCTCATAATAATAGGGGTATTCATGGTCATCCTGCTCCTCATCAAAGTACTGAGAGAGATGGGGGGATGGAAAGATTGAAAGATGGGAGGAATGGATGGAGTTGGCAGAGGGGGTGAAGGTAGATGAACGCAAGAGGAATGGAAGGAGAGGAATGCATGAAGAGGGGGAGAGTGGATTTCCAAGGGATAGGTGAAGAGGGGTTGCAGAGGACATGGAGGGGAAAATAAAGGTGAAGAAGAAATAGGGGATATATGGGGTGAAGCAGCAAGAGGGGGAAAAAATAAAATATGGTGATAGACAGCGACAGACAGCAAAGGAGATAATAACAAAATGCAAAGCTTTTATTTTTCAATTCATCAGAAGGAGTCTGTGTTACATGTTACAACACGTCGATATTAAAAATGTCCAAACACAGATGACCTTGATGAATGAGAAAACAGCAACAATAAAGCAATGGGTGAAGCCAATGAATAAAACCACACCGATTTATATTCATTCAGAAAGCAGTCATTTCAACAGCATCAACATGACAGGGTTTGGGACGCAAAGTGTTGGAGCTCTGTACAGTGACTGATACAATTTGTATTGACTGATCCGGCATGCAGGCTTATAAAAACAAAGGTCATGTACTTTGGATGGATGAATGCAGATGAAAATCACTTGCTACTTTAACTGTGTGACGCAGCTGCTGTCAGGGAACTGTCAGCTCCCAAATATCAGTATGTTTTTGAGAGAAAAAGAATGAGGGAGAGCTTACAAAGCTTACAGTGTATGTCATGTGCACAACCAGTCTCAGTAAGCAAAGAGGCTCCACCTTAAGCCATCTTCATGCCAAATCCTGATATGTCTCAATTTAACCAGAAAACCAATCAGAATTTAACTTCATTTGCATGTTTAATGTTCTAAACAAGTTCTCTTTCTTTCAATCCATGGGGAAAAAATGGGGAAACACATTGATGTTGGCTTGTATCATCCTCTTTCCCCTACCTTTCTGTGTTCCATTACAGAAGAGCAGAAAAAGGTGACAACTAATCCACCGCTGTGACAATTCAAGCTTACGTTTCTCCAATGCAAAGTGTATGAAATGATAGTAATGTACCCATTCGTAGAGGTGTAGTTCTAGAAAGGTATGATATGACGACGCCTCTGCTTTTCTTTAGTTAACCCAGGGACACACAGACCGAGGAGGTGAGGAGGAAAGTGGATGGATACAAACTGTTGCTGATGATGGGGATGCGTGAGAAAGACAGAAAGGGAGAGCAGCACTTTGATGACATTATCAGATGACCCAAACTGAACCTGATGACTTCTCTTTCATTTTCACAAAACTTGTGCATTCAGTGTGGCTTTTGTTTCAGACAATATTTTCTAAATTTTACTGAATTTCTTCAGTCTTAAAGAATGAGCTTATTCTATAACTCCCGTGTAGGAGGAAACCAGGTGCACTGTGAGGAACTTGAAAAAATGTGGGAAGAACAAACTCCTGGGAGAAAAAATTCGAAGGATGTGCCAGTTCACAAGATGATTAAGATTCCTAACTGACCTAACTGATGCCCAAGTATCTATAAAGTGAGATCCATGATAAGAGCTGAAGGAGTCTCTAAATTCTTTAAAGAGGTGCTTCAGTCCAATCTCCTTCACTGACACTGGCATTTCCATTTCATCTTTCTTTTTTTAACAATCTTTCTATTTATTCTTATTATCTTATTTCATCTTATCTCATAATTCTGTTAGAAAAATGCCTAGAGAAGAAAAAAAATATTATTTTATGGCTACTAATTTTCTTTCATCCAGTAAATCATATTTTAAAAAGTGCCACAGAAAAGGAAAACAGGGCCACAGGTTCTGTTTGGGCCTGCTTCATCGGAGCTACAGATGAACTAAAATTTTATGAATGAGTTGTGTTAGCATAGTGCTGATAGCCTGAGGTTATCCGCTCTGTAATGGATGATACTAGTAGTTTCTGTATGTGCTATGTGATCTGTGTGCGGCCGTGTATTCACCTTGTGTGAACAACTGAGACCTCATCCTGCAGAAACCTTCAGAAGAGTGTGAGCAAATTATAAAGGCTGGTTACTGCACCCTGCTAAAAGGTTTTCAAGGCTACTTGTTGAATTAACCCTTCATGTGTGTGGGGAGGAAATGTTGATCTCACACGTCTGTGCATGAACTCATGTTGTGATGTTGTTACTCACGTATGTGTTGGGGTCCTGAGCCTGGGTCTTGGGCAGCGGGGAGTCACAGTCAGGGCTGTAGTGTTCACAGAAGTCATAGGCAGCCTGGGGGTTGGAGGCGATCAGCAGTTGCTGGATGTCTCCCTATGAAGAAGAGAAAAAACAGATCAACAAAAACCTGTACAGCTGCTTCATCTATTATGGGTCTCAATGGAAACTCCTTAAGCATATTAAGTATTAACGTGTTTTAAATTTGACCACACCAAATACCAACAAATGTCTGTATAGTTTGTCCCTTGTCAGTTATGCTCGAGGTCCTCACCTGGAAAACTTCCTCATCAAGCAGACGGGCTCCAAACACTGTGATGCCATTGGTGTCGACCTCCGCGTTGTTGCCGCGGGGCAGGGAACGGGTCATCTTCTTCTTGCAGTCCAGCAGCAGTGTGACGTTCTTCTTTGAAACAGAGAAAGCGATGCGATGCCACCTAGAGACAAGAAAGAGGAATCGAAGGCGAATAAATGTGTGACATGACTACAGGCCTGATTAAAAAGGTATCAAACTGAAATCACATATACAGTACATTTCAATCAACACACACACACACACAACCCCAATCGTGTCATCTCAACCAGTCACAAACTGGTTGGTGCTGGTTACTGACTTGCCATCAGCCAGGTTGACGCCTCTGAACAGTGGGTAGTCCTCAGGAGCTGGCTTGCCGTTCTGGTCCTCGTACAGGAAAACAGGTGAGCGTCCCATTTCAATGCCCAACTGCTGAATGCCCTGCTCGCTGTAGATGGAGAGGAGGAAGGCCTGGAGACCAGCCTGGGCCTTAACCAGAGCCATGATGGAGAAGTTCTCTGGGAATCGACCTATTGATGAGGGGAGGGAGGGATTGGAGGAGAGAGATAACGGAAGAAGGAGAAGATTAGGTCATAAACATCAGTCATTGCTAGACTGGTTTGTGGGTATTTTAGAGAAGGGGCAGTAAAGGAGAAAAGAGCTAAGAAAAATAAAATAACTATGCTGTAAGTTCACAGGAGGACATTAATAACTGAGCATTTATTTATTGTGGAAAAGAAGAAGAAGAGAGGGCAAAAGAATTAGGTTGGTAGGTCAAGTGGTGGGCTGGAAAGAAAGACACAAAAATGCAGAAATAGTACAGGATGAGAGGTGGAGACAAAAGTGTGAAAACAACACTAGTGATGAGCTTTACGTGGTTAAAGTGCGAGATCTGTGTCAGGATCAAGTGATTACTGAATATCAGAATATAGTCCCGTGTAAAGCTGGCATGGATGATGAGGACACATAATAACAGGTGGGCAGAGCTGAAGAACGAAGGCTGAACCTCAGAAAATGAGCCGAAAAATCAGTTTGACTTTTGAGAATTTCTTCAAAACCGCATAAGTGCTACTTTCTCTTTTCTCCCCTTACTCTAGGGTGTCAGACAGTATACTAAAGTTAATTTGTTTTGGCTCTCCCACATAGTTTAACTGAGCTCCTGCACTGCAACACATAATTATACTTTATATCCATGGGCAATCTAACATAGGGCACAACAGCTTCACTTAACGCCAGAGAGCTCAGTTTAAAATACATCCAAACATACAGAACATAGCAAGCTGTAACTCGAATCACAGGTTTCTTCAGTCTGGAATTCATGGTAAATATGTTAAATATTTTATCCCATCCTGAAGTGTACTGTGATACAACACAGGAGCACACGTTAATTTCTTTAGGTTTGCTTCCTCTTTCCTAAGAAAACTGTCTAAAACTTAATATAAAGAGCTGTTTGTAATAGTGTAGACCAGTAATGTACTGTGCCACTGTGTCTGGTTGAGTTATTCGCAAGGTTGGAGTTTATTTGATCTATTTGATTTATTTGTATTCTTACAGTAGTCCATAGCATTAAACATGTCACACCAAGTGCTAACAGTAATATTAGCTACGGTATGCTAACATATGCTTTACACTAAACTATGAGATAATAAAGTAGTCTGCAGTCTGAAAATACATGCAGCCATAAACACAAATACTTATAATAATTTAATATTTATATTGTACATAGTTTTCAACTGCTTTGACAATATTGTGATAAATTACGGTCATGCCAACAAAGCAAATCTCTTTTAAATATATCTCTTACAAGTCCTCCAACATTATGAAAGTGCAACAATAAATCACTAGATGGTCACAAGGTAAACAATGATCAAACAACCTTATTACAAATCCAAATATTCAAACAACAGTCCAGTTGAGGCCTACCTGAGAAGAGCTGCTTGGTGGGGGCGGAGATCTGGGCCTTCTTGGTGATGCGGTAAGCATGATCGGGGCTGCCAGAGCGACGGGATGTGCAGAAGCCGGGGACTTTCTTCACGCCCTCGGGGAGAGAGGGAACCTGCAGAGCCCGCAACACATCCACTGGGTCTGAGGAAGAAAAGCAAGAGACGAAAACTGTTATTACATCTTTTTATAAAAACAACTCTTTAGAATAGTTACCCTGTTTGTGACACAACAGCTTAATTCAATATGTAAACAAATGAAATGTCAAAGCTGAAAATTTTATACCCAGAAATCCTGTAATGTTACATCAGTGAATTACACACACAGTCAACACTAATCCATATGCTTTCAAACAATAGAAACCAAAGATACATCCAACTCTGAGTCCTGCTTTCTGTGGATGTAGAGATACAGCAAATCTGTGACATCTACACAGCTTTATGAGTTATACCAGTGTATTTTTGCATAAACATAAGCATTCACTGTGGCCACTATTTGCAGCTGCAGAGACCCAACTTTGCCCAGAGGATCAAAACAGTTAATCTTGAAAGTGATCTTAAATGTTCTTGGAGCACTAATTTGATATAGGAGCAGGTACACGGGATGTCCACAATGGCTACCACTGTACATTTAGGTATAATGTAAGAAAGGAAGCACTGTGTCGAAGCACAAATGGGCCACGGTCCAAGCCACATATATGAACCACTGCAGGGAAGTTACAGTAACGCTCAGTTTAAATCAGAGAGTAGACAGTGGCCTCTATTCTGCTCAAATTTATCAAGAAACGGGAAACAAGTGGCTGTTGATGTGACAGTGCTGAGTCAAATGTTTGTTTGAGGATACACAAGCATTTCACAGTTTCACCTGACACGCACAAACACACAAAAATTCAGATATACACACACACAGACTGCAGATATACAGTATGCACTCTAACAACACACAAACACTGTCTCACACAACGTCTCCACTTTCACACGCTGAGGTCAACCAGTCGGTTTCTCCACCTTCAGTCTGCACTGTGGTTTACCTTATTGGCTTTCTCACATTGCTCAAAGGCACTGTGTCACTCTGTGTATTTCAGTTTGAACAGCATGGCTCTAACTTCTGGAATTCAAGGTTTAATTCTCTTTATGACCACCCATGTTACAAGAAGCACTGGGATGAAAGAAACCACATTTCTTATGTTAAAATTAATTTCCCTACGTGAGCTACTAAACTGCAGATGGAAATGAAAAGTGGCAGGAGCAGGAAAGGAAAATCAAAGTCACAGTCACGCTATATGCATATATCTATTTTTAAAAAAAGTGCTACCTGATGTTCATTGCTCAGTGTCTTACTGTTTTGGAACCAAACATCTTGCATGAACTGATCTTTTTAAACATAATTTACAGTTAGTTTGTCATGCATGTCAGCACTTATTTCACCAGAGTAGTACCTTAAACCTTGAAGGAGTGCTTATGTATAATTACTCACATCGGCCGACTTGTACTGTCTTGTAACAGAATAGTATTCTGGTACACGCAGCGGTTTGGGTAAATTGTAGCACCGCGTTGATTCCTATAGAGACACTCTCTGTGACAGAGGTCAAAGGTTAGCTTCAGACTTGTTGTAAAATGTTGTACATGTCCAAATCATGCTTAATGAGATCATTTGATATTCAAAAACTGGTTTCTAGTTAAATTTGTGTTCACCATGAGCACATTCAACTTCCGCTGATCTCTGCTGCCTAATTCAAAATGGAATGACAAATATGCTCGACACAGACTCTGTCAGGGTTTGCATACGCAGAATATTTTGCAGTCTGAGAACCCAAATCAACTGTAATTATAAAGTCTAGCAAAGACAGTTATGACATCTTCATGGGTCCATATGGTTTTGAAGCAAGGCAGCTATGAAGTTTTCTGCAACATTTTTATGTCTTGGCGAGCCTTTGTGTGTTTGAGACGCACCAGAGAGCTAACATTGCTGTTAACAGCCAATTAGATTCACTTACAGCCAGCCCTGCTGTAGTACTTCTCATAATAAACTTCTGGTGGCAGTGATGCATTGTCCATGTAAAAATCTACCGTGCTGATGAAAAGATAACAGCTGAGCCCTCCTGAGACGCAGTCTGTGAAGTTACACGTTTGTTTTTAGATTTCATAAACAACCACATTAATCACCTACATAATTTGAGGAGAAATTATGTGATCATGCACATCTCAGCATGCATATAACAGTATGACACTGACTCTAACACAGTGAGGGAGCTAATCACTACTTGGGCTACGACTGCTTAATATGTGACCTACTCGTACAGTAAGGAGGTGGCGAGAGCAAAGCCAGAAAAAGATCCAGTTTATGCACGACTCTTATTCAACACCTGAGACACAGCGTCCGTCACAAATTAGAAGTTGGTGCACACCAACACATACAGAGCCACAGTTATCAATGCATATCACTTCATAATAAAAACATAAAATGACATGCACACACGTATTACAAAGCCATCTTATGCTGCTTTATCTTGGCCTCTAATGTGAAGTTTCCTTGTGTGTGTCCTAAAATCACACTGATCCCATCAGTGGTGCTTGTGTTTAGGTGACACCCTGTGTCTCAGAGTTAACAGTAAGTCAAACAGGCCCACAGATGGTAATATTTATTCAGACAGAGCAAATGGTGCGTTAATATTGCCTCAGGGTGTCTAGACCTCAGTCCATAAACGTCACTCTACACCAGGGAGAGAAAGAGGAAGAGAAGGGGGAGTAAGAAAAAGAGATGGAGAGAGGAAGGAGGAGGGAAGTGGAAGGGTGTATAAGAAATATGCAAGGAGGAGGAAAATTGAATTAGGTTGAATGACATTGTGATG
The DNA here is from genome assembly GCA_033000465.1 of Sciaenops ocellatus. Lineage (NCBI taxonomy): Eukaryota > Metazoa > Chordata > Actinopteri > Sciaenidae > Sciaenops > Sciaenops ocellatus. The sequence goes on from CP136873.1 coordinate 22,608,858, forward strand.
CTACATTAACTATCCAAACTTCCCTAAGAACAGCTGGTTGAAGGCGGAAATGAACAGAAGTGTCAAAACAGAAATGAAGAAACACAGAGAGAAAGATGAAAAGAGACGGAGAGGGATAAAGAAATTTGTAGGTGGAGGTTTTTATCAGTAAGTTAGTCCATAAAATGTATAATATTCAATATGAACATGAACCTTCTGTGTGCTTTTCAAAATTCAAGACCTGAGGGCGACTGAATATTTCTTCTGTACTTTCCAAGACTGTTGCAGGTCTGCACAGGAATGCTGGGAATGAGAAAGAGGTAGAGGAAGGAAAGGAGGGAAGGTAGGAGAGAGAGGTTCAGGCAAAGGTGGAGAGTGTGTGTGTGTGTGTGTGTGTGTGTGTGTGTGTTTTGGGGGGTCAGGCAGTGACAGTAGACAGCGTGGTTCTGTGATGGCAGGATACTGGATCGGATTGCAGCCCGAGCTCCCCCAGTACACCCAGTACAATGTGCCGCTCTGTTCCCCGCTGCCTGCCCGGCTCACATCTGCAGCCGGGGCCCTTCCTGCCTGGAGGACCACAATCACGACAAAAACACACCCACAAAAATAACAGACAGGGCCACAGAGGTACACACTCACACAGCACGGGCAGAGAAAACTGCACCAATACACCTCACGGGACGAGGAGTGGCAAATATGAAACTAGACAAGGTAGAAAAACAGAAAGCCAGGGGGCACAAACTCTCTCTCTTTACTTTCTTTCTTCTCCTTCTCCCCACTCCATCAGTCTTTTTTAACCATAAGCGCTCACAGATGGCCGCAGTCCTTTGATGCAAACGCAGGCCAATTACACTGCTGTCATTAAGACAGGAAACAGGGCTCCCAGGCACGTGAGGGTAGTTACAACCAGCGCCGTAGGTAAAGATTACAGTAGCTCGTACAGTTATCCCCACTGACAGCTGCACTGGCTGCAATGAAAAAGGCCATATGACACTGATATTAGAACATTAATACAGTGCCTTAATGACTCATCTACCTGATGTTGCTGATTGGACTTTATTGAATCGTATATATACTTTTCCTTTCACTGTCAGTGAAGTTTAAAAAAAGTCTCTGCAGTGCTTCAAAGCAGTATCTTATATCTCCAAACATTAGAAAACGTGACTTCACTGAACCCCAAATTATTTCCTGGGTAATCTATTGTGACTCCAATCAGCCAAAGTGTTTAATCATTTTATCTAAGTTATATTTAAATCACTGAAACTGGTGTAAGAATCATGTGAAATAATCACATCCTCTTTAGGATATAATGGAGCACTGTACGATAAGGTGGGTATATTTTTTCAACAGGTGCCCCGAGACTGAAACAACTATTATACTCCAACTCACTCGGCCCCACAGATCCACAACTTATTACACCCTGATAGAAAACACGTGTGACACCTTAGTCTGTAGTCACACTGTAAAATGAGGCGTGCTGCTAAAACTGCAATATTCTTCAGGAGTGTTACTGCAGTTCCCCTCGGCCGCCACTAGATAGAGCTAAAACAGATTTAATTAACTTAGTGACAAGCATAGAGTCTGACACACACACACACACACACACAGGTGTTTACATGTACACACACTATGCAAACAGACATGCTCACAGGAGTGAGAGATAAACAATGCTAATGCGTATTTAACAAGTAACTATTGAGCAGGGTCTGTACATTCTGTCAGCTAACAGGGTAAACAACTTGACTAACACAACACACACACGCCTCTTCTGTCTGAACACAAAGCAGCTGGACACACAGATTAGACCCTGTATGCACACGACACATCACAATCATCAAGAAGGTTTGCACAGGAAACCAACCTGTTGGGACTCCTATTCTTTGGGCTGCAGCCTATCCAAGCATAGACTGAGACAGTCCTGGGTATATTTAAAGATAATGCATACAGTATATTGCTATGTTGAAACATGAGTATATTGCATGCACACACACACATACATCTCACAGTCCTCTGAACACTGGGTCATACTATCACTGCAGACTTGTGTGAGCTGACAGCAGTGTGATATTCAGTTCACTACAGAGGAAAACTTTTATTTCCTCTCCTGGGCTGTCTGTCTTAGATGTTCAGTGTAATAATTTCTGTGTGTGTATATGTGTGTGTGTGTGTCTGCCCTCTCCTCTTTTAATACAGCTGTGCCAAATACCAGACACACACTCCAGCTGACATGTTGACCCCTCACCTCTCACCTTTACACAACGACCACATTGTTAGACACACAGATGAAGCGGGACGTGAAATATTGAGCAAAGATTAACACACACACACAAATACACACAGATGCACAAATTCATCTGTACGCTAATTTTCTGTCTCAGTATTCGAGTATTCAGGCATTTCTGAGTATAAACAAAGATGGCAGGGAACAAGAATGAACACAAAGAAGTCCAAAAAGCATCGTAAATTACAAAAAAGTTAAATATAAAACTCATTTTAAAATTGAAACTCCACATAAACTAAACTCCAGTTGTTTCCAAATCACCAGCTGTGTCCCCATCCACCCAGCTGACCACGATGGCTAGGCGTACGAGCTGCTACAGGTTATAATTTTCAACATGCTGCTCTATAGTTACGATTTATTTATAATGCCTTGTGTACACAGACAGAAAATACATTATGAGTACCCATGCTGTAAAAAGGGGGTTATTAGACTTTACATTGTTTATATGGTACGAAATGAGGGTTTGGTTTGTCAGTAGGGGTGTTAATTATCGTGTAGATGTGACATCATGTGCCAGCTACATGCTCCAAAAAGAAAAAGACCAATATAGACCAGACCTTTGTGCTATATGAATATGAGTAAAACCTGACCTACGTGCAAGAGGAAAGGGGAGAGGGAGCATATTAATGACAGTGATTTCCTCTAATAATACCAGAGGATGTAATAGCAAGATAGAAATGAGATTGACACTTGAAAGCGTTAAAGAACAATTACAAAAATCAATCTCAGCCTTGATGACAGCAGCAGCAGATCAGTGACATCAGTCAGAATTAAGCAAGGTAATGTGTAACTGATGAGGGATTTTGTTTCACGATGTCTACCCTGCCAAAAAGTCTCACAAACTAAGTAAAAAAGAGTAAAGCACAGTATGCAGACCGGAGAGTTACTTATCAATGTATATGTCTGAAAAACTGTCAAACACTGCTGAATGAACAGATGAATAGAATCCAACAACACCTATCCCAGCAATGATTGAAGGCAGAATGAGCCGGTTTTACTGGACTAGAAAAAGCTTTCAGCAATGACACAGAAGTGAAAGTAAAGTTTATTAATCTCAGGGTAAAACTATGTTATCACCAAACGGTGGATGGTCAGAATCAATCTGCATTTCATGACAAACAAGAGCACAACTTGAGCTTTTTTATCCTGTGTTTTCATCTTTTCGCACCTGCCTCTGTCAACAATAATTTCAACATAAGTATCAGTGCTAATGAATCCCACAGTCCATGCACTGCTTTATCCGTCACTAAAGGACAGTGCCAACATTTACTGTGTTGCAGCCTCATGTGGTTTCTCCATTCTTCATACAGTGCGCCCGAGTCCTCTACTGTCCCATATGGACCATTATGTGGTCTGTGCCAGTCTGCGTGTGCTCCACTGACGCTGCCAACGTGTATCGTGCTGGAGTCTCGTGTGGTTTCAGGGCTGGAGGCCGCAGTCTTAGTTTGGATCTGAGGGTGGATACTGACACCACAAGGCCTACATGGGACCACAGGGCCCTGACCAGGAGACAGTCAGTGGTTCCCTGCAACGTACTATCACATGAGACAGACAGTCAGGAAGGGCACAAATTAGAAACCTGTCTTATAGTCTATTGATGCGTCTGTGCTGACTTCACAGCTCATCTCTCCTTACAGTCCAAAAACACGATCTAAATATACAACTTATAAAGGAAAAACACTTATGCACTAAACTATTTTACAGTCACTGTAACTTTATTTAGGTTCCAATGGCATTAAATTTTACTGCTGACAGTATAACTCATTTAAAACTGCCAATTTCCACAAACAAAACCATTTTTACAGCAAAACAGTGCCATAATTATAATCTGCCATCTTAAAGTGCTCAGTGCTAATGCAGATTACACATTATTTGAAGATAATATCATAAAACTTACACCCTCAGTATCCAATGCACAGTGTGAGCTACCAACAACATCTTCAGTAAAGGTGTATCTGAATACCTGCATTTACCTCAGAGGTCACAAGTCAGAGAGAAGTGTAACATCATTGAGCCGACACTACATACTAATCATCATCACTGTTTCGAGCGACACCTTTTCAGAGTGGAAATCCCCACAACAGAAATCTACCAAAGATTCTGTGAATCTTTATAGCAGCAATTTAGCTGTAAAAACAAGTTTGAGGAGATGATAGATAGAGAGCTCTGCAGAGTGAGTGCAGGATGTACACAAGTGTTTTTATTTATTTTTTTTGTTCCTGCACTGTGTTATCTCTCCCGGGTGTTTTCCAGTCATTCCAATGCATGCTGGGATAGACAGTCTGCTTGTGAGCCTAATCAGAAAGATATTTCTATAGATAAACACTTTGAAAACTACTCTGTCTTGTATTATATGATAGACTGAAGTCTGTCCATCCCATTCTAAGCAAACAAGTAGCTTACAGCAACATTTAAAACTATTTTCAAATGGATAGACATATTGATGTCTGGAAAAGAAATGTACATTAACATTACATGTAAAAACACACAGCTGGTTCTCCGCACCCTCCTACACTGACTTCCTAGAAGCAGCAAAATAACAGTGACTAGGAATAGCATCCTATACAGACAGTCTGTCATTATAAAGTTGGCACACTTTCCTGCCGTCCTTGTACATCTTCTGCTAAAACAGAATGCCTTGGAGGAATGACGCCTAACTATCCACACACACACACACACCAACCACCAAAATCATCACCTATGAAACCGAAGAAGGAAGAACCCTCTTCGACTCACTATGTTTCCTTAAGTCTGCAGTGCTCATGTGGTTTTGTCTGAGAAAGACTTGTACAAGTTCACAGTTCGAGGATGTCATGGTTTAGAACTGAGGCCTCAGAAGTGTTTATGTGTATCTCACACTGATTTCTTTGACTTCTGTATGTTTTCATTTTACAGCCACAGCCGGCGTTTCATCTGTCCATGCAGATGATGTGATTGTGCATCTGCGGTTGAAACCATTGAGAGACTGAGAGTGACGATGATGGTGGCTAGCATACAGTCACATTTCCTCGCCAAAAAGATACCTACATGTGAGCCTCCAAACAGTCCTGATACAGCTTCTCTGTAAGAGACATAGTTACAGGGAAGGGGATATGTCCCTATTCAAACTCATTTGTTTTAAAATCAACAGTAATCTGAGCCTAAAGCTGTCACAGTGTTAGCTGTGCTGTTAATAGTCTGTATGACTGGTGATATGGTAAAAGTCCACTTTAAGAAGCGGTGAATTTTTGCATCCCAGGCAGACTTTCCTCCTAGGTTGTGTTCCACCGCCAACCTAGCAATCTTGCATTACACATGGTTAAGTTTAGGGTTGAGCTATGGCTGTGGTTTGTCAGTCTTAAATGCAGGATAAGAGTAAGATCTGCCTGGAAGGCTCAGCTCTGGGAAAACCGGCCGGGTAAAAGCACCTAACACACTGTGTGTCCGTTTGGTGCTGGTCTTTCTGCATCAACTGTCAACTAAATCTAATTCTGCAGAGGAAAGGCAGTGGGGGTGAGGAGTTAAAAAGTCAAGTGCGATGCTGACATCTGTAAACTGTCTGACTATCCAACACTAGCCAGTACAACACTGGACAACAATGAATGGGTAAAAAAAGAAAGGAGAGTCTGAATGTGGATCACCAGAGCCACAAGGGCCCATGGGAAAATGATGACAAAGCAGAGGAAAATCAAAAAGGCAAAGTTAAATCTGACAGACTGAGTCACATGTGATCAGCAGAAGCCTGAAATACCACACACTTCCGTACAGTCACAGAAATGAACTGTCAAAACTCAGCTCTGCCACCACATATAGGACCTCTATTCACATAGAGAGAGAGAGAGAGAGCACACAGGGTTAAGTTATGTTTAGCCAAGGCAGAGACAGACTGCCCTTTGAGGAGCGCTCTGCTTTGAAATGAGGTTGAGGAACATCCATGTCAAGAAAATATTGCCCTCTGATTTTCTCCTCCTTTGAACAAAACTGGGCTTTCATGCCTCTCTAGGCTCAGTGCTCTCTGGGTAATGGCTGTGCCTCATCCGTCCCTCCTCCTCCTCCTCCTCCTTTTTTTCCTCGTCTTCATTCTCCCAGGGAAGAGAGAATAAACATGAAAGATTCTGACCACTTTCTTCTCTAAATCGGTCTTTCACTGCTTGGGTGGGGCGCTGTTATAGTTTACACTAACATCTGCGCTGCTGCTGCACCACACTGCGCGCACAGGAATGCGCATTGAGGCGCACAGAGTGGTCCAGCGCATCTGACCAGCTCTGCGCCATATAATCCAATGTGAGCGCGCATGCCCGTAGGTGACCTTGCACGCGCTTACAGGTAAAAAGCAGTTTCTAATCTGACATTATCACAGGGTGAGATGATTAAAAATAACCTCTTTTCTACATGCAAACGAACACCTCCGGGCGCACAAGATGAGAAATACAACCTGGCCGAGGTGTCGCACACAGAGGTACATTCACATAGATGGCATACATTTCCACACCCTGAACTGGGAAAAAACATCCATAGCTTACAGACGCATATACACAAACAGAACTGTACAAAGCGCACATAGACACGGAGACACTGAACGCTTTCACTCCCAAAACCCTGCGACCGAGGTGCTCCACCGCATAATAACCTATTCATAAAAAGCAAAAATGTCTCAGGCTTCCGCCTCCAAAATACACACGGGAGACGACGGGAAGGTGCAATCGCCTCTCGCAATCTGAAATTGGAAACGGGGCCAAAGAATACACTGGAGGAGGGCAATTTATGTTACAAAAGCCCCCTTGGTCCGTAAGCTTGTTATCCACACGAAGAATAAAGAGCCATTGATCTTTCTGTCAACTGAAACTTCTAAACCAAATTTATTTCTTCAAAAACGTTTGTGTAAACTAAACCTGCGTGATGTGTCTCAGCCAAAGAAGTCAAGCCTTGCCTCTGCTTTAATAATAATAAATAACAAAATAAGTTTCCAACCAGCTTCAGATCCTCTGGAATTGACTGACACCTCATAAAACTTCATATTCAAACATCACAACTTGCTTTTCTTGCTGCACTTTGTTTTTTTATTATTTTATTTCTTTCCATGGCGTGCCGCGTGCCATTCCGCATCAAAAGTCTTCAGTCAGATCTGATCTGGACTCAGGTGAATCAATGGATTCTCTGTGTTAAAAATAACTCAGGACAACTAGCGGTCCATCAGAGAACTGCAGCGCATACAGATCATTCCTTTCAGGAGAACTGATCTATAACTGTGAGAGTGAGGGGAGATGAGAGGGCACAACACGTCCAGGAGCTCCTAAAATCTAATGTCTGAAACAGTTTTCTCTATATGAATGTGCTGTACTGTTTTTGTTATCGCTATTAAAAATAATACAATCATAGCCTGTCTTTCTACCTCGGGGAAAAAACGCAAACTTTCCATAGGTTTATTGTCGCATCCTACAAAGTTGATGCAGAAATCCCTCCTCCCTGCACAACCAGAGGCATTGATGGATGGACTGGTGCACAGGCTGAACTGGTAAAAACTCAGCCAACCTCACACAGTATACCTGCTGGCAGCCTAACGGCCCAGTTTACGCATATCCCAACATCCAGTTGCAATAAAAGAAAATATTACAATAAATATCACTAACGGGACGTTTAGCAGGCAAACCTCCTCAAAAGTAACTGCAGCAGATCTTTGCACCGTCCTACCCCATGGCCCCCTGCGGATGGGGAGGCCCCAGGAGTGCGTAAACTGAGCACCATTCTGTCAACACTGAATGGATTCTAAGTAGAACACGGTTGTAGGAAGATAAGTAGGAAAAGTCCACACCAGGCAGATTGTTCAAAATGACTAAAAAAGCACCTGAGTGAAATATTTCGGCTAACTGCAACAGTTGGTGAGATGACACCTGTCAGCAGGCTGCATGCACGCCGAGACAGGAAGACAGGCGAGGAAATGATGTTATTCGAAGCATAAAATCACGTTTGTATGTTTTTCTGCAGCAAAAAGATTAAAAAGCTATTAAAGGGCTATCTTCTGTTTGTCCATTGTCGGACAGGGTATGTTAAGACAGGTGAGACTTCAAACTCCAGATAAGAAAAACTGTTTTTTTACAGTCACAAATAAACAGAAAAGCTGCATTGGGGTCAGTATTTTCTTAGTTTGTCTTTAGGGGATTCACATTTACAGATGCAGCGCGTAAAATCTCCATTACAGGTCACCCAGATTTCCCTCACACCACCTATTCGCATTTTCCATTTAACTTCTGTGAATCTCAAGGCCCTTAGAAACCTGGATGCTTTAGGAATTTGAGTGCAGAGTTAAACTTCTTTATCGACGCAAAAAACTCAAACAGATTTACATATTTGGAGGCTGTGGGGTAATTGTTGTTGAGGCATTGTCGACCACATTTCTAAGAGAAAATATGAAGATGCCTGTCAGGTGCGTAATGGATGAGGTGCACATTTATTACGCACGGTAAATCCAGGTAGACAGCGAAGAATAAAGGCGCATGAAACCGAAAAAAAACAAACAAATAATCTGACCAAGTCTTATTTAAAACGCACAATAAACACCACCACTATTAATGAGAGAAACCGTCTTACCTGCCCGAACCACGGTCGTTTGGCACAGGGCGAGCGCCAAGGTTACCAAGGCGAAGGATGAGAAGTCCATGCGCCATGGTCTCCGTTTCTTCCGGAAGGGACAATCTCCAGTATCCATAGTGTTGCAGTAGTTTGCCGGCCTGGTTGAGCTGTAAATGTAGGATATGGTGGAAGTTATCCTCTCACAGAAAGCCAGCCGACGAGAGGGACCCGACTGAACCTTCTGCGAGGCAACAGACAAAAAGGCACGCCTCTGGAGACGTCTCGAGCTCTCTCCCGGAGACTTTCCTTAATGAGTTACCTATGTCTGTCTACGTTAATGCACAAAACCTAAACACTAAAGGGGGTTTGGGGTGAATAAATATCTTTTATTTTAACGTTTAACCCCTTAGTGCTAGAGCCCCATTGAGTCAGACTGGGTACGAGTACCCAAAGTGGAGAGAGCAGCAGAGAGAGACCTGGAATCACGCTCTCTCTCCCTTCTCTCTCTTTCCCTCTCCCCTTCTTTACTTACACACTTACTCCCACGAAGAGTAAGAGCGTGTGTGTATGTGTGATGTGTGTGTGTGTATGTGGAGAGAGAGAGAGAGAGAGAGAGTCAATGGCAAAGCAGGAGAGGGAGAGAGGGCGTGCGTAATTGCGCACGTAGGTACGTGTACGGAGAAGCTTCAGAGAGTGTTAACTGAACGTTTTTAATGATAGGCCTATACAAATATTTCACCACTCACACACAACAATGACGTCTTTCTTTCCAACTGTGAGTGAGTGGTTCAATGTTGCTCATTGGACTCAGTGAAAACTTTCCTGTCTGCGTCTTATTCTCACTAAAATTTAGTACCTTAGTGAGCACAGGTAGAGTATTTCTTTTTACCTTTTACAATTTCTTGTCTTTCTATCTGTGGTGTTAAAATTAAAGTACTAAGAACAGATCAGGTAACGGTAGTTAAGACAACAGGACCACGCTACGCGCTGCGCCTGCACAGAAGATTGAGCGTCCGGCTAACCAATCAGACTTCTGTCCGCGCTACTTACCACGCCCCTTTCATCCAATCCTTGGACCTCTCCTCTCGTTCTGATTGGTCAGTCACACGTGGCCTTGTTTTGCAGCATCATCTCAGGTGCGCAGAGGGAGGGAGACACAGAGAGAGAGATGAAAGGCCCAAAATCATTTGTATATCAGTGTGTGTAGTGTGTAATGAACTTGTACCTGTCAGGTTCAAGTCAGCTTCTGTCAATCATCTATTTTTAACATTCTGGAGACATTACCAGAAAAGTTTGTTAAAAGACTTTTCAGATGGACATCCTGACTGGCTATGGTTAATAATGAAAGAATATACACTGGAAGATTAGTGCTCCATACACATCACATCACAAACTACACACAGAGTCAAAATAACATTATAAGCTTCACCAAAGTATTGTGAAACTGCATGTATATGTATGTACTTTATTGAAAGTAAAGTAAAGTAATTGAAAGTCCAAAACAATATATGAATGCCACATTCTTTGCCAAGTTTAGTTTTTTATTTGCTACTGAGACGATATCAAACACTGGGACATAAACTTCAACCAACTTTAGTAGTAATCTTTAAAGAGACATTCCTTTTGTAACTTCAAAGTCACTTTCATATCTCTACCTGTCATAAACACCCAATAGTATCTTCTATATTTCAAAGCTACCCAGCCGTCTGCCTTGTAAATGTTTCTTCAGTCACACAGCCCATGGTTAGTCACTTTCTTTGAATGCAGACTACACATCCAGAAAGCAGTAATTAACCGTAATTATCCCTTGATGCTCTATACCACTCACTCTTTCTCACTAACCTTCATTTCTCCCCCCACCCTACATCTGTCTGATTCTCTGAGGGGATAAAGATGTGTTTGCATTCTGTGTTATTTCCATGATAACGCCCCGTACTATCATTCTTTCTAAGGGCTTAGCAGCAATAGAAAAAAATGTAATAGCAAGAACAATAAAACTTAACGGTTTTCTTTTATCTTACCTCAAAAACAATAAATTATACTGTTAAGGGGAAAAGAATAAACTCAGAAATCTGTTTTAAAACAGCAATGTTGCAATTTTTACATTTTTTAAAATGTAAAATATGTCCCCAATGATTAAGAAGTAGTCAAAATGTATTACTTGTGTGGAGATCAAATGATGTGCAGAAGATTTGTATGAAACCAACTTGTCATGTACATCAGTCATGTATGTAATAAATGCATAAGATGGCTCATATAGCTTATTCTGTAGAGATTAAGTGAAATGCAAGTAACATTCCTTTTGTAACAGGTAGAATGTTTCTTTTAATTTATATTAAACTTGTTTAATTCGTGCTCTTATGTAAACTAACTTGCAGCAGCAATGCAGGTTTTAGTGCCTTGCTCAATAGCATTACTATACTATAAATCAGTGTTCAAAGTTTTGACAGTTTTAGATACGTGGTAACACCTAAACACATTACATATTCAATTGAAATTGATCAGTGTAATAATGTTTTTAGGTTAGTTATTCTGCAAGTCAGACCACCGGGAGCAAAATCTGAGCAAGAATTCACTTACTGTGTAGATATATATAACACAAACATGCTGCAACTTTAGATTAAAACACAAACATTTGTCAATGTAGCAAAGCTGTTGCTGTTATCTAGTGTGGCACAGAGCAGGACAGTAAATGTCGGGTAAAAAAAACCAAAAAATGTAATATCAGGTTGATAAAATATACTGTGACGGGCTAAATACAGCAACTTATGTCATGATGTTTGCAAAGTTTAATTTTTTAAAAATCATAAATTTTATACATTTTTTTAATCATACTTATTCAACTGTTTAATCATGTTTTTGTTAAATTAAGTCAAAATTCCTATTCTAAGGTTTCCCCACCCACTGGATGTCTATCTTCAAGAGTTGCTAACTGTAGAAGAGTTTCCTGGTGTGGCGAGTTTTAGTGTCTGCATGTTGTTTTGAGGATTTTTCTATCTTGAGTACAGGGAAATTTTGAGTGCAACATTAAACATTTGCAATTTGTTGAGTTAAGGATGGCCAAATTTATGAATATCAGCATAATATCTTACCCACTGGTATACCATAAACCTCAGTGAGGACACTCTCTTGGTTTCTGTTAGTGCCAGCTGATTTTGTTTTGACATGTTGTATGAGCTTTTTGGACTCATTGGCTCGTAAGTTGCTTGACTAAATTATCTCTTTTCCTAGAATACATGTCTACTGGATACTAAATTCCAGGCAAAGAAAAAAGGGACACGGTTAAAGTACTATGGCCATGTTTTAGCCTCAGTTCAGCTATAATGTACTTTCTATGGGTTTGAGTATGAGACTTCCAAAAGAAGAAAATTGCTCTGCCTCCTCATAAGAAACTAGAGGGGAGAGCTTTGATGTATGCAGAATGAGAAGGAGCAGCCGCTGTGTGATCATTCTCTGAAACCATCAACTAGGCAGCTGCGTCCAGCAATTATCCATCAGGAATCAGAAGGAAAACATGGCAAGGGCAGTTTTTATACCTATATATTACAATATGGAATCCAAAAGGAAAACATAGCATTTCATGTTCTTAGACGGAGAAAAAACATAAAAGATTTCTTTGATGGAAGGAAAAAAACAACAAATGGAGGACAGAGGAGGTGAAAGCAGAAAGTAACAAACCAAATATCAGAGATTAATTCAATAAAAATGAGTATAAACAGTATAAATTCTGACTTGCCATCTACTGTTATTTACCTGAATTCCCAGTTGGGAGTTATTTTCCTACTTTTGTACACACTGTAGCTTCACTGAGCTGTTATTTTCACTGCTGGGTTATTCATACCAAATCAGAAAGTCCAGGAAACGCTCCCTCACTGTGGCAGCTCTGGGTTTTTATTTTGGCTTCCTGGACACAGTGGATCGAGTGTTTTTGGAGAACAGACTGTTTGGTTCTGGCCTCCTTGTGCTCTGAAAGTAGATGCCACAAGTCGTAAAAAGAGACACCCCAAGAGACATCTGTGGTATGTGTTTGTGCGAGACTTTGCACATGTGTGTATGTACAATATTTATTCACTTAGACTCAAGGATTCATATTCAAGGATCGGAAACACCGCTTTTGTTGCATCCAGTCTCATCAGGGACACGACAGAAAGTGGTCTATTGTTTGTTAATTACATGAAAGTCGAGGATCAAGTTTGAAGGAGTATAATCACGGCTTTTATTCTCCATAGACCGTGGGTGTATTGATGAATCTGTGTCTGTGTGTTCAGGTTACTCCTGACTCCTATCACATCAATCAGATTAAGTTATTTAGTGATTTGTTTATGTCTTTGGTAAATCAATCAAATCATTATTTGGTAATAATGTAAATCTGTCTACTGATTTTTAACAAAATCTTTTAAACAAAAAAGTGTTTTAGTCAACAATTTTTAAAGAATAACTGCGAGGGTGTGTTGGCATGTCTCTGTGTAGTCTCATTCTAAGCTAACAAAAACATAACAATTCTTATTTTCAGGTGATTATACACTAATAAAAACATAGTTCTGAATATTATAAGCCATTTCTGCCCTGAAATCTTTCTGAACACACTGGATCTTTAAGTATCCTATTTTATTGTGTTTCATTTTTATCATATGTGGCATGTAAGGCACTTTGTGTTGCACTGCCTTATAGAAATTAAAGATTATTATTATGATTGTTAAGCAAAGCCCCTATAAAGACCAAAGAGCAGGTGTGGTGAATCTTTCTTAAAGAGCTTCATATGTCTGATATGCAATAAAAAGTTTTAGTACCCAAGTCTCATTAAGCTAACCACAACATTGTTTAAGTGGCAGTACCAAAGAGTGGCTGCCCTTCAAGTCTCATTTAATTTGGACCAGCTGTGTCTGAGATATCACACTGGATTTACAAATATTGACCATGAGCACATCAGTAGAGATACCACTGCTGGAATCCTTCATAGAGTCAAATATGGTGATATAGGCCAGATGTATTCATTCAATGACAGTATATGTATTTTGAATCTTTCTACACCACCTCAGTATCTTTGCTCTCTTCCAATCCTCTGTCCTCAGACATCCAAACAAAGACTGTATGTGTGTCTCCGTCCTAAAACAGGTTTACAACAGGTGCTTTAGCAGGTGCCTACTTACTTCCATTTGTTTTGATGTGTTGTTCCTGTAGGTGGCGTCACTTGAAGAACATGTAGTCTGCAAATTAAACGCTTGGAGTTTGTAGGGGAAGCTGGAAGAAAACATAAAAACACAGAGCAGACATAAAGTACTAAAGTCATAAAAAATACAGTGAAGTACAGAAATGTTCTTACAGACTTCGAGCCAACTGTTTAATACAGGTTTGTTTTTGCACTGCAGGTCTACAAATTCAGCATATCATTATAAGGTATTATATTCTACATTTGCTTTTGGTGTTTTAAAGTCAGAACCTGGAATTGTGGAGGGAGAAGAGTGTCTGTTGGACATTTCAAACACAGGTTATCACAAAGCAGAGCTGTGTAGAGTAAAATTGCCAAGTAGGGTTGTGTGAACAACAAGGCGACAGCGAGACTTGTATCCACCTACAAATAGTGCCTGAGTGGCGTCAAACACCATGTAGTCTTGTGCTCTCAGTGCACTTTTGTTTCACTGCCAAAGAGTCACCATCTCATACATTTTGGTTAAATGTGGTGACACTGTGTCGTCTCATTCATATTTTGCTGTTACAGCATGTTAGCTGGCAGAAGAATTTGGCTTAAGAATCGTGTCTAGTGCAGTTTTAGTATCTTATGTGTTTCATCCTGAGTGCCCACACCCTTAACCAACACGCTGCATAAAGCAAGCCTGCCTTAGCAACAGCATTATCCACACAATCTGCTGAGCATTCACATTTTGGAGGTACCACAAATTCCAAAGGACAGGAATTGCATGTATGATGACTTCATCATCCTCAAACAGACTTATGGCACATCGCGGTGACCACTTTACCAAGAGGTGAGGCTGCCATCAAAAGGCAGGTGCATGTCCGGGAGAAAATCTGTGTAACAGGTCAATATGAACCCTTCAATTACACAATTAGGTTCCAATGTCAGCCATATTTGACCTAATAAAGCCTTATAATTTGCTGTGCAGTAATTTTAAGGCTTATAAGAACCGAGAGACCACAAAGTTTTCCTAAAGGGAAGCGCCACCAGACGTGGCCACCCACCAGACTGATTTCTGACATTCCATCCAGTCCGATGGCACTGGAATCTTAACTGAGTGTAATGTCAGATGGTGACTGTAATCCAGCTGATACAGCTGCTTCGTGTAGCAACATCTGGGACAGCGCAGGAGACCGAGACAAGGGCGTCTGCATAGGGATAGCAAGAGATGGCATTAGCTCTTGGAGACGGACTCAGCAAGTGCCTGTGGGCAGCGCTCCTTGTGCGCTATTTCCAAAAGGAGAACCTTGTAATTACAATAAAGCGGCCATATTATATTGCTGACTTCCTTCAAAAGTCTGTATTTTACTGGGCAGGGCTGCAAACGCACACACACCCTGCTAGCCACAAAACACAGAAATAGATCAGAGCAGGGGCTCGCCTGGGAGGAAACGGAGAAAGGGAGTGGACTGATACTCTCAGCACTGACAGTGGGGTCAAAGAGTGTGTGTATCTGTGTGCGATGAATATACACACCGCTTGGCCTGGTGAAGCTGCTGGAGGTGTGCGGAGCCAGGTAAAAAAAAAAAAAAGGGGAATTTATTCAGAGAATGGGTCAGTGATTTTGAATCTGGCCACCGAACACACCCAGCTAACCACATACCTCGAAATAGGCAGCAGAGGAGGAGGAGGAGGGAGGACAAGGGGTGACGAAGGGGCAGAACGAGAGAGGGGGGGAGGTACAGCAAGGGTACACCTAAGTGGGTGTGTTTTTCTGTGTGGGGTGAGTGTTCATGAGCTCTCAAGTTTGCATGTCAACTGATGTATAACAGCGTGCGGTTGTGTGTGAGACACAGAGTTTATATGTGAGCACAGTATATTTTGCCAAAGCGTACATGTCTTTTGATATTTGATCAACTGAATGAAGTAAAAAGAAAATACAATGTGTGTGTTCCCTTCCCGCTCATTCTCAGCTTCTCGCGTACGTGTTCAACTGTGGCTTTCAACGCTTAGTGATTCTTTTTTGGGAGTTTAAAAGCAGCTTCTTTACGCTTTGACGTTAAATATAGCAAAAGGTGAACTCAACTGTTGCTCAATTTAGCACAATTACTCACTGTTATAAGGTAATTTGCCCAGATGGCGCGTAATAGCTGTTCTAATAAAAGGCAATTAGAAGAAATGGTGATATAGAATGAGTCAGAGAGAGGAAAATGTGCCATACTGAGCCACAAGGTAAATGATTTTAACATATACGACAGGCAGGTTTCATGTACAGTCTATGAATGTGTCAAATTCACCACACTAAAAACCTCATTGTGCTTCACAGAGGCAATAGCAGTAAAGATCCATATCTAACCAACACTGAAATACTTGGAATGGTAAGAAGTGTGCCCACAAGTACCTGTAGTAATACTAATGAATATTGCCTAAGCCTGAAATAACCACATCACGATCTGCATCTAAATACCAAAATCCCTGAAAAGAAACATAGCAAGAGATGGAGGAAAGAGATAGGACTCGAATGGAGGTTTGAGGAAACCGCTGCCAGGGAGGGGACGCCGTGGCCGTGGAAAGGTACAGGCAGGAAAAATCACAGGAATGAATAGAGAGAGAGAGAGAGAGAGAGAGAGAGAGAGAGAGAGAGAGGATGGAGGATTGGGTGGGCAGAGAGCTGGTGGTGGTGGTGGTGGGGGGGGGGCACACAGGCATGCAGAGGGTGAGAGGGAATGAATGAGGACCATTGATAAAGACGGAGAGAGAGGACAGAGGTGAGGCGAGGGAGAAAGAGAGAGAGCAAAAGGGAGGGAGGAGGGATCAAACGGTATTTACACATGGAGTTCCAGAAAGAAACTGAGGTGGGGAGAGAAAAGGTGGATGGGTGGATGCATGGATGGATGGATGGACAGAAGCATCGCTAACTGACCTACTGACTAAAACACAGGGTGGGACTTCGGCGTCTTTAACACAGCAACATATTTGTGTCGTTGAAGTCGCAGGTTTTTCCACAGATGAAGTCACCTAAACAGCTGTCACTGCGGTGCACAGTAGGCTACAGTGAAGTTTAGAGAGTTTCCCTTTGAATGACCGTGCAAAGGTTACCTCAGTTTAAAGGTGACACTCACACTAACTCTGTGACCGGCCTGCAACATTGCCAGCATCAGCTGACTCTGCTATGGCTCAAAGATAGAACCTGATGCTTTTAAAAAGAAATTAAAATCTCCTTCCACCCACACCACGGGGATCCAAATTTCTTTTTAACTTAATGAGTCTCTGTCTTTTTGATGTATTTAAACGCCAAACTAAAGAAAGGAAATTGTGACCGCACCACCATTTCATGAGACCTCTAATTAATACTTTACTAGAGATACGACAGAAATGATGTAACGTGTAACAACATGCTAAAACTCCATCACAGGGCCAAAGTTTGACTCTTCAGTCCACCTTACTGGCTCATCTTTGAACTGTGGACATGTCAAATCCACACAAAGGAGAAATCACTGAACATCCTAAATACTTCCAGTGTTCTACTCTGATTTCTACAGACCATCCAATGTGAAGAAACAAAAGCTCAGATGAATCAGCAGGAGAGGTTTAACTCTCCACCTATTATAAGCTGTGGTTGTCTATAAAAATAACTTGTATTGTTTGGATTAAGAAAGAGCTCCTCACTGACTCTGCCAAGACAGGAGAGTATTGTTTAGAAAGAGAAGACTAAAAAAAAACCTGTCTTGTGGGGTTTTCTGCTTGTCAGGGATGAAAAAGGAGACGAGGCAAGTATGTGAAGCATTAAAAGTATTCAGCTGGTTGAATGGTGGAGGGACAGAGGGCAGCGAGCGCCGGCTGTAACCCAGACTAATCAGCTGGACACTGTGAGGTCAAGGCGGAGGTCAGGTGGGTCATTTTGCCGATAGGGTGACACCTTGCTGTACCTGACCCAGCTGACCATTACAAAGAACTGTGGAGGAGCCAGAGCAGCAGTCGGGAGGTTTTCTCACACCAGCTGCTCAACTGAGCCTGAAGTATTAGTACATTTGTCTTTTGAACGTGAGTAATTGGTTATATAGGAACTCTACAGAGAAGGAGAAGCATTTCTTTCTAAAATAAGATATACTGCACCAGGAAAAACTCAAATTAAAAAAAAAATGAAGAAGACTAAAAGAAATTCAAACCTTTAGTTTTGTTTTTACTAAATAAATGAAGTGACAGGTTGAGAAGCATGTGGCACGAGTCACATTATAATAGTTGCCCTGTAAACCTCTATAATTAAATTTTAGTAGCAGATTACCTGATGCAGTAAGAGAATGCTCCATTTCAAATGATTTTCACGCCAATACACACAGGAAAGCATTATTTCTGACCGACAAGCTATATAATAAACTATAATCTGTTTTTATTCCACTGAAGAAGTAACATTTTTTGGGGTATAATTTGAGTGAACGAACACAGTGTTACTTCTGTGTCTGTGAGACGGGTAAACAAAAAGTTCGAAATAAACAGTTTTTATTATACATATTTGTATGCAAGACTCATAAAGGTCAGATGTGTCTCATTGAAGAAAATAATGGATTATAATATAGATATATTATTATATCTTGGCACCTCAGCATACATTATCAGATATGAAGGTTTATTTCTGTGCTGTTTCTGACTGATTTTGTGCCAGTGTGTTAGCTCGACAACATCAGTGCAGCAACCACTCTGAGGTGTTAGTCCAACACCTGAGTACTTTAGCTAAAATATCTACAAAGCGGCTGCAAAAAAGTTGCACATTAACTCTGATTATTTTGTTAAAAGAAAGCCAGAAACACGTTGTACAGAGTAATATTGGATACACTTCTAAAAACTCGTTTAGATGGTGTGTGCAGTGAATATTTAGATAATCTTGAGAAACACAATCATCACGTGGATGTATGTATATGTATTTGATGGTTTTGTCATTATGCTGCTATGTTGAGTGTGGCAGCTCACCAAGGCAAGTTCCTAACAACCTGTTTTGTGACTTTAAAATGAACTCAACTCAAGTCATATTTATGAGATGTACTCTCTAGACTGAGTTGTCCAGAAACCCTAAAAACTGCTTCCACACATCAGTTAAGGCTCACTCTCACAGAGCCCGCTGACAGAGGGACTCCTCAGCCGGCCGAGGTCAATAAGGAATGCACCAAGGGAGAGGGAGGGAATGTACCACAGGGGTGTTGAGGAAGGGGGTGGGGTGGCAGCGGAGGAAACACAGAGGGGGGAAACAGAGGGGTCTTTTGTGAGACAGGAAGCTGCTGAGACCAGGGCCCTCTCTCTGGGTACAGTAGTGGAGCAGAGAGAACCCTGGGATATGAGAAAGATGTGACTGAGGGGATGAAGACGACGTTAACTGAGGAGGGAGTGAAGGACCTGAAGAAGACACCTGGGAGGAGGTATATTCAGAACTGAGTGACGGAACGAGATGCAAGATGGAGGATATGACCGTGTACAGTGTAGAAGAGGGAAGGGTTATTTTGAGTGCCCAGAACTTAACATGCAATTTATTTTTCCCAAAGTGTTCAAAAGGTTCAAACACTTTGGGAAAAATAAATGATTCCAGTGTAAATTAGCAACTGTGTTAAATAATTCACTGGAAAAAAAAAGGACTAACTGTGTATATGCAACAACTTTAGAAATACAGTCAACTACAAGCCCCAAAAAGCATTGCAATTCAACAAATTCAAGACCAATAACCAAGCTCAAGCTTGAAGACTGGATTAATAAGTGAGCTGTCTAATATGAGCAATGGTGGCCTACAGGTTATAGAAGTGGACATATGACTGGAAAGCTGCCAGTTTAATGCTCAGGCTCGCTGGGGGAGGATAAATCTGGGTGGAGAAAGTGCAAGATGCCATTACTAACACAACTAAGGTGCCCTTGAGCAAGTTCCTTAAAGTCCAGCTGGACGAGCTGGAGCTGCCCAGTGACCAACAAATCCGACCGCGGTTGTACTGGGCAGCTTCCATGTGTGAATGTGTCAAACTGTGTGTGTGAACAGGGCGTTCCTGAAACTTCCCTACGCAAATTAAATTAGAGCAGAATATGAAAGTGAGAAACATGCAATGAAGACAAAATACAACAATGTCAGTTAGACTGAACAGATTCAAAGAGATGGAACAGGAAGGAGGCGGATGACAACAGAATCAGGATAATGTGTGGTTTCTTTTGAGGGTTGGCTGCTCAGCGATGGAAGCACAAAAGATAAAAAGAAGGAAAAAAAAGAAAAACAGATGATTGATTTTCAAAACATGCAGGATTACAGTATCTGTACACACACAGCAGTCGGTTAATGAGGTCAGGGAAAACCAGCAATAAAAACAATCCATGCTGTTATGGGCATGAGTCCGTCTGTCCTCTGATGAGCCATCAAAGAGCTTTTCATCTCAGCCTTCGGTTCAGCCCCATCCGGGCCATTACTGTACGGACAAAACGTGCACATGCCGAACAAGTGTGATACTGCAAAATGAAAATACTACCCTCCCTCTTCCTTTTTCTGTCTTCTCACGTTCGCTCCTGGCACACAGACAAGAGCTCGTTAATCCTCCCACACACAGACTGCCCAGTCTCTCTTGTTATGACAGTGAAATTAAGAGGTGGTGCTTTGCACCCTTTCCAGTTAAAATATTTCACCCCTTCCATGTACAATAGATGTCATTAATGGAGCTCCTGCGTGTTTTACACGATTAAATTCAATACTTGTCGCTCCACAGACTTTTTCTTAATTAAATTTGAATATTTTGAGAAGCTGAAACGCTGTTTTCCTCCAAGCCACATCGCTTTATAACTGAAGCTTGATTCACAGTTTCATAGACACGACTGTTCCAGAAGTTTGCCCACACGGTTCACGGTGCTCCTCACTGTGTCAGTGTAATATTACAGTAATTATTCACATATTTGGCATTCAGGAGCATTAAAGTGTTAATGCAAAGTGTTAAGGCAAACTATTATCACCAAACAAAGAAGCAGCACGTCCAATCAGCTACTTGATCTAGAGCAGACAAGGCAAATTATGTGCTTTTAACGCTACGTCTGAATCTGCTGCACGGTTCATGCCTTTACATTTAATGTAAAATGCAGAATTCACCACAAAATGTCAATTTTAGCTGTTTTCCAGTTTTAGAACAAAGTCCCAGTTGCGAGTGGCACCATGACATGACGGTGTCTTTCCGAAACATTTCTTTCAGCACATCTTTTTAATCTGACATATTTTCATCTGTGTTCCCTTGATTAGAAAGCAAGACCAACCGCCTTCGAATGAAGAATTATATACTTTATATACTTTGTGGGACCCATTCTCAGTTTCACCCAGATTTAGCTCTGCTCAGGAGGCGCTCTCAGTCATCTAAGTGTACCCTGGCACAGATTTGGTCTGTGTATACCGAAAACGTAGTATATCATTACAGCTGAAAGAACATGGGGACCGCGGCTGACCAGTAATTTGACTTTGCTAAATGTTGTCACTAGTCATTCCAAAGTTTCTTCAGTCTGGACCTTACAGGGGCAACAAGCTGTACAATGTAGCGGGCAGTTCCCCCTTTTTATGGCATAAAAAAAGATAAATAGATCATAGAGACTGTATATAACTGTATATAAAGTTGATAAAAAAATTGGCCAGAATTCCAGACTAATAGTTGTTTTCACAATTTAATGTCACCCAACAGACATGACACTTTCATCTGACATGCAAGTAAACATGAAATTGTCTTTAATTTATCGCAATAAACACTTAGGGCTGCCAACACTGGATGGTTTTAATCAGCAAGCTAAATGTTTTTGTAGCTTAAATTGTCTGACTACAGTTTGAATTTATAAGGTACCTGCATCTTTCATTTAGTTTTTAATTTTCTGGTATAAATTCCAGCATTATACATTATTCCCTATAGACAATATTATGATTTTGACTCATTAATATGACTTTGTAAAGCATAATAAATGTTTTAAGTGGCTGAAAAATGCAGATGCAGCATAAAAGGCTGATAATGTGCAACCTTAAAGTTTTTTGCCTGCGGCAGAGTTTAAATGTTATAATCTTTTGCACTGTCGAGGGAAAATTATGCAACCCTGAAGTTCAGAGGGAGGATTATAGTATTTATTTAACTGTGTGGGCCTACCTGAGAGAACACAAAATAACAGTCAGTAGCAAATACACCTGACATCTTGCCCTCCTGTTTGGTATTTGCCCCTGTATGCAAGCTCAATAAAGCTCTGTCTTCCTCGGTTGTGTGTGTAGGTGCATGAAGGCGATGTGTGGGGTATTTCTACCACACAGGATCAACCAAAGCGCTGCTGGCAAGTGACTTCAAATACGACTGGTTCATACGGTGCACAGCACTAACATTCACCTGGTGAAAATTGACATTTGTGAAGCAGAAATTAAGAGGAATCTGACCCTTGGTATAAAGGTGTCTTTCTGCAGTGCTCAGGGAGGAGGGAGTGGGGTGAGGAACAGAAGGGAGGGGGAAGAGTTCAAGAGCCAGAGGGAGACTGGGGAGAGAGGAGGGCAGGAAAGACACAGAAAGAGGTTGACAGACAGGATGGAGGGAGCTGGAATTAGAGAGAGGATAGAGAGCGAAGGAGAGGAGAGGGAAACACAAGAAAGTGAGACAAGACTGTGATGAGGAGGGACAAGTGAGGCAGGAAACGAAAGATGTGGAGGCGGAAAGATGGGAAAAGGAGAGGGGATGGAGAGGTGGCAAGAGGCTAAAGGGCCTGGGAAAAAGTAAGAGGGCACTCAAACAGTGCAAAAGGCAGCTAAAATAAAATAAGTGGTCTGATCACTAATGAACTATTTGGTGATTCTGTGCTCTGCATTAACAGGAAACACCTTCAAACAGGGACAACAGCATCTCATCTGATCTTAAACGTTTAACTCGTGTCATATAATCACATTTTCCTGAATCAAAACTGGCAACTCACTCTCTACCACTTGCAAGGTTATAGGGTCTTCTCTCTAAATATGATGCTGCTGACATGGCTGCAACCTGCTTCACGGTCCTGAACAGAAAAGTCATTGTGCTTGCTCCCTCTGCTGGTAGCTGTTGGTAATATAGGAGCAGCTTCCACAATGGCACACTTGGCTCAGAGATCTGTAACATGGAAAGTGATGCTTAACCACCATCTCATTTGTCTTAGTCTACTTATTCATGTCAGGGTAACCAAACTGACGTTTTATAGCCTACTTGTATTCACCACTACTATGCACTAGTGTAGTGGAGAGTTTAGCCAAAGTGTGAACAGTTCTAAACTCAGTACATCTGGCCTGCTCAGTAAAACACAAAAACAAAACGGGTGAAAAGGACTCTGGGGGATTTATAAGTAGGCCAAACTAGGGAACTTTCTGTTCCCTAGTTTGGCCTTTCTGTTCCCTGTTCAGTTTCTTAGATCCTGGTAGACCCTGGATTGAACCCAAACAGGATCTAGGAAATTCAATAACTCAATAATAGCCAATGAATCGCTGCTTGGCCTTTCTAAATAATCAATCAAAAAAATCTATTTTGTGGCCTAAAACCATAATTTAATAAATGCTACTGTCAAATCAAAGCTGCTCAGACCGCACAGGCGTGCATTTCTCATTAAGACAACATGAATGAACATAACAAGCCTAATATATAACTGCTGTTCAATCCTTTAAATATTTATGGGTTAACATAATTCAAAATGCAGGTTGGCAGCAGTTTTTTTTTTCATATGTATAATAAATCAATTTGAGTGTGCAGAACTAAAATAAGAGACTGATAAAAGGTATTTTTCATCATTTCAGGCCTTGAATGGTGAGCTAATGTGTGCAGCGGCTTTGCAGTCAGGCTCCTGTGAGCCAGGACAGACTGTCAGAGAAAGAGGGAGGAGACAGGCTGAAGAAGGTGGGAGGAAAGAAGGAGAAATGGAGGGAGAGAGAGAGAGAGCAGCCTGACATGGCCACACAGATACAAACTCATACTCACATTCCTATCTTTCTTAACATTTAAATATGTAGCAGGGGTAACAGAGACACCAGTGCAGGGTGATATGTACCTATAAAAAAGTGATCTCAGTTCTGCTGCTTCCTTATTGGCCAAGGTGTGTGAAGTAGGCGGGGAGGCAACGCCAGACAATTTCACTGAGGGATGAGGAGGGAGTTGGTGGAGTGACAGGAGACCACGGCTGTTCAAACTTGGACAGGACAAAGGTCAGTGCTCCCTCTAGAGGTTGAAAGATGGGAGTGCGGTGCCAGCGGTCACCCAGGGCCCTGGGGTCCTGCTGGACTGAGGAGCGTACCATCATCACTCCACAACACAGTGGGAGCTGAGTTGGAACGTTCCATTTCATGGACAGTGAGTGGGCGTTTTATGTGCCGCTAAAAGGAAATGAGTGCAGTTTTCAACCCACATAACCGTGTCATGACCTCATTTATGCAATTTGAAATTATTTGGAACAACTTTGTTTAATGACAAAATGCTTTCCAGAGTTTCAAAAGTGAGTTTTTTTTTTTTTTTTTTAAATAATAAATGAAAAACACTTCATGTACAGTATTAAAACCTTTACTCGGACATGATACAACAAACAGAAACAAGATTCAGAATTAATGACTGAAAAAATTATTCATATTTTTTTTTCTTCTTTCAATCCTCAAAGCACACAATAGTCAATCAGCTCCACATGTACGATGGAATAGGATACAAACAGGACAAAGAACAGACACAAGAGAAAGAGAGAAAAATTAAAAATAAGAGTGACAGATTCCAATCTGATTTTACAGTTCTTGTATTTGTTTAATACTTTGTAATAAACAAAAGATGAAGAGCATAGTCGGAGAAGAGGGAGACAGGAAACCAGACAAAGAAACAGTGTGTGATTTTTTTTTTTTAATGGTGAAGAGTAAACAATTAAGGAAGATTCTAGATCTACTGGAAAATAGGTTTTCTGTTTTTTCTTCTCGATCGACAAGTGAACACCTGATCAGAGTTCTTTAAGTCCCTGGCCTTCTTTTCTCCCCACCTACTCTCTCTGACCTCCACTTTTAAACACCGACAACCACCTCCTCCTCAAAGAGAGCATCATATTCAGTTGATCCCTCCCATCAAGTTCATTCAATGTAACCAGATCCTGCTCAGAGGTGTCTCCTGCAAACCGGACCTGTGGATTTTTAGTGGCCTTTGCACTGTGCATCTACAATTGGAGGCACAGTGTTTCCCCTCCTTACAATCTAAAACAGATTCTGAAGGTTTTGTTTTTATTGCTGGTAGTATCCAGCTACAGCCACACATGACTCAGTACTGTAAACACACACAAAACAGGTAGACCAACAGTGGACCCGGTTGCAGAAAACATCCAATTGAAGAATAGCAGGTCTGATGCTAGGCTAGGCTAGACTAGGCCTGTTAAATCATTCCTTATTTGCATTTCACTCATATATGCATTTCCCTGTGTCTTGGAAACCAAAGCAGACGTTTTCAAGCCGGGGGGGGGGGGGGGGACCCTATGAAAAGCACCAATGCACAGCTTGAGCACCCAGAGGGGACCACACACTGGTCTACTTCTCCCACCAGTGACCAGTCCTCCCCTCTCCACACGAGCTGTCATTCCATTCCTATTAGGGCCCCTCTTTAGTATGCACTACACAGGCCACGGTTAGCGCACACTCTTTAGTGCGCTGCACAATAATCACAACATACATGAAAAACAAGCACTGGGGACTGAGTGGCCCTGCATTTAAAACGGCCACATCCGCAAACAGCTTGGCAGTGATAAATAAACCAGTGAGGGTGGTGGTTTCAAGGCTGCATAGCACACACTGCCTCATTGATCATAACTGGATGGGCCTTGGCTCCAGGGGGCCTGTGTCAATAGGTAAAAATGCCGCCTTGATATCTTATCTATATACGATGATCAATTCTTCAGTCACAGCCTGCGATCCATTTCAAAAAAAGCATATGTAATCAATGTCTTTATTTTCAAAAAAGCGAGTAATTTCAAAATGTAACAAAGATGGCGACAACAATACTGCTACACAGTCAAAAGGTCACAGCATGCGTCTGCCTTGAGTGCACACGGTTGCAACGACAAACATTTGTGGGCAGTGCGGTGCGATCCAGCGGTCTCCCATGGTGACTGCAGATCGTCGCTGTTCTGCCGTCAAGTAAAGTAAGCAAAGAGGGACACACGGCACTGAATCCCTTCCTTACAGCTTTCCAATGCTTGTCCTACGAAAAGCTTCACATCCTTTTCAAACAGTCCAAGAATCAGGTTTATTTTACAAGTCCATTCCAATGCAAAGCCCAGTAATTTTCAGCCCACATGGGCGAGTGAATAAGCATTTGTTAAGTTTAAAGTAAAGCAGTGGAGACAGGGCAAAGTGAAGGAAGGGAGGAGGCTGGGTTGTGTTGATAAAGCATCAGATCAACAAGCAGTTAATCACCCCTCCAGCTTGGTTCCTTTTCCTCTGTGCATCCTTTCATTATTTTGCTCAACAAATCCAATTTTAACAGCGCTCAGCACATCACAGCCAAAGCTATAGTATCTGCCAGTCAAAAGGCGTAGCTGCAGACAGATTCCATACACATGTGCATAAAAGCATACACATGTGGCCACACATACTCTATAACAAATGCTAAAAATAAAAAATAAACAATAAACTGAAATACCAAACCACCAGCTCTTGCTAAAACAGTCTACCTGGTCAGCAAAGCATAAAGTGGCTTAGCATACAGAACCTGCACTGACTGTATAGCTTTTTTTATTTGTTTACTGTTTATCATACTCTAAATGACCTAAGCTCGGAGTAAAATGTAAAGAAATATAGAAATGGCATAGCAGAACTTAAATGCATTGCTGTTATATGGAGGGATGGGAAGTCTGAATCATTTCTCTGCCAATTAATATGAACTGATGTAACAGACTAAGCTTAAATTTATGAATGCCAGAAAGACAATGCACATATTGCATGACAATTGTTTAACAATGTTACCACAATATGAATATGAAGAAGTTGCATATTTTGACTTTTTGATGAATCATCAACAAAGATTGGCATTTGCTCAGTCAGATGTGTACTTGACAAGTATTTTTAATGTCACTGAACTAGTGGATCCTGCGGCACTTGACTGATTGTGTAATCATTCCCATCCCCGGCTATAAACATGATGCAGTAGCAGCAGACTTAAACATTCAACAGAGGAAGCCCCCCAAAAAATAAAATCCTGCAGAGAAAGTTGTCAATCTAACAGAAGATGAGATTAATCACAAAAGCACACATCTTAGTCAGCCAACCGTTCTAGGATAGCTGAGCTCTAATCCAGATCACAGATCTCAAAGCTCGGTGGCCTCAAAATCCAAACTTCAGTCTCAAAACTCAGACTGCTAGCGTTAGCTCGTCTGAACCAACTCGAGTCACCAAAGCACTGAGACCCTACGGCACCACAGTACAAGAATGCTAGCAGATGTTGGTTTGTCACCACCTTGCTTTTCTTTTCAAACAAACTTCAAAATGATGAAGCAGTGGTGCACAAGAGGCTGACTCCTCTCTGCACGTAGGAAATTAACGGACATCTGGAGACTACTTTGTTGACTTGGCATGGATGGAGAAAAAAAAACTGAAACAACACCAAACTCTAAGGTTAGACCAACTTACTGACATGTTAAACAAAACCACCTGTTTTACAGGTCATCTAACTGCCAGCCTCAAAGTCCACATCACATGGGGGAGGCTAAGGATCCTCTCTGAGAAGAAGTATTTGGACTATCTGCAGGGCAGGAAGCTCATTGCTCATTCTGGTCAAAGTAGCCCAAAAATTCAACAGCTACTTTCACTTCTTTCACCAGCCGAACTGCTTTCTAAAATACAAAAGACACTGGCTGTGTCTGGTAGAGTACAGAGACTGATCAGTCGCAGCCAAAATGTACAAGCACTTAGCTGGTGTTCATATTCTATAGTTGGGAGTCTGCGACAAAGTTTGGGGTCATAAAATAACAAAAAGGAAAAAAAATGTTGGGAGACAGAAATCTACACTTTAAGCAGACCTGTTCAAAGAGTGGAGAATGGCTTTCTGATTTGTCTGTGTACTTGCATACTGTATTTGCATTGATGAAAATGTGCAAGTCTTAAACTAAAAGACCATGTTAGTTATTTAGCACCTGGTAGAGGACAACTGTACCTCTTCCCTGTAGAATGATACTGCAAAATGTACGTTTCTAATTTCTATGAACTGTGGCTAAATATACCCCAGAACGCCAACACTCTTTTAAATACTTTACTAACAAAATGGTAATAAATCTTTATGTGTACCCCAGTATTGCTCACCTTTGAGCGCGTGTAGACGGTTTAATTCATAGTTTACTGTATATCTCCTGATAATGTGGTAGCTGCATTTGACTTTTCACTGCAATGCTCAGATTCAGTTGCCCACAAATTTCAATCACAGTAAATGTCAAGTGCCATTGTCAATGAAATCCAGCCAATCAATTAACAAGAACAACAGGAAACATTGGCAGAAGTTGGTGCAAAAGCAGCAGTGAGGTGTGGTTTGGCCCTGGGCTCAATAACAATTTCATGGTGATGTTATTACAAGTCTAATGTTGATTCAACAGCAAAAAATAGAGCTTTTAAATTTGTTTGTTGGAGCCGTATTTCACATTCACATGAGTGTGAACAGGCCTTTGTTTCTGCATGACTCCTGTGTTGTTTTTTTAATTATTTACATCTACTGTACAAAAGTGGCAAGCATTGAGCCAATACACACTGAATAAAGTTTCCAAAGCAGCAGGTAGTAGGTGTAGGATTTCCATTATATAGCACTAACCTTTTTCATTATTGCTTTACAGTAACATGACACACAAGAGGTCCTTTGTAATTCAAACATCTATATCCACAGCCAGTCATCCATCCATGAGCAGTGGGCTGCAAAGGTTTGCAGATAAACCAAATTGTGTACTGATTGACCACCAGGTGAAATTAAATGTTGCATTATTGCCTCTGTCAGAAAATTTCACCTGATCTTTCCATTACCCGTCTCTGTTGCTGATTTTTTTGTGTTGCACACAAAGTCAGCTTTTCACACCTCTTTTTACAGAGGAGACAGAGTGCAGCATCTTCAATACAAAACAATGTATCTCAAACCACGTAAGTATCTCGTACAAGGACACTTTAATACTCAAGCTGCTGGGTGGATGAGTCAAACATCATACTTATTTATTTATTCAACTGTCTCACTGAACAATAGGCGCACACCTCGGACAGAGGCTGACTAATGATACGCAGAATTGTTCAAAGAACACAGCATTGCTTTCTCTTGCCATGAGCAATGGACAGTTGATACAAGGAAGATTATTGGAATAAAGAGCAACCTATGAAGAATAATGGACTTTCAGCTGGACTGGGTGTTAGGACAGACTAATATACCTGACGCCAGCTAACATTTTAAACCATTTGACTGGTAGTTAGTACGAATTCCCAAACCTGGTTATCATCTGTGCAGGAAGTGGCCAATTATTTAGCTTTAGCTATAAGTTCTATAACAAATCATCACATCTGACCCGACAATGATGCAATAATGAGAAAACCCTACACATAGTACCTTCAAGGTCATCTTAGGTGTCTGAGAATAGATGGTCATTTCTAGGAAACGGGAACATTTACACAGTTACAACTCACAAAAGTGCATAAATGACCACCAGCAAAGGGAGGATCCGGGGAAAAAGGGAGATAAAAGACTAACAAATACGATTTTGTCTTGCATGAAGCTGTACTTCCTGTGAGCCTCAAGCTGTTTAAAATGCCAACCAACTGCCAAAGTAGAGAAAAGGATAAAATCAAAACTAGGAAACAAACAAACAAAAAAAAAATAAATTCAAGTCATTCTTCTTGTCTTACAAAGCCCGCTGTGCGCATCAGGGTGGGAGGGACAAAGTTTGTCTGTTTAACAAAGCGCTCCCACCCTCCTTTTCCTGGATTTCAATGCCTTGGAAAAAGCTCTCATTTCATGAGTACAGTACTTCAAAATAGAAACTCAAACAAGTTTCAGCATGAATATTTAAAAAAAAAAAGCATAAAATATTTCAATGTTTCTGAGCTTGGATGAACTCACTGGGAGGGTGTGTCTGCCTGTCCATTATCGGACACCTCCTGACAAATAAGAAGTGAATTTGTTTGATGGTGGACAGTTGATTGAAATGCTACGCACCTGATTTTAAGCTAAAACCATACATGAACAACTAACCGGCTAGTGATGGATATAATATACAGAGGTGGAGTTAGAAGTGTAACTAAGTAACCCAAGTAAAAACAGGGGAGGTATACCAGTTACGCAGAAGCAAAAACCCACTGTGAGATGAAGATGTGAAAACTGAAGGCTAACTTAAAATTAAGACATTTACTGTATATGTGTGATAAAAAGGGGATAATAGTCATTGAGTCATAACCCCAACGGTGGAAAACTGAATATGGGAAAAGTTGGTGATAGTGTGTGTGTGTGTGTGTGTGTGTATGTGTGTGTGTTAGCATATTGTTCATTCAGAGCCATATTATCTGTGTATTAGTTATGTCGTCAAGTCATGTATCCAAGTAAGATCTGCATGTGTGAAGATAATTAGTCGATGACAGGGAATATGTGTGTATTTTTGTGTATGTGTGTGTACAAGTGTACAGCCGGTACATTAAAACCAGCAGGTGCTGCAGTTAAGTGAGGCCCAGCGAGAAGAGCCAACGACCCAACATGGCGTGACGTGTTGGTAATCCTGGTGTACATCGGATCCTGACTGGACCGAACCTGGCTCTTCTAGGTGAGCTGGTGAGGCGCTTCTAGCATCTCCATCAGGAAGGTGTCAATGGGCGTGTCCCCAATCAGTTTAAAGAAGAATAGGTGCTCCAGGCACTTTAGACCAATGGAGCGCAGTGCTGGGAGTCGGAGAAGGAGCTTTGCAAACCTGGATGACGGAGGTGAGAATGAGAAGGACAGCAGAGTGAGAAATGATGAACCATGTGAACTGAAAAGAATTCAGAGGACGCACAAAGCAAGAAGAATATGTGAAAATATAATTCTCAGACTGCTGTAAGAGTGCATTCTGGGAAATGCAGAGATGTGGCTTACTAGCATGGAACTAAGTGCAGCAGGTTGTGGAGCTAAGTGGATTGGATACATCACAAAATGCACACTAAACATCACAATATCTAATATCTAACAGAGTAAAGATTCATTTATGCGTGGTGTGTCGACTAAAGCTCAGAAGTTGTCTTCTGACAAACAGTATGTTACAACTTACTCTGCATTTACTTACTCTGAAACAGGAAGACAAAATTAAATGTACAGTTTTAAATCTGTGTGGGTCTTTGAGTGACAAGCAGTAACATGGCAGCAATCAATCTATCGGAAAAAAATCCTACACGTATGCATCAGCAGTAGTTATTACTTGTAACAAATGTCATTTTAGTCAAGACAGTGGAGTGACACATTATTTTTAGTTATGTAAAAGTTCCTCGAGGCAGATTTTGGCCTTAATAGAACAGACCTTCTAACCACTGCATCATATTCAGCATTCAACCAGCTGCTCTGTGCTGCAGTGACATGTTAACGCTGCCGAGATTAATATTATTTATACTGATACATCTGAGCAGCAGCATCACCTGTCACAAACAATGACATTACCTGTGTTACAGCCTACCTGCCCTGCTGATCGGGGTATTTCTGTTTGCAGTAAGACTCGAGAGATGCGTACACCCTCTCTCTCAGGAGCTCCACCTCACTGGGGTTGGACAAACCCTTGGCATCTTCAGGTGGAAAAAGGCAACACTGACATTAACGCAAACACGTTTCTAATTTCAAAATGAATTAATTTGTCTCCAGTGACATTTTCCACATGATTTTCACCCTTCCACCTGCGTGGGTACCTGGGTTGAAGAGGATGATGGCTCGAAGGCAGCCCAGCTCTGTCTTGTCCATTTGCATGTCTCTCATCTTGCTTACAAGCTCTGTCAAAACCCTGCAGAGATTGGAGGAGAGGAGAGGAGAGGAGAGGAGAAGAGAGGAAAGGAGAGGAGGAGAGATTTGCAGCGGAAACAGGAGGACAATGCCAGAATAGAAAAGAGAGAAGTATCCCAGAAAAGGACGAGAGAAGAGGAAGATAAGAAAAAAGAGAGCGGGAAAGCAATAACAACAAGAAGAAGAAAGGGAGGGAATAAGAGGGTAAGAACAACACGGAGGGACCAGACTCAATAATCACATTGTTATTAACAGTTTCTTCTCATTGTAATGACTTTACGTTCAAAATACTTGGCTGAAGTGCTGGCTCTGCAGGGGGGAGAAAAAACACTAGTTAAAACTGGCCAAAGTGGCAAACTGCTGCCACCAAATGGTGGCGAGCTCTGACTGTGGCTGATGTGTTTTTTTCCTGCTTCAGTGGTTGCTTGTCTTTGCTGTACTTAATATTAGCTGTGCTTAGCAGATGTGTGAAAGCTGTTGTGAAAGTGACTGACAAACATCGAATCTGCCATGGCTGGAGACTTTGTAGTTTCCTGTTTGGTTTTCAGATTTTCACTTTTTCCACACGGTCTCTCTTTCACTGTTTTATCTTGCCCTCAACCGATGACAGTCAGTCAGGGTTCAGGGGCTAAAGCCCTTACACACACTCATATTTTAGACAAATACTCTCACATACAGAAAGTAATACAGATCCCAAATTCATCGACTTTTGATCTTTGTTTAATGCTTTGTTTAATCTAACTCAGGGATTCAAAACCTACTGTATCCACATGTATCTCTAACAAGTCATTTTACTTGAGATTTATGGTGTTGATGCAAGAATGAAGAGAGGTGGTAATGATTTTGGATGGTATACTTTAACATTATTAAAATTGTTTCACAAATCCTGAAAGCTAAAGAACTAAGACAGGTGTCCTGTCATTCAAGGACAATGCATGCAACCAGCAGAAACAAAAGTAACACTTTACTCAGACGGTTCGCAGGCAGAAGTATTTGTAACATTTCAACAGCTTATTAGTTGAGATTCAAGAGCTGTTTTCTGATATTACACCATGTGGTTAAGGTTTGGTTTCGTTTAGGCGCAAAAAACATCGTGGTTAGGGTATGTTCATGAATTTTCACATATACTAGATAATCTGTTAAACACCTAGAGCCAAAGCGAAACAGTTGAAATGTTACAAACACTCTTTAAACTATGTGTAAGCAGCATATCCAAATAAAGTGTTACCAAACAAAAACTAATCATGGCAAAAATAGAATAAATACTAAAAGTTTATCCAACCAACTTACCAACATATCAATACATTGTCAATCAAAAGGAGTTATCATGCTTCATTAGAAGTATAATGCAGTAACACACAGGATGTCAGCTTGGACTTAAGAGGCTTGGTGATGGGCCATAGGAGCATCTTTTATGACTACTTCTGCTCTCTGCTGGGAATATGGCTTGGAAGAAAGAGGAGAGGACTATGCAGACCAGAGGGTGAAGGATGAAGGGAAAGATGTGATGGCCACTAGGGACAGTTTACTTGCTACACATCCATCACCAGAAATGGACATCTGCTTTTAATGACATGGACTCATTTTAACAGACGCCGCCCAAGCCCAGCAAATCAAGGCTTTTATACACACTCAGCACAATGAATAAATGTTTTATTTATATTTAGTTGAAAATGTGGAGGAAAAGTCAGAGTGATTATCGGTACGCACTAATAAAATGAACTTTTTCCATCACTGAAGAGGGCCAACAACACCAGAAGGCTCAGTCGTAAATTAGAGCATCGAAAAACTAACTGACCTGACTGTGTAAAAGAGAGTTCTGCACTGGAGTAATACATTACTTCGTCATACAACCACATCCCACCATTAATTCCCTGTGAAAGCTAGCTTCACAAAGCCAACCCACACCTTCTGATTGGGTCATTATGGTCTGACAGTGGGCAGAAGATGCAGTACTGCTTTTTGTCGTCGTCATCATCTAAACCACACCGCTATATAATTTACTGAGTGATCCGGTCAAACGCTTCTCAGTGGACTTTGTTCTCGATAATATTGTCTGGCGTCTGCAAAGCTGCGGAAAGCCCTAAAAGCATCAACCTTTTAGTTTGGATCTGTGTTTGTTTTAATGTTGACTCAAGAGGAGGGGTTTAAGAAAAGTGTTTGTGTAGTGGCGTAATTACCTGTCAAATATGGCCCCAACCTCGGCATTGTGCGCCCTGTGTATTCAATCACAATGTGTTATTACAATGTCATTACACAGTTACATTGTTATTACAGAATTCTGTCTTTTTCTGAGCCCTTCAGCTGTACAGATATTCAGTGCTTACATATGAGTTCACATGGTGTTACAAACTGGTTTCTGATACGTTTAAAACTGTTGCAAAACAGTCTGCATAGGGATTGTTCACATGTTTTGTGTCTGGACTTAAAGTTTCTGTTATCCAGATGCTATAGTCTTATATAAAGCAACACTATATTCACATGTATTAAAATAAGCAGAGAGGAGGTTATGATAAATCGTATGAGCCAAATGCATTGCAGCAGAAAACCATTAGTACACATGAAACTGTTTATAAGTAAAAAACTATTAACCCTCAACATTTATAGGTATTCCTAGCTAAACGTCATTGAATTATAAAAAGTAACTTGAAGTCCAACTGAAGTTAAATTGTATTGTTTGTCTGCTTCATGAGACATATTTATTATACCTGCCTTGTGTTCTCTTTTTTGGGTTTCATAATGGCTTTTTTCATAATAGTTTGTTAAAGGAGCCACCAAACAAACTTTAACTGAGGAAAAATGCACTGCTAATGTCAGTTTAGAGGCTAATTAGTTGCTCAGCTTCTGCACATTAAACAGCATGTAAACATACTTGCAAATATCATTACAGTCCAGTTAAACCAGGCACAGACTACAGGAGTTTTAAATTTTGTAATCTGGTTGCATCAGGGGAGAGTGAATTTGAGGTAAATCAATCTAAAAGTCTTGTAGTCCGAGCATGGCTTTCCATGCTAGTGTAGTCTTTCTGCAAGACCACAGACAACATGTAGTCTACAAAGCCTCAAGTTTTTTTTACTTTACTTTGTTACAGTGTAACATCAACACACTGGCAGCTGCTGTCAATCAAACACCGACACACCCTACAGCTGACTGAGGTAAAAAAGAATTTCTAAAATTTCAGCCAAAACCTTTTTTTTTTTATTCCTCTTCATAATAAAATTACTAAAACTACACAAAGGGATGACTTAATATGATTTCAGTTGGACTTCAAGCTGGTTTCACTGAACTGAGTCCACTGTGTGACAAATATAGGCTCTAAGTGCAAATTACAACATTTAAGAACACAAAAAACAAACCAACAAATCAACAACTCATAAATCAACAAAACAGAAAACACAACATTTCAGAAAACACAACAAATCTGAAAAGTGAGGTGCCCACTATCTTTGTCATTCTCGTCATTGATTGGATGGCTCGTATGTAGACATAGCAGTGTGTCTGTGTGCACCTGTTACAGGTCGTCACACTTCCTTCGTTCAGGGATTTGGGACTTGGAAAGACAAAACAGTAGGTACCTTCCCTTTCCAGCTTGTGAAATGTTGACTTTTCTGAAATTCTGTGTTTGTGCTATTTTGTAAATTCGTGTTGTGAAATGTTTTTCTGCTGTGTTGTTGTGTTTTCTGCAAAAGCTGTTGTATTTTTTGCTTTGTTCCATAGATTTGTTAAACACACAGTATGTAATTTCAGCCACTTTGAGGTCTCTCACATCAAAACGATTGCAAAAGCCCTAGTTTGATGATGTCACAAAGTAGTTTGGGGTAATGAGAGTCGTTGTCTTCACTGTTAAACAACCATTTTTGCCAATGAAAATCTATCTGACGCAGAAATAATGTTCATAGGCGACGTTTTATTCACGTCACGTACCCGGAATTTCTTCCTCACTCTCTGACGTTTGTGTGTTTCCCCGGACAGGCGACCAAATGAAATGCACCAATACCTTGAATATAATTATAGATTTCTCTGGGTTTTAAGATTTGGAATAATGTTAAGTACACTCAAGAATATATATAACAGAGATCAATTTCATTTCTTGAATTTGATACTTTATACCTTTAAAGGTTGGTGCTGTTCTGAACTTTTGGGCCAATGTAGTCAGATTTCCACTTTAAGTAATGTGTGACCCAGAAATGACATTCTGATATTTTATCATTTACATACAAAATATGATTGAGTAGCTTCAAACAGATGCTGATGCGAAGCTGAAACAAAAGCCTGCCGCTAGAAGAGAGCGGTGCTCTGAGAAAAAGTATCAGAAGAAAATCATTGATCCATTTGCCATTAGCCCAGTTAGCTTGCTTTAAACCTGACATGATTATAGGCAAAATTAACCCTTTATAACAATGTAATTACTGTGTAATTAACAGTGAACTGACACGTTGTGATGTAGTTGGGGTTTTACATAAAGGTCATTGAGGTGTTTTATTTCAGGTGATAGTGAGCAGAGAACATTTCTCACTTGAAGCAGTAAAAATGTATTAAAACCTGTTGATGTAATAATGTACCCCTCAATAATGCAATAACATCCCATTATGACATGAGGTAGCATTTATCACAGCATAATAAGGGCCACATCTTAATCAAATAAATTTAGCATTAAAAAATGTTGTTATCTCATTATTGGTCATGTCAAAAACAACATTAAAACCACTTAACAACTTTAACAACTGGTGGTTGATACATAATGCAGAAGGCTGGAGAGGCCATGACTGTAATTCTGTTTATGTTTTGTTTTCCAGTGATCATGAAATACGTGTTTCAGGATCTCACACTAAAGCCCTATTTGCACGGGATTAGTATTACCTGGGGACCTCTGGTGATTTGTAAATTACCCCCCCACGTCTGTGTTTCTTGCGGTGCATTCGCACGGGATAAGTGAAGTCTGTATTTTACTCGAATTTACTGACATTACGGCCCGGATTGTGACGTCAAAGCCGTGCGCACGTCACAATCCGTTGTCGTGTGTGCAGCGCGAAAGTGCAAAATTACTGAGATGCAGAATCGCACGGGACTAGTATTACCACGGGACGTCGGTCTTTGGTGAAATATAGTAGGTAATTTGCGGGGGAATTTTCACTTTACAAATTACTGACATGGCGCATTCGCACGGGATTAAGATCACAGGCGTCCTCCGCAATTGTTACAAATTACCAGAGGTCCCCAGGTAATACTAATCCCGTGCGAATAGGGCTAAACAAACATGTTATACATGAGTCTGAACTGTGTATCTGTGGCCACCAATCATACAGCAGCCTATAGAAAACATATAAGGCACACTAATATTTCTTTATTACAGCGTGCCTTTGACTATAAACATATTTATGCCCGCAAAACAATTGTTCTGTGATCAGCAGAAAAGAATATGTAACCAAAATATAAAACCATGGCCTCTACAACGTTTATGCACAATGGGATGTACTATTGCTTTAATGCAATTTAAAGTGTTTTAAGGGACATTCTTATTATATATTCACGTTAGTATTTAGCCAGCCATTATCAAATGCTTTGCCACTGGGTGTGTGTGCATGTGTTGTGCGCGCATGCATGTCTATGGGCAAGCATTAGTCACCAGCCTCCCTATGCATGTGCTGTGTCATCCTACAGGCAGTAGTAAAGAAGCAAAGTTTTTCAGCCAATCACAGCCAATGCAGAACACAGCAGCTGCAGCCAACCAAAGATGAAGACACAATATGATAAACTTTTACCCCACTTATTAATGCAGCTACACCTGAATAATATATAAATCTTCAGTATAAAAATGAGTGTAAAACCGTCAGGGCCATAGAAATCCATGTGGATAAATACAGGCAAGTGTTCTTTCTTTCTTCATTTAACTGTCAGAACTGATGTGGTTAAATCAAGATGGGATTGTGGACTTTACCTGGCTAAGCAGCAGCTTCTCTGAAGAACTACCTAAGTCACATAATGCTGAAACTCTCCAGTGAACACATTTCATGGTGGCATATCCTCTCCAGTTAAGTCAGCCACTCAAACTTCTGAATGCTGGGGAACTCACTAACAGTAGTATGTCCATCAGAGTGATACTGTTTGTGCGTATATGCATCTGAGCATTACCTGTCGAAGATGGCTCCAACACCTGCACTGTGAGCACTGTTCCTGTGGACATGCAGGCCAGTGGCCAGTAAAATCCCGTCCTTCACCGAAATGGAGCGATGGGAAAACGATGCAATCAGGAGTTCGTTCCAGCCTGTTGGTATTGGAGTTGGTATCTTAATATTTCTAGTAAATATAAAGTGATGTTTAACCGCATTTGCATGACGCGAAAAAAAGACCCTGAAAAAGCACAGACTCATTATATTGGGACGTGATATTGGCTGTAACTAAAAAGTGCGGGGGACAACCTATCAGCAGAATCAATACTGATTCATTAAAACTTCTCGAGTCATACTGAGAGAGTACCTGCACGTAGCAGGATGACCTGGTCGTCCAGGGGCAGCTCAGAAAAGTGAGGGATCCTCTTGGCCCACTCCACCAGGGTGAAGAGCTGCTTGTCTGCTGCCTGACAGATGTTGGTGACGGGGTCATTGGGCTGAAGAAAGCACATTTAGAGGATTATTGGTAACTATTTAATCAAATAACAATGATTAAGGAATGATTTAGGAATCCAATTCAATTGGATGCAGTACAAATTCCTAATGTTCACACTGATCATTCACTAGTTGTTCAAAAGAAAGCATGAGATGAGGTTTTTTGAAGTATAACTGCAATGAATTTAGGGATTTCATCATCTACAATCCATAATATCCAATCCAGACCTGCCACAGAATGAAAACTCCGGACTGCTGAGCAACTGAAATCTTATCTCAAGCAAGAATGGAAAAGAATTTCACTTCCAAAACTCAAGCATCAAGTGATCTCAAACTTAATTTGGTAATAATTTCAAATGTTACACAAAGCACCTCAAAGGAACAGTTTGTGGTTAATTTCCACCATCCAGACTACTCACAGAGCTGCCGCCTGAACTTCCATCTGCATGAAGCTCCGTCTTCTGTTCTACGGCCATCTCCGCTTCCAAAATCTTCTCCACTGGCATCTCCTCGTTCACCGCACTTGTTGACTCGACCTCGCCTTCTCGTTCCTTGTTCCTCTGCCGCTCTTCTTGAACAGCTGCAGGACGTGGGGATTGGGGTGGACAGAAGGGAGCACAGAAGAAAACAATGAAGGACAAGAGAGGAGAGGAAGGGAGAAACAGTAGGAAGAGCAGAAAGTTGAAAGTATGTGTGAAAAGGGTGGGTGAAAGGAGTTAAATATAAAAAGATGGAAGAGCAGGAAAGGTGGTAGAGCAAAGGAAAGGACAAAGATAGAAAAGTAAAGGGTTTGGGCAGGCAGGCAATGGTAGAGAACATCAGACATAATTAAAGATTAAGAAGAAGAAGACAGCAAAAGAAAGAGAATGAAAGGTGGTGGAAAAAGAAATGACAGACAGATGTGCCACCAGACAAGAGAATGGATGAAGTGAGAGAAGTTCAATTAGAGATTAACAGAAAATGTGTGGACAAAGACAAGGAGAGGGAGGGAGAAAGATTGGTGTGGGAAGAGGTTGGCACACAAAAAAGAAGCAAAAAGAATCGGGAAAGATACAAAAGACCAAAAAAAGTGAAAAATGTGCAAAACAGTGGGAAAGAAAAGAGACACAGATATGTACAATTCATGATAAATTTAAAGTCTCTCATACTGCCTTTCATACTTCTTTCAGGCCCTCTACCTAAGCACAAATGGACCGTGTGAAACATATACAACATAAGTTATTACTATTATTAACTAATTGTTGTAAAGTGACATTCAAGAGAGAATTACAACAAAATGTAACAGGCATTCTAAAAGCTGGCATTTTGTCCAGATTTGAATGATATCTTTTTATTCTGTGGTAACAAGGTTTCTCTTAATCCCTTACCCAGATTAAGGAAACTAGGCTTCTCCTTTTTATTAAACTTAAGAAATCAAGTTATTTCAGGAATGCAACAACGATCAGGTTCATGTAAGTGCCTGTAAATCCACTGAATACAGCTATACAATTGCACTGCATTTTTCCACTTTTTGTCATCGTGTTTGATATTTTGCTGCAAATTCTTTGCAGGAAAAGACCAGTCAAAAGTCTACCACCGACAGACATCTGTAGACACAGACTGAGGTTATGTGCCTGGCTTGCTCCTCTGTCCTAAATTTGTCGAGATCTGAATAAAAAAAAGGCAGAGTCCTACACCGTCGACCAAATACAAATGTGAATCATCCAAGCTGACAGCTGTGTAAAACAACAGAGAATGCTACTGTCCAAACATGTACAAACAGCACTGTATTAACCAACAGTCTCATCGAATTGACATTTTCAAGAAAGATCTGTAAATTAATTATTTTCTATTATTGTTTTTATTATTTTGATCATTTGCATGAGCAGCATTTTTAAATGATATTGTTACTTTTAAACACATCATGCTGCTTACATAGTGTGTAGTAATTGTTTAAAGAAGCATCTGTAAAGGAAAATCAAGGATTATGTATTCTTTCCTAAATGAAATATTAATCATGAACACATCTGACAACAGATTAAATAAGTTTCTTTAAGTTTGAATCCTAGTATGTGCACTTCATGTCAAATCAAGGGCTTTGAAAAGCTGAAAAACATTTAAATCTATTTGATATCACCTTTGTTCAGCATTGCTCATTATGTTTGTATTTGATACAGAAAAAGAAGCGCATCAGTGGCTATGAATTTTGAAGACTGGGCTTGTGATGGAAAACTGACACTTTGGAAGCCAAGGCTGGCTTAAAAAATCTGAGCGGAGAATTCAACAAACAACTATCCTTCCTCTGTTCAAAGCATCAAAGTACCATTATAAAAAGGAATGAAATGTTCCTGAACAGGACTGAAACTGCTCTGTGGCTAGCCGTGACCTTACTGGGCAGCACCCAGGTGAGAATAAACAAATAACTTATAGAGTAAATTAGGATGATGATTAAAAGGAGTGTGCATACTCAGCAAACTTTCCCTGGATCTATAAAGGTTAAAAAAACATGGGTTAGTGACTCAAGGCTGGCACTGGTCCACCTCTGAGCACTGGCAACCAACTATGGAAAAACTAGCTCCTTCTCATAGATATGCAATGTAATATCTCTCTGCTTCTTGCTCACTCATACAGACACAGACACACACCCCTCCCTCCCTCTTCTCCTTACATCTGTCGTTCATCTTGGCCACTACAGAAGGAGGGAGGGGGGAGAGAGAGAACGAGAGGAAACAAAAAGAGGAAGAGAGGGGGAAAGGGGGTTAGTGTTTACAAGGCTTACCCACCCCCATCCCCCTCTCTACCACTTTGTACTCGTTCTTTCTATTCCCTATTGAACAAATATTACTAAAGCTCTCTTAGTGAAAATGCACAGGAAAAATATCAACACTGATACCATCATTTAGTGATGAATTTACTTCTAATTATAGGTTATGTACGAGATGTAATTTAAATTAGGATTTGCAGGTTGAGGCAGATTACAGTAGAAATGACCTGCCACAGAAAGCAGCTCTCTTCAAAGCTCCATGACAGCAGCGATCAATAACAACAGTGACAGCACTTGTCACCAAGTTATGATCAAATTATGATAAAAGAAGCATTGTAGTGTGCTGGGGAATTTAGTCCTAATCTAATATGACAAAGCACAGTAGGCTGTACAGTTAGCTCTTACCTACACTGCTCAACTCGGAGAGACTTAGCAGCAGATAATCTCAGACCGACGGGCTTAAAATGGATCTAACGTGATTTGCAGTGTTAAGACACTGGCACAACGCAGTATACAGATCAGTGGTAGTTTGTAAAGGTGTCCTTCTTAACATCAAGCACTTTGAGCATTAAACAATTAAAAAGGAGCTCTATCAGTTCATCAGAACTGTCACTGTGACTGATATAATAATGATACTGGTGGTGGCAAACTCAGACAACTCCATGATAGTGATAGGAGTTAAAACGTATGTTGATTCATTTCATACATGTTGGGAATCTGATTGAAAGTATTGACTAATAATGAGACCAAACAGTGAAGTTTCTGCATTTCCAATGGTACAACTCATCTGATATATTTACCAGGGACTGATAGCCACCTGAAGAGAAACAACTGGTAAATATGACAGTTACCTGATGGTCCCCAGACAAAGAGTTCACAAGGACTGCCTTAACAAACCAATACACAGCGCCTACAAAAAGTATTTAACCTGCTTCGATTATTTCATGGTTTATTGTCACTGTTGATTTAGATTTTTGACCAATAAAGAGCAAAAAGAACCTCTTAAATGTCCCAAAAAAAGTCTGTGGAATACCTTTTAGGTCGTTCACAACTGAATGGCGTTCAGTGCATTATAGAACATTGAGAGCTGCAAAGTATACCCTAATTGCGTCCTCTAGTTTTGGGCAAAAGAAGGTCGTCATTTATCAAACGCATCTGGAGCGAGTTTTGGAAAGGAAGACCCTTAACGACGTGTCCAGGACTGAAGTGTTGAGTTTGAACGAGGCAGCTGTTCAGCTGGGAAACAGCCAGTGTGTTTGCAGGAGCTTTTCAGCCAAAAGTGAAGCTGGCAAAACTTTAGATTTTCTTTTGACGAATATGAGGAATGAGCTCTTTATTATAAGCGTCAGTCCAACACACCAAAATGCCACTTTTAAATGAGACAAATCTCTTCCAGCTCCAGAAACAGAATCCACCAAATCAATCAATATCATCACTGAAGAGTGTTGCAAGAATGTAGGAGCCTGACATTGTTTTTTTTAATCAAATACTGTTGGGCACTCTTGAAACCAGATTTGGAGCAGACATCTCATTATAGGTGTTGCTCCAAACTTAAATCAAAAGCTTATGCATCTATCCCTAATAAATATACTACAACTTCTACCAATGATTAACCCTTTTTTATGCCAGTTAAATAGTCATCAACAAATAATTTATCGGCTACAACCTTTAAAACCAAAATTTAATCACCATTTGTGTCAATGCTTTTGTGCATTTAAACCTAGAACTGTGTGTATGAAAAGGTAAGATGGCCTTTTTTTATGGGTCATGAGCAGAAAGGGCTGAGAACCAGCCATATACAGGGTGTGCTGAAGTGCCCCTGCTTGCTCACCTTCTCTCTTCATGCCCATGGCCAGGCACTTCTGGTATCGGCAGTACTGGCAGCGGTTCCTCTGTCTTTTATCCACCATACAGTCTTTATTGTCCCGACAGGTGTAGGTCAGGTCTTTGCGCACTGTCCTCTTGAAGAAGCCTTTACAGCCCTCACAGCTGTAGACACCGTAGTGCTTACCTGGAGGGTGTGGGAAGCAGGAAGGGAAAGAGCCAAAGACGTGAGATGACTATTTGTTTCAAGGCTGACATTTTAAAGGGATCTCAGGATTGATTACACTGTTGTAAGCAAGGCACAGAAAATATGAGTTGTATTGAAGGTGTCTTGTCACCAGAGGATCTGTCTCCACAGATGGAACAAAGGCGTTTCTGGGAAAGCATCGGCCCCGGGCTGTGGGGCGACAGCTGCTTCAAGCCCAACGGAGGTTTCACATCATCGGAGCTGCTCACTGCATGGAGCCCTGACATGGACACTGTTGAGTTAATCTGAAAGGACAACAGAGGAGAGGGTAAACACAATGATGACTAGGTTGAAGATGAATTTCATGATTCTCCCTCTTCTTCTGCAAGAATGCAAAGCACATAAATAACACTGTTAGCAAAACCACACAAAAAAACACAAGGTCACAGTGAGAGTCAAGCTTGTAGCCATTGTTTTTACTCCCTCTCTCTAAGCCCTGTCTCATCTCTGATATCACTCTCTGACAAACTGGTAAGGAAAGAAAATGCACCTTGAAAAGGCAGGTGTGTTCACATCTTCAACATAATACCAGATAATGCCTCTCTCTGTCTGTGATTGTCAATGGACAACAATGAAGGAGGGGAGTGAGTCCTCACTTACCTGCGGACTGCTAATGGGGCCATAACCCACCGACGGTGTGCCAG
The DNA here is from genome assembly GCA_033000465.1 of Sciaenops ocellatus. NCBI lineage: Eukaryota > Metazoa > Chordata > Actinopteri > Sciaenidae > Sciaenops > Sciaenops ocellatus. The sequence goes on from CP136873.1 coordinate 22,652,830, forward strand.
GTAGACATGGCGAGCCCAGAGAAGAGCTGATGACAGAAAAGGGGGAGCCGATGCTACTGATGGGGCTGTTGACCCCGGTGGTGGTGATGGGTGGCAGGGAGGTCATGGAAGCCGCGGCTGAGGGAACCAGCGGAGGCGAGCGCTGGCCCGACGGAGGAGAGGACACAGACGAACTGTCTGGGCTGCGGGAATCTGATAAGAGACAGCAAGAGGGAGAAATAACACACATTAGTAAAATAATGTTGTGCAGTGAGGGCTAAGCTTTTTTAACAGGGCTGTTTTAATTTAGTCTCATACTTGCACAAATGTAGTTGTTCAATTATCAAAGAAATATCAGCTGTGAACATAACAATAATAATAATAATAATAATGGTCTGGCACATTTTAAAGCTGATATACAACCAATAATTTGGTAATAATTCCCAATCTTTTTGCAACTAACTAGAAAAATGGTTGTTGCTCAGGGCCCTCTGAGGTCATGGGGTCATATTCCAGTGATTCCAATCAAATGTTGCATATTTGCACTATTTAGATGAAAACAACAAAAATGGCATGCTAGAAATTTAGACGACTCAACTGCAGCGCTGTTTTAATTAGTAAATGAAAATCTTTTGCTAAGCATTTGCTGTGTGTAACTGGTGTGTGATCAAGAGGTAGAAGTTCATTTGAATTTCTATAGCCCTTTTTTGCCTCTGTGATCTGAATGTGGTGGAATTGTTTTCCCTTTTTGCTTCAGATCTACTGAAACATGAAATAAGAAGCTTGAACGTCATGCTGATAGATAAAATTTTGACTCATTGCTTCCCCTTCTGTACTTGGATCTAAAGGCAAACCTTTAAAAGGGAGATGGTGCTGATTTTACTAATCCTACATCATCCTTCAATTGCTTGAGATTTTTATGATGCCAGTTGTTTTATTTATTTATTTTCTGTCTATGCTGTGGTTTGTATTTAGTTGGCACTTTCTTCTGCAGCTGGCTGTGTGCTGCATTTTCACTGCTCCAGGCTGTGTACTTTGTTGTTGTCGTCTGATCTAATCTATTTTTCTTGCCTCAAACACACTGGAAAGAAATCAACCAATCATATGCTCACACATCACCTACTGCAGTCCATGGAGACTAGTACTCAAACTACAATTCTACAATTTCTAATTTAAGGTACTTCTTCCTCACAAGTCTCAATCAATTTCTGACAGCTCCACCCCTGTCATTTATTTCACCATTCGCTCTGAATAAGCACTAGTAAAGGAATACTGTCTTTGACATGCATAGTGAGACGTGTGGAGAACCGTGTCTACCTGAACAAGTTGAGTATGGCACCAACTTCCCTGTGGTAGGAATAAAGGTTCAAAGTCTACTGGTGCCACTGATACACCGCTCTCATGTTACCGTAAGGTGTTTTGTGTGAAGGTAAATAAACACCGGACCAAAAAGTGAACTCTATACTTTTCTTAGAGCAGAGCAACGTTTTGTTAGTAAAAATCATGAAGTAACAAAACAATCACATTAAAATGTTACTGTGTTTTAAATAAAATATAGATCTGGAGTGTTCATCTTCAAAGAGCGAGAACCATTTTAATCTACTCAGGTGTATGCTGTATGTTACAATACACCTGTCATGCTGAAAAGAGACGTTAAAACACACTTTGCTTTGGAGAAATAGGAGGTAACTTAGACAGCTGACCTTAACTTAGTTCAAATGATTGTATGCTCTTGAAGACAGGGGGGTTATAAATCAGCTGTCACACATCTGTTTTAAAAAAACTTACATATTCTATCAGTTTAGTAAATCTCTGTTTGACATTATATATTTTATAGGCCTGAATTTACAACAGCCAAGGTGACAAATGTGTCACTATAGATGGTAAAGGTGTGGGTTAAAATCAACACTAGTTTACAGATGCAATGTTACAATGTACACAGTCATGTTGATAAGAAAATCAGTGCAGTTATTTTCTCACCTCTGCTGTCTCCCATGATGGTGTTTGGGGCACAGGGGCTGTCTGGCAGCTTCACACCGACGTGCTTCCGTCTGAAACAGCCCGCTATCAAACTCTAGACCGCGGACTGAGGCCCGGGCCGGAGTTGTTTAGGGAAACCAAAAACGGGTCTGAAATTCCAACACAAGAGAGAGAGAGCTCCGCATAAGACCATCGTGTGGCACAGAGAATGCCCGTTTAGTGAGGAAAATATCAAACAAAACCAATAACACTCAGCACGTTGCAATGTTACGAGCTGCACTCGTGCTTGTTAACAGAAATATTTGTCCATTTTATGCATTTTCTGGGCGTTTAATGTAACGTTACAGCAGGCAGGGCTCTGCAAACCAGCCAGCTGCTCAGCTGATGCCAGGGCTGCATCGTCCGGATACAGTACAGCACAAAAACACTGTTGTTTAATAAATAAGAAATAGCAGGTTGATACCAGACAATAACTATGTTATGTTGGTTGAACGCAGTGAAGAAAGCGTCCCGTTTCAGTGTACAGATAAAGCCCAGACAAATGGCAACAAACGCCTGCTAGCGTTAGCCACCGCATAGCTCGTAAACTGGCTAACGCTGCGTGCTAACACTAAAAATGTCTGTGAGCTAAGTGGCTCGTGTTAGCTTCCCTCCACGCACATAAATCAAACCGTTGTTACATATTTGCACCTGATAGTCACAGCGAACAGGTCCCTGGCGTTGAATTTTGTTAAAAGCATGCCATGTCTGGCGTGAAGTTGGCAAAACAAGCTAAGCGCTATAGCTAGCTACGTTTAGCCACCTCACCTAGCTAGCAAGCTAGTTAGCCCGAAAGCATCGTAGGAGAGCTGGTGAACGAGAACAAACCAGTTCAGCACTGGTGAGTCCACCTCTGTCTCATTCCCCAAGTCCTAAACTAGCCACATGTTGTAAATAGTGCAAATAAATGCGGGTTACTGACGGTTTTGCGGCACAGCTTCTTCGCATGAAAGATGTGGCGACTAGGCCCCGTGTGTGTCTGTTTCTCCCCCCACTTTGCCTCGTAGTCAACCCTCCCTCCCCCTGCAAGGATGAAAACATGATGATGGTGGAGGATTTGGCTTAGTGCTCCCTTACAGTTGAACATAGGCTCAGATACACTGCAAAACACTGCAGCCTGATTTTTTTTTTATTTTTTATTTTTTTTTTTTTGAGGCAGGGGAAGTGTTGTGTGGTCATGTCGCGCCTCACATGTCACTGAGTGAGGGAGACACATCCAGTGCAAGAGGTCAAGAGGTCAAGACAAGTTCAGCTCAAAAGGTTATTGTCGGGCACTGGTTCATTAGCGGACCTGCTGCGCTGGAAAACAAACCAGTGTGACAATAATAGATGATAATTTGATCTCTTCAACCTCTATTTTCAAATCGATTCTGCAAATATTTTTCTATGCTTTAAGAGAAGAGAATATAACGCATTTATTATCACTGCACCGTGTACAATGTAATTTACTGTGCATTAAATAAACCCTTAAATATACACATAAGAGCTTATTTTTTCAAATTTTTCTTTGTGGCAATATCAAACAAAAGCCCCATATGAGAATCAGAATCAGCTTTATGTGAATTTGTCTCTGTGTTTTTGTCGCTCACACAGTACCATGATCAATTTTCAGGATGTCAGAAATTGACATGCAGTTAAAAACAACAAAGACAACAAAGCTGAACAAGACAGGTAAAAAAATAAACATAAATCATAGACCATAGAAGTGTTTCTGTAAATTTTAAACAGCGATACATTAGTGCAAGAATGCAGAGTGCACAGAGTGCTGGGATGGACATTGAATGATTAATGTACAGCTTACTTTATATAGACATAATGTATATAGACAGGTGTTTACATGTAGTACAGCAGAAAAAGAATAAAACAGATCATTATCACGTTATAACATGGAAAGTTTATTGTTATAGCATGATATTTATCTTGATATTTTCCACATTACTACTACTCCTCCCACAGTTTTGGTCACACATACACAAAAAATATACCGTGACAGTACACCTGCTCCATACACCTGTCAGAGACAAGAGAAACACTACCAGACAGTAAACATAGTTTATATATATATATATATATATATATATATATATATATATATATATATATATATATATATAGAGAGAGAGAGAGAGAGAGAGAGAGAGAGAGAGAGAGAGAGAGAATAGTATAACCACTTATCCTCATCAGGGTGACGGTGGGGTTGGAGCATATCCCAGCTGACTTTGGGTGAGAGGCAGGGTACACCCTCAACAAGTTGCCAGTTCATTATAGGGCACATAGAGACAAACGACCATTCACACTTACATTCACACCTGTGGGAGGAAGCCAGAGTACCCGGAGAGAACCCACGCAGACACAGGGAGAACGTGCAAACTCCACACAGAAAGGCCCCAGCCGAGGTTCAAACCACGAACCACTACACCACCTAACACACATATTTGTATACATGCTATTTATATGTACATAGTTTTTATGTTTATATTTATGTTTACCTTTCAAGCTCCTTGTTTTTGTCTTATGTCTATATCTGTATCGAGAGCAAAGTGTAACTGGAGTCAGATTTCCTCGTGTGTGCACACACACACCTGGCCAGGTGATTCATAAAGGCCTAGACAGGTGCTTAGCTTATGTTTGATGAGAAACTCATTGCAGCTTGGTAGAGCATGACCTTGTTTCAGGTTTGATCATATGCGAAGGGCACTTCGGACAGCAGGTTCATACAATTTTACAACTGAAATAGGAATTGGCTGAAATTCTAACAAATGTTCAATTCATTATTTGCACCAATAAAATGTAATATTTCAAAAATTAAATAGATTGATATAGTCAAGACAGACTAGATTTTCACAGCTCATTTATCGTGGCAGGGCCTCTCAGTGTAGCTTTGTCTGTCTGTCTATATGGTTAAAACATTAAAGGTTAAAAACGTCATTTTTGATGACACTTTAGATATTTTGTGTTTTATCAGATAATTATGTGTTTAGAAATTCTCCTTCATCTTAGTCAAATTAAAAAACGCTAAAAACAATTAAATAATCTGAAAATTCTATTGTCACAAAGTTTAAAACCAGTTAACTCGTGTGGTTTCCTTAATTTTGTCCAACCATGAGCTGGGTTGTGACAGTTCCATGTAATTTAACATTGCAATATTGATAATCAGAAAATAGTAAATTTTTTGAAAAATAAATTAATTGATTTGCAACATTGCGTAATACACCAAGAAATATTCAAGGGATAGCCACCTTGGGTATAGACTGAGATCAGTTGTGAACAGTTGTCAGTCTTTCACAAAGCGGTTGTCTTTGTGAAAGTTTTAGAACACCTATGTTAAGATCAAAAACATACCCTGCAGTGAAGCCCAACCGAACAAAGAACTGTCAGAAACTCCTGTGGATTTCCTGTGAGATCTGCTGCTATGACTATGAGAAACTGTATTGTCACCCATCATATTTTAGCAGCATGCAGTTTGTTAAAACTAGGGAAAAAATATGCTGACATGAGAAGAAACGTGACAAAATGTATGAAAAAAAGCTACATTTACCTTCTTTCATACATTTTGTGCTGATTCAAAACCAACAACTTTCGTGGCTGGGAGATGAGTCCAATGCAGAAACGCTTAAAACTAGGATATGGAGGAAGGACGTGAGGATGTGCAGTAAAAATGATAGGGACCATCAGCTGTCTGTAGACACAGGAGAGACTCAGCTTGTTCATTCTTACTGCACCATACGACGGTTTCCAAAAAGGTAGAGAAAACTACAAAATAACAGTCAGACAAAACAACAAGAAAAACGGTTCAATATGATTTCTGTCACTGAGCAGAAGAGATTGAATGTGTAAGTACAGATGTAGCAACTCAAAAGTTCCCCTGTTTCCATGATGGGCCCTTGGCTGGCTCTTGGCTGATCCTTCACTGGTTGCCTCCAGGTCCCCTGCAGGTCCTGGGGATAATGTGATCCCCGCGATGACGTAGTCAGTGAGGCCCCGACTGGAACGCCCCTAAGCAGCCTGGGTGAAAACCAGCTGCAATGCCTCATTTGTCCACGGGGAGGAGCAGTGATATAAATGTTCTGCTCTCACTGTATAAAGACACGTCTGAACAGCCACGCTGGGGACGCTAGGGTGAGCGGGTGAGCCGATCAGCTGAGACAGAGCACAATCATGGATGTGGCTAGTCGTGCATTGTTGTTCCGTGATCCGTTCAGATCGCTCCCCACAGAACCGGCACCAAGTGGTCCACGGATCGGTTGATGGAAAAAAACAAAATTGTGATAAGATAACACCGAGGCACCGCGGCAGCCGCTCGTATCTGCGGCTGTATATCGCGCACAACAACAACAACATGCCGGCTCTGTGATTCGTGTGACACTGGGAGACCAAAAAGCCCATTAAGAGCAAACAAAAGGTTGAGCAATGAGAATGCTAATGAGGTGTGTAGGCTACGTCATCTCCAGGTAGAACAACTGTAAAAATAAAAAAATCTGTGAGAGAAGCGCCATCTCGCGGTCATACCCTGTAATTCAATGAATAGGTGTACTTTAGTTGCTACATCTGTATATGTGTGCATGATTTTTTCCAGCAGAGGGCGCTGGTGCTGTAGAGGTGATACAATACAGACTGAACATACAGTTAACATACTGTTCCACCTAAAACTGTGAGAAAAGATCACTTTGACTCTTGCATAATGTTTTAATGAACAAGACCAGACAACAACAACAACAAGGATAATTTTCAGATACTTTAAACCCATTTAGTTGGTAAATCGACAGACACACTGACTGTAACTAGAACTAAAAGATTCAGATAAATTCATGCTTTATTTAAAAGTACAAATGATGATTGATTACCGAGCTGTAACCCTTTAAAGGAATTTTAAACTTGAGTCTAGTTATGAAAGCTCACAGGACAGTATGAGACCATGCTCATCAAAAATAGATAAAATGACTGAATTTTTTTGGAAACACTTGGGATGAAAATAAGTGAGCGGAGAAACACAATGAATTCAGATGCAATCCAAAGTACAGTCACTGAATGGTAGACTGGTGTTCATCTTTGTAACAGAAACTTATAGAATCAATGTTAAGGCACACTGAAGCTGTTCTGGTGGCTCGTGGTGACACAACTGTAGTCCTGATATTATTGCATTTCTGCCAAAGCCGCTTCACTTCCTCCTACGATGCATTGTGGTAAATAGGAAGTTCTGTCGATAAATTAAAGAACAAGAGAGGAAGCTACACTAGTTGTTGCAGGCAGGCTCAGTAGATAAACGTTGTGCAGAGACAATAGAAGCTGTTTTACTTTCTGTCTGCAACATGCAGCTACTAACATGCATTTTAATTGTCCAACTGAGCTGTCTTTGTCAAGGTAACGTTTCATTTTTCTATAATGTAATATAATAATATTAATAATAATGATAATAATCATAATATAATATACATTTATAAATCTGATGTTTAAAAGTTGGTTCTGCTGTGAGTTATTGATTTGATTATAGCTTTACTGTAACCAGCTGTAGCTGAGACAACAATATATATTTTTCTGCCTATCTAAAGTTATACTTATATTTAACACTATTTTTTCCAGATGTGTTTACACCGTTAGTGGTTATCACTTAAACTGGGTCCATTTTGGCCTAAACTGTAGCTAAAAGAACGATTGTGTATAAATATAATGTTGTTATATTTAAAATAAAAACAACTGAAAGGAGATTATTGTTGTTACTGAAGGGAAATGCTGATATTATTTTATGTTTTAATATTTTTTGCCACTATTCATTGTAAGAAAACTAACACTATAAATTATGGGTAAATATGGATAAAGAAACACACTGCTGTGTGAAAGTATCATGAAGATGAGAATAACGCAGAAATTATACAAATAACGTGGCATTTGTTCTGTATTAAGTATTTGTAGATTTGACATTTACAAGAGCATCGTTTTCATTTGGATGATCATCCATGTTAAATTATTAACTTAAATTATTATAAAATTATTTACAGAGGTGGTGTGGAAGTATAATAATATACTAATTAAAAAAGGTGAAAACATAGAAAAATAGAGTTCTGGATGAAAAGTGTACATTTAAAAAATGACTTTTTTAAATTTCATTTTTCTAATCTTTAATTTCCACACAAATCTTTTAGCACAACCGTAGGGGCATTTAATTTCACTGCACATATGACAAATAAACCTCTCAATCATTTTAATCTTCTGCTCTTGGTGCTTAAAAGTGTAAAATTAAGTTTCCGTGTATGATAGTCAGAGGCTGAGTTCTACAATAAGAAGATAAATGTGGTGTTAAGTCAAAATGTGTCAGATTACACAAATAGATCATCTGTTGGTGGTGTGACCATCATACTGTATTTCATCCATACTGCACTTCACGCTGAAACACACTGATCAGACTTGGTCAAGCGGTTACTCCGGTAAATCCTGTGGTGTTTCTGTTTGATGTGGTGTGTCGTGTGTGTCGGCCTGTATAGGTTTGATGTTTTCACTGCTGCTGACAGTGAGAATCTTTTCCTATCTTCATTTCAGCTTCACAGAATTCATCCGCACCAACAGACCCAACTGATGTCCAGGTGACGGCAGAAAAAGAGGAATTTAACAGTAAGTTTAATGTTGTTTTTCTCGCATACACACAAACACAAACACATAGTTGAATTCTGCGCACTACTTTTTGTCCACGATCAGGATGAACGCTTCAAGCAGAGGATGAACAAATATTTTTGCTCTTATTGCCACAGGATGTGGGGTGACCTGTTTCTCACATCTCTGTGAATTTTGCAGGTGCAAATCAAACAGTAAGATAGCAAAGCATTCTCCCACACAGACTCTAGTTTGCTCTGCAAGAGACCCTTTGCTGCTCTCTGCATGGCTTTGTTCTCGACTGCATGCACCCTAAGTTGCATAGTTTTGTCCTAGAAACACCTCAGTTCAGTACATTCAAGTATCATTGAAATCTTACATATTATCTGTGCTTAAGGCATAATGGCAATGATGACATTAAAATAAGCTTCTGATTCTGTAGCTTATGATACTGCAAGAAGGAAACATTTTGAGGTCACAGTGAACAAACATAAGATGTGAGCAGAGAGAGAGAGTTGTTTGTCGACAAAAGTTTCTGGCCAGAATTAAACCAACGATGATGTCATTAACTGACATGTGTATTAACCTTTACACCACCTGAAAATACTATAAGCTTTTTTAAATGTAATGAAATTGATATAATAAATTCTAATGCACAACAGACAAACACAAGTGCCATAGAACCAAACTGTTAGTGAAGGTGTTAACTTACTGCTGGCAGTAAAAGGAAATGGCAATGTGTGCATTGTATCCTGTTTTACTGTTTAATGTTGCTCATTTTACATGGATAAAGAAACACACAAAATTATCATAAAGTTAACAATTTATCTGAGAGGAAATGCTTCAGCTTCTTTACGTGAAGCTAAAGCGGCTCTTTCTTGTTTCTTCTTTGGTTACACGTGAATCATTTTCATTTGGAAAACTCTTTTTCATGACAACAAATTTCAAGAGTTATATAGGCAGATGTTGCAGAGGTTAAAAGAAATTTAAAAGATGAGAACACAGATGATCAGGCAGTAGTGGGCTCAGGAAATAAATATTCTCTAAGTTTAGCTCAAGCCACCGGAAAAGCCTATGTTGGTTTTAAATGTAGCCTGATCCAAAATAGAAGTAAGTGTTAAATTAAGTCATAATTAATTTATGATGTTGTCTTTTTCTTTATTCTCACTGCCCTGATCAACATGCTCAAACCTAAAAATCTGATGCTTAGTTAAGTCAATACTCTTCAAATGAGTAACTGCTTGATCAGTACATGTGGTAAGATGCCATGTGTTAGGTAGCTTATATGGACTTGTTCACTGTAACTACCAGTAGAAGTAACAACATGGTCACCTGTATTTTTATTTTCACTGTCTGCAGTTTAAAAAAGTCCCCAACCAATGTGTTATTTCCTGTCCTGTTTGAGTAACCTCTGCTTCAGACCACAGTGCCCAGCTGCTGACTTTGGGTTGAGTGGACAGGAAGTCTGAAAATATGAAGTCTACTAATGGTTGACAATAAGAAAAATATTTAAAAAATTAAATGTTTTGACATGCCTTAGATTAATAATTCCAGCACTTTCCTGTGGTGATGTTTTTTGTGTAATGTACTTAACTGCCAGCTACATGCGAGAAATGTTACGTAATGACTGAGCGATGTTAATTCAAATTGAAAATATTACAGAAAATAAACCACAATGCCATTCTTTTTCTGGAACAATCATTACATAAATCGTTTTCCATTTCTCCCTCTGTGTCCTCAGGTGATCCCTATATTCACAAACTTGCTGTAAAATGCCAGTTCACACTGAAGATGCCTGGAAACATGAGCAGTGATGGGGTGCCATTAACAGCAGGCTTCACAGATATGTTGGTGAAACAGATATGTCAGGATCTTGACTGTGGGAGCACCTATCAAGTGAATAAAACCAGCTTATCTCACAATACCACCTGCTTTGACCACTGTGTGCACCAAGACGGGCGTTTGCAGAACTGTTCACAGAGCGAGGGAAGTAACTGCATGGTGATTACTGGAGCTGTCTGTGGTGAGATTTCTCCCTAATATGTTTCATAGTTACAAAGAAATCTGCGGTTTTTTAGACTGTGAGACTTTTTATTTGTCCAGCACAAGCTCACTGCTCTTTAAATAACATAACTTTAAATAACATAATCTATCCGTCTGCTCTAAGTTACTTTCGATTGGAGCTTTAATATTGTAAAATTAAACATATTTAGTTAATTTAGATAATTACATATCCATCTTTTCAACCAAGATGAAGGACAAAAATCTGTGTTCATTAAATTGTTTATTGTCTAATCGGTGTATGTAATCAAATAAACGGACAGCTATCCCAGCCGTTCATCATAAGCAGATAAACTGACAGCGTGTTAATGTCCTCAGGCCACCAGGCTGTGCGGCTGGCAGGAGGACGAGACCGCTGTGCCGGACGGGTGGAGTTGTGGAGAGATGGGAGATGGGGCACGGTGTGTGACGACCAGTGGGACCTGCGGGATGCTGACGTGGTGTGCGCCCAGCTCGGCTGTGGTTATGCCCTCGAAGTGACGGGACAGGGTGGCTCCTTCCCCTCCGGCAGAGGACCCGTCTACCTGGACGAGCTGAACTGTACGGGCAAAGAGGAGAACCTGTGGGCCTGTCCATATGCACAGGACGAGTCTGACTGTGGACACAAAGAGGATGCTGGTGTCATATGCTCAGGTCAAAATCAAGTTCAACAAACATATTCATACATATAGAAAAATAAGGTTAAGTATTAAAGTGCATTCTATAAGTTTGACCAAATCTTAATTCCAAGTCTAGCTTTGGAGTGATTGAAAGCTCCTGATAAAGATAATAAATGAAATGTAAACTCCCCCAAAGTTTATAAAAGAAGAAAAAATATCAAGGACATGACTGAAAATGGCTCACTTGGGAATTATTAACTTTAAATGAATCTGCAACAGATAATGTCATATTTATTTACCTATAAAAGTTCAATAGTTTGTATTTTCTGTGTCTGTGTGCAGAAATGAGAGCAATCAGACTGACTGGTGGTCTGGACCGCTGCTCTGGTAAATTGGAAGTCCACCGTAATGGCAGCTGGGGAACAGTGTGCGATAACTGCTGGAATAAAAACATAGCCTCCATGGTGTGCTCCATGCTGCACTGTGGTGCAGAGGCAGTGAAAATGTCACAGTTTGTTCCTCCTCTCTTGCACAACAATGGGACGCCGTGGTATTATATGTGTGATCCAGGCAAGCAGAATCTGTGGCAGTGCCTGGAATTCAACAAACCACACCTGTGCAAGGACTCAAAAGCATCTGGTGTCATCTGTAATGGTGAGTGACGATGTTTTTGTTTGTGGGTATTAATGAAGTATGTTTGGTCTAACAATAACTACATGGGTCTAACTGGCTTTGCATGAGACATCAAAAACTTCAACTACTTAAATAAAATGTCTTCTTGTTTCCACTTGTTGAGCTCATGTATAAGATGATTGCATTATTTGACTTTAAATACAGGTGACAAATCTTACATGGTTTATTTATTTTCAAAATAAGCACACTTATACACACTATAGCCACTTAAATACAACACCCACACCCACACACACACACACACACACACACACAGCTCATCTCATTAAATGATCAATCGAGTACGTAGGGAAGAGAAACAAAATTGTTTTTCATTATTTTCAACAGACGTTTAGAGAAATGCAAAATTATAAATCACAATTCCTCAAGCAAATTTGATTTTATTATCATTAATATAAATAAACACTTCCTCTTAATAAACATAAAACATTGTCTGAAAGACCTCCTTAAATTATCTGATTATCCATCCTGTATTAAAATACTTTTTACATACTCTTTTAAAGGGGATTTCAACTTTCACCCATTTTATTTATTTATTTATTTTTTTATATTATTATTTTTTTTTATTTTGGTTCCTCAAATATTTGTAGATGCTGTTAACTGTTAACAAGATTTCAAGTGAACTTTTAGTATTATTTTGAACAATATGCACTAGATATATGTCCTGTATGTGGTGTTACAAACCTGTATTATTTGGCCTGCTGTGTAATTCTACTAGAAATATTAAGTAAATGCTCATTTTGCTTCTATAGCAGCTGAAAATATGATTCTGTGATTTCAGATCATATGCAAACTGTGCTGAACAAATAGACAATATTTTTGTCCTGCAGGTTCCCTCGGGTTTCCTACAGCCACCACAGCCACCACAACAAATGCAACTATAAGATGGACGACTGGTAAATACTCGAGTTTTTACTGGCTAATTTACTTTAAGTGTTCTTTCACTTATTTAAGAGTGAAATAGTATGTTATAAAAGTCAAGGAAGGTGTTCAAACAAACACAGATTTTTAACCACGTGTATGACGTGTATCTTTTCTTTCTGTCTATCCCACAAGGTGCACTCCCAGTCCATCCTGCTGAAGGCCTCTCCTTACCGTCTATAGAACTTGTCAGCATGATCGCTCTGTGTCTTGTGCTCCTTGTTTTTCTAATCACAAACACGGTGCTCTGCTGCCATTACAAATCAAGACACGGTTGGTTCCCCCTCACTCACAGTCTGTGCTACTTTCATCTGAATAGAGATTTAAAGATGAGCATTTTAACATATGAAGATGCAGCTCTGTACTTAATTTACGATAACTCCTGAGACTAGAGTCTCAGGTGTGTTTTTTCCATCAGGATCTATAAATTAGTATTTTGGTTATTGACTTAATGTTGATTTCTCTTCAGTGTATTGATAATCCTTAGATAAACACACAGTATGAGTTACACTTTTCATGCAGTTTATAATAATTACCTATTGTCTTGATAATTATGTCCACAGCATTCTTGATCCAGCAGACGCGCACCAGCTCGCGACCTTCGTCTGAACAGCACAAAAACTACCAAGATGCTGCCGTCAACCTCATCAAGGTCACCACCAACCCAGCTCAGACAGATGGTAAGTTGCTGAAGATTTCCAACAATATTCTAAATTAAAAACTGAATGTGTAAGCAGAATTTAATACTAACACAACTTTGTCTTTTCTTTCTTTAAACCTTGCATATAATATGTATTTGTATTCATGCATAGTGCAGAGAATGTTGCAGTATTGTGCAACATGTTCAAAGCGTGTAGTCATCTCATCAAGTCCTTTTATTGTTTTTGTGTTTGTCTCAAAAAGTCCCCTCCAATCCCAGGTATCTTTGGACCCAGCTTAGTAGTGTTGACAGCACGTCAGTAGATACAGACTATGAGCAGTATGAGCCAAGCAATGACCCGTCTGTCCCTTTGTCCACCTTTCGGAGTGAGCTATGTTCTTTTATTTCCTCTCCATTTGTATGTATTCCTGTGTGTTTCTCAATCTTTGCCTCTGAAGATGTTCTGTCTGCTGTGCTGCAGCGTTTTGCGGTTGAAGCGTTTGCTGTGTGTGTGTGTGTGTGTGTGCAGATCAATGCACTGAATGTCTGCAGGATGATTTGCAATTAAAACAATGCTTGGTGTGCATAATTTTATACCCAGATTCTCAGAGGTACAAAACAGACGTGAACCCTTTGATGAAGCCTTCAGGGCTTGACAACCTCGTTGAGGAAGGTGAGTCATCGTTACTGCAAAGACGTTACACTTTGCAGATCATGATAATATTTACACTGTGTAGTTCTGCTGTTCCTAGGAATCATCGGAGGGTAGAGGGTGGCACAAACGTTGAGGGTTATAATCATGGCTGAGACTTTCTTGATTTGTTCGTAATAAACCTACACACATGCGCGCGCACGCTCAAAGAAAAACAAAAAATAAAAGAAATTTGACTGTGCTAGTATTTAGTATTACATCCATTTTAAAGTCTCTAGTACGCTCAAACACCTGTAAATATTTTTCGTGGCTGGCAGTATAGGTATTTATATTTGACTTTCTGCTAGATGCTGCACAAAGAAACACCTTTTCTATTTATTTTAAATAATCAGGCATTAAACTAAAAGGGATGATGTAACTTATCCCTTATAGAAGAGATAATTAATCTTAACTTTTTAAAGTTTTTTAATCATTCTTTGTTTTTACTATTATATTCTGTATGTTTTTATCTTTTAGACACTGAACCCAAAGATGAAGTGATTGGAGTCTTTTCAAGGTATAACGGCGACCCAGCAGACCAATATGCCCGAGTGTCAAAGATCTCAGTGGATTCATTTGATAGCTCCAGTACTTCCTCTGGGGAATGCTACGAAAACACAAACAACTATGTCAACCCCGGTCAGTGCGGTCAGTGAGTTTACTTAAATCTGGTCATTTTGGTAATTCCACTTTAGATGTTTTGTGCAGTAGTTTTCTTTTATAAAAGGAATAATTCAACATATTTGGACAGCATGACTATGACACAGGTGAGCCTTAAACTGGTCACATTAAAATGCCACTCTGAAATGTACAATCATTTCGAGAAATGACATTCATTAGGCACTTAATTATGAATATTTCACATAAGATACAGATAGGAGGGAAAAGTCATGACCTGATTGGCTAGTACTCATAGGTCTCAAGATGCTAAACTATTGCTTACTACTGCTACTACTGCAAGATGTAAATTAGGATCCGCCATCATAAATTGACTTATCATTTAGTTATTTAGCATTTTTCATCCCACAGGCTAACTAATACTTTCCGTACAGCCCCTAAACTAAGTCCGTGGGTAGATTATAGTGAAAAATCCCACTCATGACTGTAAAGGAGAAATGAAGTTTTTCACTTCTTCATGTGGGAGGATATGAAAGAAGAAAGACAATGTAAACTGTCTCAAAAATCTAAATGATAACCAAACATGTGATCTGTGCTCTCTCACATTACAGAGCCAGGACCGAGCCAGTCATGCGCTGTCAATGAGCCCGTCGTTCCTCTGAGTGGCTACAGGATTAACCAACTTTACACCGATCAAACAACAGACCAGCACAATTGGGTGAATCCAGGTGAATATCACTGAACAGATGTTGCAGCCACAGATGTAGCATTTACTGATATTTGTTATTGTCTGAACATTAGCTGAGGAAGATGACGGCATCTACTCCCCTGTGAGTCCCGACCAAGACTCGTCATCTGATGATGACTACGATGACATCGGCGCCTAATGGTAAAAAGAAGAGAAGGTTTGTGAAATCTCCAACTCCAGAACTGCACTGAAGGAAACATGTACTTTAAGACCAAACACCTGTTTAGAGTGAGAAAACGCAATAAGCACCAACTGAGTGATTTTCAGACTAAACTGTTTAAATTTGGTTAGAAACTGTAACGTCTTAACGTATAATCATTGTTTCAACGGCATTTGAATGACTACATTTCATGATGTACAGTAGTTGGAAGCTGACTGAATGTGGCGTAGAAAAGAATTTAATGGTAAAAATGTTATTTTGACCTGGCTTTCATGACTGACTTTTGTTCTACAACCTATCAGAGTACTGTTTCTTGTAAGCTGCATGTAATATTAGTTCGGTTTACAGCTGTGGTGGCCTTGAAATGTGACTTACTGTATCACAGTGATGTGAGTCACAAAACTGCTTTGCAAACACTTGCATGGTGCATTGAATGATGCTCAGACACCAGACAGTCAGATACGTTTACATCAGAAAGGCATCGCACTCAGAACCAAAAATCAAACCCGCTGAAAATGTTTTGTGTTGAAAAGTTTGTCTTGTCCAAGTATCCTGAAGCTGGGCAGTCTCTGCTGCATTGTCAAATATAATGTTACTGAAATGTTCACTGTGTCTAGGCAATCAAACTGAGAAGTTAAGTTATCTTTAATTGTTCTCTGAATGTAGTAAAGAAACTGTAACGTGTGTTTTTTTAGATTTTTAATATTTAATGTGTTTGCATATCAGTTTTCTCTAAAAGGTAGTATGTATTGTAAATAATGTGCAGATTAAAGTATTGAGATCCAACATAATCTCTAAAATTATGATGTACACTTCATGGCCAAAAGTATGTGGACACAAACATGACACCCGCATGTGATTTTTAAACATGTCATCCTAAAACCTAAGAATTAATCTGCTGCTTTGACAGACTCAAACTCTTTCCACAACATTTCTGTGAGGTTGGACAATGATGTTGGGCTGTTAGGGAGGGAAAATAAGTCAGTTTTAGCACATTTCATCACAAGTCAGAATAAAATATACGCAAACAACCAAACCGCCCAAATCATTAGCCATAAAAGCTGTAAGTTTGTCTGTTTGGGCATGGGTGGGTCATCCTAAAGGTGTTGAATGGAGTTTAGGGCAGGTGTCTATGCCGGTCAGTCAAGCTGTTCCTCACCAAACAGACTCATATCTCTATGGAGGTCACTTTGTGGTTAGCAGTAATGTCACGTTGAAACAGGAAAAAGCCTCCAAACTGAGACCAAATCTGGACAGAAGCATGTGTCCTCATACTTTTGGCCATATAACACTGTGTAATCAAAGTATTGAGTTCCACCACAAGGTGGCACTACAAGCTTGCAAGTAACTAAAGTGCCTGACTGAAGTGAAGCCCTCACATGTAAACTACAGAGAAAAATAAAAGTTGTAATCCCATAAAATATTCGTTAAAGCAATGTTTTCTAGGCTGTAACTCTTTATCTCTTTTTTTAAAATAAATATCCATTCGTGCTGAGTGAAGGACAAGTCAAAATAATGCACTGTGAAAAAATTTAAGAGGAGAACTCTAGATCCTGATCAGGGGCCAACATAAACCATCAGTGCAGTTTGAAACCAGACCTGGCACGACTCTTCTTGGTCCATTACATCTGCAGCAGCTGCAGAGCATCAACGCTTCCTCCTGATCCAAAGTGATGCCTTGAATCAAAGTGATGTCTTCTTTTGTAGAGGTAAATATGACAAACTGCTTCAAAGCACCTGTAAAACTTCTAATAGGGGTGTAGCAGCGGTGAATGCATAGATAAACATGGATTAGCTTCAGCTCAGCTAACGTGAGAAGTGGGAGTGATGATGCATTAGACTGATAAGCAGCAGAATTGGGTGTTTTTTGACTTGAAGGTATTTGGCAAGGAAGAGGAGGAGGGTAAGTGTGCGGAGGCGAGAGGAGGGGGAGGATGGAGGGGTGAAGCTGAGGAGAAAAGGAGGAGCTGGACGGAGAAGTCGGCAAAGATAAAACATGTCTGAGAGAATCATATATTACACTCAAATTTAGTCCAGAGCTCTGCATCGAGATAAACAGGCGAATTAACGACCAGATCTCCTTATGAAACTCAATCTCTTTCACATGCCAGAGAATCCAGCACACTCTCTCACACACCAACCCACACACCACTTAACAGAGATTCCATCTAAAAGTATGCAGTTTGATATATTACAGATCCTCCTTGAACAGTTTGCTTTTGTTTTATTCTGCTCTCAAAGATTGATAAGTCAGAATCTTAAAATCTGTGGATTTACAGTCCTGATTAACATCAAGGGAAAGAAATGTAGTGCACTAGTATTTCAAGTAGCTTGTAGTATTTGAGGGATTAGAAGATCAACCCTCTGTTTTTACTTTGTTCATTAAATCAGTTACACACAAAGGATTACGGCTCCATAAGTCCGTAAGTTGCTTAAAGTGTCCCGACAACTGATCCAGGCCGAGTTTAAACTTTTGAACTCTGTTTGTTGCAGGAGGCCTGGAGACGACAGTACCTGCCTGCAAACAATAAGCGGCACAAACTAGAACCTGATATTACACAAGTTCACATGAAGGACACTTTTGAGATCCAGTAAAAATTTGTATAAATAATATTGCAACAATATCCAACTCCATTTTTGGCCTTCTATCCCTTTAAAGCACGAGTGAATCTGTTGACAACAGACATTAATTAATTAATTAGACATTATCTGTAACAACTATTCATTGAGTGCTTCTTGTTTAGTTGTCAGTTCGTCTCGTGTACTTTCAAGTGATAACAGGTGCTTGTGTATGGGTATTGATATATGGTTGAAAGCCCCAGAAATAGCAAGTAAGTAAACTTTGAACCTCCATTCTCAAATATCAAATGAATGATGCTTTTAGCTCCACCTTTGTAGCTTTTCGATCATTATTTTGGTTTCACGACACATTTACTGCTCGGTCAAATCTCCCACGATGACTTTGTGACTGTAGAGAAACTACAGATCCTACAATCTACAAATGAAAAATGTTTGTTCGATTTCTTTTAGCTGTAACAAATGCTGATGGAGTTTTTTAAAGGCCACAAAACAAACAAACAAAAACATAAAAAAGCAACAATATTATATTGTTTTTCTAAAACCTACCATCCTTATGCAGACACGTGAAGCAAGCTACACGACATGCTAACCCTGTCGACTTGTTTTGGAGTTTTTCTGCCCCCTAGTGGCCAAACAACGCTGATTCTTGCAGCTTTGGTAGAATTTCTGTTTAGAAACTTTCTTCCTAAAGTCTAATTGTACAGTTTATATACATTTGGGGGATAAAAAGACATCACATTATTGAATAACTTTTTACCAAACATACTGTTTTCAGTCTCACATCTTTGCAAATACTTTAAACCAGGTTTCATGTACAATTACAACAACATAAAGAAAATGTCAGACTCTCACATGTCTAATTAGTGTCTTAGTTCACTGTGACCTTGTAGGTTTTGCTCTTGACTTGGCCTCTGTATTGCCACTGCTCTTTGATTGCCCGGGACATGTTGCAGGATGGACTGCAGCCAGTGAAATGCAGTGAGGTCATCAGTTTAGGTAGAGCCCCAGATGGTTACAGACCCGGGTGAAAAATCCACTCCAGCTTATTAATCAAAGCCTTTTTTCCATTGGCCTAGCAATGGCAAAGATTTATACCAAAGCCATTAAATTCACTAATATTCCCCTCTGCTCTCCTGATTAGTCATTCTCACAGTGCATCAGTTGGGCTGTAAACGGCATTACAGCCTGCTGGGCTGAAGCTCGGGTGCGCTTGCGAGGCCCGGTAATAGTGTTGATTACTCTTCACTCATTAGGTTGCTTTCACTGCCGCCGCTAAGCCCTCATCAGGAGGTTTTTGGCTGAGTGGCCGGGCAGGGGCCCTGATCCAATTCACCTTTAAAGTTCAGTGGACCTGTCTGGGTTGCCACGGGTCAGTGCATCGCTCTCCATGCTGTGCACTCCCAGAGAGGCCCTCATTACCTCATTTCCTGTTACTACTGTACCAGACAAGCATTTGGATCTCATGGTTTTGGTTGTGTAAAGTTTGCAATGTTTGTCACAGATGGTAAATTAAAACTCTGGAATAAAGCACTTGTTGACTTTATAGCTCTGGACAAGAATGAACATGATAATCAGTCATAATTATCAGTTACTATGGTGGACCCGATGTGCAAAACACAACACTGGATGAAGCTCATTAACAAAACAATGTCACAGAACACAGCTATACAGAGAACAATACATCCCTAAAAAGATATCATAGATTAGAACACATGAACAAATCAGAAAATGCAATAACATTTTAGAAAACACAACAGAAAAGATCATTCTTGTCGAATCAAATCAGAATTGCTGACCAAAACTTGATTTTCTACTCACGAAAACTCACTTGGTTAAATATTTGACCCAGTTTAGGTTAATAAAGCACTGACCCACTACTGGATTAACTTCCTGCAGTACCCATGAGTTGTTTTGATCCAATGTTGGTGTTATTTTTTTCATATTACTGTTGGGTTACACACCCAGTTTAAACTAGGATTATTTTGACCCAGTGTTAGACACAGGATTTCAAAGTTTTACCACAAAACTGTCACAAATAATTGTTAGTAGACATATAAATTTAAAAAGATCTCACCATACAGTAGTTTTCTAACCATGGACACTGGGTAAAGTTAACACATTGCTTTGCTGCCATATTGCGTCAACTTTACATAACACAGTGATTTTTGGTGTCTTAGAAAATCTAAGAAAATGTTGCTGAGCTTTCTATTTTACAAACATGTTTCATTTAGTGTTGTTGTGTTTTGCACCTCAGGGCCACCGTACCTTGTTCACAAGACACATTTATTGGTCTGTATAAAGAAATGAATCCCAACTTGAAAGCTTGCCTGGCAGTGCAGTGTTTAGCTCATTAACCTTTTTTTTCTTCTTAGCACCTCGCTGCAGTTAACAGTCTGTGGCCTCTTCCCCACCAAGACACATTCATGTAGCTGCCAATCAGGTCAACGCTGCAATTAAGCTGCTTTAAACTTGTTCAGTGGTGCTTGGAGGCCGTAAAAATACTTCCGTTTGAGTGTCAATGGGAGCCTGTGGTGGTTAACGCTGCATTCATGGGAGAATACATTGTGTCTAGTTAATGTAAGTAGTCTGGTCAGCGGGTCAAAAGGGCAAGATGACTGAAGGATACGAGGATGTGCAGTTGTTTACAGCTGTTTGGAATAAACGCCAATAATTAAGTTTCAGAGTACTCTGTTTTTTTTTCTTCTTTACTCGTCCAACGTTCAAATTTCTCAAGCATGTAAAAATTTATGGACACATTTCCCTGTTTGTCTCCGACCAGATGGACTGAAATTTATGAGTGTGCGGTGCACGTCGGACAGTGGCATCTCGCTCTGAGTACCAGTCAGTCAGGACAGGCGTCATCAATCTTGGTCTCCAGTGAATGGCAGATTGGCTGCCATAAACCGGGCCTGATTGCGGTGCACTGTTCCCTGCAAAGGAGTTTTCAGGCCAAGGGAGGCATGGAAACAAAACCCTGCAGACACAAACAATGTGTGTGGGACACTGTGAACTGGACCACATTGTAAGATGGTGTACTGTACGTGTTACATACCAGTGTTTGCCACAATTTAGGCATGGCCGGACTAACTTGTTCAAGGGCCCTGGGGCAAGAATTTTCTGTGGGGCCCCTGTTGAATTCACAGGTTTTTTGTGTAAATTAGCTAGTGGTCATTTGATGTAACCCAAAATAAGGTCTTGTAACTTTTTGTGCAGGGCCATGACATCAGGTAATAAGTTGCAGTTGATTTTCCACTTTAATGGTGCAAATTGGTAACAAATATGCGGTTACAAACTACAATTAACACAAAGTTTTTGGACTTAATATGCTCATTTGGCAATCCAGTATTTAATTTAGGACACACAATTCAGCAAAACAATTGTCAACAATTATAGCTCTGCTTTAAACATTTAAAACACCAATATCTAATTGATGGTCCACAGATTGTACTCCACACCACCACTGCCTAATAGACCCTTTCACAGCCAACATTTTGACTAACTGATAACATTTATGATGACTCAGTTCCATTCAAGTAATCCCAGTGAGTCAGCATGCACAATGTGGTTTGATCCAATGCACAAAAACAAAGAGCTGATGTCATTTGTTGCTGGGTAAAATCATCCAGTCTCAGCAGGCTCCAGTTCAGAAATGTAAAGATCAAGCAGGTGTGTTGCAGTCACAATCCTTAATGAATAGATTAGTATGATCTTCATGTGGACGGCTGTAACAGTTCTGTTGAGTAAAACTAAAAGTAGAACATGTTGGCCGAGCAGGTCAAGATAAAAACAAGATATACAACAGGTAACCTGGCAGAGGACTCTCGTTAGTGGGCACCTACATATGCATATGAGGAGCAGGTGTGCTGGCAGGTGATGGTCAGGTGACTATGGAATGGTGGGATTTGGTAATCATGAGTTGTATATTGTGAAAACTTGATCTCCTTAATTAATTATGAACAAATAAAATTGTTAATTTGTTGAATTTAAATTAAATTTGTTACAAATATTCAAATACCTGTGACCCAGCAGGTCAAACATTTTATTCGTACAATACACTGGTTCATGATTTAATACCTGCAAAACTGTGGACTGTGTTAAGAAATGTGTAGAAATTATTTACCAGATTAAAATCAGGTCCAATCAGGCTCGTTTACAGTTTGGTCTTTGGGCACTGCCTCCGATGATTAAATTAATAATACATTCATAACATGAATGTTTGCTCGCTCCATATGAAAACCGAACAAAAATGTTCCGAACACATCACTCCGTGTCAGTTACTGTGAGTTACTGGCACTGTAACATTAAAGTATACGCAGGAAAAGCTACACTTGGCACAGGCAGCACATCAGGCCAGGTGAGGGGCTTGCTGTGGGTATGAGTCATCTCTGTTGTCATGGTTACACAGCATCGTCATTTGTTTGTGCGCCCCAGGCGAGGTCATTAATTACAGAGTCAATCTGGGACAGCCTTAACAGGTCATGGACATAAATGTGAATGCAGACGTTTGTGCCAACTGAGTTCTCGTTCACGGGAGAGAAACAGAGGAAGAGAAGCAGGACAAAGAGGAGGAGGAGGAGGAGGAGGAGGAGTACGGAGGCAGCGAAGGGCAGCAAAGAAGTAGAAGAAGAAGAAGAGAAGTAGGAGTAACTAGACACATACATAAGTGTAAAAGTTGAATTTCACAAAAATATTTAATATTATTTTAGGTGGGGAAGAAGAGGAGTTTTGATGGGTGGGAGACTTTTATATCATTTTTTACTGACAAATTTGTTCTTTCAATTAACTGACCAATAAATAAAATAAATAAATCATCAAAGCAGCTCTAGTTTCTAGTTACTTATAAAATTTAAATGATTTCTTTTGCTTCCATAGAGGTGATCAGTTTATCGTTGATCACATGATCGCCACATCGAATGAGGTCACTGCAAGATTGATAGCATGGCATGGTAGGTGATGGTGAGTGAGCTCGGCCAGCCTAGAGTCGAGGAACTGTGTGTTTATGTGTGTGTGTGTGTGTGTGTGTGTGTGTGTGTGTGTGTCTGTCCGGTCAGCCGCTCCATGCCACCAGCTTAACCTCTGGATTCTCCACATTCCAGCCCAAAGTCAGGCACAAGTCTCGCCGTTGGTCCATTTAAAGTGATTGACGTTATTTGCTACCATTAGGCACTACTATGTAATTGACCTTTGACCCCTCACAAGCGACCTGTTGAAACAGCTTTAAACCAGATCGTCTAATCTCCATGGGAAAAGCCCTCAATCTAGACTTAGGGCTCTAAAAGCAATCAACACCTAAAGGTGAAAGAGGGGAGCCGAGGTCACTGCCAGCAGATCGCTCTGATCCAGTCGGGGGGCGATGATGATCATTTTGTTCAGACTCACGGAGCCGCACAAACACATTTGATCACAAAAACAACTCAGTGCTTCACTTCCATCATGCAAAGACAATCCATACTGTAAAAGTGCTATCAAGGATTAAAGTTGCACACTTTCTACCATAATTCCTAAATTTAAATGAAATAATTTTGCACAGAAGAAATGCATAATTTCTTCAGATGCTTGGTGTAATTAGTTAAGTTCATTTGCCATTTGTAAGTTGTAACAAAGCAAACTTAAGTAAATACAATCAAACTCAACTTCACAAGAAGATATAAAATAAACCTGAAATTAATAGTTACATTTACTGATATTGTTCAAGGCTACTGGTCTCCTGGATTTGGAGATGAAAAGAGGACAAAACAAAAATATAAAATCTACATACAGCTTCTTCTACAGTTCCCAGATTTGTTAACAGAGTTAACTAGCTCCAGTTTGTGCCTCTTATTTATTTGAATTACATTCAAGTCACAGAGCTAAGCATGTGATTTCAAAGACTCTTTTTAACCATATAGACAAAAACAAATGTTCACACAGGACCTCCAAGTCAAAAGACGAAATATGTTGTTTGTTCACATCCTCTAGAATTACACATGGAAACACGTAAACACGATAGTGTGTATACAAAAAAAATCTAAAATAATAAAATGTGACATGAATATAACTCAAAATAAAACTCTGTAAAGTCTTGTTTCAAATTGAGCACAGACATCGACGTCCGCAGCTATCAGTTTTGTTTGGATTTGTAAGGAAGTGTAATTTGAAAAATATGTTAAAAGAATTCTTTTTTTATTGTTCAACAAACAGATTTTTTTTTTCTACCAGATGATTTGAAAAGCGGATGTTTAACAATGTTCTCTGTATTTTTAAAGATCACCGGAAAACCCTAAGATTAACTCTGTTACTCAAACTGGAGCTAGTTTACACCCAAACTGTATCAGAAAATGTATTAAAATAATTAAAAAAATTGATGATAGAAGGACTTTTTATGGTGGAATGACACTTTTATTTCAACTTGAAAAACCAAATAAACCATCTGAAAAAGTACAAAAAAAACTTAGATCTAACTCTGAGTAAATTGTGGTATTCTGAAAAGAAAGTGAGCCCCTTTAAGAGACGTATATCTGGATGTTTTGATCAGTTGAGAAACACATTTTAAATCTGTGAATTGAATTTAGTTACAGGAATACACTTCACATTTATAAGGTTGAGCCTTTAATAATCTAATTCTAAAAAACACAATTTATGTTCGGATGAAGTTTTCATTCCTCATTGTGCCGCAGTAACAAGAATATTTGGAAACACCTCAACACGTTGCATTTTTGGCTGCGGGGCCTCAGCGTGTGACTCCAGGCCACTTCTTGAAATCCACTTTGGTCAAGTTTTTAGCAGTGGATGTGATAGAATCTGACAGTTTGGAGGGATTAACTGAGGTTTGACAACAAGTCATTGTGTCCAGTGATATTGATCAAAGTTCGCTTTAATCCTGTTAATTAAAGCAAAGAATAACACTGAACAAATCCACGACTTAAAAGAGAGCCTGGATAAAAGATTTCATAAAAGATTTTGATCTTGTAATTCTTTGGTAATACTTTAGTTTCTGATTTTCTGATCTGACTTCATAAATGTTGCTCCTGTTTCCAGCCAGACCTCCAGAAATGTGAAGCTGATTGACAACCTTATCAAGGCCCGAAGAGTGAAGGACCTCGAAGTAAACCTGCTTTATTAGATGAATGCACGCGTGGTGGGAGGTCTGTCTGACTTGTTGTTAATGCTCGTAAACGCTGACCTCTCCCATGCCATGTGCCTCCCAAATCCACATATGAAAAGTGGCTTACAGATCAAAACATGCTTTCATCACGGCGCTCACACTGATAAAAGCTGAGAGAGAGAAATGACATAAAATCATCTAACTACCGTCTGTTCAGTAAAATCATAATTAGAGTCACTACAGATGACAGTAACTAATGTAGAGTCGCTGCACAATGAACCCTCATTTCTTCAAAAAGAAGAAAAAGTGTTCAAAAAAAGTGCTCAAAGTGTCATACTCAAACTTCAAGTCAAGTCACAGTCAAGTCTGTGCAAAAATCTGTTTTATTTTTGAAGCCTTCGTTCAGAAACCTTCTTCAAGGCAAAAACAGGTAGCCTGTCAGGCCGTCTTTGTCAAGATTTGAGTGTACAGAGGATTAAGAAAAGATAAAAATCCATAATGTGCACATGAAAGAAATAAGTCAAGAAACTTTAGTAGAATCTAACTGATAACTATTATTAGTATTGACTATTGGTAGTTTGTAAGGTATGATACTGTGAATTTACAGCATGTAGTGCTTCTGTCAAAAATGTTCTGCAGTAGGACTGCAACTAACAATTCATTGTCAATTAATCTGCTGATTATTTTCATGATTAATTGATATCAGAAGATCACAGATTAAATTTAAACATTTAATTTAAAATGATATCAGACATTTGAAACTGAAATTTTGGTGTTTTTGCTTGATAAACGACTAATCGATTATTAAAATAAGTTTTAAAAAGTCAGTTTTCTGTTAAACAAATGAATCATCTCATCTTTATATGCACCATTTCCAAATGTTCAGTGTTGCAGTGTAATAATAATATTGGGTGCATTTGGAAACTGACTCACTCATTAAAAACTCAGTATAGAGGTAACATGTACAGAAACGTATGTCACTGTACCTGATGACATCATGAAATGTTGTTATTGTGTATTGTATTGTGCATTATTAATCATCAAATAAATCAATATATTTCCCCATGTATCAGTTAATTTACATTAGTTTTGACCTGTGCACGCTTTACTTGAAAGTTCTTACAGCAGCAGTGTTCATGTCCTTGATTTCTTTGGTAATTGTCATCAACAGCACGTACAAAAGCTAGATGATAACAGAATAAAATCTACTGTTTGTTTCGTCGACAAATAGAACCAAGACGAAAATGTTAGAGAGGGACGAGAAGGGAAGAGATCTAAGCAGAATGAATCTCTTTGTGTGGTAGAGAAGTTAGATGCAAGCTAACATTATTTTGTCAGCTAACATGATCTGGTTGGCTAAACTTGACAAATTAAAGCTGAAGAAATCACTTGGGACTGGACTGATTACTGGTTAGTTAATAACCCATAAATGAGTCATATCGATGTTTCCTCCACGAGTACATAACTTTTAAATGATGAATTACACTTTGACAGAACCCCATAAGACTAAATCGGATGGTAATCTTATGATAACTTAACGATTCAGTTGATTAAAATATGTCTAAAACTAAAGACTGTGACTAACACTGAGTCAAATTTGTTGTCAAACTTAACACTGCATTGTTGCATCTATCCTGGACACTTTTCTTTTATACAACACGTCAGTAAAACACTGAAAACAAGAAGTTTTAATGTGAAAATCCTCGTTTAAACGTGTTTGTGCTTCTGTTCTGTTCAGCATCTGCTTGTTTCCCCATCAACACTCCCTCCACGTTTACTACTTCTTTGTTTTCACTGCTGCATTTTTCTGTGTGCAGATAAAACCCAGATCCAGCAGTTTATACAAAGTACAATGCTCCTCTATTACATCCATGACATGTAAAATATTTCCTCTTGAAGTTACCACACATTTCCTCAAACTGCTTAAAAGCCATAATTGGAAACAGACAGCTTGTGTACCTCTGAGTCACAGTAGCCCGAAATGCGTTTAAATCTTTATTATTTTCTTTCAATCCAGGCGGATGATGGTCATTTCTAGACTTTAATCATGCTGCTCTGGGAACATTTGTATCAGAGCAATTTGGTAAATGTTGATTGGATGGATCTTTCACCCTTCAACCAGACCTTGAGCTTCGGTTTAAACCAAATGTTTGTGTATGTTTTCCTTAAAGTATGCATGGGAAAGTGCCCCTGCTCCAGCTTCCCTGTGAATAAATGCATGAATTTATGACTCTGTGTGTGTGTGTGTGGCATAGCAGCGGGGCTTTTCCGTCTTGTCAATGGAAAACATTAGTGTCATGCCCCCACAAACCCACCCACCACCCCCTCAGCCTCCCCCCCCCCCCCCTGTTTAATTCAGTCCATCAACACTTCCTCCTTCAGCCTGTTAGTGTCACACTGCATTTCCTCTCCAGCCTCAACCAGAGCGACTCACCACAATCGGTCCGGTTTTAGGTTTCCCTCAAACGGCAAAGGGCTTCAAAGTCAATAACTGCTTTTTTGATTTTTATTGACCCAAAGACTCAACTCCCCCCCGTGTCTGCCCAAATGCCACACGCCCCCGCATTTCTTTAAGGGGAATAAATTACAGTAAGGAGGGCGATTGTGCCGAGGTCTGAAAGTGGTGTTGTCTTGCTGATTGCACCTGCAACTCATTTAACAAGGTGTTCAAAAATGTCCGGCCTTCAGCACCTCAGAAGATCCCTGAATGTCTGGTTTTCAGACTGAAGAGGAGCGAGACTACAAAAATCTGAAAGGTTTAAGGTTCGTAAACTTACTGAGAAGTTAAAATTACTATAGGAAGTAACTCAGGATGTTTACTTAAGGTTCTGGGCTCTACTACAACTTCAACACTGAACCAGGTTCAATCTTGACCTTAGAAAAAAGCAATCTGTTTTTCCAGAACTTTTAGCCACATCTAATGGCCTTCATCAATGCACAAAGTTTGCTCAGTTGCAGTGGTGTAATGTGTCTAAGTATATTGTATTGTATATATTATATTATCTGGTAGCTGTAGACACTTTTCAAGTCAACGTTTTACATGTAAAACATGTTTAAAAAATATGATGCATTCTTATAAATTAAACTACATAACAGTATATTAAGTAGTTAAACTTAGCACCACCATGATAAAAAGCTGCTTATATAAATGTATCTGTAAAAATATTCTAATACTATATGTATACAG
This sequence comes from Sciaenops ocellatus, assembly GCA_033000465.1. Classification (NCBI taxonomy): domain Eukaryota; kingdom Metazoa; phylum Chordata; class Actinopteri; family Sciaenidae; genus Sciaenops; species Sciaenops ocellatus. The sequence continues at coordinate 22,681,395 of CP136873.1, forward strand.
TATGCATATAGAATATATTGTATGTAAGAGTTTGCTAATCTTCTAAGTAAGATTTGGAGTACATAACTTACTTGAGTAAAACATGTCAAGACTTCTTCCATCACTGTTCAGTTGTCATGGAGATGGTTGAATTGATACGACACAAACGTTTATGAAATATTTAACTTTTTATCTGACGGCTGTACTGTATTTTACAGGTTATGATTTCACATTTAACATAAGAAGGACTCATAAAGTTTTGGATTTCTCTTGTAAAAATCTTTCAGCTCACAAAGGTCAACGTTTCAGGAACTCTGTAAAACAGTCCTGTCTTAGTTTGACGACACATTTACTTTCAGACTTTATCTGAAGGCGTTTAGAAAATCAAGTCAATCTGTAGCAAAGTCTCTCTTTCTTTCTCTGTTTCTCTCTTCTTCTCCAGCTGATGTGAAAAGATGAAAATCATCAAAACTCATCTGACAAGTAAACTTGCATCTATTAAGGATTACTTTTTGTGATTAACTGTAGTGAGGACTGTGTAGAAGTCTTTATTTTGACTGGGGGAATTTGTCAGAGAGTGTTTGAGAGCTCTCCGTTCTGGAGCAACACTGAGTCCTAAAATGAGTTGATGAAAAATCATTTATACACAGAAATGAACTGCTGATGTATGAAGCCAAAGTTTGGACTTCAGAATAAATGTCATTCTTTGAACTAGCGATCATTTATTGTTTGAAACAGTTTAGCTGCTCAGTTTAATCTTCCTCATAACCTCATTTCTAAATAAATAATTCATTTTTATGTCTTATTTGTTTGGACTGTCATGTCTGGGGCGCAGTGTGAAATGTGAGGGAGGATTTTTCAAGAGGAGCATTTTACGGTCAATCAGTCGATCCATTTTATTATTTAGGTGCATGTCTGAACTTCCTCTGGACAAAATGATAGAGATTCACTGACAATAAACTTAAGTACAAGTACAAATTTACCTCTAAACTTTTCTGTCATGATATTATATGATTTAAGATGTGGTGTAACAGACAATTTAATGGTTGTTTAGGGCTTCTGTTATATCATTCTTTAGCATGTCACAGATAAACACAATGATGTCCCTTAAATGAAGTGTTTTAGGAAATATGCTTACGCTAATTGTTTTCTGCAGCTGGTTATAATTCAGCACAAACACCAACTAGCCTGGCTCGACCCAAAAGTGACAAAATCCACCTACAAGCACCTCTAAAGCTCAATAATTTACATGTTATATAAATATTTGTTTTATCTGTGCAAAAATCAAAGTGTAAAAACAATAATTAATCATTTTATAGAGGGGTTATGTGTCAAACTATCCACGCAACCGGTGCAGAAACAGCACTGCAGTCACTCATTCTGTTCTCTTTGGAGGCTAGCTGTTTCCCCCTGTTTCAAGTCTTTATGCTAAGCTATGCTAACTGGCTGCTGGCTGCACATTTACTGCACATGCATGAGAGTTGTATCAAACTTCAAAACCAACTCCAACTGTAAGAGACTGAGTGTATTTCTCAGAATGTCAAACCTTTGCTTAAAGAGAATCTTGGGAAATGAAGGCAGACTTATTGTGCCCTTTATCCTGTAATTACCACTTGTGGACAGAGTGGCCGCTGTTTGACGAAAGTCATGAAGTCTTTGACTTGGAAAAGAAATCGAAATATGAGCAGAATGTAAGATTTGATGATGCATCAGATTGAATCAGTGCAGCATTAAATGCTTCGCCTTTTTGAGTTTTACCACAGATCTGGATTTTAAAAATAAAAGTGTGCTTCAATGTTTCCCTGCGGGTGGAAAGGTGGAGAAAGAACAGACAATCTGTAGGTAATCAACCGCCCAATGACTGCCTGTGATCTTTTTGGGGAAATCGACTCACTAATGGCTCGCCTTGTGTCCTGTGTCATTTCCTTTTGATGTGATCGGCCAGTGATGATCAGTGATCTGGCTGCGTGTAGTAAAGAGCTCTCAGCAGGCACTTTTAATTACCGGGGGGACTGATTTTGGCCACGGAGCCCACCTCGTCTGGTTTTTATTTCCAACTGCAGACTGACTGTAAAACAACACTACCAGCGCTGTCACCCAAAACCAAAGCTGCTCATGTACAAAAGCAGCCCGGGCCCTGATTATCATTCTGTGTCGGGCATGTGAGCGACAGTTGCTCTGTTTTTACTTACAACCCCTTCCCTTCCTCCTCCTCCTCTCCTCTCTTTCCTTTAAGTATCTTTCTGCACACATAAAAACTGATGTCAAGTGCACACGCTACATGCTCTATCTCAGACAAATCAGAGCCAGGTGCGTCTGTATGAGAGAGTTCATATTAGAGAGATATTGCAAACATCTGCATGTTCTGCGTGTCCTCATCATTTAGATCCCTGTGTGACAGTAAAAGGCTGCGGAGAGGAGAAGAGGGGAACACCCGCTAAAAAGTAACTCTGCCCGGTTTGTTCTGCTGCCAAAAGGCCTGACTGATGGGGCTCTGCTGCAGGAACAGGGAGCTCACACACACACACACACACACACACACACACACACACACACACACACTTATTCCTTGTCTGTATTGTTTCCTCTCACTTTCTTTCTTTCTCTTCCCTCTCTCTCAAATTCATTCTCAAATTTTCACCATTAGCGTCACCCTCATTAAACAGGCTTAAAGTTCGGTTTATTCCTTGTGCCTAGTGCTGCACAGCCTGTGAAAACACTTCTTCTCGGTCCTAAAACGTTTCCCAGGTGGTGAGGGATGCTATTGGTTTCATCATGGGAAATGTAGGATCCAGTGTTGTTTGAGCTTCACTTATACCGGGCACAAAAATATCCAGAATATGTCGACCCTTGCAGCTTCGATTTTGTCTACGCCAGACTAATCTCTCACTTGTCTTTCTGTATCCTTCACATTATCTCAGTTCACCTCTCCTCTCCTGTTATCTGTTTCTTTCCTTTCCTTCATCATGAACACACACACACACACACACACACACACACACACACACACACACACACACACACACACACACACCCTGTTGGCTCTTGTCCTCTTCCCCTCAAGTGCATCAGAGAAGAAGGAGTGGTATCAGGACCTTTCCAATATCTATAAAACTTTACCCTTATGAGGTGTTGTGGATAATGTGAGTCTTTTAGATGTCCAGAAAAAATGTGGATCTGCCCTCGCTGCCCTCTCATGAAACCTTCACCCCGAGGCCACAATCTGTAAGAGACCAGAAAGATCAAGTATGAGAAAGAAAGAAAGCGGAGGATCTTGTTCAAAGTGCGGAAACATAACACATGTATCCAGAGTGCTCAGATAGAGATGGAGAGAGAGAAAAAGGTTACAGCGAGGGAAGAGGACAGATATGAGACTTCAGAGTTCATGTTGTTTTAACAAGTGAAATCTAATTCCCTACTTTGAACTTTAAGAGAAGAAAGTGCAAGTATCACTGGTCAAGCACTTAATACACACACATGCCTTCACAAATGTATTGAATGAATGCCATCACTGTAAGACAAAGAGGTCTGACGTGACACTAAAGACCACTATAGAACATTTGACTTAATGTAGTCCTACAACCTGGACTTCCATCATCCTCCAACAAAGTTAGCACACTGATGAGTTTCTGGTGTCATTCACGGTGTGGCATCAATAGTCCAAACGAGAAGCTGCATAAAATGGAAATACTCGAGTAAAGTACCTCAAATTTGTACTTCAGTATAGTACTTGAGTAAATGTGCTTAGTTACACTTCACCACTGCTGGAGGGGTATTTACTGAAGTGGATAAGTGTCACCATGCAGTCCAAACGGCACACTATAAAAGAAGTGTGTTTTCAGTTTGTAGTGCGTTCACTCTGGAAAAAAAATGAATGAAATGCACTCATACATGTCACCATGCAGACTGAAGGCACTTTTTTCATCGTGTGGTGTTGATGGACCGCGTTCTCTTAAAAAATGCTGCAGTGAAAAAAACAGACATCGAGGAACTCACAGCTGATACAAATTCGAAGAAGTCACGGGCAGTGCTGCATCCAGCTGCAGAGACGTCTCAGAAAACACTTTTCAAGTTTCAGTTTTTAAACGGTCAGGGACTTTCCAGCTTCACAGTTTAACTGAGAGTATTAGAACATAATGTGAGGGACAACCAGGATTTGTATATGTGTCACTTACCTGCGATATGTGCTTATATAACACGACCACAACAAAGTCATAAATGCAAACCCTGTGAGGGTGTTTATGCTCCAAGTGACATTCAAGAAGATGCTGTTTTTTCAGCAGCAGTGACCCACAGAGGACACACCTGTCTGCAAGAATGAGAGAGAGAAAGAGCTGCTCTGACCTCCTTCTCCTCCATCACTTTGTTTTCTCACTCATCTGTGTAATCCCTCTTTTCTGCATCAGTCTGCACACAGGCAGAAAGATCACGGGACTCCTCTTAAATTTCAACCATGTCTGTGTGAAACGTCCAGAAGGAGTGAAGAGTATCTCAGTAACAATACTACTATTTATTATAAATCAGTCTTTTATTGTGGTTGTTTGAAAATCTTCACCACTGACATCAACAAAGGACCTGTTGTGTTTCTTTATAAATAAGATAAGATAAGATAAGATGTCTTCTCTCTCTATATATATAACATATTAACTTTATTAAAGGGTTCATCACCGGACTGTTTGTTTTAGCTCAGTGTACCTAATAAACTGGCAAGAATCCCTATAAAGACATTAAAGTTTTTAATAAGTTTCACTTAAACCAACTGCAACAATTAAATGCTTAGAAAATTAAATATTGTATGCACAGATTTAGTGATTCATGGCTAAATTTAGTTTTTCTGACTATAAAACTGTTGTTTCAACGGCATTTCAATGACTTTATTTCAGCCCCTGGTTGACATTGAGTTATGATCATTTTGATGCTGTTGTAACATAATAAATGTTAACCAGGACCTCTAGACGTTTTTTTGTTGTTTTTTTTTTACCTGAAAAATCAACCAAATCAAATTTAACTGAAAGTCAGAGGAAAACCTGAAAAGAGCCAAACCCTGCAGCAAAGACCATAAATAAAAAGTCACTTCAGTTTACTCAACAAACAGAAATAACAAGTCACTTCCTTTCGTGTGTCAGTCAGAGGAGCTTTGAGTCTGCTGCCATCTGACTCCACGCTGAGGATTTCCCCTCTAAAGCCTCTAACAGGCTGCGTTTACCAGAGCAAACACGGAGGTCAAGATGACAACACATCACTTTTGCCCTCGACTAAAAGCAAACAAGGGAGACAAGTGTTGGAATTATATCGGGTAAATACTTCAGGGGAAAGTTTTTTTTGTCTTTTTGCTGCGACTGTCTGAGACTTCTTGGACACACACCACATGTTTCTGCACTTCAGGACATATCTTATTCCAGATCTCGGTGCTCATTCCTGATCCCTTCTTAGCTTTCTTTTCCTCTTGACTGCACTGTGGACATGTGTGAAACATTTAACATCACAGAAAAACTCAGCAAGAAAACAGAAAAAACATGAGCTCCTTGTTACCCCCAACCCCACCCCCTCTCACACCCCCGTCTGCCTGATAACAACTGCTGAATCCTGCACTCGATTTACACCCGGCTTTGTTTCCCCTGCAAATATTTTCTCTCCATCTCGCAGCAAATCTGCCACAGTCAGACACAGTGCAGAAACGCCTCCGTACGCCACTATAGAGACGGTACATTCCAGGCTTTTGTCCTCTGCTGGCTGTTCAGAGCAGCTGCTTCAAACCGCCCCTTTTTTATATCTCACCTTGTTGTTTGGGGAGTGACTGCGAGGCCCTCGGAGAGCATCACACACATTCCTTACCCTCGCCCTCCTCCCTCCGCTCTTGATTGCCGGCCTTTTCTAAGGGGATGTGTACGTTGTTTAATGTTCGCAGCCCACAGAGACAATGCCCCACTTGACCTTTGACCCCAGTGAGGAAAAGGCAGGCTTAATCTGATGTTGAGATCCTCCACTGCCATTGTCTGTGGAACAGGGAACCCAATGTGGCTGTAGACTAAAAGAAGGAGAGGTGGAGGGGTGGGGGGGTCAGTCACTACATCTGCCTACCAATTTGTTTGTCACATATTGGTCCCCCGACTCGACCTCCAACACACACACACACACACACACACATAAACACAGCCCACCCAGAGAAGATGGCGCTCTTTTCCACTTGTCTGCTGACCCTGTTTTCACCCTGCAAACTGTCACTCACCCCGCTCGTCTCTTTAAAGTCCACATGAAACAGACAGCAGAGCTTTCTTCCACATATTCATGTGTTACCTGTAAACAGGGCTGTGTCGTGAATATTGATTGGAGTTCAGAGTAGCCAAAAGCGCTGAGTGTGTTATCCCATCCACACCAGCTGCTATGCACTGCAGGTAGTACTATGAGCTAGCGTCAGCGTCTACCTTCCAGTGAACACAGCCGGACCCGGGACCGAACACAACCTGCAGTCTAGCTGCACGTGGCTCCTGGCATCCTAGCTTGGTTTGGTCCGGTTAGCCACATGTCCGTAAATCACCTCGGTAGTCAAGTTAAGTGATTAGGCCTAAGCTGTCTGTGCATCAGGAAACTCTCTGGACATCAGAGAGAAAAATCATCAAATCGATTCTGTATAAAATCTGATCCAGTTTCACCAAAATCACTGAATAAAGTTAAATAAGTGCTTTTGCACAGTCAGCAGTGAGGCTGTGTCTTTTTTTGCTATGCTAAATTTCAATTGAATTTTGTTGGACAGTAAAAACTGAACTGAGGTCTTAAATAAATTAACAGAAAAGTGTGTTTTAGTGTCATCTATGGTTGCTGAATGCAACCCGCTCGCCTCACCCTCTCCTTCCTAGCGTGAAGGAGAAACTACAGTCCATAAGTATTCCAAATGAAGCTGTTAATGCCGGACTTGATTTATAACTGCTCTGCGATTAGGACCAGGGAGAGTGAAATAAAGTGTATGACATCGTTGACAAAACGGTTATTACAAAATACTAGAAAAATTGAGAACAAACACCATAACTAATGCTGGAATTGACCAATAAAAAATATGTAGAAGTGTAAAGTAATAAATTGCACACTTCAACAAGAAAACATTTGAAGTTAAAGACATTTTAATTTGCCTGTTACTCTACATATTTTACAGTTCACACACAGTTTATAAGAATAGATTCATTTGGTTAAACAATTAAACTGATTATTTCACTCTGTAAAAATACATTATCAATTCATTTTCTGCTGTCATAATGTATCACATGGTTGAATGCAGGAGAGCAAAGAGAGAATATAAACACTGTGGCATGACACTGAATTATCCATTTCATCTTACTGACGGTCAGTATAATATATTATTTTCAGATTCCAGTAAATAATGCAAAATAGAAAATATAAGAGGCTAAAATGTGCTACTAATGTTTTAAACAGTATAATTCACCAAACAAAAACAATGTTTTTTTTTTCTTTGGTGAAAAATTATTTACTATTTATATATACAACAAAAACACTGATGATCGTACAGTATTTCACAGCCTGTGACCAGAACATGGCTGTCATGTTTGGTTACCAAAACATTACCCATATGTGTTTATTTGAACCTGAACATCCAGATGTGTGACTCATGCCGTCTGGAAGTTATAAACGGAACAAAGTGGACAATAAAATTGAAATAACTTATTCATAGAACATAAATTATTATCTCCCATATCAAATATTTACACATGGTACCTTTGAACATCAGTGCATCGCAGACAAAATTATGTAACTCCTCAAAAGAAAAAATTTAAAAAAAAGAAATGGTCCGTTCACTGGTGAGAAACCCTGCATTGGTTTTGGTGGGAATGTACTGATGGTGGTTCAATCTAAAAAAAGGACTTCACATTCTCTCCAGCACTCGAGGACGTTCCCTGAGTCATAGGCCATGTCAAGTGCTGAAAATCTGCTTTTTAATCCTGGTGAGGACGTCACTCAAGACATAAAAATAATGTTTACCTGAAGTAGTAAAAGAAACAGGCCACGCAAGTGTAATAAATCAGCCTGGTTCAGTCATCAAATGTCCTAAATTAAAGTAGATTGATTATGTTGGATCATCTGGGGTCAGGACGATTATGTTGCTGCACTTCCAGACTGCTTTGACTGCAGGGAAAGTTCATGTTTAGTTAGTTCAGCTGTTTATTCTGCTTTATGTTTGTTTTTCTTTTTATAATTACCACGATGACCAGAAAAGAATCTTATCCAACATCACATATATTAAATGTTCATATTAATATAGCAGTCCATGAAAGTTAAACATAGTGCTCGTGTCCTGTGTGTCAAAAAGAGGTAAAAGAATAAAAAATTGGCACTAATTGTTTTATTTTTGCACTGGTGATAACTTTATAAGAGCAAATTTCTTTTTCTGAAATTAAGAATATTTATTATTTTTTTAAAGAAATAATTCAACATTTTTGAACTTTTTTGCTTAGACTTAGATGAGAAGATTGATACCGATTCTTGTGTCAGGACAGTAAATATGAAGCTATGGTCAACAGGCAGTTAGCATAGCTTAGCATAAAGACTGGAAACAGGTGGAAACTGCTAGCCTGGCTCTGCCTAAACATAACAAAATCCACGTACCGGCACCTCTAAAGCTAAATACATTATAGATCAAATGTTTAATGCACACAAAAACTGAGTTTTTGGTTTTGTGCAGGATTTTGATAAATCTGGACCAGGCTAGCTGTTTCCCTTTGTTTTCAGTCTTTATGCTAAGCTAAGCTAACCAGCTGCTGGCTGAGGCTTCATATTCACTTTACAGACATGAAAGTGGTATCGATCTTCTCCTCTAACTCTCAGCAAGAAAGTGAACGAGCATATCTGCCAAAATGTTGAACTATTGTTTGAATCCTTTTGTTGATTTGCTGACATACATCATACAAGTTTATCTCATCATATATCCATGAATATGCAGTCGCTGTGGTGTTGAAGTGGCCACTTTTGTCAAGACAAAAACATACAGAAAAAAAAACAAGAAAAAAATTTTTGAGGTATTAAACATGACCTTGTCGGGTGCATGGTTAGAAAATGCATCACTACGTGTCTTCCAGTCTCCATCTTGATGAATGAATCAAGCAAGTTTTCCTCATTTCATGTGCAGCTTTGCCACTGTAATGCTGTTTGATTCCCACTAACCAGAAAATCTGAACAAGGTGGAGGTCAACGTAAAGAACTACACCTGCCAGATCTACTACCTACAGCCACAAGACTCCACCACCATGTCCTCGTACTGTTTGTAGACCACATTGTTTCCTGAGTCGATGTAGAGGATGCTGATGGGGCTGAGTTTGGACGGGGCGCAGCAGCTGGGCGGCATGTTGCTGGGGTTCATTGAATTCATGAGAGTCTGGATGATGGCGTGGTTGGTTGGCTCCAGGTGGGAGCGCAGCGGGAAATCACAAACCCCCTCGCAGTGGTATGCTTCGTAATCCAGCGGGGCGATGATCCAGTCGTCCCAGCCCAGATCTCTGAAGTTGACGTGTAGCGGCTTCTTGCTGCACCTGGATTTGGACTTCTTGCCGTGTCTCTTCCCGTGGCGGGTTTTGGACGTGGCCGTCCTCCTTCTCCTGCTGGCTTTGGCACCCGGGCCTCTCTCTTTGGCTTTCCTCTCTAGGCCCAGCAACGCCCTTCCCTCTCTCCTCTCACTGAAGAGGGTCTGCCTCTTCTTGGACCTGGTGAAGACCACTAAGATGGCTTTTTTCTGTTGAGGCCTGCCGTGCCTGTGCAGGCCCAGAAGGTGCAGGTCCAGTTCCCTCTCTGGGTTGTCCAGCATGGCCCTGAGCTCCAGGCAGAAGTGCTTCCCCTGACTCAGGTGCTGTTGCTCTTTGAATATTTCCCACACGTCCAACACCTCCCACTTTGGCCTCTGGGAATCCTGCAGGTCCAGTGTTTTGGAGTCGAGCAGCTGCCGATCGTGGCAGGAGAGGAGCTGGATGTCGACGGGCTCTGTTTCCGATATCCTGAAATTCCCAGACACTTTGGTGTATATCCTGAGCTCGGCTCCCAGCACCTCCGCTTTTCTGGAGAGTGTTGAGACGTCGAACAGATACTGCTGTCTCCTCAGAGGGGAGAGTGGGAGGTCATCTGTGGAAAGCATTAAAACAGAAGGGTCAGATGCATTCTCACGGAGATGATGTGCATACCACAGAGATGTGGAATCTGACAGGAAAAAATCCCACTATTGTCTGGACCGAATTAATCTGGGAGAGAAAGTATGAGTCATAGGTGTTCAATCACTTGTACCTGCATGCACACATGCTCACAGATACAGTAAAGCGCCACGTACCTTGTCCATTGTCCACAAAACTTGCAATAGTGTTTGCAGCCTTTGAAGAGCGAAAGAAGCTGGCGTTGAGCCCCAGTTTCTCCGCCGTGGAGAAGGTCTTGTAGATGGACAGCATGTAGTCATGAGGCTCGATGGAGTCTTTGGATGTTGCTTTATTGTTTCTGTCGATGGATGGCGGCGCGTAAAACTCCTTGAAATATTTGGAAGCCTCCTGTCCATCAAAGATCATCGCCACCTTGCTGCTCTTCGGGGCAGCTGGAGGGAAAATTGCAAGAGTCTGAAAACAGGGGACTTCACAAACAAACACAAGAGCCCAGCAGAGACAAGTGAAGTGATAGAAATCCATCCTCTGCTGCTGATATCAGAGCCCGAGCTGCGGCCGGGTGGTCGTGGCTGGCGGGGGGTGGGAAAGGGGGGGACCACGGGGCAAAGCCGGAGCTGAACTCTGCATCCACTCTGCAGCAAGTGGCTGCTCCGCAAAGTGCGCACAGCTCCGGAGCACAGGCGGTGCAAAGTTAAAAAAGGGGGCGAGAACACGCCCACATTGTAGTGTTAACGTCGGGGCTAAATGGAGGGCGCAAATTAAGGCTGTAAAACTAATTGTTCCTCTGTCGGCTGTCACCTCCCTCCTGGGAAGGCAGATGTGCCCTGAAAAGATGCTCGGCTACTTCTGGTGCGTCTGCAGATCCCAACGCAGAAAATAAATCTGTTTGTGCAAAAGCAAAATGGCTCTTTAATTTTCTTTTCTTTTTTTTTTTGGTCTCCATTTTAGAAGTTTCTCTGTGTTCGAGCAGGACTTTAAATGTGACTACAGCTGCAGCCTCCGTGGGTCACGATTTCAGGATTTTACCACGGAGTCTCTCGCCCTCTAGTGAAGCGCAAACATATCGCACCGGTGCAGAAAGAGGAGACGAGGACATTCAGCCAATCAGCTTCCTTCAGCACCATGGACAGAGGGTCGAATAGTCCAAAAAAATAACCTCCTATGTCCTTTCCTAAACACTTTTCCTTGACCTCGATGGAAAACGTCATGAGGTCAAGGAAAGATGTGAAGGAGACTTCAGGAGGGGGAGAAGGAGAGCAGCTGACCACACTTACACTAGTTCAAAGGTTGTTTCATGCAGGATATATGAGACAACCTGGTGAAAATATGACTTCATTATCAAAGTCAGAATTGAAATAATAAAGGAATAGAACAGATACTTTATTGATCCATCAAGGTTGTAATGTGGAGATGTGCAAATGTGGAGAGATGGTGGATTGAAGGTGGTACCTTGCCCAAGGGAACCTCAGCAGCCACCCTCCGGTGTCACAGTGAGAATGATCGCTCACACTCACCTTCCTGTTCACTCAGATATACGTCTGTCACAGTTAGACGCACGGAATAATTTCATATTCATGTTTATAACTTACTAACAACATTTTACAACAACTTGAGAAAGTTTTTCACGACAGCGGAGAGCAAACTTTAACACCTCTGTGTGTGAACGCAGCTCCACAGTCAACAACAACACAGACATGATCAAAGTTTTTATGTCACGTCAGTCCATGTTCACACACTCTCTCTGCTGCAGTCTGCATCACACTGTCTAAATACACTGATGATGTTTTTATGTCTGGTTGTGAATGACCAAGTGTTTTCTTTTGTTGCTGCCTCAAGGATTTGTGTGACGGCATTACCTCCTTTCCTTTCCTAAAGGATGATCCAGTGTATCCTCTGATAAAGGAGATATTCAGCCGCACAGAGTCTCCACTCATCATTAGATAATTACTGGATTAATGAAAAAAACAATGAGACCATAAAAATGTGTTTAACAGTGAAGAATATAATTTATTGAAAAGAGTATATAGTTTCAAACAACCATCAATAAAATGCAAACTTCTTCCTGTCTTCCTTCTCTAACCGTCTTCCTTCATCTTGTTACAGATTCAAGTTAAGCCCTGTTGCACCTGTTTTATAACAGAACGTCTATATGGGTCTCACACCTGCTGTGTAATCACATGAAACAGACATTAACATGTAATAAAACCAAAGAACTCAAAAGAAACAGATTTTCAAGAAACGAAGAAAAAAACACCCATGTGTATAACATTTTCAAGCTGGAGGGTTAAGTTTGTATTATGTAGCAGACTTGTTCATGTTAAAGTGAATATAGCTGAGGTATCCTTCATTAACCCTCTTAGTGTCACAGAACTGTCTAGCACATGGGGATGCCGTCTGAGCAGCAGGCGATAGCGTAGATAACGCTGACCAGACACAGGCTGCTGGGAGCCACGATGGTGCTGGAGCCGAAGATGCTCCCGTCGGTGGTTTGCGGCTCGCTCGTGGACGAGGTGGACCAGGTGGATGCTGACTCGGTGGTGTTGCCGCCGGTCGACGGGGTCTGGGTGGTTGGAGTGCTTTTGATGGAGAAGCTGCGCGACTGAGCGCCCCAATCCTTCAGAGTGAAGACCATGGTCAGGTTCTCGCCTGCGGGGAGAGGAGGAGTAATCGTTGAGGTGATTCAAATAAACCCTGCAGAGAGATCCGGACCTAGGATTGATAGCGCTAAAAAAGCGTGACGCAGACGTACCGCTGTTGAGAATGGACAGGTCGGTGAAGTTTGCCCAGCAGGTGCTGAACAGGATGGTGGTGTTTCCTTCCAGTCCGTCTACACTGTTCCCACTGGAATCCTTCAGGCTGGCTGTTACGGTGAGAGTCGTCACTCCCACAGAGACACAGTTTCCCTGCAGACAACACCACTCAGTGTTTACAGACAGCAGGAAATGCAGATTTAATGTTTAAGTTAGTAGAATTTATGGGGGCTTCAGGATGTATTTTGTGCCTTCGTTAAAGGACAGAATATTAGTATTCAAATCAGGAGCAGAATAGTAATATTCAATCCTGTGCTGCTATAAATCACCCTTTAGGTTCTTGGACCGACTTTAAAACATCAGATTTAGCAGCGGCTAACATGTTTGGTGATGTATCATTGCTTCACCTCCTCATCCACAGCCATGAGCCTGGGCTGCTGGTACAGAGGACCCACAAACTCTCCGGCTATCGGCTCCACCATCAGCAGCAGGTTGGAAACGCTCGACACGTAGCTCGTTTTAGGCTCCTCCCTCGTCACTTCTGCTGTGGCCTCCTGAGATTTGAAGCAGGAAACCGTCAAACCAATGAGCACTCATGCAAAACAGACACAGATTTTACTTCAGTGTAGTTGTTACTAAGCAGACGTTGTCCTGATTAAGTCGTTGACGTTCACCTCATTCCAGCTGGGGTCAGATGATGACGGTGGCGGAGGGATGACGCCCATTGAAGACACGTTGAAGCCGATGGACTGACTGAGGTTTCCGGAAACGGCTGCCTGACCCAGATCGTCAGCAATGCTCTTCAGAAGTGTGAAGTCATCATCATCTGAGAAGAAACACAGAACAGAGAGAGGTTACGTGTCAGGCCGTCACAGGGCTGGATCTGAATGTTTAGAACGTCAGATTTCTCCTCCACTGACTGCTGGTGCTGTTGCTGGTTTGCTGGACTGGAGGTTTCTTGATCTCCACCTCCACCGTCAGGCCCGTGGATCTCTTCCTGCGTCGTGCTCCTCCATCCTCCCGGATGATCTTGGTGATTCTAATCATGTCGGCGGGAACTTTGAGGAAAGTAGCGAGGTTCTGGACCAGGTTATCTCCAAAGAAGTCGTCCTCAGTCATGGCGGGCAGCTCGAAGGAGAGGAAGAGAACCGGGGAAGTCCGGATCTCCACCGGTTCAGAGCCTCTCACCAGGACCTTCAGCATCTTGTAGTCCGGGTCGAAGTAATTACTTCCCAAATCGGCACTGAGTTTGGGGAAGTATTGATCTGGAGAGGTAAAAGAAAGAATTTTATTAAGATCTGAAGTCTTAACCAGCTTATTTTACTACCTGGACTGATTTACAAGCACATTATCTGTGAGTGTGTGAAGCATTAGTACCTGCATAGACGGGCTTCTTCAGGGTGTAGTCAGTCTTGTCAGAGTTCCACTCAGCGTTAGTCGGAGCGACCAGCTTGTTGTCAACGTACACATCCAACCGCTGTGGCTTCGAATAGAAGACTGACACCATGACGCTCTGCACAAAGTAAAAAAGAAGAGTCACATTTAACCTGAAAATTAAAAAATGAAATATTTCGAGCTGTGTTCTCCAGGCTGTGCGCTCACCTCAGACTGAGCAGTGTCGAGCATCATGAGGCGAAGTTTTTGCGGGCTGACGCTGGAGAAGAAGACGTCGTAGGAGTGTCCTGTAGCCACGATGCTGTGGAAGAGAGACACTCTCTTCTGGCAGGTGTAGCCTGAGCACCAACCATGATCCTGAGGACCTGGACACAAAGATATGAGACCGGATTAAAGACTCTCTCTCTTTGTTTATCTGATGTTACAGAGATCATTTTGGGTAACAGAACTACAGAACTCGCCCTACCGTTGATCAGGTCCACAAATTTGTCTCCGAGGATAGCGACAGGGGACAGCCGTCTGGTCTCAGTGTCAGCGTCAAGACTCTCAATCACCAGCATTGTGTAGTTGAGCTGGAAACACTTGTAGCTCTGCCAGGAGCTCATGTAAGTGCAGTCTTTCCTGATCACACCTGAGGACAAATGAAACTGATTGCACTTATTTGAACTTTTACCAGCTACTGTTAGGATTTGATAAGAATTCATCTTTTTTACTTCCTCCGTCGATCTGAGCTACCTTTGTTTGGAGCGATCTGTTCCACGGGGATGCGGCTGCCGTTGAGGTGAGTGAGCATGACTTTGGGGATGCGGTAGTCGCCCAGCCCCCTCCTGGGATCTCCTCCCCACTCGTACTCAGACTGGGGCACCACAGTTCCCACTGCACCCAGGAACGAACCGTCCAAGTCCTTCAGCATTGTCTTCTTCTTCGCATCGCAGTCCATGTCCACACAGTCGGATGGGTTGGCTTTACTGAAGCACAAAAAACACGAAACTATGAAGACATTTTTACATCACGTACCTCTCTCCTTACTTACTGTTAATGTACATACAAATACCATCACAGGTTCTGCCTGGTGTCTGCTTACCTCACATCAGGCCTGTGGATGAAGACTTTGGCCCCCTCTGTGCTGTCCACCACCGTTATGCCTGAAACGTGCACAGGGTGCTGCAGGTCCTCGTTGTTCGGGTTTGTCATGAACATGAAGTTCATCTCGCTGGAGCAGACGTTTCGGAAGCCGACGAATGTCGTGTCTAGAAGAAATGAGAAATAACATGCGAGTTCTTTATTTTTCAAGAATATTTTCGAGCATTGTAACATAACAACAGACCGGAGAGCCTGAACTCACCCTTGACTGTCATCAATCCTGCGATGGCGTTGTAGCTGGTGGTCCCAGGATACGGCATTTTTGGACCGGCGTTGTGTGAAGATTCAAAAGTTGGCCAGCAGATTGCAGATCGGCCACCTGCACAGAGTGAAAACACAGAGTGAGGAGTCTTTTCAGTTTATCCAACCTGCAATAAAATCAAATAAATTTCAATTTCCACCACTTTGAATGACCTTTTGAATGTATTCAGATCCTATCAGGACAAACCCAAAAACAAAAACTAAGAATGAACTGTAATATCTGTAAATGGAAACACAAAGATCTTCAGGGGGTTTGTACTGTACCCATGGGAGGTCTTGGAGCGCGATGGGTTTCGCTGTTGATAATGTTGAAATCACTGGAGGGCAAAGTGTCCGAACAGTTGAAGTTCGGGCTGCTGCCAACAAACAAGGCATTCTGGGAAACGACGAGAAAGAAGAATCCGTCAACTACAATAAACTACGTGATGTGTGTAAACTATGAGAGGAAAAACTCTGAGTGAGTGAACCAAAATGAACCCTCCTCACCTGAATATGGACCGTTTTGTCGGCGTATAAGTGGGCGAGAGAAGGAGGACCGTAAATCAAAGACATGATGCTCATCTTGTTGTCCACCATGGTCATATTGGCAATAATTATACTCATGCTGGTCTGTGAGGGAAGAGAGGAGGAAGGAGAGGAGGATGGTGAATAAAATCTAGATTATCTTCAGCTGCTTGTCTTTATTCACTCAGCTCTTATAAAACTTCCACAATTTTTGTGGATGAATAAATCAATGTAAGTGTCAAGAAGTAGAAGAAGTTCAGTATTGAAACCTGGAGATAGATGCCGTAGTCAAAGCTCCTCCAGATGAAGAAGCCCTGAATGAGACTGCAGCCGGGCAGACCGTCTTTGTTCAGAAAGATTCCGTACAGACCGCCGTGAGCCTCGTTCTGAATCCACCGCTCATTCTGATTCACAAAACCTGCACAGGCCGAAGCCAGGGCGGAAAAACATCCTCAGTCTGAGCACTTAACGTACAAACGGATATAAATATAACATGACATGAGCTTTCTGTTCACGGAACATGCAAAGTTAAGCTGAGACAACCAAATCGCCGTTACCTGGACACGGTTCACCATCGATGCGGTAAGCGACTCTCTCATAACCTGCCACGATGTTATGCTGCAGCACAACATTTGTCCCCTCATTGACCTGAAAAAACAGTGCAGATTGTAAATGCAGCTCTCTCTCCCTATATATATATATGTATATATATATATATATATATATATATATATATATATATATATATATATATATATATATATATATATATATATATATAGACAGTGTAAGCAGTTTATTTTGAGAGGACGGACCTCGATGGCAGCGTTCCAGGCGTAGTTGAACGGCTCCTCTCGGTCCTGATACGATCCAGGCCACAGCGCCATCATCACCAGGTTCCTCCTCACTTTTATCTTGTTGCCCCAAATTCTGATACCTGCAAACAAAGATGCGTTTTAATGCTTTCAATAATCTGACCCCATTAAATTTCAGAGCATTTGTAAATGATTTTGACTGTGCGCAGTGTTTACCTTCTCCCACGGTGTGGTGGACGACGTTATCGTCGACGTTCAGTCCCTCTGTCCCGAAGACTCCGATGGCTGGAGAGAAGCCGTCGTGGAAAGCACAGCCCTGAATGGACGAGTCTTCTCCTGAAACCTTTTAATACAAATAAAAACAATATTTATTAGACTTTTACACATTTAAGTGTGTGTTGAGTGTGTGTGTGTGTGTGTGTGTGTGTGTGTGTGTGTGTGTGTGTGTGTGTGCGTGCTGCTGTACCATTCCCAGGTTGAGGAAGGCCACAGAGTAACGCGGGTCGGTGTCGTCGGTCCAGCCTTCCTGACCAGAGTGGAAGAACTCCACGTTCCTGATCTGAGCTTTGCCTTTAGGAATAAAACACCCAAGAACATGTGTTTAATGTGTTAAAATGTAAAATGTATGAATGAATTATGAAAATAAGAGTATTAGCAGATAAAAAACATAAAATAAACGCTGAGTTATAAAACACACCTTTATAGTCGATTCCAGCCCAGGAGTAGGTGCCCACCAAAAGTCTGGCTCCGAACGACTCCTGCATCATCTCCGGATACTCCTGACCGATGATCTTAATGTTTCTGGTCAGAAGAGCAACACTAGCTGCCAGAGTGTAGGACAACGATGTACCTGAGACAGAGTGAGTCTCACCTGAGGAGAGAAGAAGGACAGAGGTCAGTGTGGTCAGTCTGAGACATTTAAACAAGTCATCTTGATCTGCTGCAAACAGACAATGAGCTGAATATCTAATGAGCATGTAGCAACATGGATATGAACTCAAATGCAAATGTGAACAAATATGTCAACGTTTAACTGACCGATGTGAGTGTAAGTCAAAGGCTGGTTCAGGGTCAGGACGCGGCCGTCTGATGACACGGCAGTGATCTGGCGTTTTTCTGTCTCCCATGCGCTGTAGCTGGTGGTGGAGACGGCGATGTCGTCACCAGCCTGCACACACGAGCGGACATGTAAATAAATGACTGAATAACAAAGACAAACGTCTTCACGTTTCCATACACAGACAGTTCAAAGTGAAATGAAACCACGCTGACCTTCCAGTCCACAGACTGTGCCAGGGTCAGAGTGTTGGATCCAGCGGCAGCAGTGGCAGACAGCTTGGTGTGGTAAACGTTGGGAGGTTGTCCGTAGAGCTCCAGAGTACCAAACACACCTGAGGTGCAACAAAACACACAATGAGTCAGCTGCTGTGCGTACACTACAAATATCGTAGAAATGAGCACATGAGGCTGATTCTGAAGCAGTTTTCTTACCCAGGACTTTGGATCCCTGGTTGGGTCCGTTGGGCAGAGGCCAGTCGGGCGTCCGGTGGTTTCCTCTCAGTTTGATGTGCAGCTGACCTCTGAACGGCTCGTCCTCCCGTCCCACGATCAGCCTGCCGCCCTGAAACAGCAGGACACGTAAACATCACCTCAGTACCATCACAAACTGTGTGGGAGGTACTGTGACCTCCTCCTTGTACATAGATTATATTTTGATTTCATAACACCTTTCTTCTTCACTTGTGTGCAGCATTAAGAGATGTTAGAGATCACGCTTACCTGGATGGAGATGTAGACAGCGTCTAACACCCGAGAAGACGTAGACCGAGTCTGTCTGCTGGACGTGCTGGTCATGTTGTCGGGGATCTCAAGAACTCCAATGACTGTCAGCTTGTTGAGAGGAGGAGTGTCGCTGTCCAAAACAACCCACTTCCCTGTGATTGGACGAGGATACAAAAGTGTTATAATAATATATAATAATAACATTATATTACCAAAAGATCTGGTTCAAACTGAACTATTTGGTTGTTGTTGTGTCTTAAATGGATTTACAGACATTGGCTCTTACAATAAAAGTCTTATTTATCTTTATTTATAATTAAATCATATGAACAGTTAATCAAGAAGGAAATTATTTAATCATGCATAAAGTGACATTACCTGATGGGATGACCACATCAGCGCCCTCTGTTGGTTCAGTAAAGTTATTTTCAGCCGAACCGGTCCAGAAAGATGCATTAGACCACAGACTGGAGAGAAACAAACAAAATGATAATTGAGCGTTAGGAACTGCACTGATGCTGAGGATCATTGATCTCTTTGTTTTTAACATGCTGCAGTGGAGGTTCAACGTACATGAAGTCGTCGGGCCGGCCAGTGGGTAAGGGGGCAAGTGTGGCTGGAGGTGGCGGTGTTGGTGGGATGCACTGTGGGTAGAAGCAGCGGTAGACCTTCATGTTCACAGCGGAGTCGAGCAGGGAGCGGTCGACGCTGTCACGACGCCGGCGCTGGCTGGACTTCCCAGAAACTGTAGACAGAACAAGATGCACAACTTACTCAGTCACTAAATGTTCTTGTGTAATTTACTTAGCTAGTAAGTAAGTACAATAACTGAAAGAATCAATTGACTGAGCACTAAAATCAATCGCTGCACATGAAAGCACGTCTCACTGATGTAGTAGAGGTCGTTGGTGTTGTCGTCGAAGTACCAGTCTCCGTTCTTGTTATTGCTGAAGCTCAGCGGCGTTGACGAGCCGTTCCTCTCATCGATGATACGGAATCTGTCTGGACTCTGGGTGAAGTTGTGTCTGATGATCACGTACTGATCTGACTGTGTATGCGGAAAAAGTACAAAAAAAAAAACATCAGTGTAAACAGGCAGAAAGCTGCTTTCACAGATTTGTCCCTTTTATTTGCTTACATTAGCATCACGTGAAGGATCTCTCATTTACCTTGAAGCCGTAGAATTTGGCAGCGTATGTGATGTTGGTGATGTGGTCCATGTCGTTAAAGTACCAGTTGTATGTCTGTCCAGAGGGCAGCAGGGCCATCCAGCCTAATTTATGAGTCATTCTTTTCTTCAGGTATGGAACCGCACTGCTGCCTGTAAAACAGTTTCAACCGTGACAATAACGGACATTTAGAAGCACGATATAAACTATGAATAAATGGTTTTAATTTAATATATTTGTACATTTTAGATGATCACATTATTCTTGATTGCTTCCCAGGTTGCTGAGTCCAGCCAGTAAAAACACTCTCTCGATCAACATTTCAGCACAGAAATCTGCTACAGTTCTCACTCATCACCAGTAGAAGTCAGTGAAAGTTGCAGATAATGACAAACTGTAATACTGTGTGTTTTAATACCATGTGAGTTGGTTAAGATGATGTCCTTGCCCGCGAGAGAAGATGGTGATGGATTGTTTAATGCCAGACGATTGAATTCGACTGTATGATCGCACACGGCGCCGGGGAAACCCACGCTCCACTCGGCACTCTGGGAACAGTGAGCAGGGTCCAGCAAGCCGCTCATCGGCACGACTTTGTGATTGATGTTTCCTGAAAACAAGCAAACACAGAGTTTAGTTGTACGCAGGGATCGAGAATAGACATTCATAGACCTCTATTGTTGTCTATGAACAAAGACTACCTGTGAGGGATCCATCAGTGTCCACCAGCTGCACCTCATGCTCCCACCTGAAGCCGGCCTTGTTGGGTGAGTTGATGTACTGGACACCGCTGAACTTGACAGCCCAGCCACCGCAACGATCTAGACACGTCCCATCGATTCTGGCCACCCCGATGGCTGCGCAAGAGCTGTGGTTGAAGTTGATGAACTTGGTGTTGAGGACACTCAGGCCATCATCCAGTGGTGCGATAATACCTCGATGAGTGCAATAATCATCTCCCAGTCCGAGCTCCTTCACGTGACCCACCATGGTGCCGTTGGACATGGTCGCCCCTCCGTCCTCTCCGAAGTTGCTCACGGCCCACTGGAAGATGCGTTTGGCTTCGATGCCGGCTTTCTCATTGTTGACCATAACGAAGTCAGTGAACTGCACCGCGCCCACGTTGACCCACTCGGCACCTTTCTCGCAGTTCCAGGTGGTGAGGAAGCGGAAGACAGCAGGCTCTGGGTTTTTGGAGCGGCAGCCTCCGTTTTTCATGGGGAAATAGTCTGCGAAGATCCACAGGCCGAACCAGCCCTGAGAGTGCACGGTGTTGTTGTAAAACTCGCCCAGGGGAACCCTCTTCTGGCAGATATTTGCGTCATAGGATGGGCCATCGGGGTGCTCGTGCATGCGGTACCAGAAGCCGAAGTGGGTGCCTCCCGCAGCGGCGTTATGGCGGACGATGTTGTTGGGATTGGTGACCCAGTAGGCGGCGGGAGTGACGTCGTCGTTGAGTAGACTGGTGCTTTGTTTGACGAACACAGCCAGGTTATACTGCAGGATGTTCTGCGTCTCAATGCCGTCCTCAATGAAGAAGGCTCCACCCATGATGTCGTAGATAACGTTGTGCTCCACCAGCAGCCGGTGGGTGTTGTGGATGGTTACAGCCCTGTTGAAGGTCTGATGGATAGCACAACCCCTCACGTATGACTTGTAGTTGATGTCTCCCATCAGATGCCAGTGAATGGGATAACGTCCCAACCTAAAGGCCTGTCCTGCGTGGAAAACCTGCGGCAAAAAAACTTAGAGTTTAACATTTGTCATATCATTTAATGAGAAAAATAATAAAAGATTGTGAGGATGAGGAGCAATCTGATCAGATATTAATGCAGAAAAAGTTTGAAGTATTTCACCTCGACATATTCAAGTCTGCCAATCGCAAGATTCTCATTTGGTCTGGGTGCATGGAACATGATGCAGCCTCCAAACTGATCACTGCCGACCTCCTCTCCAAACCTTCCCTGGAAACAGGTTTGGGTGGTGAATTCACCTACAACACAGGAACAGAAGTTTGTTAATACGGCATACTCCTACAATAATATACATAATATTATATTTTCAAGCAAAAATCTCTGATTCTAGCTGTTAAAATCTAAAAAAAGAATCTAATTAAACCAACTGGAAAATATCTAAAATACTCTGAAGTCAGCTGAATTTATTTCACTTGAAAGCAACTTGATGTCTTTACATCTTTATATCCTTCTATCTTTGTTACACAGTGTTTAGTGTAAAATTAAACCCATGAAGAACACAGTACCTGTGTCAAAGCCATCGGGGCAGGCCTCGATCTTATCGTTCCATTCTTGGTTTTGAGAGCCTCGTACCACGATGTTCCTGGTGAGGAGACCCACCTCGGCTCGGCCCTGAAACACCGTGCCATCAGGCAGCGTGACGCTCACCCCGAGGTGAGTGTATGTGAGCGGTTCGGTCAGCGTTAGAGTCTTGCCGTCAGCCGACACGGCGGCGATCTTCTTCACCTCGTTCTCTTTCTGGCTGTGCCTGGAAACAGAAATAAATGTTTTCTACCTGCAGCTCCATAATTTTGTTTTATCATCCATAGAATATGCAGCATCATTGTAGCTTTAAAAGCTGGAGGGCTGGAGGCTCAAGTATATTAAGTATGTATGGTTGTTATAAAATGTTTAAAAATACATAAGACTTCCTGATAATATCAGCAAATATCATCATTTGTAATAATCATCTCATAATGTATCCAAATTGCTCTTTTGACACAAATTTCCTGCAGTTATTGCGTTCACTATTTGGATTTATTGTACAGTTTATCAGTTATTCTGTTCTGGTATTGTTATACACTGAATATAATATTAAATATCCATAATAATCCATCCATAATATGTCAGTCAGTTTACCCAATGATGGAAAAAGTTTGGGAACTACAGATATAAAGTAAGACAGGACGTGACCGAAGCCGCCCACCTGTGACTTTTTCTTCTGACTGAAATATTTAAAATAATTATACATTTAAGTTATGTGAGATTTTGATTTTTTTATACTTTAAAGTTGGAAACTATGTGTTAAGTTATTTTCTGCTCACATTTCCCTTTCAGGCATCTTTGTGTTGCACTGTTAAGTATTGAGTGTTGACATGTCGGGTACAATCCTGACATCTCCTCTTCGGGGGTTGTTCAACTTCACACACAATGTTATAAAACAACCTGTCTCACATTAGCCTAGAGGTGTGTGTGTGTGTGTGTGTGTGTCAGTTTTTTTTGTATTCACTCATCACAAAATCAGAGAGCAGTGACTACAGGATGATGGAGTCTATTAATTTTGTATTTGAAGTGAGTCTTGAGTCTTCACTGTACCTGTCGCCGGTAGAAGCAATGATAATTTCATCTCCAACTTTCCATGTCACCGCCTTCATCAGGGTCAGTGTCGATGAGCCTGATGTCGCAGTCTGGGCCAAGTGTGTCCAGGGGACAGGAACAGGAATACCTGGAGAAACAGGTTGTCAACAATGATTTGCACCGGAGGAGCTGAAGGTGAGGTGTCACTAATAGTAACATCGCTGCAGGACACGTGAATCAAATTACTCTGTCAGTTAACCATTATGTGACGTGACATGTAATCAGGGGTTTTTAGACTATTTGGGTCATGACTAGTTTAGTTTTCTGTTGTTTGATGCTTAATGGAGTTGTCTGTAATTCAGTGGTGGAAGAAGTATTCTCATCCAACAAAGTAAAAATACTTCATTAGACAATTAGATTAGTGAAAACCTTCAACACTTCACACAAGTTGTTTTTAAATCAAATCAATTGTAATCAAAAACAAATTCTGTTTAATTTACATTGAAAACAGGCTGAAATATATAAATAATAATAATATATATATTCTTAATAATATAAATATTCTGAAATGAAACTTTAGAGCTCTAAAAAGACTTCCTGAGAGGGATACAGGTATCTCTTAAATGTAGAGTAAGTGTAGAGTAAAAGGAACAATATTTTATCTGTACTGATCTTTTCATCTGTCTGTGTGTGGTCATACCATGCAGGTCCAGCACTCCCTCTCTGACAGCCAACGTCTTGGTTCCGTAAACGGGAAGTTCGGGCGAACGCAGGTTTCCGTGAAGCGTGATGATGGCTTTGTGCTGGAACGGCGCCCCCTCTTGGCCGATCTGGAGTCGTCCGCCGTCTGTGATCAGGATGTTTTCTGCCTGGAGCTCGATGTCTGCTTCATCAAACATCAAAGTCCCTCCTGTGCACGAAGAAACAGACAAGTTAGAAAGTAAACACTAACAATACGGAAAATGCTAGTAGTGCATAAAATATATTTAACTTCTTAAAAAGTCAGTAGTTTTTGTACCTTGAATGAGGAGCATTTTCAGCACAGGGGTGTTGGTGTCCAGCAGGATGGTCTGGCCTTTAGTGATGACAGCAAACGAGCCCTTCTCAGGTGGAGACAGACCGCCCCACGTGAACCTGGACGACCACACGTCGATGTAGAAGAAATCTGCATTATCCTAAAATAAGGGAGACAAATACTGGGTTAAGACAAACATGTAAATCAGTCTGACTACATCGTTGATATGAAGCTGAAACAGTCGTGGCACTGTGTCGTCTGACTGTCGTCTAATCTCATTACCGTTTTGGCGATGCCTCGGTCTCCGATGCTGACTCTGACTTTGGTTTCCTGCGACTGCCGCTGAGAGTTTGTCACACAGATGATGTGTGTGTTGTTGGTGGACTGAACGTCACACACAGATCCCGCGATGGTCACGTTGACTTCGTTCATGTTGGTGCTGTGAGGTGGGAAAGAGAGTGAACGCTGATGAGATTCAGTGAAAAGATACAAGAATTAACTGATCAATCGATCAAATCAACATCATAACATAACATAATAATTATCTTGCATGCTATTGTCCAATATTATCGTATATAAAATGATATGAAACTGTGTTATGGTACATTATAGTTATAACACATTAAATTAATAAATTATTAAATATAACATAAAATAATATGCAATAATAAAACAGAATAGAATGGAAGAAAATATACTAACATACTTAATATAACAGTTCAATCTCATGTTAAAATTTAATATAATATCATATTATGTTTTATTATATGATAATATGGTATCAGATATCATCTTAAATGCTATTGTGTTATATTATTGAATATGAAATGATATCAAATTACAACATCCGAGAGAGACTGTGTGTTATGGTTACTGTCTTGCTGATAATGAATATTTGTGGTTATGCTGCCATTGTTTCATATAATCTCAGGATTTGTCTCACAGATCTTTAAAGTTTGGAAATCACTACGTGCCAAAGTTAAGACAAAGTTCTTTAAACCCACTGAAAACAAACATGTTCCATCAAACAAAAGCAATTGTGTTGTGTAAGTTGAGCGCTTAATCCTCAGCCAATGGTCCGTGATCTGGGTGTGTCTCTCCATTGTGTCATCTGCACACTAGCGCAAAAGTCTCTTCCTTTACCGCACCTGAAACCGGAGCCGGTGATTGTGAGCCGGGTGCCTCCAGCGGTGCCTCCTCTGCGTGGAGAAACCTCGGTGATCACCGGAGTCAACTGAGATTTGTAGGTGAAGCCATTCGATATGTTTACAGCATCCAGCTGGTTAATGACAGCGACGACGCAGCTCACCTCTGACTGAGTGCCTGAGAGACAGACAGGACGCCCAGACGCAAACCACACACACACACACAGACAGACAGACAAACGCAACAAAGGGATAAGAAAAATCAAGATGCGTGCTTAGAGATAACAACATGTTTCATCGTCCATGACAAGTTATTGTCTAATCTGACAGGCCTCGGATTTAAAGGCTGACAACATTCCTTGTAGACAGCAGTCTGTCTCCATTAGAGCGTTTAAAGACGGGTTTGTTATAACACGTCTGGAACCAAAAATATCATAGACAGGCAGGGATACATGAGAAACGCTGAGAAACGCTTTTTTTTTTTTTTTTTTTAAGATTATTTTTTTGGCCTTTTCAAGCTTTATTGTGATAGAGACAGCTGAAGAGTGACAGGAAAGGTGGGGAGAGAGAAATGGGGAATGACATGCGGGAAAGAGCCACAGGCCGGACTCGAACCCTGGGCTCCCGCAGGAAGGACTGAGCCTTCGCACATGGGGCGGCTGCTCTACCAACTGAGCTAAACACCACCCCAGACTTCAACCTTTAACAGGATTTTAGAGCAGCTAGTAAAATAACAGAGAAGATTGTTTCTTTGTGTTTCGCTCTCTGTTTTTGACACATACAAAAGTGTAGGCATGATTTTTCAACATACATCTGTGTTTTCAACGTGCTAACCATATTTAAAATCACCAAAAGATCCAGAACTGTTAATAATGTCCTTTTTACCAAAACTTCTGAACCTAAACCAAAAATAAACAGGGCAAAACCCAGGGGGAAAAAGTTCTGAACTCTTTTTGTGTCTTTAAACTGACAATTTAAGTTTAGAATCCTCCTGATTCTTTTGACAGAAGATGACTCATCTCATCCTGGTGAAATGACGTGAAGTAAACTCACCGTTGTTGAACGGAGACTGGCAGTACAGCCGGCTCGATGTCGACATTTCTCTGTGAACTTTACACTCCTCCCCGCAGATCTTCACGGTGGAGTTGTGTGGGTCGAAGCCAGAACCCTGCACGGACAGCAGAGCACCGCCGCCGAAACTACCTGAATCACAGATGAGGGAGAAAGAAGTTTTCCAGTAACATGACATAAAACTTACTGCAGCAAAGACACAAGCACGGTGATAAAATCTGATGATGTCGATGATGAAAATTAAGTTCCTGTAATGGTCTAGGAGACGCCATTATTTAACACCCCACACCTCTTTAAATTCAGCGTTATCATGATTTATTTCCTTCTATTTATTTTAATCTGTTGCATTATTGTATTGAGCAGCAGTATATAGCCTCAAAAGCAACATAGGTTTGACAAAAAGTCATATATATTTATTTTTGGATGTTTATTTTCAGTTTCCTGTTGTGTCATATTTACATATTGTGTATAATAAGTGTGCATTTACTTTTACACTGATTACCTATCCTGGGCAGTACTGTATATTCTGTGTAGCACTGAGGGAAAATGAGGACAGTGCAGTTAAATAGATGATTTGGACTGTCTCTTCCTACCTTCGTTGGGCTGCACGCTGCTCAGGGTCAGCTCGTACGTGAACATGACGTCTGACTGGGCGCGACCTTTGACCTGGTGATGAAGCGTGACTGCGTACGCCCCGCCCGGATTGTCCCCCGCCGTGCACTGAACCTGCGTGTCGGACACCGCGGACACATTGCAGGGGACGTGATTTATGGAGACAGAGACGTGCTGAGAATCGGTGCCAAATCCTGAACCCGTCAGCGTGATGACTGAACCGCTCGGCCCTGTGGAAAATCAACAGAGAGAGGAAGACGAGGTAATGAGAGAAAGGTTACACAGGACTACATCAAAGCTTCAAAAGTTTTCTAACCTTTGAATGTCATCATCCAGCTAGAAAAAATAACTTTTCTTAAAAACAAGCATCCACTTTTTTGTGCACAAAGTTGAGAATAACATAAAACAACTGCTGTCCTTGAACCCTTGAAATCATAGTCACGATCCCTATCTCCTAGGAAGATTACTCTTTAGAGTTTACTATCAACAGTTTACAGTCTATTTTATTCCTATTATTAGAAGATAAGAAACTGCTGAATGTTGAATGAAACCCTAAATAAGGTAACAAGAATGTAGAAAATCATATTTACCAGTAGCGGGGCTGATGGAGCTGATGACAGGAGTGTGGGCCGCAGAGTAGCTGAAGTTGAAGGGTGGATACTGCACTGAAAAGACCTGGATGTTGACCGTCACCAGCCCCTCGCTGTGAGGAGGTGTCAGGCAGCGAAGCAGACCCGGCAGGACCTCCTGGATCTTGCACGGTTGGCCGTCGACCATCACACTGGTGTTCCCCGGAGCGAAGCCGTTTCCAGTGAAGACCAGAGTGGTCCCCCCTGCCAGGCTGCCAACATCGGGGTTGAGGACGGCTTGAGCACTGCTGGTAAGGGTGACGGAACCGGACGCGAGGCCTTTACTTCTCACGATCACTTTGACGGGGTGGTCGCCTGCAGGCAGAGCGCTGACTCTCACAGAAATGTTGCCGTCAATCACGTCGGTGACTTCCAGTTCGGTGGCGCTGGCAAACACTGCCACATCATCCACGCGGCTGCCAAACCCAGAGCCCGAGATGTTGACGGTGGTCAGATCACTGACGCTGTCGGGGGTAATACTGGTGACGGTGGGAGTGACGGAGGAAGAGTATGTGAAGGAGCAGTTTGAATGGCAGGAACTTTGGATCCTGCCAACCTGGAAAACGACATCACCGGTGTGAGCCTGAGAAGGAGCGGTGTCACAGGTGATGGAGGTGTAATTGAGTGACACAACAGCGCACAGCTCGGCGGCTACAGTCACTTGTCCTTGAGAGAAACCAGAGCCGTGGATGAGGAGACGCGTGTGCCCGGTGGTGCTGCCGATAGGAGGCGAAACTGAATTGACCACAGGCAGAACGACGAAGCGACGGTCGAGCTCGTTTGGTATGGCGATGATGGCGCTGCCGAGGTTGTTGACTCTGACGGCTACGGGAAGAGCGACACCGATGGCGAGTCCGCTGTTAATGCTGAGCTGGCAGTTGATCTCAGAGTGGGAGCTGTTGATCACCTGACAGGGCTGATCTCCCACTGTCACCTACAGGACACAGAGACACCAGAGTCACTCACTACAAGCTCTGTACAAGCATTCACTTTGTTTTAAGGTGACTGAAGTCTCTGCTAACCTCATTAGCGCAGGCGATGTCACTGAAGCCACTGCCCTGAATGCGGATGACCTGGTGGTATGACCCCTGGTTGGGAGAGATGGAGTTGACTGTGGGTGTGGAGCAGGTAGAGGTGGCGAAGGAAAGACCACCTGAAGTGTTATTGGTCTCTTGGCACTGTGAGGAGGCAACGCACTCCTGGGCTGCTCTGGAGACGCGACGTGAACCTGAAGGGTGGAGAGTTTAATGAATATGAATATGTCAAATAAGATACGTAATTACAGCTGTGATCACTTGATTTTAGAAGTATTATTTTTAACTACTGGAGGAGAGAATCTTATCTACATTTATACATTTACCTCCTATCACGTGTCTGGCCTCCATGCCTCCCACGCTGACAGAGATCATGCTGCTCTTCTCCTCCCGAGCCTCGACTTTCACAACTCCCTGCAGCAGCTTGACGTTGGCATCATCTATGTAGCCGCTGCTGTAGTAATACACTCCGGGCGAGGTGAAGCGGTAACCGAAAAACCCTGAGAGGGAGCAAGAGAGAGATTGACATTAACATCACTAATTGATTATATCTGATCTAATCTAAGTTTTTTGATAGTAAATGATCATTTCTGTTAGTCACTCAGAATTTTACCTTTGGCTGTCTTTGTACTTCCACTGTTTAACGGCCCCCCTTCGTAGGTGTTGCCACTCGGGCTGGAAACACTGAAGACCCGGTAACCGACATTCTGGAAGGCCGGTGCCTCCCACCGCCACATTACTGTGTCTCCAACAAACACTGTGAGTGAGGCAGGACTCCATGCATACCCCTGTCCATAAGCTGGAACACACAGACAAATGTTAATGTTAAGCACGCACATAAACAGATAGAATAACATAATACCTGTTGTATATGGCTGAATATGGCTAATTATAGAAAGACTGAGGTCAAACTGGTTTTGAGACATCTTTTTTTTGGAACAGTTTCTGGGTGCCGTCATATTTAATCTGCAGGTGACAGCTTCCTTGCTCGCAGCACTTTTCAGCGACTTAATCCCTTTTCTTTTCTCCTCTATTTTAGACTACTCAGATTCAGTTTGACACCTGCAAAAAAGATTGAAATGCAACCCTACTGTGATGAGATCCCTGGTTGGTGACAGTGTGCTTCTTCTCCTCCGACTGCATAACACACTGCAGCTCATTCTCTGAGGCGGCCTTCACTTCACACTCAGCTCCTCCTGTCACAAACCAACATAAAATATGTGTGAGATCATATACAGAACCTGGAGCAGTATAGTATAGCACTGCTTTTACATATTTGCATGTAGTTAAATCACAGTAGATTACCACCAGCTAGTATCTCTACTAGTTTTCCCCTCAACCATTAAAATTAAATTGTTTGCGGACAATGTTTAATTGATTGTTGACAGCAGAGCTGCAACCATTAGTTGTAAATTAATCAATTAATCACTTACATTATCATTAATCACCAACTATTAATTGCTGTGAATCATTTCTTTAGTAAAAATGTCCAAATTCTCTGATTTCAGCTCCTCAGATGTGAATATTTTCTGGTTTCTTTGGTCCTCCATGATGTAAACAGAACATCTTTGTGTTGTGGACAAAACAGGACATTCGAGAACATCGCCTTAGGCTTCGTGATCAGTGATCAACATTTTTTTGGACCAAACAACAAATCCAATAAATGAGAAAGTGATCGACATATTCATCGAGAATGAAAGCGATCCTTAGTTGCAGCCTTAGTTGCTATGGCAATAAGTCATGTTTGAAATTGCTGGGCCTCGCGTTGCTTACCGATGGAGACTTTGTTGTCAGAGGTGTTGCTGCTGAAACCAGATCCAGACACGGTCAGCCTGGTTCCTCCCAGCAAAGAGCCAAACAGTGGGGAGATGCTGTAGATTTCCAGGACGTACTCGATGGTGGCGTTTACACCGTTACTATGAAACGAAAAAGGGAATTAAGTCCTGAAATAACGATGTGGTCTGGCTTGAGAGCAAAGCGGATCACGTGACATTATCTGTTTTAACAACTGACTCGACTTGATTCGATTAACGCCTCCATTTTTTGACGGTTCACTGTGTTCAGAATTTTGCACAATATGATGAAAGATTTGATAAATATCTGGATTATCTCCAGATCTACTATTGTATCTAACCCTTGCACAACATTCAACAAACGCTCATGTGACGCCTTTCATGTCTGAAAAAATTCAAAACAACATACTATGTATGTTTTCAGCTGGTATGTTAACAGATGGATTGTTCTCTGTGTGTGCTGTACCTTGTTTGGGGGTAGCCATTGTTTCCAACCTGTATATCAACCTTGTGCAGACCAGGCGGCAGCACAGGGAGACGACAGGTGATGTTTGTTGCCGTCCACTGCACAATGACACACTCCTTTCTGCCTACGAGCACCATGCTGTCATTGTCTCGTCCTCCCAAATTGGAACCCTCGATGGTGAGTATTTGATGTCCTACACAAGAAGAGACACATCAACACATCTTTTCCATGACAAAGCTTCTGCCATTCAACTTTCAAGATAATTGGCACTTGTCATTTCTTTTATTTTTCAAAGTACCACTGAGTGTCGTGCAGATCATCAGGTATTCCTGTTGTGTGGATACTTCTGTATTGTTTAGTATAATTACATGAGTTGACGTGTTCGTCTTTTCAGCCCAGATTCGCAAGGTTTAACAAGCATAAAGGCTAAAAACAGAAAAAACCTGCAAGTCAACATTACACGACACTACAGTACGAGAAATGAGCTGACAGTGATAACAAAAGGTTTCAGCTTTAAGCTCCAGGTGACAGTGGCCTTACATACCAACTGTGAACAGTAAAGAACATCATGGTACCTTCATTGTATATTTAGATTGATAAATGACTTCAAGTTCCCCGACCAGAGAGACATTTTCAGGTGATCTATGATCAACAGATTTCCACACCCTGAACCCGTGTTAGCCCAGAGGCCGTATGTTGACTCGTAACCTGCTTTATCTGGTTTTCTGACATAGGAAATGGCGGGCTAATGTTGTTCACTATAAAAGATTCAATAATTTCTAACAATATGTTTTCATACAGCTAATTCCCTGAAGACAAATGGACTATGTCTGGAGATAACTGAGTGGCTTCCTATGAGATGAGGCATTGAAACACACAGAATAAACATTGAATCCTTTTATTTTAATAAACAAAGGACAAGCTCAAGGACTATAGATTTTAGACTTAGTTTCTGTTGCATTCACTAGACAGATCAGATTTCTATTGACCTTTAAAAACAAAAAGCCATTAAACCTTTCATTCATTCATAGAAAAGAACGTAATCCAAGCACTCTTCTGGGTTTACTCATCCCGGTATAAAGATCTTTATACCGATCCCACCTCACTGAAAGGTTATCAAATGGATAATATAGTTTATAAAGGCCCAAAAGCATAAATGAATCCTAACTCACCAATCACAGTGGTGGTGCGGGGACTCAGGCCTGAGATCTGTGGTGTGAGGTTGTTATCGTAACTGAAGGTGTCACTGGCTGTCTGACTCATGCTTCCCACTGTCACTGTGACCGCCTGTGATCCTGCAGTTCCCTGATAGTAATAGAAATATTTATTTATTAATTAATAAGTGAAAGAAGTCAAATAAGTGCCAATAAAAACTTCTTTGTATCATGTTGGTGTAAGTGGCCACAGTAAAAATTAGTCTCACTTTATAGCATCTACATAAAAAGACATTTACTCAATTACTTATGTTAATCTACAAGTATATTAAATCAAGTTTTGCACGCTGATGTTTTTGGCATTTTACTGACATCTCTTGTAAAATACTGCAGGGAAATAACATCCATAAAAAAACAGTAGTTTGTAGCGTGCACACTTACTGCCGGTGTTTTGCATTTCAGCTCGGTGTCACTGGCATGAATCACTGTGCACTCCTCACTGCCGACAGTAACTGTGACGTTCTGGCTGAAGCCGAAACCGCTCACTGTCAGCAGTGTGCCTCCTAAGAACAGAATAAAAGCAGATACTGGTTATACTCTTTCTACTGTGTGTTTTAAGGTTCTCTTTGCTTCGGATGTTCTGATAAATAATAACAGACTGGAGTATTTGGTTCAGTGCAGACATTATGATGATTTTTCTGTGTAACTCTTTACCTGCCACACTTCCAGAGAGCGGAGCGACGGAGGAAACAATGAGCTGGTAGGTGAAGTTGAGTATGATGCCATCTGTGTACCGTGAATTACCCAGAGAGGGGAAAGTGACAATCACAGGGTAGGTACCAGCACTGGCGCTGCCCAGTCTGCACACCTGAGTAGTAGCTGGAATACAGTTGACGAAATTTGGTTAAACTCTTTCAGGTAGATGATGAACAACAAGATTCACTTCTCCAAAATTCTTTCACGTACCAGTGGTCTGTTCGACGTGACACCTGGCTGGTCCCACAAAGATCGAGGCATTTTCACTGCCGAAGCCAGTCCCAGTGACGGTCAAAAGAGTCCCCAGGCCGTTAGATCCTGAAGAAGTCAAGTCATTTAATAACAGAGAACATTCACTCCCATCACTGTCTGTCATCATCCTGAAGTTTTTATGCTTTTCTATAAAAGCTGACAATTCACTGACACAATTTTTCCCATTTGAGAACTGTTACTGAAGATTTTAAACATTCTACATGCCTTAAAATCAATCAATAACCAATAATATCTTGTATATCTGTTGACACCTTGAGATGGGCTGATTCCAGTCACAGCTGGAGTCCTTTCCTCGGACCATTCAAATCCACAGTCACCAGAACACTTGGAGGGAATGCCGTTGATAAAAACCTCCACCTGCAAATGACATCACGTAACCCCGAATTAAAAAAGGTCACATCGGTGTTCACGGCGAAGTTTCACAACTTAAAGATGACACACTGGGTGGGAATCCTCACTGACATGTGAGATTAATGCTACAACAGTCACAACAACAGAACAATACAATAAAGCCCTGTAGCTGCCAGTCACTCTGGAACAAAGTAGTTATTTAATAGTATGCAAACATACCATTAAAATCCTGCCCGGAGGCACGAAATATACAAATATAAATGCGTTATGCAACGTGACAGATAAAAATGGCACCTGCTCTACAGGATGTATAGCAAATGAACACATGAAGTAGTAAACAGGGGCCAAAAAAGACATTCGACAGACAGACAAACCAGACGTGTTGATGCTTTATGAATCTCAGGTCGTACCTGTGGTTTGGTTTCACACATACGGAAGAAATCTCCTGTTAGGCCTCGTATCAACAATCCTCCCTTAGCCTTCTCACGGGCTGAAACAACCGCGTTTTTGCCGACAACCAACGAGCTGTTAATCTGTGACGAGAAAAAAAAAATCAGTTTCAGTGCACCGATGTTAATTAAAGCAATCAATAAAATGATGTGATTAAAATACGGAGTGGAGTCTGACCTGCATCAGAGGCTGGTCTCCGGGTTTATTGAGCCACTCGACCCTCCACTTGGGGTGTCGGCAGGTACCCTGCTTTGCAACGCTGACCTGACCCATCCCTGCGATCCCCTCCAGAGCGTACTTCAGGTCCTCCTCACTTATGTCCACCGACAGACCTGAGAACAAGCACTTGGCTGTCTTAGAGTCTTAAACACATTATTAACTGTCTCTTTGCAACTTGCGTACTTATAGATGTGAAATAGGTGCTAAAAGAATGACAGAAAATAGATGTATTTTATCATTATGATGTGATTTTAAGAGATGTGGAGAGATCTGTGACTGATTTCCAGAGCCAACATTGCCTGTGTCATTGCTCCAGCTCTCTCTGTCTTTTCACAGCACAATAGCTGATAGGAGGAGTGATTGTGTGCGACGAGGCTTAGAAACTGCCCAAACATCTCATGTACACCATACAATAGAAACACTGACATACAAGTAGTTTAAAAGTCAGTGGTCCGTCTTTGGTCAGAGGGATTTTAACCTTTCGGGCGATCCTATCTGTGGAACAACGTGCATTCAGCCCGGGCAGTTAAAATTTGTTATAATGCAAATCCTACACGTGTCTGTCTGGGGCTACCTTCAGCTCGGCCTCCATAAATCTCCACATCAAAGGTGCCGTTCAGAGGAGGGGTGGCTCTGTGAGGGCGAGTGACGGTGACGGTGGTTGCCCCTTCCTTGAACTCAGTCATGTCCTCACTGCTGTTGGACACCTGTGAAATACAAGTGGAGAAAGAAGATAATACACGTGTTACATACATACACATGTGTTGCTTTTAACATCACAATACTAGTTTGAACTGAACTGTATTTATTTCAAAATTCTATCCTTGATGTGAGTGGACAGACGTCTTTGTCCCTGTGACATCATCATTAAGCCTAATTTGCATTGACAGTTAACTGTGGGATTTAACTGAAACAAATGTTACACCCTGCAGTCACACGTTTCCAGGCTATGCCATATACAGTAGTCGGTCACTACTTCCAATGCAATCTGTTAGGCAAATGATGACTGCACAGCATGTCGAGACACGAGACACACAGTCAGATCATTGTGGCGCCTCTCTGTGCTGTAAGTTATATCACCTGTCCTTGGGCTACAGAACATTTCCTCTGTTTTTATGAGTCACGCTGCTGAAGAAACACTGTCCCTTTAAATGTGGCATTTTCAACATTTTTGATGTTTCAAAAATCAGCATAAATCCTGCAACTTGGTGTATATTAGTTCTGCCTTTTTGTCTACTTTATGGCACAGTTGCATCACAGCAGAAAGACTTAGGTTTGATTTCTGGCCCCAGCCCTTTCTTTGTGTTGATATTATTTCCCAAGAAACACAAGCTGAGGCAGATTAGAGACTCCACCTTGTTGCTCCAACAGATGGGAAAGCCCCATCTTCTCTCATTTACATAGACCAACTTATTTTCATCAGTAAGTATCAACAGCTACAAGCACTTCTTTAAATGTGTGTGTTAATATTGTCCCATTAAGAAAACACTGAGGCTCAAGAGTTTCTTCTTCTTATCTGCCACTTCACCTCGCTTACTTCACTTCACCTCCACCCCTTTGCCCACATGTGTTTCCCGGCTCTAAATAACAACATGAACCTAAACAGGATGGACAGTTACCTGCATGAAGCCAACTTCGAGCATTGGGAAGCCGAAGGCACATTCTACCGGTGTGGCTTTGATCTCGTATCTGATCCATGAAGAATTTATTGAGATATTGCTAACAGCGATCGTCTCGAAGGAAAAGCCCAAACTCTCAAAAGGTGGAGGCCTTCGCTTGTGGGGAACAGCTGTAAGGAAACAGGGAGTAAAATAAACTGAGCAACATCTGCACAAGCACAATGATATCAAATGTAATACACAGAAAGGTATTTACATGTTTCATAATGTTACACAAAATGTATAATGTGCTGCAGAAATAAATAGAATAAAGTCTGATTGGACTTCGACATTAAAGACTGGTTACCAAAAATCAAAACTACGATCAAGCTGTGTACCATATTCATCATTTGTGGTAGCCGCCTTTCCGATGTGAATGGCATCCACATAGAAATCTGCACCGGACTCGTCTTTGTAGAGGTAAAACTCCAGCAGATTGTATGTGCTTCCAAAATACTCTGTCTGCAGGGAACTCTCCAGATCCATGCATTTGTAACTCCACCTGTAAAGACACAGTCGCATTTATTTATATGCTGCTATTGGGCCGAGAGGTTTGCACATCAAGAGCACGTCATGTTTTTTTTTTTACTGACATGTGGCTGTTAGTGAACACAGTGATGATCTTTGCGGTCTCGGTCTTGGTTTGGCCTTGGGTGTCACGGTAAGTAAACTTCATCCCAATTTCATTCTTTAACATCCCCTTGTACGCAAAGCAAAGCTGCAAAGAAAGGATTTAATTACACACCAGATCCAAACAGCATTCACATTTATGAATTACTTCTATCATCCGTTTTGTCCATTTAAAGTATGAATTAAAAAATGAACAAAAAGTACAATAAATAAAGATGTTGTGGGTTTTACCGTCGAAAACTTGTCCAGTAAAATTGGCCCATAGTTGCCACCAGACTCTTTGGTGTAACTGTCCTTGAAAAGGACCTCAGCGTTCTTCAGAGACCAATGGCCACAGAAACCAGAGTTTTTCACCGGAGTCCCTTTCTCAGCAGTGAACTGGTGAGTACAAGAAATCACAACATGGTGACAATCTCAAATCAGACGTTGTTGAAAGGTTACAGACAACATTCAGTGCAATATCTGTCCTCACTGACCTGAGAGTTGTCATTTTCAAAGTCATTGAAGTATTTCACGTCGCTCCCTTCGGTGGTCAAGACCTCACCGGGACACTCGGCCTTCATCGTGGCCTCCAGAGCCGCCTGCACCTGTTCACAAAACCACACAAGCTGGATGTTGGTATTGTTTCTGCCACATCTGCAATAACTTCAGTCCAACATGAGAGACAGAATATTATTTTTTACACAACAGACCTCAGTTCCATTTGCAGTGAGGGGGATGGGCATTGTAGGGATTCCCCCCCAGAGCAGAGTGAACGTCTTCATGTCGCTCGTCCCCTTTGTAACCTCAACAACAGTGATGTTGGTGGAACCAGAAGCCTCATAGTGAAGAGGTTTGAAGTCCCCTGTAGTCAAAAGATGACAGATGATCTATTGCTGCAGTATTAAGTAGTTTAAACAGCACCCAACTTTTCCCTGACTGGCTACTTTTCTGTCCCTTCATACCTCTGACAGAATTGAATGTGACGGTGAAGTGAGATCCTTGGCTATCGTCCTGTTTGGTGACCTGGACTGTGTCGGGTTTGATGGACCAAAGGCTGTTCAAGGCTGCTTCCACCATATCGGCTGAGGCGCTGACTGGAATGCGTCCTAAAGCAGGAAAAGGCAAAGCTCATGAACAAACATAATGCCTACATGACACAAATGCAATAAGATGATGTGAAACACGTTACCAGTCTTTGCATCTCCGTAGCCCAGACTGAAGAAGGTGCTCGCACAAAGATGGCTGGCACAGTCGCTGCTAACGGTAACCTTCTGGACCTCTTTGACCGCCGTGACGCTGCTGGGCAAGTTTTCAAAGGTGACCACCTGTGCAACAGAGAGAAAGAGCAAAGGTGAGGTACAGAAATGAGAAACCCTAACCCTAACCCTCCAGCTTCTTATTTAGCATATAAATACGGGAGTCGTTTCAATCTTGTCATCTAACTTGGCAAGGAAGTGTTGTAGAGAGTATTTCCCCATTTGTGTAGGTGAGCAGTCTGTGATGTGTTAAACAGAACAAAGCCTTTGGTTAGCAACAAGTCAACACTTTCATACCTGTTCCTCATCAAACACTTCATAGTCAGCCACGATAAGCTGAACCTCATTGACGGCGTCGTCAGTCTGGGCTTCTGTAAAGGAACTCTCCGGTTTGAACAGGCCGATGTTGGCAGTAGCTCTGCCACCATAGTCTTGAAACAGCATCTCAAAGTAGTAGCTAGAGAGAAACACACACATAATACAGACAGGGAGGGATCAATTCACTCAATCAGGGAGCCATCAAGGCCAGAGATTTACTCCCTGGATTTTTAGTGAATAAGTTGAGTATAAAAACAAAACAAACAAAAACATAGACCACCACACTGATACTTCTCAATAAATAAGCACAATAAATCATTGTTTTGAAAGTTTTTAAGTGAATTTCATCACAGCTACAATGAACTCAGTGCACTCATAATTTAGCAGTTTTCCTGTACTTACGGTTTTCCTCCCTCGAGAGCCATTACTTCAGACTTTTGTGATTCCAGTTTAGTGAAATCTGCAACATAATATGGCTGGTGTGCAATTTTAACCTGAAGTGGAGGTTGTAGAAAAAAATAAATTATACAACACCTGAATTTCTTAGGTAATCTTTAATTATGATTATAATGATTTCTTTTGACAACAATAGGTGTGATTCATTTTGAAGTAAACTCTCCGTTCGTACCTTATCTTCTGGGCGGCTGGAGTTGCTGAGGTAGAGGGCACATCGGTCATCACAGTTGAGGTAAATGGTGTAGTTGCTGCTGGTTGGAGGGACAAAGAAGCCTTTGGATCGCCCACTGAAGTAAGCAACGTCAGGAAAGACGTGGAGCAGGGAGTCGATCCAATAACTCCAGTAGCCAGTTGTGTTTTCATTGTAGTTGTAAATGTCAGTCAGGTAACGGGGTCTTGTGCTGTTCCACACCTCAACCTTCATGCCTCTTCCACCTGGAAATAAATGGGGGTGTATCAAAATTCCAGATGAAACGATTAGTTGATTGATCAAAGTCGACCAGCAGAAAATTAAACGGCGACTATTTTATCATCTTTTATCATCATCAGCTTTTCTTTGTCATATATGACAGAAAATTATCTTTTAAGACATCTAAAGACGTCCCCTTGGATTCTCATAAATCACAGTTAGTATTCTTTTTTTCTATTTTCTGACATTTAATAGACAAAGTTACACTCAAAAAAATGAAATATTGACTTTAATTAAATTTATTTGGTCAACAGGTTCCACATAATTGTATTAAGTTATTTAAACTAAAAAATGTTATGTAACTGAACCCCTGACTTAACATTGTTGAGTTATATAATCCTCATGGATGTAAAAATGGAAAACAGGTATCTGTGTCTGCTATCGATGTGCCAATTCTGTGTGAGGTCTTTTCTATGATGCACAATCAGAAAGATGTAACAGATTATCTCGTGACAGTCTACAGCACATCAAACACCGAGAGACCCGATGACCTGTGACAAGTACTGGGATGAGCTCATCATCTTTGCGACAACAGCTTTGTTGACGGATGCTTTAAATTCTTTCAGTGATCAACGTGTCAACTGATGCGAACTTGTTGTTCTGATAATGACACAGCACAAAGTAAAGCCACAGGATGGATCAAGCCAAGCGTTGGCTACATGACATCAGGAGACAAAAGCACAGAGGAAGAAGACGAGGTGTGTTCACCTGGGTAGACTGTCATGTTGTTCATGTTCATGTCTTGCCTGGCAGTCCTGCACGTAATGCTTTCATCCGACACACTCTGGATTTCACAAGGCAGGCCTGAAAAAAAGCAAGTGTCAGTAATTCAAAGCGTGTCTAAGGTCACATTAACCTTTCAACAGTGAAAACGTACTCATTATCTACTCACATGTCAGCTGAAACACTGCTGAAGATATGTATGTCTGAGCTTTGAAGGTGTTAAAGTGTTTTCCACTAAAATCATCACTTATTTGTGGTATTTTGTTTCATAACGCACTTTGGAGTTACTTTAGTTTTTCAGTGTTTCATTGTGTTTATGGTCCATCAGTGGTTTCCAATCAGGGGCAACAAAAAATACAATTCTTTTCTAGTAAATTAATTTAATTAAAATTCACATTTTTTCCTCTCAGGCCTCAGATAATAAATCACACAACCAGTTTTGCTACAAAAAAAGGTATATTTGGTGCACATTTTTTCCTCCCTTTGCTGTTTTTTCTTAAAGGTTTTATTGAGGTTGACAAATTTAAAATAAAAGATTCAGAAAGAAAACAGAAGTGTGAACTCTGCGATTAAATTAGTAGAAATTAAACTTGCAGTCTTATTTTCTTCTCATTGTTATATGCTAGAAATGTTAAATTAATTTTTTTGGTGTACAGATGATGTAATGTTTTCTAACTTTAGAGCATGGAAGTAAAGGCAAGAAAGACTATCTGACTACACATGCTTCATCAGTAATATATGAATTTTATAGCAGACATGAAGGTCTGAAAAAAACAG
This sequence comes from Sciaenops ocellatus, assembly GCA_033000465.1. NCBI lineage: Eukaryota > Metazoa > Chordata > Actinopteri > Sciaenidae > Sciaenops > Sciaenops ocellatus. The sequence goes on from CP136873.1 coordinate 22,721,886, forward strand.
ATTAGATAAATGATATTACTGAATGTTTGGACTTCATGTACTATCTCTGGATTCTGTATCTGGTGTCCTCTAAGTCCATGAATTCCTTAAAGTTAATCATCATGGTAGAATTGTGATTCATTGTGATTTTAATGCTTAGTTGCCAGATTTATAATTTTATGAATCAAGAAACTTCATTTACTGTCAAACTTGTACTGTAACTTGGAGTCTACGACACGCTGTATGACTCATGAAGTCCTATAAAAACCTCACGAGAACACCAGCTCGCTTGTCACGGTCTGTTGTGCCTCTAAGCTTTTGGAAGATTCCTTCCTCTGCCATGCGTTCTGTCGTGATAAAAAAGGATTATCACCACTGCATGACTTTCAGCCCCAACAATGTGTTTTGTTTCATGAGGATGCACGACATTCATCTATTCATGCTGAACACTTTGTACTGTGTGAAAACAATATCAGGTCATGTGTAATGTCAGTGTCAGGAAAGCAGCTACAGGTGCCAGATTTTTGGTAATTACCTCCAACGAGAACGCGCGCTGGGCGATCCGTTTGGTCAAAGAAGCGGCCGTGGATAGTCAACAGGGTTCCACCCATGACGCTACCATTGGATGGGGAGACTCCAGTCACCTCTGGATAAGAGACAAACATTTCATTGTCATGAGAATAAATACTAGACAGAAAGTACTTCAATCATTGAGAACAAATGTCTTTCTGTCTAACGTACCTGCAAAGGTCTGAAACATGGAAAGCTTGTCCGGGATAGTTGTGACCCTGTAAAGTTTCTTGTCTGGTAAACTCCTAAAGATTTTAAAGAAAGTAATAAATATTAATATTCAGACAAGAACCAAAAGTCAAGAAGAAACCCAGTCGTTAGAAATCAGCTGTATGTATGCATATCTTAAACTGAAGTGTGTACAAATAGTGAATATTTAAATAATGGTTTACCTTCCAAAGCTATCATCAAGAATGTAGCTCAGGTTGTGATGCCCTGTTGGAAATTTACAGTTTGTACAGTTTCAGAATTCATCTTTTTTTAAAATATATATCAAGATCAGCTGTAATGAAACAAAACCAGCTTACCAACATACGTCCCCGTCATCTTGCAGCTCATGTATCCCCAATGGGAATTTTCATTGTCCAGTCGTAGGTTATATCTTTAGAAACATTTAAAAGCTTTTAGTTCCATAACAAGTATTTATCAGTACTATTATATTACTTTTATGTAACATGTACTCACAGTTCATCTGAATTTGGTTTAATCAGCTCGCATGGCATCCCTCCCATGTAGGATCTGCCATAAAAAAGATCAAATTTATTCAATATTACACAAGTAAATTTAGTTTTTTTTTGTTTTTTATTCCCTCGGGATCAATAAAGTATCTATCTATCTATCTATCTATCTATCTATCTATCTATCTGGTTGAAATTTCAAAGGAAAGTAACCTTCAGTCTTACATTTTCTTAAAACGATCAAAGATTGAAGATTAAAGATCAATCTGCCTTCTTTTATATGATATTGAGAGGAGATCATCCTACAGCAGAATTTCCCCTCATCTGCTTGAGTGAGACTAAAAAGCTTTACAGTAATATGAATGTTTGGAATGTTTATTACTGTTTTATTTTATTTTTATACCTCAGGAATCTGACGTTGAGGCCGTTGGAGCTCACAGCAGTGTTGCTTCCGTACACATCGGTGAAGATCAAGCCTCGTGTTGTCACCAAGGTGCCTGCAGTGATTTTGAAGTGGCTTTAATGTAAAGTTAAAACTGGACTCTGTGAATGCATTGCATGTTATAGAAGTAAAGACGTTTACCTGGGGGACCACTGACTGGATTCAGACTCACAATAGTAGGTGTGCGATACCAGACAGTCTGAGGAGATTTACAGCAACAATGGAAGAACAATGTTAGAAACCAATCAAAACTAACCTGTAAATTAAGGTGCTGCATTTGCTGCAAACTTACATAGAAGCTGCATTGGTAATGTTTGTAATGGCCTCTGCATATTTTACTCTCAGGAATGGGAACACCATCCACACTGACACGGACCACATACTGAGCCTTCGGCATGGCTCTGTAATGGACAAATGATTCATGATTTTAGACAGATGAAGAGTTTGACTGACTTATGTGCATTTTAATAAATGTTTGTGTATATATTCAATAGAGTGCTATACCTGGTGTAACACATGATCTGTTTGCCGTGTGTTGAGTCTCTCTCCACGTCACAGGGGACTGACAGGGTGTCCGACACCAGCGTCACACGGTTGCCAAACGTGTCGTCTGCTGGATTCAGCTGGAACTGTTTCTCCTGGGCGAAACCTGCATAAAACAAACAAACAAACAAACAAACAATTATTGCATTATTTTCTGGATAAATAGTTTAGCATCAAGAAAACAGGTGAAAATCATGTAGCCGAAGTCCAGCACGTGGTTAGAAGTTGTCTTTTTGCACAGCATCCAGCTCTGCAGCTACTACTTCAACCTAATCTCTGCATCTCTTAGATCATAATGTGGTTATTAGAATTATTAATATTATTATTAGGATTATTTTTGTGCCATTTTAAACCAATATGAATTGAATTTGTGTTTAAAATGAATTGAAATACAATATTCCCTAAATCCACGCACACTTTTAACACTGCTGCTACTCCATCTATATTCAAAATCTACCTCCATACTGTACATAATACCTAATATAATAATACTGTATATATTCATATGTAGCATGTGTACATATACATTCATGTACATACACAGTCTGTTACACTGGCTACTTGTGCCCTTTTGTATTTTGTGTTGCAATGTGTGTGCACTTGTTGGTCCTTGGTAAAACACTGTCTGGTTTCACTGTGTATATTGTTGAAATGACAATAAAACCCCCTTTGACCTTGAGATTAGGTCTACGTCATCATTTAAGCATCATTAAAAACTGTAACCTGTCCCACTGGAGCCTCTTACCGTCTCCTACAATGGTGAGCCGTGTTGCTCCATTGTAGCTTCCTATGTGTGGAGTTACGTGGTCAATGCGTTGAGCACCTGAAATATAAAACAGTATTTAAATTATACTGAGCAGAGGGCGGGAGGAGACATGTTTGGAAGTAAACTTACATTTTAGATTTAAACAAATGCAGATTTTTTTTTATTTGTAGTTTGCAGCCGTCTACTTACTGCAGCAGCACCAAAGTGCGAGGAGGAGAGCCGCCGGCTTCAACTCCATCCTGGAGATTTCTCAGATTTCTTCGCTGCCTCAGCTGCAGTCTGCTGTAACGGTCTATAGCTGTTGGAAAACGGTCAAACATTTAACCACAGAAGTGTCTTTAAAGGTTTTCAAAAAAGTTCACATAAGCCTCTGTAACAAATCAGCGGACTAAAACCACTATAGACCAGACCCAAATCACCATGATCATCATGAGATTATATTTATATTTAATCATTAAATCTGTAACAATCACAAGAAATGTGATTTAAAAGTGAGTAAAAGCTACACACCTGTTGAAAACGCCGTCCACTTGTTAAATAATCAGGTGTTCGTGCAGGTAGAGAGGGAGCTGTCTGTCTGCGCAGAGGACGGACCATTAACCCTTTATATACTGCTCAGTGTTCCGTCTCTCACCTGAACCTTTGAGGAGGAGGAGACTGTTGACATCAACTCATGCTGGTGACCATGTCATTAAAGCTGTTGCTGCAATCAAAGCAGACTTGACGGATTCGTCAGTTTCCAGTAAGAGAGTAAAGTTCAGGGGTGAGAAAGGGACGGTGAGTAACAGCTTCATGGACGGGAATCTAAATGAAGACACTGATGGAAGTGAAGAGGAACTAATGGAACTATAAAAAGCCCAAAGTAGATTTATCAGTCTGGAGTGATGGAGGAAGTATTCAGATTCTTTACTTCAGGTCAAAGAACTACAACTGTAAAAAATACTTTGACTTGAGTGAAAGTGTGTAAGTATAATAGGAAAATGTATTAAAAGGACTCTTACATCATCAGATTATTATAGTTTGTGAAAAATCTTAATAATCTTAAATAATAATCTAAATGAATAATCAAATACTTTTAGTGGAGTAGAAGCAGAAGTAGAAGGAGACATGAAAGAAAATAAAGAAAGCAAAATTTAAGTACCTAAATTTGTCCTTAACTATGGAAGCCCTAAGCGGTCATGCATTCAAACATTTTGTTTCCTCCTTTTTTCCCCGAGATATCAACATAATTAATTCAAGATCAAAGTCTAGTCAAATATATTAAATCACTGCAAACATTCTCCTGCTCCTCTGACATCGCTACACTGAATGATGTTTCCTGCAATGATTTAATATATTAGACTAGCCTATCCTTTTAAGAGCTCATATTAATTATATTGTTATCTTGGGAAAACAAAGTTTTGTTATTTTGAGTTTTTCTGAAAATTATTATTACACATGTATTATTTTGACAAAATGACATAAATAACTCGAGATCTCGACAAAACAATTGAAATTGACTTATTATCACCAGAAAACAGAGGAAATAAAATGAATGACCGCCTAGGGCTTCCGTACTTGCTGTACTTGAGTAAATGTCTTTAGTTACATTCCATCAGTGATACACTCTGCAGCTCAAAGTGATTGGAAATAAAAATAAACCTTAAAACAGATAGACCACTGGGTCATTGCAAATATGTGCCGAGCCCGTACAAACATTTTATTCTGTACAGCATGCTAACAGCAGCCTTTGAATCTTTTGTGAAGCGAGCTTATCTTTTCTGGCTGCTTTGTATTGCATTCCATTACGTTGACTACACTTCATATATTTGTGTTCAGCACAATGAACAAAACACTTTCATGTTGTCGTGTTCACACCTCTCTGCCTGTCGCGTATGAAATAACACGTACACGTGTACGCGTGTACATGTGTTCATTGTGTGCGTTGTGTGTGTTGGATTATTTTTCTTATTCTTAAATAATATAATGATTAGTGAGGAGGCCAGAACTGGCTGACTGCCACCAGTTTGTGCTGAACTCAACCCAACCCCAGCCATCAAGCCGCTGAATGGGAAGGCCTCAGGGGATCGTCACATATTTGATATTTAATTAAATAGAATTACACAACATAATCACTTTTTAGAGAATTAATAATGATACAGTGAAGTGTGAGCAACATATCACATCACTACCAGAGAGGTCATGACTCTAGGCGGCCATATTTTGAACATTACACAGTTAAGATGAAAAGAAAACATACATTTAAATAAAACCTGAGAATGTTGTTAGTATTTATTAAAATCTATTTGCCATCTATTTAGACTTTATTAACTATTTATTGCTCTGCTACAACCTGTCATTTAAGACTGAAGACCCAAAAACAGTGACACTCTGACACTAAGTACCGTTTGCAGGCGTTCAGTGGTGTCTTAGATAGAGTGGACTCTTGTGTCAATAAACTGATTTATGACACACTGCAGATTAAGACGGCTCACAGCCGTGTAACTTCAACACACACTTCTGTTACAAACACTGAACACACAAAACCAAAGACACGAGAAAACGCCAGAAATCAGACTATTATAGTAACCTCTGTGTTAATCATCACACTCAGTCATCGTTATTCACTCATATCATCATTTCCTTCAACACTCTTAAAAAAGCATAATGAAGAATTACATCATTTCCTTTCTTAAGAAGAAATACAATCAGTGCAAATGCAGTGGTGCCAACACACTAACTGAGAAATTACTGTTAAGGCTTTAAAAAGAAGGGTCACGAAATAAGGACCTCAGAATCGTCTACATTCACTCCACTCACCTTCATTTCGTCTTGCTGGATGCTGGTAGGAGTGCAGATGGGGGGAAATATGGCAGGCTCAGTCACAAATGGTGAGCCCAGCACTGTTTTCTCCTTCTGAAATACAGAATCTCAAGGGCAAACAGGTCAGATGAACAATTGTATGTTTGTATGGGAACTCATCTTCAGCTTCTCCAACATTTTTTAGAAATTCTTTTGCAAAAAATAATCATATACTGGAGAATATTTGATAGTGAAGGTCGGCAAATGGTCTCGAATTTCCAGATTAATACGGTGTTTAAGTATGGCTCCATGAGAAGACCATGTTTTAGTCCTTTGTGAAAGATATTACCCAGTATACTTCATATAATACCTACATATGCATTCAATTTATCTTATATATAGTTCTTCTTCTTTCGTATATATTTCTCTTTTCTATTTTTTTTTTACCCTTGCATGTTAATAATAATAATGTTTAACTGACATTCACGTCACCATTTTTGCTCACAGGTGCCTCTGGGTCGGAAAAACTAATTGCCCAAAGAAATGTTGTGCTTTCTTACATAACCTCCACGCGAACAACAGCAGAACTCCTCGACTATTCGTGTTAAGAAGATAATAGTAGTTCTGTGATTCTTTCCCTTGCTGTTATTTTTAGTTTAAACCATCAATCATGTTGTCTAAAGATGAAGGAGACAATGAGGCCAGAACATTTTAATGGGAGACTAACTATGAAGTACGTGATCAGAGAAGTAAAGCAACAAGTGTTTGTGTTTTTCAAAGCATTTTGTGGCATACAGATGATCATTCACTGTGCAGCGCTCACCGCAGCTTGGCTGCAAGAGATGACATATATCAATATAATAAAATGAGAAGTTATCACATGACAGACAGCAACTCAGCAAATCGTCAATCTTGAGGAAGTTGTGGTGCAAAAACTGAAGGAGCTGGATTATGTATTTTGGTCAAATATGAAGTTGAGAAGTTGTGGAGGCGTTTAAACAGAAAGGTATTTTTCCTTTTACCAATTTTTCCAAATTATTTTTATCATAAACAGTCTGTAAGCCATTCCATGTAAAAATAAAAGACAAATGTGTGACATCTCATATTGCTGTGTCTTAAAATTGCTTTAAAATGGGCAAAACAAATATATTTTAATAGCATAGTAAAAGAAAATGGAATAAATTAGTTTGTGACTATTTCTAGGCCAGGAGCAGTGACCTCCCGTTTTTACATTTCAAGTGTTGTATGAATTAAACAAACAAGAAATAATATGTTAAAGTGAGATTTAAGATTTAATTTAACTCTTGGCAAAGAAGCAAATAATTGTATTTCTCAAAAAAATGAAACTATTTACTGAATTTCACAAAGCAAATGACCTCAATTTTGCAGAAACTTCCAACATTTGAGGTTTTCTGTCAATAATATGTCCAGTAATAGCTAATATGCAGTTTAAATCAAGTCAGATTAACTCAAATTTATTAATTTATGTTATATTATATATATGTTAGCTGTTGACATGTGACCGTTCTTTCAACAGCTTTCAGGCCAGGACTGTTCATGGGCAATCTCCCACTTAATGGTGGCTGTTCTAGTGTGTTGTCAAAAACCAGGCACTGATGGCTATCATATACAACAAGCACACACAGGGACGTACTGCATGCAGCCACTCAAATACATCTGTAGCCCACACACGAAGCGCTCACACTTCCCACGCACCAAAACTTAAAACTCTGTAATTATAAATATGAATACCCCCGTCACTTCGGGCAACGGTCAGGTTGTTTTTCCATGAAGTCTGACTAGAATGGGAGTATGGGCAGACATGTTGCCCAGCAGGTTCCAGCAGTGATGTAAGACATCTTGCTCAACTTCCTCTGTGAAAAATATTTAAGAAAGTATTCCTGAAAATGAGCAAATTGCGTAACAGCAGCATCATGAGCTCATGTCTAACATGTATCTGAACACAGCAATAGATTTGATTTTCTTCAGGAAATAACATTTAAGAAAGTACTTTAAGAAAGTAAATGTATACACTGGAGGATTTTCAGAGGAAAGAACATTCACTACTCTAAAACACAGAAATAGATTTAAATTTAGATTTTTACAAATGCACTATTTATCAGTAAGCTAAATAAATATTGCAATAATAATAATAAAGCACTCAGTAATAACATTAAAAATATTTACTCCAACAAATGTCTGTCTTCTTACCTAACATCCTAATTAGCTGAAGGGCCTCACATGGGTATGAGACGGAGACAATGACATGTCTGTCATACCGTCCAAAGTCTTATTTTTAGCACAAATCACTCATCATGCGGTCTGTTGAGAGAATAAAAAAAAATTTGTCTGCATTTTTTGGTTTGAACAAGAAAATAAATAAAAAGAATTGAATCAGATCTTCAGTGATATTAAAGAAAACATCAGGACTCCAAATGACCAAAATAGGCATGACTTTATTTTTTTTCCAAAACTGCTGCATAACAAACTAAAATCAATATGAAAACACACGATACAAAATAAAAATAACACTTCAGCATTGCTCACAATGAGAACAAACATCAGTTTGGATTTTAATTGTGGATCTACAGTGAGTAAAAAAATGTCTAGACGGCAATCGTCTCATTCACAAGGTTGCGTGTTGAGCTAGAAAAGCTCTGATTCTCTGCAGGAGCTCTTTCTTCACGCTGTCTGGTACGAGTGCTGCGCAGGAGAGGAAAGGAGAGAACACACAGTGGTTAGGAAAAGAAAAAAAAGCACTTGTATATTGTGATATAAACCAATACAACAAGACAGTATTACATACTATTATTGTTAAAGGCCCAATGTGTCAGATTTATGGAGCTCTGTTTACAGAATATGACAGAAATTGAATAAAATATTCAAACTCCTTAGTGCATAATCACCCGAAAGAATCATTAAATCCCAATAAATCCTTCACACTGGACCTTCAATAGAAGCACACATTTAATGCTTTAATGCAGTTCAAAAACAGCACAAATACAGCCTCTAAATGTACGACAGAACTGAGCCAACACAGACGAATAAAGCAGCCGTCTCTATTAATGTGTCAGACATTGTTTGAATGGTGTGCTAGTATGAGATTATAATTTCTACTTTGTTCACTTTGTGACTGATCTATGTATCTAACGATACAAATCAGATGGAAATTAGCCAAATGCAATTTGCAATTTATGGCTGAGAAAACTTTATTTTAAACATTACATTATTTATTTTATGTTAGAACTGTCAGTCTCGTACTAGTTTAACCTCTTAAAACCTCAAATTTTCTCTGATTTTTTTCATTTAAGTCTCACATAAATATTCTGCTTCAGCTTGTTCCAGCTCTTCTTTAAACGGCTGAAATATGCCAAGTCGATACGTCATATCTGTTACGCACCATTCAATCAAATAAACAGTGATATTGTTGGACACTTTTTATGGCGACGGTGGTGTTTAAATGTTTCATTTTGTATATGCTCTATGTTTATAATGTATATTGTGTTGTACACAGTCCTTTATCCGCATTTGTAGCTCTATTTCATATTTTTATAAAACATTTTTATTTCTACGGTCACTTTCTGTTTTTTATATAGATTTTGTATAGATGTTTAGCACGGGTTAACTTCTTAACACAGTTTTATATTTATTTTCTATACAAATGTTTAATTTCTCTGCACGTATTTAAATTTAAATGTTTAAATTTATCTCAGGTTAATTTTAACGTATGGTTACTGTGTTACAGGTTAATTATAATGTATGTTCAATGTATGTTTGTATGCTGCTACTGGATGCCTGAATTTCCTTTGGGATCAGTAAAGTATCTATCTATCTATCTATCTATCTATCGGTAACTTATCACTTGAATTTGTGGGATCAATAAAGCTTAATCACGTCACATTAAGCATTACTTTATCCACATGTAATCAGAATTCAGTCCAAAAATCACATTTGATATCTTTAAAAACTCAACCAGGATTTAAAATTAAGTTCTGTGGGTGTTTTGATGTCTTCATACACCCAACCTGATGAAGTCAGGCACAGCAGTAACAGCTCCGATCATCATTTCTGCACTTCTTCCACCCCCTGCTGTCGTGTTTGCATCTGAACATGTGTTACCTCTGCCTTTTGGTGTGACTTCTGTGACCAGGTCCTCCACTGTGACGTGCTCCAGGCCCTTCTCTTTGATCACATCTGGACATGAAACAGTTTCATGAGATCATCCAGAGAACATGGAAGCACACACACACACACACACACACACAGACACAAACACAAACACAAACACACAGTACCTTTGCAGTGTGCTTTGAGCTGATCCTTCCATCCACACTCCACCAGCTTCGCCCTGAGCAGCTCTTTCAGCCTGCGGACACACATTTAAGGCTGACATGATTCAAACTGCTGTCTCTGAACCATCCATGAGCAGATCACTGAGGAGACAGAGGCTCGCTTACCGCTCCCGTTCCCCCATTTCTATCAGCTTCTGGTTGATTGCAGCCCTCATCTGCGAGTCTTTGCTCATGATCCGTCTGGAAACAAACACAAACAGCAGCAGGGTCGCTTTTGGATTCAACGATTTCCACGTAATGTTTAAAAAAACCACGTTTAATTCCGCGAGCTCGCAGGTGGACGTTACCTTTTGTCGCGATGGATCAGCTGGGGGGAACACACACAGTCCCTTAACATGAGCGCGCCGTGTAAAAAAAAACGTAAACGAGAGGGTTAAAGGTTCCGCTTTGGCGGCGGGACATTTCCCTTTAAACTAACTACATCACAGCTATATATATATATAAAATAGTTAGCTATGGGATTTTATCTACACACTAATGCGTTTTTATTATTACCTGTAAAAGAAAACATTTAGTAAAAGCACGAAAGACAACGAACTCAAACTCCCATGAGCGCCCAAGAAAGGTCGTGTCCGCTGAAATGGCTCCGTGTGCGTCCAAACAGGGAACGTGTGTGTGTGTGTGTCATCATTTATCCTCGCATCAACTTGTGAAGAAGTCATTCATATTTTTAAAAAACAAAACAAAAACAAAACATGGCTGCGTCGAATTATTCCCTGAAGGTCAACAGAGAGCTGCTGGACCCAAACTTTGAGAGTTACCGGTTGTCTCTGGACGTCATACCGACGTACAACGTCGAGCTGGACGCTGGTGAGAGACTCTAAACTTAGCAAGTGTGTGCTAGCCTAGCACTGACACCAGGCTGGAGAACAACACACTAATGTCACAGTGTGTAACTGTAACTGTAACTGTAACTGAAGGAGTCCTTTGGTTGTGTTAAGTGTCACTGAAGCTGCTCCAGCTGTGTCTCAGTGGATAAGCTCCTCCACTTATAACATTGACGTTAGTGCTGATAGCAAAGCATACGTTACACACACACACACACACACACACTTTATGTAGCTGTAAGTGAAAGCAGGGTTAGTTAGTGAGTCTACAATGTGGGAAAGTCTCTTGGGCTTCAGAACAGAGCATTAAAACAACACAAGAGAAGACAACATGCTCTGTTTTGAAGCCAAGGAGGCTGTTTGTAAGATTTAATTTGTGAAAGAGGCATAACGAGGCTGTGCATTGGATTGATTGATTACATTTGGCAGGAATGACTTATTATAATGGTGAATTTTACTTGTCTATAATGGCTCATTGGAAGTTATTAGATAGATAGATAGATAGATAGATAGATAGATAGATAGATACTTTATTGATCCCAAAGGAATTCAAGCATCAAGTAGCAGCATGCAAACACATTAAACATGCATTAAAATTAACCTATAACACAGTAACCATACGTTAAAATTAACCTGAGATAACTCTAAATTAAATATGTACAGAGAAATTAAAAATGTGCAGAGGAGTTAAACATTTGCACCTAGAGTCCAAGCGCTGAAATCCAAGTAGACAGAGGCAGATACCAGCAGTGTATGGTGTTCCAGTAGTTCTAGTCATCTCACTTTTGCACTACTATATAAAAGATTGAAAATTAAAGTAAGTGCTGTCTTAATTTGTATGCTGTAGTCTGACCTTTCTGCTTTTTCATCTCTGTTGCAGCTGTGGAGGAAGTTAAGCTGAAGGACACCCAGTACACCCTGGAACATATGCGTGCTTTCGGCATGTACAACTACCTCCACTTAGATCCTTGGTATGAAGACAGCGTTTTGTTTGTGGACTGCAAAGGAAGAGTTCTCAGTCTCACCGTCACCCTGGTAAGATTTTAAATAGAAACATGTTATTATTAATTATTAATATGTCCCCCCATCAATATCTATGAGGCATAGTCCTGGATATTAATTCCTTGTATCAAATGAAATGTGATATGATGATGCTGATTTAGTGACAGTGGATTTGTTGGTTGGCTTTAATGTATCTGACACACCAGTAGGTGGTGACCAAATACTTGTGTAGTAGCAGCATCAGCAGCCCACGATGCATTTCTGTCAGGTGATGTCAAGAGAAAATGATCATTGCAAAAATGTCACAATATTGACACAAGTTTCACAAGTTTATTCACGTGACTCATTATAATTTCTCCAACTTTCTGCTATGTTGCATTCATCTTTTGTCCATCGTATGGATCCGCACAGAAGCTACAGTTCTGATGAGTCCTTCATGTCTGTGGTGATTACATAATTGACTGTTGAAGGTACTCATACCAAGACGGTGAGACAAGGAGCAAAATCAGCCCAATGACCTTTTCAGCAGAGACTTTTCAGCAGAGACTTCTTTTATGTCTAAGACATCATTGACCATGATTAGATATAATTTGCACCATTTTTAATGTCTAAACTGGCCTGAATGATGAGCCTCAGACTTTAATCCTGTGAGACAGTATTTATGTCTTTCAGCGGCATCATTAAATGACTCTTTATGAAAATTCTAATTACAATCATCACACGATAATTACCATCCCCGGCGAGCCTTTTTATGTACATTTGCAGGGTAGTGTCACGCGGCGCATTGTGCGTAGGTGATTCGGGGCATTAAACGACGAAGGATGCAGGAGAAAATGATCTCAAAGGTGCATCATGCATTAGGATGTGATATGATACGTGGTGTCACACTCCATGGCAACAACAGGGCAGCTACTGCTGCTGCACAGTCCCTTTGAAAACCTGTTACTTTGCACGATGAGTAATTGATGCTCATGTGGTTGTATATCTGTCTATTACTAATAAGGCTGTGAGAGTCGTGAATCACATGTGAAGCCAAGCCACGTGGGCGGACACGTGACGGTTTATAACTTGGTCTCTCCTTGATGAGTACATGTTGTTTCAAGTTTTATTTTGAAGGTTTGTTTCTGTCGCATTTTTGGAAATGATGTTTTATTGTGTGTTTTCTTCTCACATGTTGATCATGGAATTTTCATCTGGGATTTGAGTGCGTCATTCATTATGAAAGCTGTGACCTTTATCTTCTTCTTTGGTCTCTTATTGAGCGTCTCTGTGAGTCTCTGGACTGTTTAAAGGATTTGATGGTTTGGTTGCAGTAAGAACAGACATATCACCTGTTTTACTTCATTCAGCAATCTTTTCCTCAGTTTTAGTGCAGCTTGCAATGAAGTTGCCTCCACATGTGAATGAGTCAAAGCTTAGATTGACGTAGAAACAGTTACATCCGTCTGTGTTTTTTGAATGCAGTACTGAGTGATGGATCTGTTTGTCTGTGTTGTGAATCCAGGACACCGCCCTGGGGAAGCCGAGAGAGGTGTACCGTATAACCGCTGACACCAGCCAGTGTGAGGATCGTCTTTGCGCGTCCCTCAGCCTCACCTCGGCGACCTGGGCGTCCCTCAGTGACGGCACGGGCCGATTGTACCTTCTCCGCACCGGAAAGAGGGGCGACAGCTCCCATATGAAGTGGGAAGTGAGTATAACAGCTGGGTTTAAACACATTTTCCATAATTTAGACATCTTTGAGAGCATATTAAATATATCAGCTGCAGTGTAATCTAGCAGTCAGTGAGAAGATAAAGGGCAATGACTAATCCATGACCTCTGATAGACCTCTATTGGTGACAAAATGGAAGAGCAACAACACTTTATACACACGTCTCTTGCACACATCACAACAAAGATTAACATGAGTCTAAAACTGACAGACTTTCATAAAATGTATGTTGACAGCATGTTGAAGAGGAACTGTCACCTTGTACTGCTGTAATAACAATGCTGCTTTGTTATCAGCTGTTTTCTGCTTGACATCACTATTGATCAGCGTTTGTGACTGACAAAAAGCTTCAACGCGAGTGTCCAGAGCCACCGACTGGTGATGTAATCGCGTTGAGTCACTAAATAACAAAGTCGTACAGGAGCAGGGTTGATTAATTATGACACTTTAATGTCTCTGAGTGTCAAGAAACCCCATGAAAAGACCAAAACCAGCAACAATCCTATCCAGTCTCATTAACAAGTAATGTTTTTTTATGGACGCTCACAAAAAAGAAGTATCGCCTCTGCTGTGCCAAGAAAACTACCCACTCCACTTTGGCCTGCTGTGTTTCTGTGTGGAAATGACAGTACAGGAGTTAGTTGAGTTATATCACATGATGATGCCATCAGGTATATTTTGTGTCTCTCATTCTGTCGATTTAGATTGTCTTAAAGGTATTTTTCCAGCTCTGGAAGCTGAAGCTCTATCGCTTTATTTATTTTTTTGCAGGTGTCCCAAAAAATTCTGATATATTTCGTTCCTCTTTGTTATAGAGCTCCACTGTTATCCAGAAATGTTTGACGACACATCAGTGAGCCACGCTGTTGCACTGGGTTCCATTAGTGTAGCTCTCAGTCTGGTAGCAGTGTACATTACTGTATATAGGCAGTGTGTTCGCTAAGTCCTGAAGCTAAAACTACTTCAGTATGACTTAGTTTATGAGCTTTTGGTTGTTTGCAGCGACTGTGTGAACATAGCTCTGTGTCTATCTTGCAGCTCACCCGGCAGCGTTATCTCTAAGCAGCAGACTTCTGACAGCAAAAACTTTAAAGACAAACTGGACAAGATGAAGGAAGAGAGTGAAGCTCTTAAATAAACTCGAGGCAGTGAAGTTGGAGCTTCGTGTGCGTGCAGTAGCTGAAAATGACGTTGAAACAGCCGCTCATTGATTGAGTGTTAAACTTTTCGACAAGGTCGCAGAAGAGTTTGACGCTCGCTCAGAAGCCGAACAGTTGGAAGACGATCTGGTTTTTGAGAGGACTCAAGTTCAGAAGCTGCAGGAGAAATTGAGCAAGATGGAGGAAGCTTTCTGAAAACAGAAGGAGGAAGCTAAGAAGACTGTGGAGGAATCCCAGGCGTCCCATCGAGCCCAATGGGAGGAGCACAGAGCTGAGATCAGGAAGATTGCATCTGCCCTGAAAAAAGCAGAGAATCTGGCTGAGACTAAGCAAGTGACCTTAAAGTCTAAAGCTTTCTATGTTTCTCAACATGACTAGCAGAAACAGAGGACCTTGTGGCTGCTCTAAAGAATGTTGAGAAGCAATTTGAGAGTGGCAGAAGGACAAATTATCCTTCATTCAGGCCATCGAATGCCTTCAGAAGACTCAGCAGGAAACAAAAAATACTCTGGAACTGGCTTCGCATCAAATTCAACTGAAGGAGCACAAAGCAGAGACCCTGAAAAAGGCAGAGGATCTGCCGGAAACTGAGCGCCTCTGTCTAAAGCAGAAGAGACTAAGAGAACGAAAGCTTTCTTTGTGGCCCAGGTTGAGGAGCAGAAACAGATGAACAACACCGTCGTGGCTGCTCTGAAGAAGGCTGAGCAGCAGTTGGAGAGTCACCACATCGAGTGGCAGAATGATAAGTCATCTGTCATTCATAAGAAGTGGGAGGAAAAAGAAATTATGATGACGACCCAAATCAAAAATCTTTGGACCTATATCCATAAATGCCCAGATTCAGAACCAAACCACAGTTATGTTGTATGTATAGCCTACAAATGTGCTCTTGCATTATGAAATATCCTGGTAATAAAAGCAGAAGTATTGTTGAACTGCTTTGCAAATTGAAGCTTTCGAACCGGTCTGTGTGTTTTTTAAAAAGCTTAGCTCGTCTTTGGAAATTGACTTGTAGTCGTCGTCGTGAAGAGTGAAAGCTTTGATAAGACGAGTCTTTGTGCACTTCATCCTGCTAACAGGCGTGCGATTGGGATTAGCCACAAATGAGAGTTCACTCTCTGAACAAGCGCACTTGATGCAGCTCTGAGAGTTGAAGAGTGGAATTTGTAATAAAGATTTAAGCTCTCCAGTCAATAACTTCCAATGTTCACACTTTAACTTTGAGCACTCGGGGACGCCAGCCAAGCCACACTGCATCTCTCACTTTGATTTGTGTTGTAAAGACAGTGGTAATAAACTCATAAACCGGATATATATTTGCAGTCACACTAAAGTCGGGCTTCTTAGCATCACATCACCTTCTTCACCCAGACAGACTTTAGACACTGATTTAGAAATACTAGTTTGATTATGAATTTTATTGATAAAATAAAGACAAATACCTCTTTTGTAAAACACATTAAATGTGTTTGGTTCTAACCTTTTTATGAAAGTGTCTTTTACAGCCACATTAGCCGTATTCTTTAGAACCATTAGCCATGTATCTTTTCTAACAGTGAACGGATTATGAAGGGCACATTTTCATTTTTATTACTGAATTAAAAAATCTTATAAATGTGATATTCAGATGCAATGACACCACCTCACGAATTAGAAACTACAGACTGAGCCTTAAACACCGTACTGTTATAAATATTACCACAGAGCTATAATATACAATAGAGGTGATCTTCAGCATGCGCATTATAAGATAGTTTTCCTGTGATTCGATTTCAGATTGTTGAGAAATATAGTTTTGTGTACGTCGCTGACCGACCTCAAACTAAAATGTCTCAAGTTTAACTGTTTTAAAGAGTCTCTTTCAAAGGATGTTTAAAGATATTCAGCTAAAAAAGTCATTAAAAATTTGAAGATTTGTTGTTGAAGGACTTGTTGGACACATTTATACATACACATCTAACTTGTGAGGCTCAAAGCTCAAAGAAAGAGTTCAGCAGATCATTTACAATCTGAAGAGATTCAGTTTCTTTGCATTTGGGAGATATTTCTGACTTGTTTGCATCTGGGCCTTCCCTTTAATTTACCTTTAATCACCACATTTATTAAATCAATATAATTTGATGTGTGAAAAGGGCACCTCTGGCCTTTTCCCATCAGTGTTTTATGTAATAAAAGTATAAAGTTGTATGAAAAACGTTGTATCTGTTGATTGTGTGCTCGTAGGCGCTGTTCAGTGAAGACATGGGGGAGCCTTTCACCATCCTCCACAGTGTTTCACATGTACAGGACGGAGTCCACGCCATGGAGGTCCTGCTGCTCCGCATCCAAAAAGACCCGCAGGAAACCAAAGGAAGTGGATACTCGGTGGCTCTGGAGTGGATCACAGTCGCCAACACTGCAGGACATGGTGGGTGGTTCTCTTACGATCTCTCTTGCATATCAAAACTTTTGTAATTAAACATCAAGTAAGATAAAAGAAGAGTGCCATATTTTTACAGTAATTACACCCAGTAGGCGACATAAATCCTGGTTAATTAAACCATACTAAAAAGCTGGGCATAGTCTGCCATTAACAGAGTTTAATTTTTGTGCCCCAGATGAGATTAGTGCACTCTGAAGGAAACATTGGCAGGAAGGATTTTCATTAAAGTTCTTGGCACTTTGTGAGAAAGAAAGAAAGACTGACTAATGATTCAGAGATTGCAAAGACAAAACACAGAAGCAGCCTTCCTCGTTTAGCTGGATTTAAAGATTCAGCTCTTTGATATCCTCGAGCTGCAGAATAATCGTTTGTTGTTTGTCTATTGTCTCGATATTTGAATAAGTTAGTTTCAGTCAGCAGAGTTTGGATATCACTGTGGAGGGAAATTCGAGTCACATTGTTACAATATGTTTTAATGCAGGATATCAATATTCTCAATATGTTCATGTAGAGTATTATATTTAGTCCATATTTGCAAACATGAGCTCATAAAATGTTTAAATATTTGGTTTTATTAATGGCTCATCCCTCAGCATTACACTGAGTTGACGAGATGCTCTGAATGTTTGTATGAAGTATGACTGTATCTGCTGCTGGTAGCCTGAAAATGTGCCGGCCTGTTACTGTGGATGTTGATCTCAAATTGGTCTCGACGGCAACATCAAAAGAGTCTCTTCTGTTTTTTTGAGGGAGCTTGACGTGCAAAACGTTATTACTAGAAATATGTCAGTCACTATCTAAAATCCAGAAGAGGCAGTCTGTGTGACACGTTGTTGCCTCATTCTTGAAGCTTTTCTCCTCAATAATCTACATTTTATCTGGTTGGACTTCTGATGAGGAGATGAGACAGGTAGGACAAAAATAATTTGAAGCTAATAAGCTTGAAAAAAAAGATAAAAATATAGATTTTTATGGACTGATACTCAGCACGGCAAGACTTACAGATGCTAAAACATCAAGAGAACAGCTCAAGAGATATTAAAAATAATTGATTAGTAAAGGGTCAGAAGATGGTGGTTGGTAATTGTGTTAATTGATTGATCATTTAAGCTTCTTAAATGTAATCTCTTAATAACTTTGGTCAAATTAAGCCATTTAGAGACACATTTAGACTAAAAGATGAATTAAAAATAGTTATTAGACGACTTAATCTAATGTGAAACATGACAACAGCAGCATTTCTTACTTTTTACTTTACTTATTTCTTCCATATGCATATCTGTTGAACCTCTGCTGTAATTAGCTACTTATTAATTTGATTAAAATGTTTTTTCAGTTAGATATATTGTATTAATATGTGGGCAGGATGGTGGTTGGAAAGCACAAAAGAAACCAGGAGACTGACTTTGACAACAGGTTGCAGACAGTTACATTTCGTGTAGAGTAACAGCAGATAGAATAATAGAGTGGATATTCCTCCAGGGAAGTGAAACCTGCATCCTGATGGAAGCGACCTGAACTCATTGTGTGCTGGGAGTACATAGCTCTTACATGAAACATTACATTACATTTGTCTCGGTCTCCGGCAGAGTTTAATGGAAGACGAGATTACTTTACACCTTTATCACACGCAGGTCAGGAGAAGAAGTACGAGGTGAAGAAGAGGAGGGTCCTCAGGGGGAAGTCGGTGCCTCACTACGCAGCGGTGGAGCCCAAGGGAAAGGGGCTGATGGTGGCCTCGGAGAAGCCGTTTGTCTTCACGCACGTGGACGGTCTTCCCGTGGAGCAGCATGACCAAGAGCCCATGGAGGTGGAGAAAACAGGTGGGTCAGAGGTGCTGCTGAGAAACAAGCGATGTCTCAACTCGACCAGGTATTTATTTAGGCTCTTTAGCCTTTATTAGATAGTGACAGCTTGAGAGAGACGTTTTGCAAAGGTAGAACCACCATCATCTGCAACCAGCCGGTAAAGGGTAAGGGTGACATGGGTTTGCGTTGATCATATTTATAGTGAGAAGGTACCATCGTTAATTATTTATTAATTTACTCCTAAGATCACAGCCTGAAACTGGTGAGAAAGCGAGCCAGCCTGTCCGTTAAACAAAGTGAAACACAAACATCATCTGGGCGTCAGATCTCCCCGCATTATGTCACAACACCACTCATCCCTTGGCATTTCTGTGAGGAGACTGTTTCCGGGTAGGATTTGTCACACGTTTGCATCCGCTTGTTTTCAGTCGAGCAGCGTTCACTTCCTCCGCTCATTATCTTCTAGAGTCACAAACTAGTTGTGCTGTAGTCATAGAAACGGCTGAGTGGGCAGATGAATATCCTAATCAGAGCGGGGTCTCTGTCAGATCTGGTCATCTGTATCTCTGTGAACGGATACATTTCCAGGCCGTTTATTACTGCTCATGTACGTCTGTGATGCTGTTGTGTCTTTTCCTGTTGAGTTGAAGAATACTCTCCAGGCAAGGGTAGTGTAAATCCTTCAAGACTTTTATTACAATTACATTAATGAGACCTGAGTTAGCCTGATTTGCATATATCCAATCTTGGATCTCATATAGATTCACCATTTACATATGCTGTCATGCTCCTTACATTAATCTCAGTCGAGTGGGTTTTGTTGGATCACTCCAACCTAAGGGTGCCATGACCCACGTGGTCAAAACATGTGCCTGTGAAGGCTGTTTACCTGTGAGCCTGGATATGTTTGTTTACAGCAGTCTCAACACTAATGCATAATATTAAATACTCAGAAAAGCAGTAGGTGATTAACATAAGTAAAAAGAAATCTTCTAGGTCTTGTACAACATAATCTTTCTTTGTTCATGGGGTGCCTGTTCAGCTTAATAAGTGCAAAAGTGAAAATTATGATTAGTCCTGCAATTGATAAATAATATTCATTAATATATTTATTATGTAAGTGATTCATCGATGAACAGATGGAAAAATACTGATGGATTGTTGCCTTCAAATTACTCATTGACCAACAGTCAAAAACCAAAATGTGTGAAAAGTAACACATTCTCACATTTTGGAAAGAACAGTTCAGTATGTAACCTTGTTAAATGACTGTTAATGATCACAACTGGCTGTAGTTTATTTCTAAAAGTTCAAATTCACTTCATCTTAACACCGCTCTCATGTCTGTATGATTAAATATGAAGGAGAAATCATCTGGTACATAATGTAACATTTTTACACTTTGGTTTGGATTGAAATATAATGTGTTAAGCAGTGAGTTTTAGGTGTGCTGGCAGGCAGATTTTGTTACCTTTTTGAAAGAGCTAGGCTAACTGTTTCCCCTTGTTTTCAGTCTTTATGCTAAGCTAAGCTAAATGGCTGCTGGTTGTAGCTTCATGTTTATCATACAGGTGTGAGAGTGGCGTCGATCTTCCCATCGAACGCTCTGCAAAGAGTCAAATAAGTGAGTTTCCAAAAAGGTTCAACTGTTCCCTTAATGACTAAATGTTTCAGGAGTAATTATGATTTGTTAGATTCTTTGTTTGGCCTCACTTTATATTTCACATGCACTAACTCTATAACCATATATATATATTTTTTTAGACCATCAGGACTTTTCTTAAACTCAAAAAACATTCTGGGGCTGAACTGAACCACTGAAACACTCACATCCAACTCGAGTTTTTTCCTCTTCCTGCTTTTACACTCATTTATACTCACAACCTTTAAACATGCAGACAAACAGCCACAAAAAGAAAAACCTGGCTGACCGAGACAGGACAAGGTGTGTGTGTGTGTGTGTGTGTTGATGGTGCATAAGCAGAATAATGGCAGCTTTTTAGCCAATCCTTTTATCAGCACTCTGCCTTTCTGAGAGGAGGAAGTGGATTAGATGTCAAAAGAGGTGCATCTTCAAACAGGCTTGTAAGCGACGAGAGAGGAAATGCGAAGGGGGCAAGAGAGATGGAGGTGGGTTAATGGTGCGCTCAGGGAGAATAGGTGCAGATGCATGCGTATACTGTAGTATATCCATAGATACTGCAGAGATAGAGAAATGATCCAAATGAATGGGATGGAAAAGTCTCTAAAATATTATTTAGATCATCACAGGACACAAAAAACACCAAAAGCAATCACATCTGACTATAGATCATTTATATGAGTGGATATTTATACATTATCCATCTGCTGTGAATGCACAGTTGGCATTATGTCTGTCTGTGTAGCAGTTTGGCCAACATAGAAGTTCAAACAGAGAGAGGCATGGAGATGAAATGGAAGATCTGGCAGCTCACCATCTCTCCTTCTCATTAGTTTCTTTGTTGATTCAGATTCAGACAACAAAAGGTGATAATGAACATGTCTCCGTTCCTCACATGCCTGCCAGGTATGGAGCAGATCTGTTGGTTTGGAGCATCATAATTGGACAAATTTCAGTGCTCGGGCTTTGCCAGTAATCACAGAGTGTTGTATATGTGACATTTCTGGCGCAGTTTTCTCTATAGGAGTGTTGTTGTATATGAGAAAATTGGCACGGAGTTGTTTGTGTATCAGAATCAGAATATTCCCTTCTGTCTTATCTCAATATTCTGCGTGGTTCATTTCATTGTCGGTCAGTCTAGGTCAAAGCATCTCTAGTTTTGTTAAGACGACACACTTTTTTGGACCTGAAAATGGATAATTTGACCTCTTTGGCCTCAAAACATTGACTTAAAAGATATAATTTTAGAAGTTTAGTTAGTTAAGTCTTTAGTCGAACTGCTAACAACTCAAACATGTGGCAAGAGGCCTCAAATAGAGACTAATCTACAAGCAACAGCTGTTTTGACAATAAATTGCATTTTATAAGCATGTGTCTTTATATAAAATCCTAATCTGTAAAGTAAGTATTAAATATAGCCATCAGATAAATAAAGATTGTCCTCTGAAAGGTCGATGAGGAGCATCCAATAAAGTACCTCAAATACTGGTGAATATACTATAGCATTCTACCACTGATAATAATATTAGTGTTAAAGTGTTTGATGTGACCACTCACAGCTCAGCTGAGTGTGAGGGAGCTGAAATAATCTGCTTCTCTGACCTGTCTGGTATTTTAAGGAATCTTAGAATCGAAAGGACTTTATCATCGAAATATTTATCAGTGAACAAAGAGTCCCTCTTGAAAAGATGATCCAATCACACGGCTCCAAAATTGTTTCCAATCAGATTTGTGATTGGACTGTTTATGATTATGTACTTGGCAGTCAAAGTCCATTATATCGAGCATGTGTGGACTGTTAGAGAGAAGTTAAAGAAGGACACAAGTCCTGCTGTTCACTCATTTCCCAGCAAAGCTTCTAACAAACATGGCCCGCTGACTTCCGCTTCATTCTGTGATGTACATCTGTTCTCACCATCGGCAGCAATATTCAGGAGCCAGCTCTCTCTGTGACTCTTTTTTTCTGTTTCATTATAGCGTACCACACACTATAGGTGCTGTCATTGACTGCTAGGGGGGAAAAAATGATCTGATCGCAGATCACAGCGTGCTAACAGGCCAGTCGAGGTGCTGAGTCAGAGCTGGCTTCTTAACAATGTGGGCAGAGGTGAGAACAGATTTCGTGTTAAGAAGGAGCGGAAATGCTTCGGCTGTGTTTGTGAAAAAGGTTTATGAAGGAAGGA
The DNA here is from genome assembly GCA_033000465.1 of Sciaenops ocellatus. NCBI lineage: Eukaryota > Metazoa > Chordata > Actinopteri > Sciaenidae > Sciaenops > Sciaenops ocellatus. The sequence continues at coordinate 22,744,754 of CP136873.1, forward strand.
GTTGAGTGCCAATGTCTAAAGTAATTCAGCGCTCACAGCTATAACCAATTACACTGTAGTCAATGCCTAACTCGAAAGCTCAAACCCAGAGAGAGCAGAACATCTCCAACCCTCTATATTGAAACACATGCAGTATATATTAGTGATAGACAGTCATGGGATGTATGTGCCAGACTTTTTTATTCAGGTAAGAGCATCAGGTCGTGAGAAGAAAAGCCTTATTTAAGATAGCAATATTGAGAAACACTTTTAAAAAATCATGACTCAGCACCTGGCTCGGACCCAAAACGGCTACATGTTCTTTGGCTGATGGCCGAACATTGCACTAATCTAATTGAGGTCTGTTAACAGGGTTTTAAGGTGTCATTCTCACCAGCAGATAAACAGGATTAAATCCTCTGCGGAGGAGTTTGCACTTTAAATATTTAGCTTTTTAAAGCCCTGAAAACCTCTTTTTGAATTAGGTTTTCACTATGAGGCTCCTACGTCAGCATGTTTTGGACAGTTTTCTGTATTTGTTTGTCTGTGCTCTTCTTACCGGTTTGAAGTGGACTTTATGTAGTTCTGTTCACCAATCAGTTTAGAAATATTGTAATTCAAATCTGACACCAGCTACTGTGTAGTCAGACAGGATGTGGAGTAAATTTTAAAGGCAAAATCTGATTCATAGACGTACAAAGACGAGAGGAAAAATGAGACAAACTGGAGGGAAATAACAGAAGCAGAGTCTCTGATGAGTTCATTGTTCACAAACACACAGAGACTTATTGTGTTATTGTGTCTTTTCTTATTGAGCGTACAGCTAAATAAACACAAACGGTCGGCTTTCAGGCGAACATCAGACAACTTGGGGAAGAGAAGCGGACCCTCACTCCGGCTGTCATTCAGCAGGGGAGGAGAACTGCTGACCTTGACTGGTGGATATAGTCGGTCAGTTAAAGGGGGAAACAGACTCAACAGCCCGAAGACTCGGGGTGCAGTCAGAAGAGATTTCGCCTGGTTAAATTTATTTGCATGGTGTGCACAGGACAGGAAATGGCGTGTAAACATAAACTGCTCTGACAGTCAAATTTGCATGAATGAAGTGAGGCTTAAAATTTGCAGACTGGACACAGCCTTATGGGGGTGTTTGCTTATGTAGCTAGGCCAAAATCTGATGTCCTGATGAAGTAGATGAGTTTTTTTAGAGTTAAATTCTCTTTTATTTGTCTTTGTTGCTTATTTAGCAATGAATATTTAATGTTAGCAATCAGTAATTAAAATTTTATGACAGTTTGGACCACAAATATTTATGCATATTCATACATTTTGACTTTTGATGTTTAATTACAAAGTGCTTTGTGTGCTGCCAGTAGCAAAAACAAAATCTGCACAAAGTTTAGAGGTCTGACGGCACATCGCTGTCAAACTGTGCAGGAGAACTGGCGTAACAGCTTCACCATGAGCTCGGTCCTTGTCGTCCCCCCTTGCGGTATGATAATTCATTTATTTTAATAGTCTCTCATCTGCATTGTTACTGAATATTCAACAGTAATTCCCTTCGATTCCTGCGCCGTATTAGATGTTTTATGTATGACCCTGGAACAGCTGGTCCAGGATCGTTATTAACTTTAGCACCATACATTTCTCTCTCCCGTCTGAATTCAGATCCCATTTACTTCTGGCAGCAGACAGCGGAGGACATCACAGTGTGTGTGCGCATGCCCGAGGGTGTCACCAAAGAAGAGGTGCAGTTCAGGCTGACGGCGGACAACATCAGCCTTGGAGTTCAGGGTTTCCCTCCTTTACTGGAAGGCCAGCTGTTTGCATCTGTAGACCCTGAGGCCAGTGCCTGGATCATCAAAAATGACAAAAGGTTTGCATCCTGAAATATTTCTGAAACATCACTGACACAGGAAACCTCATAGCACAGCAGTATATATATAAATATGGCTTCAAAAAGAGCCACAAACCATCAACTCCACAGCTTCCATCTCCAGTCTTGTTTGTTCTCCTGTAAGTTCAATTTATTTCCCAATCTCATATCAAAATAATAGATCTCACGTACTGTATATCTCCTGCAGCCTTTGAATCTCAGAAGAGAGAATCACCCAACATCTGTATGAACGTATGGAATATTGACCACATGCAGCATATTTACAGGAGTTTAATAGAGCTGAGACACGCTTTGAGCTTCAGTCTTGAGTTCAGTTTCACTGACCTTCATATCGCATTTATTAGAAATTATAGTTTTCTGCAGTGCCACTGAGATATGACGGCACATTCCTGTACTTTCAGTCCACTTAGGTCAGGTATGGAGGTATTAGCTGTAGTGGACAATCTTCTTCAACTATACAGCGATATGGTCAAGTATACAGTCAAGAAATTCAGCTCTTCAAACATATGAGATGGTGCAAGGCATCGAGCACTCTGATTGATTTATTCATTGCCTAGAAAAAGTATTCAGCTGCCGTTCAGGGGTTAATATTTTCATTGTTTCTCTTTTCTTTTACGACACTGAATCACAAGGTGTGCGGCTGGGATTTTTCTTTTGACACCGGGCCACAGAACCTCTGTAAATTGCCACTTTATTGCATGACGCCGGTTGCAGTGTCCTCGTAGGGTCTCTCAAGGCAAATTGGCTCCAGGTAATGAGCCAGACCAGAGTGAGTCAACAAGCCTCATGCATTAAAGCAACACCGCTGAAATGAATCAGTCCGCCTGGAAAAAGGGAGACTGGGAGAAACTCGTGCGGCCAGGCTGGAGGAGTGAAGCTTTTACACGAACATCAGACAACTCGGGAGGAGAAGAGAAGGCAGAGCCTCGCTCAGGCTGCTATTCATCAGGGGAGGAGAACCGCTGACCTTGACTAGGGATATAGTTGTTTAGTAAAGCTGGAAACAGGCCGACAACAACAGTCAGGCTACTTGTGGTGAAATTAGATTCGCTGGGTGAAATTCACTTACATGAACAGACAAGGACAGGAAATGGAGTGGACAGATAAACTGCTAACTACCATGCTCCTAGTTAGTAAATTACTTCATTAGCTATACCTCCAATCTAACGTGATCCAATCCAACTTTATGTTTATTAATAACATCATAGTAATGTTGTATTGGAGTGAAATATACTGAAAGATGTTTCTAATATTAAGATTCTCTCATGTATGTGAATAAATACTAGAAATACGCAATAAAATATAGTCCAGTTAAACACCACTGCAAGCTATGGCCTTGGTAATATACACATAGTTAAATGAATACCTCTCTTTTTGTGTCAGTCAAAACTGAACATTATTAAATATTAACTTTAGCACTCCCTGACATTTTGCTCTACTCCTTTCTTGCTGCGATGTGGCACATTTCTGAGCACAGCCTGTTTTTGTTTTTTTTTACCTCTGTTATTGTCCTTGCACTCACTATAGCTAAGCTGCGTCCCTCCTTCTCCATCTCCTGCTTGTATTATTTCTCCAAGCAGTTATAAAACAAGAATACAAACAATCATTATTTTCTGGAAGAGAGGTCAAACTAACCCGACTCTTGAGATAGATATTGTAGAGACAGGTTGAACTCTACAGTATGTATTCAGGACTGGAATAGCATATACGTCTCACCCTTTCTTCATAGAAAAGAATAGGGCACAGAATGAGGTTGGACCTTTCCTTTAGGTCAGTGCTTTGGCCACTGTGGTCATTGAGGTATTTAAAAAGCTCAAGGCGTCACGGTTGGACAGTTTGGTCTGAGTGGAAATGGCACACCAGATTCAGATGGAGATGTCTTCCTGGCAGCTCTTTTTCTACTTTTGCAATGACAAACCACAAGCAGTGATTCAGTGTTGCAAAAACAATAAAACATAAAAAAAGAGAGCAGAGAGAGTTGAATGTGTTTCATAAGCTTTCACAGGCTTTTGGATTTGCTAATGCAGTAGTCAATCTGAGTTGAGTCATATCCTCCACTTGAAGACCTTTCATCTGTGCCTCTATCAGCTCTTCGTCTCTGCTTCCTGCTTCTTTAATGTCAGTCCTTCAAAGCTCCATTCAGTGTAAAAACATGTTCCATAACCTATTTGTTAGTTTTCTGGTAATCCTTGGGTTTAAGGGCTATTTGTGTGTGAAGGAGAGAGAACATGCCTGCGTCTGTGTCTCGTTGTTGTGTGCAGAAAGAAAAATCTAAAAATAATGTTGGGACGAGGAACTGAGAGTTTATTTTGCTACTTCCATTTATTTTTTTAATTTAGTATTTCATAAGCTTATCCCTGCTTATCTATCAAAGATAAAGTCCACCGTCATGTGGATGTCGGTGTGTAATAATTCCATACTGTCACAGACTACTGTGTGCATCTAGATGCCCTTTTAAGCTGCGAATATCTAAAGAAATCACACATTCATTCCCCGTGTTGACTGTGTTTTCCTGCAGATACACAAAGGACATTATGTTAGCCAAACAAAACACAAAATACATTTGATTTTTTTTCCACGAAGAGTAAAAGATACATATTTTAGATTGAAATCTAGCCGAGGAAAGTGTTTGTGTATGTATGCATGCATGCAGCATCTGGATGGCCTTTTACAATGTAAATACACAGAAAAAAATCACTCCTATTGTTACTGTCGAGCCCGTTTTTCCATACCAATGGCTTCTGCTCTTTATAGACAGACAGCTGAGTGTCATTCAGCTCTCCTCTGACCGGAACTGAATTAAGAAGCTCCCCTTTGTGTCTCTTTTTCTATCTTATCATTGTTGTCCAAATATAGATCTGTTTTGTAGACAGAAGCTTCTGGTCCATGTTCACGTTCATAGACTGAAGCTACAACGTGCAGAACATGTCACGTTGAAGTGGAAGCTTCACTTTTATTGTGGCTAAAAAAATGAATATTATTAGTACCAGAAATATTTTAACTTTGGTCAAATCACGCATTACAGATTTGTAGAATACATCATAAAAACAAGGAAAAACATATTATAGAAGAATATATAATTAAAGTAGAGTTCCATTTTGGATCTGGTTATTAAAAATACTAAATACTACTAATACTACTACTTGTTTTTTATGAGCCAAGTAGGAACATACAGCAGCTCATTATGCTCTCAGTATATTCTGCTGCAAGCTGAATATACTGACAACCTCCACTGATGTCCACAGGATAATGTGAGATTAAAACACTCTCTGCAAACTGCACATATGCAAACATGGAAAAAAACATTATTCATATTTTCATCCTTGAATCCATAAAGGCTGAACTTCATTGCCATGATTAAGTGAAACAGAGCTGATGAATAGCCTCACGTGTCTTTGTATTGAATACGTCGCTCACCCTCCAGTGTGCATCAAGTGTATAGATTTCATGTGGAGAAAAGACAGAATAACATTATTCCATTAGTCTCCACAGCTGCAGCCGACGAAAAGCATCATCTGAAATGCTTGTGCTGAAATTTATTGTCAGTAACGACGATTGTCGGTCGCATTTGTTTGATTTTCAGAACTAATTTATTGTTTGTTAATCTATTTATTGTTGCTAAAAAAACGCAACATAATATCTTGAGTCCAAGCTGACATTTATTTTGTCTGAGCAACAGTTAAACATATAAAAGCAGGTAGTTTAACTATTAATATTTAAACACATCTTACTATAAAATATTTTAGTTCATGAGGTGTGCATCCTTCTGTAAAACTCAAACGTATAAAATAATGCTCCGTAATATCAGCAGATAATGATACTGCAGAGATTTTGATGCATCACAACTTTTTTGTACCTTTGTTGCTTTATTCTGCTGCTCAACTTCAAACACTTCTCAACAACCGAGGAACATAATTAGTGTCAAAACCTGATCGGCCTGAATAACTCGTCACATTCTGCTCCGACTTTTCTCATCAAAACTGCATTTTAGCCCACTACACTGCTCCTGATTGGATGTTTACTGGTTCGTTGCATCATTCTCATTCTAAGTGCACCCTTCACTCTGTAGTTCATAAAAATCAAGCTCCCAGCTTTTGGCTTTTGGCTCCTTGAAGCAGCTTTACAGTTGTGACATTTAAGAAATCACTTAGTGAGTGTCTGCGTACTTCACATTTATCATTTACATATATATGACTCCCTCATCATCAGCAGCACTTTGGATGAGAAAGAACAGGTGTTTATCGGTATGTGCATATGAATGTGTCCTCAGCCTGGAGGTCAGCCTGCAGAAGCGCAGCGAAGGACCGATGTGGCCGGAGCTGGTGACGGGTGACAGGAGAGGGGAGTACGTGATGAGCGACGAGCAAGCTGCCCTCATCCACGAGAGACTGACATACCTCACCTCTGAAGACATGGTAGACTCACTCTTTACATGATGCTGTTTGTTGCCTCGCATGCATGAAAATACCCCAAACTTTGCTTTGTATCCCAAAGTTATATATTAGAAAGTGCAGGGCCAGTGTGCCTGATGGCAGTGTTATAGAAGGCGTTTATGCTCTTGGAAGTCTAAAGATATCCACAGATGAAATGGTAAATTGCAGACTACAACATGAGATACTTTATGTGCAAAGCTGACATTTTGTCTCGAGCATTGTGCTGAAGAAAAACAAACATTAGCTCATTAATCTTTGTGGCCGCCTGCTCGTTAGATTTAAAAAACACATTTATCAGGGCAGGTAGTGATAGACATTTTTATTCTGCAGGAAGAGTAACACAAACAAAAGCTTGGACATTTATTATGAAGTATTTTTTGTTGAGCATTGAAGAATGTTTTCAATACTGTTTGAAGGTTTCAAACATATTTTATTTTTTATGATTTAATGACATCTAAAACATTTTCACAGGTTTGTAATTTTGAATGATTTATGAATGATTTCCTTGAAGGTTTCATGGAAAGAACTGTGTATTTTTGTACAAATTATAGCAAAAAATATATATTTCCTTCAAAGAACTGTTCCATTTAAACCCAAATGAATATTAATTTACTATTCATTTATAATTGTAAACTATATTCTTAGGTAATATTGAATTGTGTGCTTCATTGTAGGCATGAAGGCAGGTTTGTGTCTTCAGCTTCCTGAGAAATCATGAGGAAAAGTTAGAGATGTTCTCTGGATGTTCTTTTTTCACAGGGCCTGACCCTTTTGGTAAATGTCTGTTTAAATCACTGCAGTGTTAAATCAATCAGCAGAATGTGTTTGAACATATTACTCAAACATAAAACTTTCATGAAGCACGGCTTTGTTTTCTCAGGAGGTTTTCTCATGACCTCCCATACATTTCTTATTTAAGTCAACCCTGTTTAGCTTTTAGCATCCCTCCTCCCCTCTGAGGCCTCTCGTCTCTGTTCTTTCCCTCTTCAGCTGCTCTGAGGCCTCCTCTTCCTGACATCTTGTACACGTCATCACACTTCAGGTCTTCAGAGTCACTCTCATGTTTGACAGCATTTTTAACCGCTTCCTCTCTCTCTCGGCTTAACGCTTCATTATTATCATCTGAGGCCACTTGAGGCCTTCGGTGCATCTCAAGGCTTTCACATGGTAATAAATGCAAAACAAGAGTAACCGTAGTCTCTGTCTTGTTTTTCTTGTTCCCCTTTTTTAAATCCAGAATGGAAACCCTGACAAGGACAAGCCTCCTTGTAACTCTCAGGAGCTGGAGGACTGTGATGGGTTCCCAGAAGACAGCTTCAGTCTCACACACTTTGATGGAGAATCGCTCAAGCCCACTCAGGTGGTGAGTAACACCTCTCTCCTTCACGAGTAAACACTTTGATTCTCCAATCCGTCGAGCCTGGACCCTCACATGTAACAATTTTCAGTCATTTCTGTCACCACCCTTCCATCCTTCATTCCTCTCAAGTGCTCTGTTGGCTACCTGATGCTCGCTGCCTTTATAAGAGCATGTTTTTATCCAGCTCTGCCCCCAGTGAGCAAGCCAGTGCTGGCTTTGCCCTTTTAACAAGCCACTTGACCGGAGAACTCCACAAAGGCCCAGCATAGAAGAAGAAGAAACATGCACACTCGCTCTATTTCCATCACCTCTCCTTGTGACTTGAATAGTAAGAAGCTGAACCATTGTACCTGACATTTATTTTTACAAACGCTCGTTCTGAAAACACATTCGTCGGGATCCAAAATGTCACTTGGCAGGAGCGTCGAGTCCTTAAAAAGGTTGAACTGTAATTGAAAAGCCACAGGTTCCTCCGACAGGCGACATTTTTTAACAGGAGGTGATGCATCATGTCTGAATTCCTGATTTCCACCCTGCTTTTTTAATGCTGCTGTGCAGGTCACAACTCTTTGCTTTTGTGCAGAGAAAGGACTTGTGTCCAAAGATATGCTATCATTCCATGCTCTCTATCAAAGCACTCATTATCAGCTTGTTGAAATAGATATTTTTCCACTACGTTCTGTTTAAGCTGCAGTAAGCCTCGGCCTCTTAAGCAAAAGGTCACGGCGGATTTATAAACTCTTGCTGGCATTTCCAGTAGTGTTTATGCTCGGCATATACTCCAACAGACAATAATTATTGCTATAGTTTATGTTGTCAACAAGAGTCTACAGCCATGCCAGCAGCTCAGTGAGGCTGTACTCTGTGAGCACAGCAGTGCTTCGAGATAAATCCTCAACCAAAGCGGTGGACCCAATTATTGCCATCCTTAGAGTCACATAACATCTGAAGAAAGACATGTTGTGTCCTTGTGTGGTTTTCAGAATAAAAGACACATCCTCGAGGTAGCACATAAGAGATTTGTCTCTTTCAAGATTAAACGTGTGGTATGCAGGCTAACATGCTGAATGGATCTTCCTCTGTGATCCTCGTTTTACCAGGCGAGTTTAGCAGGACACATTCAGGAGAAGCTGTGGTATGAAGAAGGTTTGCAGATGGTTAATCTGCAATGCTGCACAATCTCAGCCGTGTTTTATTTGTCATTTTGCAACATCTCTAAAGAATTGGGAGGTTTTTGCTTATTGAGGATGCAGCCTCAGTCAGGACAAGGTTATCTATTAACAGATCCTCAGAGTTACAGTTCTGTTTTTCTCCCATCTTTCTATTTAGAGAGCGATATGTACGCTTTCATAATAATAAGATAAAAAGTCAGAGTAGAATACTCTGTGACGTGAGCGTTTCTAGAAGCAGCTGTAACAACATCACCTCTGTGTTTTGGAAATACAGAATAATAAGTGAATGTTGTTTAAAGCAGATATATAGCAGTTTGCAAAAGCTCTATTCATCAGAGTATGTCCATCAGTGACGCTTCTCTTCTTTCATTTGCACAAAATAATTTTGTGTTTATGGTTTAAGAATTCGCCGTCACAAAAACTCTTGCAGCAGTCAAAAATAAACCCTTTCATTATGTAATGAAAGGCTAATAATGAGCGCTGAATGAGGTGCAGTGTTTCTGCCCAGCTTGTGATGAAGGGCTCCATGTGAATACAAGCCCTTTAATGTTTCTCCCTCCATTCACTCTGTAAATAGTGCAGCCAGACGAGCTGCCGGCCTTAAGTAAGGTGGATTGTAATCGTACCTGTACCATCAGCCTTTTGAAGGACAGTTATACAGGATATGTTTGTTCCACGTGCGCGTGTGTGTGAACATGTGAGTGTATACAGGTGTGTATGTGTCTATGTGGACGTCTGCCTGTATTTATCTCATGCGGGAAGCCTTACCTCTTCATTGTATCATTGTATCCACCTTAATGCTTCAGTCGCTCGCCGGCCCACTAGGACTTATACTGACCTTTTTTTTTTTTTTGCATGAAGCCTTTCAGCTTAAAACTGTGTCACCTTCTATTAATTTGGCTCCTTTGTCGCGGTGCTTTCTCTTCGGTTCCAATCCCGGTTGAAAAGACGAAGAATGGTTGTTATGCGTGTTCCTCAGAGGAAAGCTGTGAGTCATATCGACTGGCCATATCTGTAATACCTTTTACAATGGAGTGTATCTGTACATCTGTTCACTCTGCCGGCCTTGGTTATGAAGGGTTTCTGTCAAAAAGAAGATTTAGGAAACACTGAACACATTCTATGATTACTGATAACTTCAAGAGTTTTAATACTTTTTCTTTAAGTTTTGTAGCCGCTCTTGTGACGTCAATGTAAGGATGGAAATGTCCGTCGGTCAGACTGAAATATCTCAGCTATTGGCTGTGACATTTTGTACAGACATTTATGGTTCACAGAGATTTCCTACTGACTCTTCCACTAGAACTACCTGAGGTTTACATTTTTGTTTTAACTTTGTGTTTAGCGCTAATCCATCCACCCTGTTACCCTCTTTGGTGGTGAAAGTTACAGGAATTGATACAATGTTTGAACTACAAAAATATATTTTTATGCAGTTTTTGTCACACATGGTGTTGACACTGTCGGCCAGAGCAGGTGTGACTCCACAAACCAATCACATCACACTAGCGAAGCCAAGACATCAAATAGTGATACCGACCCTAAAACGATATGGTTTCTTCAACTTTGATCCACGAGAGTGACACTTAAACTTCAATATAACGATAAAAATGTAACAGCTAAATGTGACACAGCGAGGAAAATATATTTATGACCGCATACCAGACTGAATGATATCAAAGGTCATCACGCCTGATTGTTGTTTGATTCAGCTCGTATCTTCGCAGCCAAACAAAACAGTCGGATGGATCTAAAAGAGTTCAGTGTGTCGGGCAGGAGTGAGTATAAATAAACAATTGTCATCTGTCTGTAACGGCGAGTGAGCAGCAGGAAGGAACATGACGGAAGCGATGATGATGATGATGATGATGACAGAGAGTTGGCATTTCAGCTGTCATTACAGGCTTCTGGCCTCCGCGTACAGATGCATTTGCTTTTCCCTTTCGTAACGCCGACCTCTCACTTCCTGTCCTCCAGCCTATGAGTCTCTTTGATAAAAAGAAGAAGAGTATTCACTAAAAGCTTTTTTCAGACTGAAGAACAAGTACATGTGATTTATTTGGAGTACTTGTCTGTACAGAGTCCAATTGTATTATAAAAGCAACCTATACAGCAAAGCCGTATGTACAGCCAGTAGCCGTTTGAATGTTCACTGGCCTTGATAAAGACTTAGAAAGTGATTTTTCAGATATTATTAATACTACATCCTGTTAATACATCCTGTGATCTGTGTGACGCTCTCCCACAATTCAGTGCAAGAAAGCAACTTTACAGCGCTATTGTCCAGGCGAGGCCGACAACCAACAATTAACCTTAGTAAGCTGCGATTTTGTGCAGGCTGCAGACTCCCACTTATGTTCTCTCATCGTATCGATGCAGAATCTTCGATTTATTTCATTTAGATTCGATGGATCTGTCCAACTCATTAAATAAAGGGATGTTACAGTCAGAACATCTCCTTTCAACATGTGCTAAAGATGTTAAGATACATAAGACATGGTTGTTTTGTTAACTGTAAATCGAGGAGCTATACAAAAAGATATTGCAGGACTCGATGGCATTCTGTTTCTGTTACACAGTCCTGGAGTATCTGCAGCCTTTATTAAAAGCTAAATAAAATAATGTTTCTCTATTTCCAAAAGCATATCTCGGTTTCACAGGCAGCAGGAATTTAGATTCAGCACTCAAGAGGTTAATCCAATGCTTTGTTCTGCTGCTGGCAGTTATCCTCATTCAATAAAGGCTTTGTAAAGAAGCTTAAGTAGAATAGAAATTTCTGTTATGTTTATCTTGTTAGTTTGACTCCCATTAACTTTTTTATGGGGGTTTTAATTTCTTCTGATTGTCCCGGTTTGTGTACATATCCAGTAGAAAGAGCAGGCCGGAGGCTGTGAAATAATGACATAAATCCTCATGATTGCTTTTCGCCTTTTTTAGAGTGTGACCATTAACGAGCCACAGAATAACAGAGGGAATTGTTTGAGCAAGGCCAGCCGTACAGTGGGTAGAGCTCCATCTTAGTCATACAGTAATATATATACAGTGTTTAATAACATAGTGTTTCCCATCAATTACTTAGACTAGACCCGCCACTAATTTTTCATGCCACAGTTTTATAATGAACCGCGGTCGACAATCGCCGTCTCAGCAGATAAAATTTAAAGAGAAGAAAGGCGGTTTAACCGTGAGACCACGAGCCAACAGCAGCAAAAAATCCTCCACTAAAATCAAACTGACAGATTTTTATAAAGCGGCTCATTAAAAACTGTTTTTCAGGCTGAACTTTCAAAAAGGTGAGCAGTTTAAAATTCTTTGAGTTAAACTAAGGTGGAGAAATAAAGTAGAATGAAAGTGGTGGAATAAGAAATGACCTACGAGAAACAGAAATATACCCCTCTCACCAGTCACACTGTGATGCTATAAGAAAACACTGTTACTGTTCCCAGTAACCAAGCGTAGGCTGCTCTGGTTTGTCTCTAAGGCAGAGAGTGGAACATGTTGCACATGTCGCCTGCCAAAAAATAAACAGACCTCATTAAATAGACCTCATGATCGGTGATCGGTGTTGGCCGACACTTCTTCCGGCGATCAATGATAATTAAAGGCCCCAGAAATCCTGATCAAAGCAGCCTGTTTATATTTTTATCTATGTTATATTTGAGAAGGGAAATCTGGGTGACTTTTTGGACATTTTATAACCATTCATATCTATACAACCAATGTGTTTATGATTAAATTGAGCACAGAGTTCTCCATAGATCTCCACTCCTAATCTGCTCTCACAGTGAACCAGAGGGTCCGACGTCTACCCACCACAAGCCAAAATCCAAAACACTGAGTAATGTAATTCTTAATAGAGGTGGCAGAGAGTTGCTTTTGCTGCCGAATATAATTAGTTCCCAGTTCCCAAATATTATTATCAAGCAATATCCGAGTAAACAATACCAGAGTAAATATGTATGCCTGCTCCCGCTCAGCATATATGAATAAGAGCTAAGAACATTATTATATCTCAGGTGTCAGATATTGACTGAGAGGTAACTAGATTTCATGTATGAAAGATTATTCATAAGAGACTTCATTTTTTTAGTTTTAAAATGTCTCAGACTCAGAATAGGTGTTGACTTTTTAAAGCCTCCATGTGTCGAGTTTTTATGTGTAGCATTTCTAAATGATTGTGATGACGTGTGAGAAACGTTACATTTGTGAAAAAAATTGAGACACTCGTTGTAACGGTTGGTTAAGTCTGTGTTGCTTTCAGCGATCTATTTTCAGTGTTTCAGTGTAGGACTTCCCAAAATTGGCATGACAAATTAGTATGGTATTATTGATAAAATTAAATTGGATATTCGTGCTTTTGCTTTGCTGCTGGTAACATTATTTTTGCTGCTCTGCCTTTGCCTACATTAGTGATAACACATTGAATAAATATGTTTTATTTGTGTCAGCTGGAAGTGCAGCTCCACACAACAGAAGCTAAACTTTGAGCTGCTTTAGTTATCCAGCTCCCCTTTGTGGCCAGTTCCTGTGTTGTTGTGTGTCATGCAGTCCAGCCCACATGAGAAATCAAAAGACAGACAGCCGCAGTAGTGCTGTTTCAATATAATATTTGTTGATAACCAAAGTCCCCAGAAACCCATGTGATGTCTTACAATGCCTTATTTTGTCTGATCACCAGTCCAAAACCCAAATATATTCAGTTCACCTCCATTTTATTGGATTGGGGGTCAAGGTTGATGGTCGATCTAAAAATCATAAACTACGTCATCAGAAACCAACCAACATGTTTTGGTTTGATTTTGTATCTTGGTGAAGTGACTCTGTAAGGTCTCCACATCAGGAGCTTGAAAAAATGTCAATGAAAATTTGCCCTTGAGGATGATGGGAAATGGAAAAAAATAATATTCAATTTGGCAGCTGTGTGTCATGAAAGGCTGACGGTTTTGTTACATCATTTTCAGATTATTCCACAGACTGATTATTTCTCAGTGCAGAGCAGAGGAACTGATCATTAAAATCACTCGCAGGAAGCTTTGAAACCTGCACACACACGCTGAAGTCCATGACGGATCAAATCTTCTGATTTAAGTTGTGTATGTTTGTTTGTATCGTTCACAAATCATGACCCGGGCAGTCACCGGTGTCCTTGTCAATCAACTCGCACACACACTCAGGCTCCACTAAACCACAAGCGAACATCTGCTGTGTGCTCAAAGTCAAACACAAGTGTCAGGAAAATGAGTTTTGGAGTGGAGGAGTGATGGCTCGCTAAAAGGCTTGTCATTGTGTGCAACCATCAACCATCAACCACCAACATACGTGCTGGTTTATGCTGAATTTTCAATGCCTGTCAAGTGTGTATTGAGATGGGGAGGACAGCGCTGCCTGACAGCCTCTGAGACACGTTGGCAGTTGGATTCGTAGGATGTATATTGACTCGGAGTGAAGGATCGGTGTGAACAGTCAGCTGTTGAGGAGCCATTATGTCACTGCAGTGGTCATTTTCCTCCCCAAACAAATGGAGTCAGACTAGAGCAGTTACCATCAAACCACAGACATGCAATTACATCAAGTGCATTCATGACAGTGAAGTAAATGTGGGGCAAATACATTGATCTGTTATCAGACAGTGTTCAGGGCAGCTTTTTACACGTACTGACCACAAACAGTACTCTTCATCTCTCCATTTAATGATGCTGGTAAGCATGTGGGAAGAAACATGCAACAGGTAGACTGTATTTATTTAGCAATGAATAGGAAGGAAAGAAGGCAGGGAGGAAGTAAGGAAAGAAGGAAGTAACAGACATTAAGGAAGTAAGTAAGGAAACGGGAAGTCAGGAAGGAACAAAAGAAGTAAGTAAGGAAGGAAACGGGAAGTCAGGAAGGAACAAGGGAAGTAGGTAAGGAAGGATGAAGGGATTTTAAGGAAGGAAGCAAGGAATTAAGAAGGAAGTAAGAAAAGAAGACGAGGCAAAAACAAAAGAAATAAGTAAGGAAACAAAGAATGAAGTAAGGAGGCAGTGAGGAAAGAATGAAGTAAGGGAACAAAGAATGATGTAAGGAAGCAGTAAGAAATGAAGGAGGTAAGGTAACAAGTAAGAAATTAAGGAGGAAGTGAGGAAAGAATGAAAGTAGTAGGAACAAAAGGAAGAAGGAAGGAAGGATTTAAAGAGGAAGTAAGGAAGTCACAGGTTTCATCCTGAAGGTAGTTAAAGTGTCCGTCTGCTCCTGAGTCACAGAGAATAAGTGTAATTAAAAAGTAAAGCAGGCTGACTGACAGAGTCCAAAAATGAACTTTAATTCACACCTCCACCTCTCCACCTCTCCCACCGCTCCGTCTCTCCACAGGTGAACCTGGGCAGCCATCAGTACCTGTTCACAGTCGACGTGAACCCGTCTGACATGCCGTGCCTCTGCCTCAGACACGATGTGGACGCTCTGGTGTGGCAGCCTCGTCCCGACCAGCCCAGTAACATGTGGGAGCACATCGCCACATTCAACGCCTTGGGTAAGAGCTTGAACTACAAACACCTTTTCTGATGCTTCCAAACACGGATACACATCTCTATACAAGCTGCTGTCACAAGAGGTCTTAGTGTTGAGTCTTAACGGGTAAAAATGTGTCAGGTATAGACAAGGAGTCGACAGAAATGTGTCACTGTGACGTCACACACAGTCCTGCCTCTGCTGCCTCCTGGCTAATCCAAAAAATGGGCAAAGGCAGAGTTATGTAAGATAAAATCACCCCTGCTAAAGTCGTCAAGAACGTGGAAATTAGGCTGCAAACGTGTTGATTTCTGCGCTGAAGTTGGACATTTTAACATGGGGACTTATGGAGAGTGACTTGTTCTGTAGCCAGCCTCAAGTGGCTGTTCGGGGAACTGCAGTTTTTGGTCTTCACAGCCACAGAGGTTGCAGCATGGTGTGATTACAACCAATAAACCAGACCCTGGTGGTTTGCATGTATGAGCGGCAGTCTCAGCGGAAAACTACCTTCATTTCCATTTTTGATGAATCATGACGACTCCAGTTGAAACATTCATTCTTACAGCAATTAACTTTGTTTACATCCGCTGTCATGCTGCTGCTGCTGCTGCTGCTGATAGATCACAGAACACTTGAAATGGCTGCAGTAAAACTGTAGTTAATGACAAGAGCTGGTTAAGTGGCACCGCTTGTAGCCAACAAAGAGACAAAAAGAAATGCATCAAGATTGTTTGGAAACAGGATTATTAACAGTCTCTGCATGAAAACATTGAAACAGTTCTTAGTATTAACGTGGTGTGATGTTGCAGCTCTTAGTTCAGTCGAGGCCCGATGTTTTCAGACTGTTGCGTTAATTTAACTTTAAATCTCAAATCAAATTGGCCATCAGCCAGCGTGCACATTTCTACAGCGTCTCTGCCTTCATTTGATTGATCTGCTCTATGTCTCAAAGTTTATTTCAATTTTTCCACTTTGACAGGTACGCCATCTTCATTTGTCTTCTCTTAACACCGCAGAGTTTTTACCAATCTGCCCATCTCTGTTTGGAATACATCATCCAGTCAGAGTGCAGATGGATCCGCGGTGATATCTCAGTCCAAATGAGGAAAATGGGCTGAAAACATGTTTGAGCATCCAAATCAGGCTGTGATAAAAAGGACTGTCGCTTTTATCGATAGTCTCTCGCTTGAACATCAGTGATTCACATCTATTAAACCAGCATCTAGTGCAACATTCAAAGGTTAAATATTCTCAAATTATGTAATGCAGTAATGACTTCAGTATTGACTGGGCTTATTGATTGAGCCTCTATAACATTATTTTGTAAAACTAATCTCGTTAGTCTTAATGACAAAGTTGAGCAGCAGCAGTAGAGAAAAAGGTCCCGTCCTCCTTTATTGAGACGCCCCGGTGTCAGATGGGAAATCTCTGCTCGCAGGAAGTGGATAATCAGATTGTAAGAGAGAGAAAAGATAATGTGTGTTTTTACAGAGACCAAACAAAAGCTCAGTTCACCAACATCAGGTCTTTTGTCCTCTCTCCTGTCGTCATGGTGTGAGGTGACCTTCTGTTTTAGCGAACACGAGCACACTGTGTGCACTTCAGTGGAATTTTCAAATCCCTTTTTCTCACTCAGAAGCTGAAGAATGAAATAAAAGATGGAGACTCCGTCAGTGCAGTACATCTTCAAATGACTCGTTTTGTCCATTCAGTCAGAAATCCAAAGACATTTAATTCACACTGATATAAAACAGAACAGATCCTGGAACTGGAACCAGCAATGTAAACGAGCAACACGTCAACTCGCTGTGTTAGCGCTAATTTGTTCATCTGTAGATCCATTTTCAGAATAACTGAGCAAGAGAGGAGGACAGTGACATGACATCAGAGCCTCTAAATATCAAACATGACCTGAACTCACTAATTGCACCTGTGTGGTCTGTGCTGCTAAATTTAAACATCTTTTTATTTTTTATGTCAGCTACTTTTTAAGGAGTGTAGCCACATGTGGAGCTTTTCACTACTTCAAATCCTCCAAAGCGCACCAAAGAAAAGAGAAATGATTCTGTTAGCTCGATATCTCCCCTGTCTTTTAAGTACTGCAATTTAAAGCTTACAATGCAGCAAAACTATGTCACAGAAAATCAAACACGTGGCTCAGCCAATCGTCTCTGAAGTTTGTGAGCTGGAGCAGTGGTTAGAGAAGTTGTCTTGTTACTGGCATCAATCCAAAGATAAATCTGTCCTGGCTTCATAACCAATAAATAAGTTGCCCATGAGCAAGACTCTGATGTAACTGTAGTGAAACTACAACTGTGTGTTAAAGATCCTCTCTTCATGTCAGATCTTCCTGTTTTTATGTTTTATAAGCTCTTTGCTTGCTATTAAATCACTCTGTAACTTTCTTTTGATGTGTGCTATATAAATAAATATATTATTATTATTTCATAGGTTACGTCCAGGCGTCCAAGCGGGATAAAAAGTTTGCAACCTGCGCTCCGAACTTCTCCTACGCCTCCCTGTGCGAGTGCCTCCGCCGCTCGTTCATCTACCGACAGCCGTCGCCGGTGGAAACCGTCCTCTTCAACAGGAAGCAGGGCCGTCAGGTAGCGCAGGTTGCCAAGCAACAGGTGGCCAGCCTGGACTCAGATAAGCCAATTCTGGGCTTCAGGGCGACCAATGAGAGACTGTACATCCTGACCTCCAGTAACCTCTTTGTTCTAAAGGTCAATAATAATTAGATCTGGGACTCTTAGTTTTAGATGTTCGTCTCTTTCCCGCCTCAGGCTGCGATCATTCCACACTGAAGATGTTATCGGCTACAGCTGGAAGAAAAACTTCCTTATGTGTAAAATGATGCTTCGTCTGTCCGTGCTGAATTTTGTTGTTCAGTTATCTTCATGTTTCGCCTCTCGCATGTTGTCTGTGTTGCAAACTGTCTGTAAGATCAGTAAGTTAGAATCTTCTGAAGACAAATCACAAAAACAAACGTTCACTAGAGCTGAATTTTTCCAGGATAGACGAAGAAAATAAATGTAAATGATGCTTTAATCCGACACGCTGGGTGTTTCATGAATATACATTTCATATATGTAGTTTCCTGTTGATGCTCTGCATTATTAAAGATGTCTGTGAATTCCAATTCATAAATACAGTCGGCCACATTTCTCCTGCTGAATGACTGACTTATCGAAGGCTGGTCGTAGTATTTTTTGTCAGATGGTCAGTGGGGAGGAGGGCGCTGAGGAAATCCCTCGCCTTGGCTCATTTTACAATCATCGCTGTGGAAGTATGAAGCGGACATTCATTTCCATAAATTTCCATAAACATGTTTCACACATCTCACTGGCTCCTGTTGCATTAGCCTCGATCTTGGACAGATCAGATGGACTCGAAGCCGAAAATCTCAAGAGGCCTAAAAATTCAATCACGGCTGTGATCACGGCTTTTAAGTGGTGAATGTTGAAATGGAAATACAAGCTAAGAGTGTATTTATAAATACTGTTGACAACATCTCATGCATTTGAAACCTGTACCAGATAATGGAAAAAAGTTCACACTTTAAACTTTTTCACATTAAACAGAAGAAGATTTTCTTAGTTTTGAATCTTCATTTTTCACAAAATCCTTCCAGCAAACCAACATTTCTGCTTTGATTGTTCAGCTGTGACATTTTCCATTTTTAAGAAGCCGACCAACTAAATATGAAAAGATTCAAGAGGGGCACTAATGGGCTTTTGCTTTAAAGAAAAGGACGGTCCACTTCGTCTTTTTTCTTTGATTGTATCACAAGGGAAAGGCAAGATGGACGTGAGCAGGGAGGGACGGTTATAACAGGATTGGATCCAAAGAGGCTTAAACACAACGTCACCTCCGACTCCGGCGAGAAATAATTCATATCTGTGTCTTTTCATGTTCGACTGAAGGCGAAAATAAACCAAAGCCGGCCCGTCTGTGTTTGCTCTCTGCAAAAACTTGCAGATATTCTGAAATTGCAGGACCACAAACCAATTTATTGATCAAGCTTCAAATTGCCAAACAACCGAGTGTGACAGTGCATCGGTGTGAGTCTGAGTCAAAGGCACTTTGGCTTAACAATCCATTGGGGCAATTTTGTGAAGACTATCTGCAATTTGTGTCCTCAGCTCCCCCCCGAGTGTGCCATGTGTTTTCCTCTGCTTTGCCACACTGCAGGCCGTGTGTAATCACCCTTTTCTCTTTTCTCTGTCATTGTTTTGCTCAGTAAAATCCACTTTTACTCTCAGTTTTATTTAATTATTGGTGTGTGATTAAATTAGACTGCACTGCTTGTTTTTATTATCTGTACTAGGATCCCTAGATTACTTGAAGGCGGCCTGTCGGAGCCGTTAATCTCTCTGAGGACGGTCTCTGTCTTTACTCAGACAAACACGTTGTCAAGCCATCTGACCACGGGGGAATTGAATAATGAAAGATAGTTACTGCTCACCATCTGCATTTCCCCGAACCTTCACAGTGTTTACCTCTAAAAAAAGTTTGCTTTGTCAGAACTTTATTAAAAGAGCATTTTCACGACAGACAGCCGTGCTTTTTTAAAAAATTCAATCAGCCCCTCTGAATAAGTTTCACTGGCTGCGGGGTCAGGAAACTTGATCTGGCTTTAAATTAAAAATCAAGTTTCTTGAGGCGACAGCGATCTGCAGCTGGCTCCTATTTCATATCACAGCAGTGTTTGTATTTATGTAGCTACACACTCAGTTATTCAATACAACATACTCTACTAATGCATGAATCATAACCAAATAACAGTGCAGACATCGGCAACTAATTGAGACATTACATTTAAGTTTAATTGACAAGCAGCTTTAATAGATTGATTTCAATTAGTTTTTATAAAATTCTTAATTATGGTGTAAGGTAGAGATGAACTGACTGAGATCTTTGTTGACAGCGCCCAAGGTAATGCAGGAACAACCATCATCTGACTGTATCTCCATATTCCATATCGTGAAGTGTACATCATGTCAGAGTAACTGACTGCAGTCTGAGAGCTGTGATAAGTTCATTTCTTTAGATTTAAGATCTGCATCAGTAAAATCAGTATGATCAGCATGTTTTATTGTCACGTGTCTGGCAAATCTGAGTGATAATGCAAAGCAAAAATAGTAATCTACTGGTTTTACATGAAGCACGACACGCAGCAACGTTCAGAAAGAAGACAATTAAAAGTGCTTTTTGAAAAACAACTAAAGGGTAACATAAAAATGCACACGTGCATTTGCACAAGAATAAAATGTAAAATAAACACCAGCCCGTCAGAAATAATAAAATAAAAACACAGTGCTGTGAAAGATGTGAATAAATAGTTTCAATAAAATGCAAACAAAGGTTTCAAGGCCTGATTCTGAAAAAGAGTGTACTGAATACTGCTGCTTCATATTTCACAGCGTGGACATGAGGAATATATTTTCTCCGTTCATACTTTTCTCCATCACAAACCGATATCTTCAAATCACTTCAGCTACTTCTCATCAATCAGAAAAACAGTACAAAACAAAGGAGACAGAAGACGAATCCTCTAATGAATGTACAAAATTCAAACTGTTTGAGTGATTACACGTTGTGATTGAGTTAATATCTGTTATTATCTCAGAAGCACAAAAATGCAGGTAAATAGTTGATGAGAGATCTTTATATATTCTGTATATCTGTATTCTTATCAGCATCATACATTTAAACAACAAATTCACCTTATTATATCGACCAGGTTTTGATTTTGAGTTTTTCATTGTCAGTTTCATTCATTCAGTTTATTTTGAGTTCCACGCAGCAGAGTGAGAATCACGGTCAGGAGAGAAAAATGTAGATTGCTGCATTCATAAGAGAAACCGAGATATTGTGAACATCTTTTCATCTTTCTGCATGTTTCTGATGAGCGTGTACATGTTTCACTTTAAGTCTAAGTTATGTCGTCCTCAGTAAAACAATACATACAACGCTGAACAGTGTGATTAAGAACTACTCGTGCTGATGTGAAATCCTGACTGCAGTAATGTTGGAGGACGCATTGTTGTTTTTATCTTTCAGAAAGAGAGAAGTCAAATTCGGCAAGACGATGAATGCAGCAGAGTGCAGGGAGGCAGGCAGGCAGCTGTGGGTTCATGGTCAACAGCTAAGGTACAAAACTCAGTCAAGACAGGAATGCTGGATGTGGAGGATCATTTTAAAATCATGTCTGAATAACCTGTTTTCTAACAGATAACAAAGAGGATCTGGGTTACTAGTGAGCATGTGTGCGACATACTCAAGGTGGAGTAAATACGTTAATATAGCATGTTAATAAGGATTAATTTAACTCACTTTGTTACTCTAAATACAATAATCGCTGCTATTTAATTAACCATAAATCATTACTTTAGTTTAAATGTCTGTATCAATGCAGTATCAGAATATAAGAGTGTGATTCTGTCATCTTGACTATAAGAAGAAGAGCGTTGGTGATTAAAGCTCGGCTCCTCGTGATGAGGCTGCTTTTCTCCGCAGGTGTAATTGGCACCTTTTTAAATGATTAAACGATTAAAGTAAACAAACCCACATATTTGTGCAGCAGGAGAATCATGTAGGTAAAATTGTTACTGAGCTGATTGCACATTCTCTGGTAATGAAAAGAGCTCCTCCCCGATGGGATCGCTCAATGGAGGGATGGTAATTAGACGTTAAAGATGTCGTACCCGCGCGGTCGTCTCTCCGCGGGCAGCGAGCGTTACAACAGCAAAGGAAAGTGGCGATAACTTGAAACGCGGCAGATGAATCTATTTTTAACATAAGCAGGCTTTAAAACAAACAAACTCTCATTGACAGATTCATGCTGCCAATGTTTTCATGCTTTAAAATACATATTGTTGACAATAAATCACAGGAAATGTAGTTTACTGTCTGCAGTTTGTGTTGCAGAGAGATGATTCACCATTCTTAGTGTAGGGTAAACATAAAGCCACAGCATACGGTATCAACTTATTTTTACACTTTTTTATTTGAATGAAACAAATGAGATAAACGCGTGAAAGCACGTGAAGTTTATAGGAACTTGAAGGTGGATTTTGTAACTTTCAGCCAGGCTAGCTGTTTCCCTTTATTTTCAGTCTTTACGCTAAGCTAAGCTAACAGCTGCTGGTGATGGCTTCATATTTATCGTACATGCATGAGTTATATTGATGCACTCAACTAACTCTTTTCAAAATGTCAAACTATTCCTTTAAACACGAGCTGTAAACCGAAGGTGGAGTATAAACATTCACTTGGAGTCATATTTTTGGGATTGTAGCCAATTTTAGTTCAATATTCACACGTGTGTTAGCTCTGCTTGAGGCAAATATGCGTCTCTTTAGCTCTGCATGCTCCACTATGTTCACTAGTTAGCCGCTCACTTTAATAATAATGCATGTGGCGTAAAGTTAGATTTCAGAGCTTTCAAGGCTGAAGAGAGACTAGAGAGAGAACGCAAACCAGAAAACCAAAACAATGAGCTGAAAGATGCTAAAATGTCAGTGCAGGAGTTAGATGATAAATCTCTGTGGCATTCATATCTTTACATTATCTTTCCTTACTGACTGCGATCACGCTGAGGGGTCACACAGAGGAAGTGAACCCAGCTTGTCTCCATCCAGCCGAGAGCCCGTTCACACAAAAGCAGCTGGTTGTTTTGCAGCATATGACCAAACGCAAACGTGGACTGGTCTCCTGGCAGCAGAGCGGCATATTTCATAAACAAAGAACAAGCTTTAATATTAAAACATATAAACCAGGCTTAAGGCAACACAGTTTGCTGTGGCCAAAATACAGGAAGGACAGCCGGCAAAAATATGTGAATGTGTCAGACTATAGACTTATTATGTCACCGCCTCGGCATTAGGTCACGAGTTGTGTATTCCAGTAAACGAATGACGTATTCTTATGGACTTATTTAACCTTCAGCTGTGACCCTGGAGACGTGAATGGACTTAAAACAGAATTCGAAGCAATGAGTTACTTTCACATCAAGTACAACAAGTACAAGGCTTTAGTGCTTCAGCTGGTTTCCGTTATGGCCATGGCATTGCCTGCACCCAAAAAATGAAATGAAGAAGCTGACAGGGTTAAGTCAGGTCATCCGGTGAGAATCTGCATTTCATATAAAAAAAATCATCAAGGCAAGCCAGACGGCTTCGCAGGTCTCTGAACGAGCTCCACGGTCATTACGCCTTATTTATACACCCATGGATATTCTGCGGATGGTGATGATTGCTCAGTAGTCGGTGCTAATCTGTTACCTGCTCCTGCTGCAGCTGCTGTTTCTCTAGACATAATGTAACTGAATTTTTTTAAAGGCTAAGTGACCTCACAAAAAGTTGGGAACTGTAGTTTTAAGATAACTATAGAGGTCCCAGATTTACCCGGGATTATTTTCATCCCTGGATTAATGCACATTTTGCACACAGTGCATGTGTGATGAACTCAAAATAAACTCCAGCGCCCACATTCGTTGAAATAAAGGAACATGTTACACAGTCATGGATGTGTTGTTGGTTTTCATGTTTTCAAGGGGTTCATGACAAATTGCCGGCCTTCTCCTTGAAACATATGACCGCATAAATCTTTGGCCGAGGTCTTTACAGCACTTTGTTTTCTGACTGTAGCTGTTTATGAAAAACTGTAATTTTCCGTCACGATCGTTGGAGAAAAAGCGACTTCGTTCGACTCGCCGCGTTTTCGTCCACGTGTAATTATTCATAAAAGCCGAGGCTGCTCTCTTGTTGCAGGAGAGCTGTAATTACACCACCCCTTGTCTCTGTTGCTGTCTCTGTCCGCGGTGTCATAACGAACATTACAATCCCATTATAGCAGAACAACCTCTTTTTATTGTGCTGAAACACACTTATTGCAGAGTTAATGATCCAGAAAATTTCTTATGTCTCCCTCTCTGCATGTACCTGAATAATGTTCCTCCCTCGGCTCGTCCTCCCTCATTTTCTCTTGTCCTGACTGTACCGTGGCCTCTTGTGCTGTATTTCTCTCGTGTTATCTCCCTCCACTCTACTCTCACTTCATCAGTTCCTCTTTTGCACCTTGTCTGTTTTGACACTTGATTAAGCTAAATTCAGACTATTAAATGTTATACCAACGATGCACTGTTATTTAACTTCCAGAGGGACACTAATGTGATTCATCTAGTTTGAGTCCTGCATCTCACAGACTGTCTACTAATTATAGCCTGTCATACAGGAACGTAGTTTTAGGTGGTAATCTACTTTTTGATTTTGTCCTTGTTGCTAATGGATAATTGCTGTGGTGTTTCTGCTCTGCAATTGCCAGAAATCATCTGTCAGTCAAACAGTGATGGTTTCTTGATGAAGCTGGGTGTCTTTAAGTAGTGCTGGTTATTATGGTAAAAGAAACATTGTGTAGAAATTGCTACTTGGCGAGTTGACAACTTTACTAACAGCCAGTCATCAAGCAAGGTCAACAACACAAGACCAACAGCGAGAAGCCTTTGTCTTTCAAAGTTCTAGACAACGATTAAAAGTCAGTCCCATATTTACTTGGTCGGCTTCTTGCTCACTCACTCTTCCTCTCCTCCGTTAATGTCACCATCTGTCTCTGCTTGCCCAGCTCCTGTTCTGGCACGACACTGGCTCTGCTCCCCGCCAGCAGAGCCAGCGTCACACAATTGTGGTCCTTAAAAGTCCCTTTTTTTACTTATTCAATGAAAAATCTCAACACCTACCTGATGGATTGGCACCAAAAAAGTTATATACAAGTAGAGGATCTCCAAGAAAAAAAGCTACAAGAATATGCAATGTGTTTTTGTCTCATTTAAGGTGTTGAAGACATGAAATATGCAGCACAAGATAAACAGTGACCCCAGTGATGGCTTAGCTTTTGTGGTGAATGATTAATTTTTTTTTTACACGTTTGTGCGTCACATACATTACCGCCTGTCTTTTTCTTCCAACCCCACTCAGGATGCAGATCAATACCACTGCCTCACAAAACATGTCAGATCATTACAGGTGACGTTACAAGTGCTCTGAAAACACGCTGGCATTGATTGATACTGTAGACACACAATAGCTGAGCTGTGAGGGCTTTTAGTTAGAGCCGAGTCCCAGAAAACATTTTTCCTGCAGGTCAATCCAAACATCTATCCATCTTTCTGCGTGCCGGTTCAAGTTTTCAAAGACAGGAGCTTGTTTGTGTCCTGTGAGGGCTGCAAAGGGTCAATTCATCCTCATAACAAGACATTTTTCAGCCTCTTGATGTCAGTTTTCTTCTGAAGAAACAGCTCATATGATACTTGAGAGCATTCTGTAGATTAGACAGCCACACTAGTGGCCTTTTCAGACTGACACATCACAGGAACCTGAAGGATTATCATTTTGTACAGGCCTATCTGGTTCTCAGAGGAAGGATCCTAATTACGCTGGTAGGATTGGGTACCAAAAGACGGCGGCTATTACAGCCGGTAACAATAAGAGATGTCTGTGCCTCATTTCTGTGTCTGATCTCTCTTTTGTGTTACAGGGAACAGAGACATGACCATGAGACTTTATTAGTTGTTAGCCCTGTTGTCTCCACGGGGCTCTGGCAGCAGGTAGCCTACGGTTAGCTCGTAGCAAACCTCAAACACTCTTAAAATTCTGAGCTAAACGGTTCAAAGCGTGAATTTCTTTCACTTTAAATGATTCCAACACTTAAAAAAACGTTGTGTTTGGATGTGATAGAGGGAGGCATCTGGCTTCCCTTCATTACGTGCATCCCGGTGGGTGTCCCAGGCCACGGCGATGGAGCTGGAGCTGGAGATATAAAACACCAGATGTGATGTGTCATCACGACGATGATTATGACAGCAGCTTTTCCTCCAGTTTGCAAATCTGATAATATTTCTGCAAAAGAATTTGGGTTAGGTTTTATTTTTAAGTGCAAACCTACTTGGCAATAAACTTCTGTTCTGTAATATGTGAATTTTGCTAAATATATCAAAAATGAAACAGATTACACAGATTGCTACAAGATTAAAGTTTTAGTTTGTTGTTGATACTTTGGTCGACCGTGGAAATCTCATCTTGGTGTTTTGTGTTAATTAGCACGTGTATAGCATTGTAATATGTTTATAGGTTCTATGCTAACATGCTAAGCTAAGATGGTAAACCTCACAGAGCCATTAGCTGCAGACTTTTAGTTCATTGCACTCCTTTGAGCAAACCTCTCAATTAGATTCATTTCTGTTGTTTTGAGGTGTATCTGAAGTAATATCTCAAAGTCTCAGGACATAAACCTGAAATTAAGTGAACTGACCCTTTAAATGAGACTAAATTAGAGTTATTCTTTAATGTTGGAGCATCCTAACAGAAACCTAAGACTGAGGATGTGCGACAGGCCGACATCAGGGAACTGGCTGAAGCTAAATGTCTCCCTGTGGACTGTCTGCCTTATTTCTAAAGTGTTTTATAGCCATTCTCACGTCTCAGTCTGGAGCTGACAGCATACCAACATCTGCGTACGGGGGGGAGGTGGTGGAGGGACGGAGGCTGAGGGTCTCATATCAAAACATTATTTACACTCCACAGAAATTGTATGGACCCTTTTTGAAATTCCACTCACGCAGCTTAGTCCTGGAGACGGCGGTAAATTAGCAGTTAACTGAAACGGCTCTCAGGCAGAGTGTAATATTGCGTGACGCTTGGTAGATACGGTAACAGAATTAACATTTATTGGCAGAAATTCAGTGTTTTTACGTCTTCACATACACTCTTAAGGTAAATCAGATGAGGGGCGGGCGGCACTGTGTCAGATGTAAAGTGATGGATGGGATGAGAGCTGTCGCTGCCACATTTACATACTAAACATCAGCTAATTTCCATCCTGCCAGAGGAGCTGTCTGTCAGCAAAACACTGCATGAACGAGATTTATTGTCTGTATGGAATATATGAATAAATCTACCAAAATCATATGCAGTGTTTACAATGAAGAGTATTATGGTAAGGATGTCGATAGATAAATAAAAGTGTATTATTCCTTAAAGCGAACATAATAATAATGTGTTAGAAAACAGTCGCCTAGCTTTGGTCTCCACCAACTCCTGAGGGACGTTTTTTTTTTTGGATGTTGTTGATATAAGATCATGTGGGTTCTTAATGCAGAGCTGTCTGAAGGGTCAAAGGTCTCAGGTATCAATGTTGGTTTTCAGCCTTGCCTCTTACATGCAGAGATTTCTTTGGATTCTCTGAATCTTTTAATGATATTACGGATTGTAGATGGTGAAATCGATACATTTTTTGCAATCGTGCATTGCAAAAAACTGTTTTTACCATCGCCCCAAGTCTTTTAATTTCAGGAAGTTTGGATTTGTCATTTTACATCTTCTCCCTCCTGTCCTTTGACTAAAGTCCAGCTCTGCTAAGTGTGGGTGGTTAGTTGTTATGAACAGGAAGAACAGTTAACAGAAATTAAACTGTAGAAATGAGCAAAAAAAAAAAGAAGAAGAAGAAGATTCACATAGAAAACATGCGTTGCTGTACTCGAGATGTAACTCCAGAAACAACTTTATTTGGAACAGAAAGATAAAATGTAACCATCAAACATACTCACAGGATCACGTTATTCTAAAAAGCAAGACTACGGCGGCTGCTTCCAAAGTGTACGTCACAAAATAACCAAGTGTGGCATAAAAATATAAAGATAACTTCTCTTTTCCACTTTACAAACAGAAGAGTTACAATAAATAATCACTTTAAATACACAGAGAACAGACACGAGTGCATGAATCTACTGATACTCAAGGCATATACAGTATTGGTACATTCATTAAACAAAAACTGGCTGTTATGTGACATTTCGCACATACAGATATGAATGAAACTCTGTTTGACAGTGAGAGCTTCATCGTCCTCCTCCTCTGCTGCTGCTGCCCAATTATATTACCCTGTGTGGTCGACTGTGCTCAGAAATTCACAACCAGTCACTGATCTGGCAGAAAACGCCACAAAACGTCAGAATATCTCAACATCACATGTCCGCCCGGCCGTGTTCGCCGACGGCTTTCACAGTTAAGAAGCGAGACGAGAGCCAAGCGATGGTTTGTTAAACCCACGGTTCACATGACACAAAACACGGACCAAAACATTCACTGCACTTTGAACACTGATGCATGGATGGAACTCATAGTGCCGCAGCTGAAATATATCAACATATTCTACATATTCATATTCTCTAAATCTCTGTAGCGGTATATACAGTCTTCACACTGTAAAACACTGAGCTTTACAAGCACTACTGCTGCTGTGAGGGAGGTACTGTCGTCTAATAAGGCATATTTTATAAAGTTGTACCTAAGGCTGTATTAAAATGTGTTAACAGTTTATTAACAGACTATTAGAGAACTGACTGATGGTTTGTGACATTCTTTGTTAATAAATGTATTAATGTAGTCGTTAATTAATGCAACTTAACAGCAGTGAGTGTCTTGCTTGTGTTGACCTCCAGTGGTTTACTTTTCTCACCTTGATGCTGTGATGTAGAAGTGTACACTCAGTACACCGTGACATCACTGGTGGGTGTGGTTACAGGCACAGAGAGCAGTAAATTTAACCAATCAATAGCGACTCATGGCGGTTACTAGGTACAGCTACCTTGATGTTTGTCTTCAATTTAAGAGATATCACATCCATACGTGGACTTACAACAGCCAAGCAGCATCCATCTTGTCCACACCTTCAGCACCATTTACATACATGCATCGTTTCCTGTGAGTCCCTCTTGCGTTGGCGTGGCGGACCCTGCCACTAACAGTGAAAACTACTGTAAAGAAAGGAAACATCACTAAATGCAAATACACTGAATGGCTATTGCTATTGACCGACCATAAATAGTGTTGAAACAGAGTTTGACTTCATGAAAACCAGAAAGATTCTCCCTTTAAAGAGCTACATAAAAAGACAAATCAAGTTCTGCAGGAGTACACGGCGACCAAAGGGTCACCTGCCAACAGAGAAGTTGTTCTCAGATGTGTGTTATCACTAATCTGTAAGCACTGTGAAACGATTTCCTGTCTGTGCTTGTAAATAAAGTGAGTTAACTTATGAACCAATAATAAATTATGCCTTATTAGAAACAGGGTGATGCTGTGGAAGCTACAACAACACATCATAAACTTCATTATGGCACATTTTTGAATTCAAGTTACAAAGTGCGTTATGTACTTTTATTTCCTCTCTCTGTCCGTAAACACTTCTCAGTGAAAAAAACTCAACATGAGACCTTATAGAGGCTTAACCCGAGCCTCCAGAGCACACTCAGCACGGTCTGCCTTGGTTTCCACATTGTGCTCGAGGCCGTATACGTGTCCTTCACAATAAAAATAGGGCCTGTTTTGTCCGTGAAGGTTCAGGTGTGACTCAGCCTTTAATGGGCCGCCTGGCCTGAAAACATCAGGGGGACGGGGGCCAGGATGGCATGCAGTTATGAAAGCTGCACAGAGGGGGTGAAAAAAAATCTTATATCCCAAAGTCTGAAGCTGTTTAATATGTACAGTGCAGTCAGTTCACTAATGAATGAAAACATTCAAGACTCAAGCCGGACATGTCGCTGTCATCTCTTTGGTTTCCTTTGGTATTAAAGCCCAGCTGTGTTGGTTTACCCACTCTCATGTTGCAGGATTTCTGGGTATTGGAGTTCACACTAGGTCAGACAGTTACCTCGTCTGTGCCGTGCTGCCCTGTGCAGCTTTAAAGATCAGAAATGAGATTGTGCTGACTGTGCCGTATATCTGGAGTGGTCACGGGGTGTTTTTGTTCACATTCATGTTTTATTGACTCATACGCAGTATATTACGTGGGTAGGTCTGAGATAAGATAACAGCTATGCAATGAAAGAGTGCTTATCTGTCGATGTTTGTTACCGTACAATGTCCAGTATCATTCTCGATGAAGTGTTGTTTGGCTTTGTGCCTTAAAGACTGTCATTACGCATCAGTGGCTGTCTGTGTTTACATCTCTATCTACAGCCGCCTGACTTGGAAAAAGGTCAGCAGGCACTCAGGAAACAATATCCCCACTTAACAGCCTCCATTAAATAACATTTTCAAACTCTTTAATCCTCTATTGACACTCAGAGTCTCACGCATCACTGAAATTCACCTTCCCGTAAACACAGGGTTCCGGGAACATCATTTTCTGATCAGACAGCAGTTCGTCTGTGACAGTGAGCTCCTCCAGCTCTGTTGTGAAGTGGTCGGTGCTCTCCACCATCGACGTGTCTTTGACTGCGCTGTACGTCAGGGCCACGCTGTAGGTGGCCGGTTTGTCCGAGCTTTTCCTCCCGCAGCGGCAGATCTTGCGGAAAGCGGCGCGAAACTTCTGAGACATGGCGTTGTAGATGACCGGGTTGATGGCGCTGTTGAGGTAGATGCAGATCCGGCAGAAAAGCAGGAACCAGCTGTCCAGGTAGGGCTGGTCCAGGAAGGAGTTGACCACCACGAGAGTGCGGTACGGCATCCAGAGTGCGGCGAACAGGATCACCACCACAGCCAACATCTTGGTCACCTGCAGTGGGAAAAACATGAGAACTACTGCTGTAATAAAGCTTCCAGAGGATCTACAGTCAGTACTAGAAAGAGGCAGCTAACTGTTTTAGTGACCTCAGCTGTTAAAGGGTCACTTCACCCAAACTGCAAAAAACTGTTGGTGGTACAAAACAAGACATTTGGACTTTGTCTTCTTACAGACTAATCAAGAAAATGATCACCAGATTCATCAGTAATAATTCATGACATGTTTTATAGAGTATTTGTAACATTAGAACTGTTTAGCTTTGTCTGTATACGTGACGTTTCATGAACAAACCCTGACCCTAAACCGAACCAAACCTGAGCCACAATCGTTGGATCTGAACTAATGAACTATCTGCAGACGGACTATCCAAATAAAGTTATTCATCAATAACGATCTCTCTTTTTTTCATCCATTCATTCAAATTTTAAATTAAGCTCTGAATTTTATTTATGTAGCCAAAAAATCATGAATCATAATTTGCCTTTGGGGGATTTTACAATCTGCACGACATTCAACACCCTCTGTTCTTGGAAGAAAAGCCACAGAGGACGCAGCTCTCTCCCAGGATCTCAGAACAAACCAACAAAATCACACCGACTACACATTTTGACGACAGAATTTCTGACAAATAGAAAATTATCAAATATTTGTGACTAACGTGGATTTGTTTTAAATAAACATGTTTATTTTTAATCTGGGTGAATCGCCCTTTAAAACCTGTTTATGTTCTTTGTTTTCACTTTTCATCAATAATTGCTTCTTTAATTATGTTTTTTTCTGTAAAATGAGGAACTTAAAGAGGCTACTGCAGGATTTAGTGTTTATGTAATAAATATGTAGTTAAGTGCAATGCAACAGGTATTCACCTACAGCCATTCAGGGCTGTACTGACTCTAACAATTTTATTTTTCTTAATTAAACGTGTGACAATGCCTTATGCAGAGAGAATCTTGATTATTTTCTTCATTTTAGTGACATTTTGGTTGATTTTTTCAGCATTACTCATCCTTTTTCATGAGTATTTGGTTAATGGAGTAGGTTGGAGGTTTGAAAGAGATGTATTCAGATGTTGCTTGAGTTCATATACCAAAATACTTGATTACAAGTAAAAGTGAGTGTCCTGGTGCAGGATGTTGTACTTTCGAACTGACTTTGTAAATTTGTGATGCTAAATTTAAGATAAGTGACATTTTAAGTCTCAGTCTGTGATTACATGGCTGCAGTTTGTGGACAAACATGTGGACATGAAGTTAAATGGTGCCAGCCTTGTCTCCAGACACGCACCTGTCTGCGGGAGGTCGCGGTGGAGCTGGAGTGACGGGAGTTTTTGCAGCTGGTTCTGTCGTTGATGTTGTGGTTGTTCTGTCCGTTCTTCCTCTTCTTGTCTTTGGGGTCGGAGGGCAGCGGGTTGAGAAAAAGGATCCTGCCGATGAGTCCGTACAGGACCGCAGAGAGCAGCAGGGGCAGCACGAAAAAGACGCCGAAATCAAAGAAGTAAATGGGTAAATAAAACTTTCTGGGGACTCTGTAGCCGCAGGTGATGATGGTGATGTTGTTGTCGTACACCAGCTCCTGGATGTCTGACAGGTAGAACCACATCACGCAGTAAAGAGAAGTAAAAGCCCAAACGAATAAAATGATCTTCTTTGCTCTGGACAGGGTGCACAGAAATTGAGCTTTGATCGGATGACAGATGGCGATGTATCTCTCGATGGTGAACGCTGTTATGGAGCAAGAGGAGGCGTTGATCCCGAGGTACTGAAAGTAGGTGATGCAGAGGCACCCATAGTGACCAAACACCCAAGATCCAAAGATACTGTCCGTGATGGACGGTAAACCAGCGGCCGTGAGCACCATCAGGTCAGCCACAGCCAAACTCACCAGGTAGCAGTTGGTTGGAGTCCTCATGTGTTTGGTGGTGAGCACCACCAGGATGACCATAACGTTGCCAACGATTCCTAAAGCGCAAATCAAGAAAAGCAGCGAACTGCTTATGACTTTATACTGGATACTGTAGTCCGTCCAATTCCCCAAAGTGTTGTTCAGCTCTGGAACTGCTGTAAAGTTCTCCATCTTGATGTTTTAGCTCAAATATCCGAGAGAAAACTGCTCAGTTGTTCTGTTGCTTCCTGACGCACCAAACAGGTTTTACGCACGAAAGAAGCGAGAGATCAGTAAACTCTGCATGTCCGGGAAAAGTCTGCATCGATCTTAATAAATATCAAAAACTGCACCCAGCCTTATGTTACCCATTAAACCATCACACTGTGACAGAGAGCAGCTTGGACTGTGGTGTCACTCCGCGGTCGCGCTGTGCGTAAAAAGCGATGCGTCGCCGTGCTCTCGTCAGAACGAACTGTGTCTGTCGGACAGATGGAGGTTTGGTTTTGATCCTTGCTCTTGGCACCAGTTCTGGTTACGCAGGCGAGAAGGGATTAGCCCGTCATTACATTTCCGACAGCAGACCTCCTCCCATCAAACAAAATGTAGCAAGATATTTGCGCCTTTCCGACACTCACATTATTTTATTACTTACAGGCGGCTGCAGAAATCAATGTTGGTGTTATAAAAATGATTTAAAGACGTAGGCGTGTTTGCAGGTGCCTCTTATTCAGTCACTGTTTATCTCCGGACATCTTTAGAGCAAAATCGAACCTTAAAATCAGAAGATTTGTGTGTTTTTACAGAGCAGTCTCAACAGAGAGCCACTTTAATAAAGTAAGCTGCAGTATGGAGTGAACTGAAGTCTCTGCAATATTTGAATGCCTTCAGGCGAAGCTGCAGGCACTTTCTCATTTGGAAGCTGACTCAAAGGTACAAAGATGTTGGACTAACCTGTCCACGACTCTTACTGGACTGCAATGTCAAAAACAAGTGGCATTATTTTCAGAATTCAGAGTGTTCTTTCCAGGTTAGAGCTGGAAATATACCAGGAAATCTTGGCATCAATTTAAGATCAAGAAACTGCTGACTAATCTTTGAGTAACGTGTCAATATCATATGATTTGTTATTTTTCCTTTCCACTTGCAATTAAAATCATTACCTTAGCCAGTATATCAGAAATACTGAGGTCATGAGTCAAAGTTCACCCCTCATTGCCCCCAGGAGAGCATGACCAGACACCAAAGGAAAGTCTTGATATTTAATTAGTCTGCTAAATGTTTATAGTTTCCTTAAAATTTAATTCCTTATATGAAATATTGAATCATTATTATCCAATTCATCGTTATGGGCTTAAAAGTAGTCAAATTCAAACATATGTGGCCTAAAAACATACAAACCATGTACAAAATCTCATGACATGAAGACATGATGTCCACAGTGTCTTCTCTGGCAGCTGCAGCCCAGATTAAGACAACAAAGAGGGTACAGACTGAAGAATAATGGAGATCTGTGTGAAACACGTTCACACATTCAGTCTTAAATGTTACAACGCCTTCTGTCACCATCAGATCTCAGACACGTCTTTATATCTTAACTGTGGAGCTGCTTTATTTCAGTTTCACATTTCAAGACACTACTGACATTTTTGGTGAGTTAAAGTACTGATTAGACTTTCAGCACCTCACTGTCAACACAGCACATTTAATCACCTTATTTCATGTTGTGTTTCCCTGAATAGGAAGCAGCTACAGTATATTTTAGTACATGGGGTATTTGAAGCTGACAAATAAAGCAGTACTCTGTATAAAGCCAACATGAAAAGCACAAAAAGACAGATCTGCAGGGACCTGTAGCATGCTGTCCAACAACATGGGAATCTGCAGTTGCTTGTTCTCTGCACAACACTGTGGAGGTGGTGAAACTCTCCTCCACACCAACTGTGCCACATTCTCCAGGACCCGAGCTGAGAATGGTGATGATCACGCCAACACGCACTTTATTCACGATATTGTGCCTGCGAGCTCTGAAAGTTGCCAGCCGTCCATCCCGAGCAACAGGTGGACGAGGACGACAGGGAATTACATAATACATTTTTTCCCATGACTCCCAATTATCTCCCACCAGTCAGTTTTATTGTATCCATTTTTGTTCATCTGTTTTTTTTGTCTTGGGTGAAATGAGCAGACACAAATCTGCTGTAATTATTAGGCTTGTTGATTTTTTCTAAGCTGATAATGACGAGTCTACTGCCTTTACTTTAGAGCAGATGTCAAGAATGGCACATAAAAAACTGTTTCTGCCATGTCCTCAAATCAGACTCTCTAATGAGTTCCACCGTTTACGTATTCATGCTGTAATTATCAGACTTATTGTTGTTATTGTGTTACATATACACTTCCTGTTTAAACACCTTTGCTTGATTACATTATTCAAACCATGGCAGCAGCAGCAGAAAGAAAAAAACAGCTAAATCAGTGAAGGAGGAGAAAAGTGAAAGAGTTTTACTGCCACCCAAAGGACACACCTGACCAGCACCGAAGCTAAGAAGAACCAGAGAAGACATCTCTGCTATCTCAGTGTCTTTTCTGTCACAGCTTTCAATTTATTTTGAGAGTGTCACAGTTTGAAACGTGGAGAGAGAGACGGAGGCTTTCCCTTATCGAACAGTAATCTTTACAGTACAGTTTTAATGTCAAGGCAAGGGGTGAATTTATGGAACAGTTGTACTGAGGAGCTGAAAATGTGTCACACTCACATGAAAAACTGCTTCCTGTGTGTTATAAAAAGCACAATAAGCTCTAGTTTCTGTGACGGCCCTCAGCCTTAAGACTGTGTTGTGCTGTTCGGGTCTTCCTGGTGGTTTGGCCCCTCCTACCTCATTGACAGGTCAGTGTCACCTGCTTGCAGCCTTTTTAAGCTGCATCATGTCAAGACGGCTTCCTCACTTTCCTCGTCTCTTGCCTCTTATGTTTGGTTCTGCTCCTGGTCTTTCAGGCTCCTGGTTTGGTTGTTGATTGTGTGCTTAGCTTTGGTTCATGTTACACATAGTTAGCAGTTAGCACACAGCTTCATAGCACACTCACCACTGATTACTGACATAACGCTGTATAGTTTGATGGGTTTGCAGTTGGTTGCAATCTGCAGCCTCGCCACTAGATGCCACTAAATCCTACACACTGGACCTTTAAGTAAATGTACAAATATCACACTATAAAAACGTTTCTACAGTCCTGCATTTAAATCTTTCTCAAGTAAAAGTAAAAAAAGTAAAAGTAATCAGCAACATTTAGCTAAAGTATTAAAAGTAATAGTAGCCTACTATTTATGCAAAAAATGCTTATTTTATGGTGCCCAGGTATGATTGTGACTAGACACTTTTACTCTAGCAGTAGAACGAGAAGGAGAAATAAACTGTGTCAAAAATATAGTTCACTATAACTATTTACAATGTCTCTCTATAGTGCAAGTACCTCAATATTGTACTTAAGTATAGTGCTTGAGTAAATGTACTTGTACTAAATGTATAATCTTAAAGGGATACTTCACTTCCACAATAGGAGGGCTTAAAAAAAACAGCATGGATGCAGCAGAGGGCGATATATCATGATTTTTAGTCACTATGAGTGGAGCTCTAAATACCCTGGATCCTACACTTCCCATAGTGCACCTTGACAGTGTCTCTCATTAGATGCTTTCTGCTTGGTTTTTTTAAACTGCACTCCTTTAGTTTGTAATGCAGGTTTTTCTCTGTGACATCATTTCTGACAAAGCTCATGCAGAGCAACAGAAGACAGAAACTGTTCTCACAGTCGGACTCCTCGTGAAGAATAATCTTTAAAATCCTGCAGAAAAGTACAAGCGAACCGACGGCGTGTAATTTTGTTTCTGTCAGATTTATATTTAGAAAGAGGGGACGAGAACAGAGGAGACAGATTAAGCTCTGCCTGGTTTCAACCTGAAGCCAGCAGGGGGAACATGTGTGACTTGAGAGCTGGAGGACTTGATGATGTCTGAGCCCACAGATCATTACCTTAGACAACAACAACAACATAAACATTCAGCACGAGTACCGCTTAGGTCTGACAAAAATACCATAAAATATCGCAGCAGAGGAAAGATTATGATGTCCTCTGCAGGTACCTCATGAATATGGATCGACTCAGATGATATTTTGCACCATGTATGCTGATAATATATCTGCATGTCTTTCTGTATCTCTTCCCAAAGAGCTTTAAAACCATAAAATGTGTCAATTCCTTTGAGTTATACTGCTGTTTCACCCTGTGCACAGCAATTGAACACATAAGCTTTGCTCTTATATTGTAAAATAAATCAAAATGTAACTATTTGTTGAAAAAAAAAGATTGCTTTTGCAACTCTCCAGACATTTACTGTTACGCATAATAACTCACAAAAAGCACAACAGTCATTTAAAATGTAAAATGACCATTTTGATTTACTGAGATGATGGCAGGTCAATTTTAAAGGAAGTCAGGCCATGTCAACTGAGACCCATATGGCTGTCAACCTCACACACACACGCACACACACACACACACACACACACTACAGATCCATGATTCAAGGTCGGTCGTAAACAAGCTGCCCGCTGCTCCGTTTCTGACCTCTTTCAATTAAAGGTAAGCACACTGTGGGGTCCAGTCCATAACCTCCATTGACAGAAAGCATCACTCCTGTTGCTTAAAAGGCAGCGCTCTGTCTTTTTTCACCACGCACCACCTGTTTCTTCACAGTCTGCCCTGTTCCCATGCACGACACACACACACACACACACACACACACACTGATGGGTGCTGCATAAACATCAGAGAACAACAGCACATTGTTCAGTTTGTTCAGGGCAGCTTCCAGGTGTGACAGTGTGGAGGTACGTGGATGTGAAGGTGCATCACATTCATAATTCATCAAATGCAAAGAAAGTTTTTATTCAAAGGTAACATATGCTTTCAAAAGGCTTGTTTACATCGTTATATAACATTTCAGTACAGGGGACTACTTTCTGTTCTTTCACAGTAAAAGCATGAAAAAGAATATATATAAAAATACAGAATACAATAGTGTGTGCTCGGTGGAAACACAACCAATGTGTGTTTTTAAGACACGAGGATAGAGTCAAGAAAAAAGATACAGCTGTAGGAAACTTGATTCAAACATTTTGAGTTGGATTTTTAGTCTCATTGGAACTGAAACAGGAGAAAGAAAAAAGCAGCAGCAGCCTTCAGCCGAGCCTGTGCACAAATCTGATGCTTTGACCTGCGAGAAAGACGCCAAATGTCTGCTATCGTGGTGGATCTGAAGCGTCTGTAAATATTTTATGCTCTTTTATGCTTCTGTAACACTTCATAGTATGAAATGTTATTCATGAGTTTAGTTAGACGGCAAAGATGAGATGTTCTTGAGGAGATCAGAAAAAAAACATGGTAATTTGAACAATGTGTTCAACAACAGCTTGAACCTCGTGGTGAGATTGTCTGTTGAGACTTTGGAGTTTTCAACTTTGCAACAAGCCGTCAGGTGTGTGTTACCTGTCGTGTGATGAATGTTTGAAATTCTTTAAAATCGTGGATATTTTCTCTCCGCTAAAAGATAAAAAAGTAAAATCAGCTGAAGTCTTCTCTCCTGTGTTTGTTGTGTTCTTCTGGGATGGTGAAACACAGTCAAGTTGTTGTGTTGTTTGAGACAAAGTTGTCAGATTGAGGCTGCTCTACTTAACAAAACCAAAAACTAAATGATAAAAGGAGCCTGTGGGCCGAATCCAACCCCCAACCAAACATTACAGTAAACGTCCCCCTGACGAGAAGTTTTCCATTTAAAGGTGTTCAAACTTTTACACTGTTCTCATCGCTCTGCTGTATTTTTACTGTACCTCAATAAACATGAAATTAAATTGAATAAACTGATGACACTCTGCTAGAATACCAGAAAATATCAACAATAAATCATGTCAATAATCAAACACATGTAGAAAATTACACATTTCAACATTTAATCTGGTAACTGGCAACTTGAAGTTTATTAAAGCTTTATATAACAGCTTATTGTGATATTGTGATGCATGTTTTACACTCATCATAACTCATTGTAAGCTGACATCAACACTTTAATTTCACACTGTCCTCGTTTAGAAGCAGGATTTGTCTGGATTCTGCAAAATCTCTCAGAAATATGATGCAGCAACTGTTCAGACAATCTGGCAAAAAAATAAAAACAGAGTTTTGGCCTTGTTTCTCCTGTGCAAGCTGAAACAAAACTGCCCTCCCATGACAGATTTTGTACAAGCAACTGCAGCTGAAGGTTCAGTTACGCTGCTCCCAAAACCCAGAAATGTGATCAAGAACGTGCCCGATAATCGTTTGTTTGTGGACAGAGATGGAGATGTTTGTGCTGGATGGATTCTCAGTAAGGTGAGAGGCCTTCAGAGTCCTCTTGCGCACTGTTGCCTGTAGTTTAGCCGCTCCTCCTGCTGTCAGGGCGAATGTTTGCTTGATATCTGTGCTTGTTTTGTGATTTACCTGTTTGAACCTCGTCCAAAAGGTCCTTTAAATTGTGCTGAGTGACACCAGGGAGAGAAATCAGACTACTCAGCTCAGCTTTTAGCATTGCAGCTTGACTCAGCTCTTAGCTACCTTGCCTCTGGCTAGTGACCAGAGCACACACACACACGATCCAGCAGACATATGTGCATTTATGTGTGTTTTTATCCCTGCTCTGTGCAATCAAAGACGTCCTCCCTGCCCTCCTGAAAGGCTGTCTGACTCACTGGTGTCTTCCTGTACGCCTGTTTTCCTCTGTCCTAGCCTAACCTTGGACCAACGTTATTTGCCTCTGCTGCTGCTGTTAATGCTGCTGCTGCTGCTGCTGCTGCTGGCTACCCATCAGCTATTCTTAGCTTTACTTGTGCTTTGGCTTCACAGCAGATCCGTCAGTGTAAAATGCCACACTTCGCCGGATGGCTCAAATAAAACGGGGCCTGCTGGTTGGGAGCATCTCTGGAGGAAATAACAAATCATTTTAGATCATAAACAAGAGAGCAGCGGTGTTACTAGAAGAATATCTCATGGGAATAGTCTGGTGCTTTTCTCAGACTGTGATGGAGTGGAGTATTTGCAGGCCCCTCGTCTCAATACGTCTCTCAGTGGATAGTTTTAATTTCCCTGCAGCGCTGCACTTAAAGTCGTAGTTAGACTGATGAGTTTCCCCCTTTTTTTTCTGTTTACTGCCTCGGGTGAATGTGGTTTGCTCGGGGAGATTGTTACAGACACTCACATCGCAGGAGAACACATCACTACTGAAAACACTGTCACTTTCAGCTGCTGTTTGCTGCTTTGCTCAAGGGCACTGATGGCAGTCTCTGCAGATGGAGCGCTTCATCTTCACCCCCATTCGTCAGTTTGCTTTCTTTTAAATCAGATACTAACACTTCATAAATGTTACTGTATGTGGTCAGAATGTATTTATTCATGTTAATGCATAATATAAAATACAATAAGAATGTACACTTACACCTCATGTATACTTTTGGGGGGTTTGTTTCAGTTTTGGTTACACATCGGACTAATGAACCAACGTTTCGTCCTCCACCTCCAGCTGCAGTTTGGCATGTCGACCATGTTATTACATGCTGTGGACCAATGACAGCGACCCCCTCAGGCCCCTCTGTGTGTGTGTGTGTGTGTGTGTGTGTGTGTGTGTGTGTGTGTGTGTGTGTGTGAAAGTATGCGTGACTCTTCCTGACATGGCACGGTCAATTACCGGCTGCTCTGGGCACAAAGTGTAGTGGCATTAGTGTTGCAGCATCATGTTCTTATTGTGGGTCATTATTTCAAGAATTAAGGTTTGCATTACTTTAAGTATATAGCATTTATAATAAATTATTATAATACTGATAACACTGATATTAGTCGAGTGTTTAGTGTTTTCTTTCACAGTTGCACCATCAGACTCTTCTGTACTGACACAGACTGCAGAACATGCGTTGTACACAAATGAAGGACGAAGGCAGGTAAACAATAAAAACACCGTGGGACTGCGTGTACGGAACAGAAAAAGACAGAGAGAAACTTTAACTGTAGCAGTCAAGAGTTGCCTGGAGTCATGAACCAAACCTTGGATAACGCCCACATCAGCGTGACCATGAATCCTCCTCGATTGCCTGCAGAGAAGATGTAAGTGCATGAAGCTGTTAGTTGAACAGCGTCCACCACAAGGCTGCAGATAATGTAAGATAATAATGTGAGACTCAGACGTGGAACCAGATACAGAAAATTGTCGCAATGATGTGTGTAGAAGAGTATTGTAGGGATCCATTCACTCCCAGCTTGCATGTCTCTGCTGGACACTCTGCACACTATACATCTATATACTGTGTTGTACATCTGTTGCTTTACACGCGTCTCCCTGCATCTTTCTCTGTGAGAAATGTTAATGTAACCCTGAAGCCTTGACTCTCTTCTCCTTCTGAGAAGGTCCTGACAGCCAAATGACTAAATGTACAGCGAGCACAGCATACACAAGCGCCGGGATGGCCGATCTTAGGAAAAAAGAATGAATTACCTTGAATCATGGAGCACTGAAGCGCTTTATAATCATGACCTTTGGCTACCTATAGCCTACATATGCTCCAGTGCTCTGCAGAGACAGAGAAGGCTGACCAGTGCAAAGTACGAGGATTTCTATACGGAGCTCAGCAAGTGGAATATCTCCATTCCTGCATAATGTTGCTTTCATGTCAGAAGATTATACCCCTTGATGTATATGTTGCCCTCCTGGTAAACTATTAAATGCATGGTGAGATGGTGAAGTGGTTGTATTCATTTGTTCCTGAAAAGCTTCCAGTTTGGAGCTTTTAAGCACTGACTGCACAGGATTTAACATGCTTTTGATTGAATATCAAAGTGGAGTTTTCTTCTGGCTGCATGGTGCTTCCTTTGAAAATGGGCCAGTCAGGAAAGCGATTTGCATTTCAAAGGAGAATTCTTTTTTTTTCTGCACTTAAATAAGTTTCTTTGTCACAGTAATATTGTTTGTTTGAATGCCTATTATACTGCTAATGATGTTAAATGTTTGTGTTCCTAGAGAGAAGGATGCTCCGGTCATTAACGACGTCTTTGATTTGAAGATCCGCTCATGCTGAAACGCTGTTGACAGAGCTTTCGGGGACGCGCTATGTTTGATTGTTTCCCCATGCTACCAGCCTTTGTGCTAAGCTAAGCTAACTAGCTGCAGGTTATTAGCGTCATGTGTGCCTTGACATGACATGGCATTAATCTTCTGTGTTCCTGGTAGTGTGATCAGGCTTTGCAACCACATTTAAACCTTCAAGTGCAGAAATAAATCATCTAAGTATCTTAAACACCATACGAGTGTGTGGTTGGGGGTGAATGCAGCTACAGCCGTGGTTGAACAAGATGCTGTTTTTATTTGTGGTGCTCGTTGCCTCAGCTGCAGGGCTCCTGCTCTCCTGCTGACCTCTGACCACCTTAAAAAGGCATCATGTCTGAAAAGACACTTTGTCTTCAGTCATCAATAAAGCATAAATCACATCACTGCTATCTCCCCAAAACAGGCTAATTTCTGTTTTTACGTGTCACATTTTAATGTCACCTTTTCCTCCTATAAAGAGCTATAGAAGTTGTCATGATGGAGGCTTTTTTTTGCCTTCTCCTTTCAGTGCCTGATTCTATTGTGTGTGTTGTATCACCTCACCACCTGCTGCTCATCATCCAATCAAACCCTGCTGTATAAAAGCAAACCTTCCAGACTCTTCCAGATTGCTCAGTCTCCTGGCCCAACGGTCAACCCTGTGAAATTCTGTGAGCTGGTTTTGTGAATCCTGTCCTAGTACCTGCCTCTGAAGTTTTCTGCCACCACCAGCCCTGCACCGCTCTTACTTTATTAATGATTAATAAATTATTTCCTGATACTTCTTAGATCAGATACACACCATTATTAAGAACAATGTTTGGTTGCCAGGTTGTGAAAGATCTCCCTGTCTGGTGTTTTTCCTCCTTCAGCAGAACACCTGCTTTGTTGTTTTAGCTGTGATTCATCAGGCAGATCCTTTTTATGGATCACTGACCTCTGACCTCGAGACCAAAATCCATTTATTGACGTTTGCAGCTGCAGACTTGATGATTTATTGCAAAAGCACTTAGACTAGACTTATTAGCAACGTTAGCAGAGTAGCTATATTTACAGCAATACCAACTGATCAGTCCACTAATTTGGTCCTACCTGAGAAATCTCAACTAGTGGACGGATTGCCAAGATATTTTGTACAGACCTTCATGGTACCCAGAGGGTGAATCATAATGACTTTGGTGATTTTCTGACTTTTAGAAAGTTAAGTTTGTTGTTTTGAGTGATATGTCTTGACATCTATAGGATGGATTGTCATGGGGTTTGGTGCAGACATTCATACTCCCCCTGGGATGAACTGTAATGACTTTGAAGATCCCCTGACTGCCAGCTCAATTTGTTTGTTTGTTCAATATCTTGGTTTATGATGAAATACATGAAAACTGATTCCCATCAGCCTCAGCTGTACCTTGTGTTTAGCAGCACGTTAGCACTGTCACTGTGAGCAGATGACTTAAAACAAACAAAAAAGCTTAATTATTGGACAGATTGTCAAGATATCTAGGACAAATATTCATTGTACTCAGAGGATGAACCACGATGACTTTGGTGATCCTACATTTTGCTCTAGCACCATCATTAGGTCAGAGTTTGTACCTTCCCTTAGAAATATATCATCATCTGATAGATTACCATTGACATTCATGGTTCCCAGAGGATGAATCATACTGACTTTGGTGTTCTCTGTAGATTTCTCACAGTCTGGCAGCCTAACTTGTACTTACTTTAACTCTAACTTGTACACTTGCAGTCAGTGTCAATCCTGCACACTTTACATAATATATATATACACATCTATACATGCATACAATAACAATATTTCACTAATTCGTCATCGGCTCCATGTACATATATCCATTTCTTTGTACTATTTCTCTTGTTTACAACTGACAGAACACTTTGATTTGTATATAGACATTATATTTGGTGATATTTATATATATTCATACATATATGTATTGTGTCTTGCATACTTGTTGTTGTTGCTTTGTTGTCTATTCCAGTGCAAGAACACTGAGAGTAATAAAAAAAAAGATCCCTGTATGTGTAGACCTACTTATTTATGGCTTAATGCAGATCTATAAAACATGCATTAATTATTAATGAAGCCATCAGTTACTGCTCATAAAGCCTTTATATAGAGTGTTATAAGAAGGTGTTACTGTAATTTGAAATTTCTCCACTCTCTTGGCCACAGTGCAATCTGCCGCCCCCTGGTCTCATCTGATTAGTGTGCATGTGCCGGGGAACACTTTAAGTTGGCTCGGTAATAAGCATTACAAGGCGGTCTGCCGGAGCTCAGTCCGTGGGAGGGGTCTGCCAAACCTTTCCCTCTAATTGACCAGGGAGCAGAAGCAGCCGGGGGATGCGAGCAGCCACAGACGGGCAGAGAGGTACTCAGCAGACCGCATTTTTGCTGCTTAATAACGGAGTATTGAAACACATGAGGTGGGATTAGATTAAT
The DNA here is from genome assembly GCA_033000465.1 of Sciaenops ocellatus. Taxonomy (NCBI): domain Eukaryota; kingdom Metazoa; phylum Chordata; class Actinopteri; family Sciaenidae; genus Sciaenops; species Sciaenops ocellatus. The sequence goes on from CP136873.1 coordinate 22,789,156, forward strand.
AAGCGTGTCGCATTGTTACTGTGTTTTTTTTTTTTTTTTTTTTTTTGGAGCTTGCAGAAGCCAGAAAAGACAAAAGAGAAAGTGTTAGTGAGCAGAGGGAATGGCATTGTATCACCACGGGAATTCATTTAAAGACTTGCTTGGCTGTACTTTGAAATGCTTGCGGTGCACCCAAGAGAGAGATGCGTGATTTTTTTCTGCTTGTGCAAATACTTCAGGCTCAGATATAACGCGTGCATGAAATGAAAGTCAGCTGAGGGAGTTTAAACATTTGATTTTTCTCCTTTTTCACTGACAGAAACGGACGCATGGGCTTAACTAAACGGGAAAGCCAGCCTGATGTCCAAATGGCTGATCTCGAACTGTTGTACTTTGATCAACCCGATCCGAGAGACGCCTCTCTGGGTTTGAATCAGCAAAGTATCAACGAGATGAAGTCTCTTGATCCCGGCGGAGGAGAGCGTTCAGCACCATGGACAGGGACCCGGAGAGCCGCGTGGCCGGAGGAGGAAACAGAAACATCTTTCACCTGCAAACACCGAGCTGAGGAAGAAGAAGATGATGATGTCCAGCTGATAGAGACAAGTCCACAAAGCTGCAGACTGAGTCAGAGCTCCTCAAGTGGACTGTACGAGGAGGAAGATGAGGAGGTGGAGGAGGAGGTGGTGTTGGAGGAGGAGGACATCCCGGAACTTTACTTGCTGTCCGATGACGACCTCTCCACCGACGGCTCGGGGAAGTCTGTGGATTACGGCTTCATCATTGCCGTGACATGCCTGGTGACTGGCATCTCATTGGTCGCCATATCCTACACGGTCCCCAGGGACGTCCGGGTGGACCCGGACAGCGTGTCCGCCCGGGAGATGGAGCGTCTGGAGAGGGAGAAAGCCAGAGTGGGTGCCCATCTGGATCGGTGTGTCATAGCGGGACTGTGCCTGCTCACCCTCGGGGGCGTGCTGCTCTCCACCCTGCTCATGATCTCCATGTGGAAAGGGGAGATGATGAGGAGGAAAGCCTTTGCATATTCCAAACACGCTGCAAAGTTATACGGCTCGATCAATTTGAGAGCAGGATCCAGCCCGACTCGGGAGTCCTGCTCGCATTTGTCAGAAGCTGATGAGGATTTAGAAGTGCTCAGCTGAATTTATGGACAGGACAAGACTCTGAAAAGTGCTGAGGAAGTCCTACCAGTGCTGCCCTGTAATCGGGGATGTAGTCTGGGTTTAATGCCTTTTTTATTTCAGTGTTTGGTTGATATACACCTTCTTTTTTTTAAAGGACAGCTTCACATTTTTTCAAACCTGTCCTAAAATTATTCTCATGTGACCTGATGTGCATTGAAAGAGTTTTTATGCTGTATTTGCTCCTTCTGTCCATCCTGGCCCTGAAGAGTCCTAATCCAAAAAAAATGCATTTGTAAGTTCAGATGAAGCTAATATGAGGATTTGCAGATCACACCGACCTGCATCGTGCCAGAAATACAATAAAAATACAGTCCAGGACAGTTTGAAGGCTTACCAGACACCTAAACCTCACACAGAGGCACAAAAAAATCTCTGAGACAGGATTTTGTAACTCTGGAAAGTGCATGAGGACAGTGGAAATCATTTTATTTTTTCCTCCTCCATCATGAGGTAACAGTGGAAATACAGTAACAAAGAAATTTACTGGGAGTCTGAGATTGCTCAGCCCAGACTGGCCTCATTGAAATGAATGATCTCAGTCTCAGACAAAGAGGATTCAGCTGCGTTTAAAATAGAAATGAGTTGAGTTATTAGAAGGTTTGACTTTAATTACAGTGATGATGTTAATAAATAAATCAGACGATTTAGTAATATAAAGTTTTGGTACTGTTAATGGCTCTCACCGCTCTCTGCATCGCTTCACATGCACTCAAAGAAAGTTAACAATGACCGACAAATCTTCTAACACCACAAAGAGTTCATCTGCAAAGCAGCGTCCAAAAGAAAACACACAGCAGCCTGTCCATACTGCTCACAAAAACATTACTAACATGTTAGCTACATAGGTACGGTCTTGGTCTTGCCCTGCCTTGATCTTGGTCTTGACTTGGTATCAACCCCTCAAAGTCTTGGTCTTGTCTTGGTCTTGTCTCGGTCTGGATACACTCTGGTTTTGCTTTAATGTGCATTATTTAGACAGAAAGTGGACTGTGGATTCATAACTTACTGTATTTGAATGGATCTTTTCACTGTCAGTACGGACAGCACAGGCATGTTAGTGTTGTATTAAGATTTAAACCAACACATTGAGTTCAAAGTTGCACGAGGATGAGCTGTACAGTGCTGAGTTTTATTATGTTTTCCTGAATTCTATATTTTGTTTACGTTGGTGGATGGTGGTTTGCCTTATGACGATCTCTGACCTGCCTTTTTTTGTTTACCACCGCATCACTGCTTCTAATGATGCTGCTATTTCAGTGACTTCAGTGTTTACGTGCGAGTGCAGACCTGTATGTTGAAGGCCTGTGTGTGTATACAGCAGCTGCGAGGGGGAAATCAAACCAGGAGCGGTGTCATCATCGTTGCTGCCTTTGCTTTTCCACCTCGTCTCAGACAACTATAAGGAAAGCTGCACGGATCTCCAAAGAAATTCTGCTTAATATAATTGTGACATGCTGAAGTGATGCTTGTATTTGCTCGGGTTTGTTGAAACGCATGCCACAGGAGGCGTAATTAGATTTTGTGGTTGAGCACTGACAACAGGGGAAGCTCAGTTTACCCCAAATACACTCGGGGCTTTTGACTGCAGATGTTCAAAAGCATACAGACAGAGAGACACACAGAGAATAAACAACCCCCTGGGGCAAAGCTCTCCTGGTAATTGGTGTTACTTAATTGCTCGTGGGAAGCCTGTGAATCAGTGGGGGGAAAAAAAACCTCAGAGCATTTTAACAACTGCCTTAATCAAGCCCGCTTCACCCGCTTATCAAAACCCAAACCACTCCAGCTGCAATGTTAAAGTGAAATGTTACATGTTGCATTCAAGGGGAAGGAGGTAATGGATAGCCTGCTCTGACAGAAGATGCTGTGAATGAACAATTGTATCCCCTGCTTACGGTGTGCAGAAAGCTGTGCTGTGCAGCCTCTGCAACTGGAAGTGCTTACAGGCAGCAGGATCACATTATCATCCACACGACCTTCACTCACTCTCACCTCCTTAATGTAATTAAATATGTGGAATCAGCTGACCTCGTGATGAAATATTAAGTTGATTTCTCGAGCTAATCTGACCTATTTTAATGTCATGGAGTAACAGTTTACATCTTGAGGATTGTTTCCTCTCCACTTATATGGATGAGTGATTTCGTGAGAACTCCCCGCTCCTCTTTGACTCGACTCGTCTGCTTCAGCTGGTGATTTCTCACATTTCCCATATTTACTTTTTCAACAGCCATCAGAGAACAGCTGTGAGCTTGTTGCATTAAGTATGTGGGATTGCACAGAGAGTGGTATAGCATAGTAAAAACAAGTGAGAGAGAGTTTTCACATGAAAGTGAGCCAACTAAATCCAACTCCAGCCTTCTGAGGCTACTGTCTGTGGGGATATATCAGTCTTTCCAGCTCGTGTTCAGTATAATAGATTTACCCCAGTTGATGTTAATTACAAATTATTCAGTCTAGAGAGAAAATGTTCTTCAACACTGGACATTTACTGCTGCTGTGTTAGATACTTTTTGTCTATAACCGTACTGGAAATGTCTAATTTTGACATCACACTGTCTGTGTTTATTGAAATTAGAGCCAACTCGATGGCCTTTGAAATAAAAGAATGACTTTTTAACAATATAAAGTCTTTAATCTCACTTTATTGTGCTGAAATGTTCTGAAATAAGGTGGTTAAACCTTTTTTTAAGCAGCCTGTCTGCTTGGTTGCACCAGTTATTCATAAATCCATTACTAATGGTTTGATATGTTTGAACTGAATTGGGTTGCCGGGAAACATCTAAAGCAATTAAGAGTGAAGATGAAGTGTTTCAGAGTATTACACATCTGCTAACTGATGTCATCTGATTTAGGTTGATGCGGCATTAAAGCAACATTGCATAGAAATGGGTAGAGTAAATACGGACTGCTGTACTTGAGTATTTGTTCTGATTATATTACTTATGTCAACAACACAAGACATAGCAGCCAGCTGATATTACGCCAGCTCGGCGTCTGTCTTTCAGCCTTTTATTTCACCAAGCTCTCACCAACCACTAAAAGTCAGTCCCAGATTTACTCTTGTCCGGTGGCTTCTTGCTCCTTTTCTCTTTCTAGCTTCCTCCATCAACGTCCTCTTCAGTCTTTTTACCTCTGCCTTTATATCTGTATACATCGCTCGCTTGCCCAGCTTTGGTTCTGGAACCGGCTCCACACTCCTGAAAACCTCCTCTTCTTCCCGGGGGTCCAAAACGGCTGTGGTACAAACACAGACACTCCCCCTCAGCCCGGCTAACAAACTGAGCTAACATGAGCTAACAGCAGCTACAGTTGTCAGCAGTTTACTTCACTGTCCATCAGGAAACTCTGTAAATCACAGAGAGTTGAGGCGGAGCAGCCGGAGGACATCAGAGGGGAAACCAGAAAACATTTTCTCCATAAAATATGATCCAGTTTCACCAAAATCAGTCAAATAGTTGGTGGTGTGTGACTTAGTGCCGTAAAGCGTTACGTACTTCTCCCGACCCGGAGCCCAAAGTTACATAGTGTGAGAACAGACGTACGAATGACAGAGACACCATTCACCTGATTACAGGTCAGTGTAGATCAACAGGAGTTAAAATCTGTTTATGGCTTTAAATGATATTATTATTAAAGCATTTAGTTGATATAAATTTTAGTTTGAACATAGCTGGTGCAGCCGACAGGACTGTGTGTGTCTGGTTTGATCGGGTAGTGATTAACAGCAGCGTTTCCCTGGTAACCAAAGCAAACAATCCAATAACTTCTTTCTTATGTCGTTAAAAGCTGACATCACCTTTCCTCATCTCTCCCCCGCCCACTTCAAAACCAATGAGAAAGGCCTAGAAACAAATACACACCTCTCCCATGTGAAACAACCAGCATGCTTCTAACTTTGGCAGATAAAAAAGCTGAGGTGTGAATGAGAAGGGTTAAAGAAGCTTGTTTCTTCCACCGGGCACATTATTAGTGATGTAAAGGGGCTGGGACACTGCAGCAGCTTTAATTGGTGTCTGTGTTTGTTTTGCCAGGGGACTCTCCCAGACACAAAATCAAACCTGTAATAAAACACACACACACACACACACACACACACACACACACACACACACACACACACACACACACACACACACACACACTCTAACACACACACACCTACACAAACTGCCAAAGCGTGGAACAGAATCCCACGCACACGAACACACCGTGAATCGCTCGGGCTTGTGCACAAAATATGCGTCTCTTGCAAAAACACACCATGACAGACGGGCAGTCACACACACACACTCTCTCAGCTGGCACACACTCATATCCCTCTCCCCCCCGCCTCTTCTCTCCCCCTCCTCCCCCCCCTCTCTCTCTCTCTCTCATGAATGGAGTTAGTCAGAGTAATCATTCAGGGCAGCTGGCAGCAGGAAATGGAATTGGATTGCTGAAGGGGTCACTTGGGGTCAAGAGCTGGGGTGTGGTTCTGGACGCTCGGGGGACCGGGAAGAAGAAAGGCCTTTGCGGCGGTGCTTTACATCAGCATCTGGCAGCCACTTATCATCAGCTGTCATAACCACTCATCACACTGAGTGGCAGACTGCACCGCACATAAAATCTCTCTGGGTATCACACAATCTCGCATACTTTGTCGTGTTGGCTCGGTCATTTAGGAGTGAGATCATGTCTCCAGGTCTGAAATGCCTCTCTTGAACTATTGCCTTAAGTTAATGACTTATTCAATAATGATTCTCGTTACTCCGATTGTTGCATAGCAACGGCAGGCAGACTCTGTCACAGCTCGAAGGAGGAAGGGACTGAGCAGAGCTTCAGCTAAAGAGGGAAAAGAAAAAACTGGGAGGAGAAGTGGAGGAATAAGTTGGAAAATAAAATCACCATCCACATTATTTATCAGCTTTATTCATTCAGCTCAGAGGTTTTAAAGCCCAAATCCTGCACAAACTGACATCTCCTCCTTTCAAACTGTCTTTCAGGAGGTTTTCAGAGCTGAAAGCCGTCGAGGCGGAGTACACCTGTAGGCTGCATCTTAACTTGACACCCTGAGGAGGATGGGGGGAGGAAAGTCAACTATCTGAAGGTGTTCGCTGATCAGCTTTTGTTCAAAAGCTGAATCACGTTTGTTTGAACTTGTCACAACCCTTAACTCAGTGCACCGCTGAGAGGAGATGTGAACTGCGCTGTACAGTTGCAGGAATCCACTGATCCTACTCCAAACTCACAGTTATTAACTGCTACTATCTTTCTTTCTTTGTGGTGATTAAGTGAACCACCTGCTGTAGGTTCAGCAGCACCCACATACTCATGTCCCTGTTTGCTTTTTTTTGTTGTTTTTTTCTCCTTTTGCCATCGTTGTCCTGGAAGAAACGCAGAAGGGACACCATAACCATAGAAACGGGGTCAGCCTGTTGCTACGGAGAAATGCCTGTGTGTGCCACGGTGGCTCAGTGTAAGGGAGTTAAAGATGGTCTTCTTCTTTTGATTTGCCGCTCTAATGGCAGCCGTGTGCCGTGCTGTGTGTGGAACCGACACACTCCTTCTATTATACCCGCTTTAAAGAGGATTTTTGAACCACATAGCTCATTTGTAGCAGACGTGTCACCGCCTATATTCTGTCAAACATCTACAGAAATGTGGGAAAGGAGAGAAAATACTTCGTCTGCAAACCTGCGCTCCATTTCGATCAAACATTAAGCTGGAGTGTGGAATTATGAATAGACGACTTACAGTGTTTTGCTGTAGAAAAACATTTTTATGCATACAGGCATGCTAGACCTTAATCAGGACTATATGTTTGGTTTTGTCACCCTCCTCTCTGTGGGATCGTTGGCATGTAGAGAAGAATGTCCTGATCCTGATCTTGAGCAAACAAACCAATAAAATGTTTAAAACTAGTCTCTGTTGAAACAATGTTGAATGTCTCCTTTTAGTCTGGCTACCTTACAGATTCACACCAATGATGCATCCTCCATAAAACATAGTGTTGTCCACCTCCAGTGTGTATTCATAATGTGTGAAGATGAGAAGAACACAATCCACAGCCAATTCATCCAAACACATCTGCACCCACCTGTCAATCAAAGCGTCCACGCTCTTAATCCTGCATAACTTTAAGCCTTAATATAATTTGAACAGGTGAGTTGTATAAATATTCACCCTCAGTACAGTTGTCATGAACGGGGAAACTAGCTATAGAGACCAAAACTGTTTTTTGTACGAGGCTGTAAACATGTTTATTTCTGCTGTGAAGTTTTAACATGGGGACTAATGAAGTCAAGTGGATGTTTGAGGAACTGCAATGTTTGGCACTTACACGTTTGTTTCACTTCAGACCAACGACGTGTGTGAGAAGTGAAACATAACTTCCTAGGTGGTAACAAACCATCTGGCACCATTACCACCAACTACTCCTCGGTAGGATCCCATATAGATACGACCCGTTCTTCATCGACACCGCCTCCCAGAATTCATTGTTGCAGATTTTAGCATCATGCGCTTCTGCTGCAGAGCCTTCTGAACTGAAAGCATCCACTCCTATACTGTAGGATAAAGTTTTCACAGGTTTCCATCGACACACTGACATTTTTTTGTTGTCGTTGAGTCTCACAGGTGATTTCCCAGAAGTCTATCGTCTTCTGACATTCTCATACCATATGTGTGTAAAGCTCAAATTATGGGACTGAAGTTTATTTCCAATAATCATCTAATATTCCCACAAATATGATGCAGTAATTGCACCTAAACTCCCTAAAAAAGAGCTAAAATTTTATTTAATTTTCAAATAATACAAAAACCAGTCAGATTGGACATCTACTTATATAAAATAGGCAGCAGTAATCGTCCATTTACGAGCTTTTTCTGCAGCTTTCAACCACATCTCAGGGGCAGTTTTAGGGTTTTCCTCAACAGACTTCTGTCAGTTGTCACAGAGACAGCTGAGTTGTTCTCATGTGACTTACATAATTACCACACATAATGACAACTGATCGATTTCCATGACAACAGAGCAAAATTCAATTTCCAAGGTCAGGAATGAACTTCTGCAGTAAAAATGTGCTTTTATAAAGGTCATCCATGATAGAGAACGAGGTGACACAATCATTCCTACAATATGTATTCATACGGTACACTATGCAGAAATCCAGACTGTGACTTATTTGCGAGGTGATGGCTTATTCTAATATTAAAATGTAATGTAATAGTTTGAGTGTTTGAGAGAAGAAACATAAAATGTCCATAGACCTTTAGATGTTCTGCAGACATGCTGTAAATGGATTCATGAATGTGGCGATAAAAAGTGTAAAATGTTGAACATACTGTTGAAAATAACTGATTAAACTATGAATCAAGATGATAGAATAACGGCTATGTTAATCTTTAAACCAAGTTCACAAGTTTCACAGATTAAACTGCACCGATACGTTTTAAACACTGATCCATCAAATACAGATGCATCAGGAGCATTTGTGAGCGTCTCTCAGAGAAAAAAATGATGTAGCCTCTCTGTCTGTAATTCCACTGGATAGATATTTCAGCACTTTGGGGGGTGAAGTGAAGGGAAGAGGGTAAATTAATCTCGCAGCAGGACAGTTTTGCTTACCTTGTCTCTGATTTATGCTGCAGTTTATCCAACGTGCCATGCTTCTCATATCTGTGCAGATTGCACCTGAGTAAGAACATAAAGGTAGCCACGGAGTACTAATTTCACTTAAGTTGCTCTTTAAGGCTGAATCTATATCTTCAGGCGGGTTTGACGTCACTGTCCTGCATTTTGACTGACTCAGTGGAGATTTTCTGAGAAACAGGCGCACACACAAAAGCCTTGGACATCTTTATTTCGAGTGAATCAATTGAGTGCAATCTTTCAGTATCAAACACTACAAGAGGCTTCTTTCTTTTTTGTAACATTGATTGTGTCTATTCTTTTTGTGCTGCTCTATCGGAATCAATATTTTTATATTTCTGACTGAGGACCGGTACAACGTCTGAGCTGTGGCTTTTCTTGACATCTGACACAACGATGGTTACCTGGAAGTGCTTCTTCTTCTTCTTCTCTGGTGCTTTGATGTTTACTCTGCAGAGTGCATTGGCAGGCAGTCACATAACTAAAATAAATAAAGTATTTTTATAATCGCTGTCTTCGTGGCTTACTACCTTTGTATTCCTCAGCCATGTAGGTAGTACATTTACTCAAGTGCTGTACTCACAGTTTTGAGATAGTTGGACTTATGCGCAGGAAATATTGTACTTTTTTCTCCATTACACTTTTACAGATTAACTCAACAATATTGAAATAGTTCAAATCAGCCAACCAATAATTTTTTTAAATTGTACACATACATTGATGCATCAGGGACCAGTGTATAGTTTTGATTTGCACTCTGTGAAAGAGGACCCCATTCATTAGCATGGACCACACCGTCAACAAGATACGTTTAAATTATTTATTGACAAAATGAAAGATCGTGAGTGAAGCGGGAGCTCTTCTTCGGTCTGTTGCTGCGTTGTGGGGAAGCTTCGGTGGGGATCTGCAATAGCACCCAGGCACGACGAATCCGCCTTGGAACCGTATGGAGGGAACGAAGGAGAGACAAAACAGGAGGAAGAAATGGGGCGTAGGAGAAGGTTAGGAGGGTATTCATAGGAATGTCAAAAGTGGCACAGTTGAGGTGTGGTCCTGCTCCTAAAAGTCTTATTCTCAGCTGATTATACACTAATGAAAACACAGTTATGCATATAATTCATTTCTGCTAAAAGATCCTCCTAAATCTGACACTAGACCTTGAAGTACATTTTAGTGTATACATTCTTAAGTGTAACATTTTCATTGAAATTGTTGGCAGTGTGTTTTGTGGATAATCACTAATGACAACACTGAAAAAAGATGCTGCTGTTGCTGTAGCGTAGGACGGAGGCAGATATTTCTTCAAAGGTAAGATATCATCAGAGGTAAGTCTGAAAATATGTTTTGTTTTTTTTTTGCTATTCAGGTGAGCATGAAGTACTCGAAATACTACTCAATATTTGCATGACTCTTCTTCACAGACTGGCAGATGTTTGCTGAGCAGTGCATCACTGCGGAGTTCAAGAAGTGTCATCTGACTCACGAGCTTGTCAGTGACTCGTCGTGACAGCGTATCCGTCGCTGTGCCGCAGACAAAATAAAACACATGCATGTGTAATCTCTCTGATAATCTCAACAGTACTGTTTTGGTTTGAATGAAATAAAAAGTACACCATGTAATGATGTACACATTTCAGATGGCACTGTGGCACTACTTCATGAAGAAGACATCAGCTGAAATATTTCAGGTTGCAAATCCAGAAACAAAACAACAACAATAATCTTTGTTCTTGTGCACCCGACCCCTTTCTGTTCTCCGGGGTGCATTGTGCCGCCTGTCATTCAAACCAGATCAAACTGAGGTGAATCACATCTGCATCATGAGCAAACACAAGGCAAGTGATGCAAAAAAAGTCTGTGTGGGTACAAACGCTGCACTTTGTTTCTCCTCCTTTACACAGAGAAAATAATGAGGCTGTATTTCCAGGCAGGGAAACTTCACAGAGCTCCTTCAGGCCTCCAGGTTCCTGCCTTTAAATCCCTTGTAATGCAGATGACAACATCTTTTCACTCTGATGTGCATCCCCCAGCAGCATAATTACAAAATATATATATATTTTTATTACAACCCAGTCAAGATTAATTTCTCCTCTGCATATATTAAGTATGATTTCTGTCACGTTTATCTGGATAATTAGCTATTTGCTAATTAGAGTTACTATTTTATCTCAGAGATGTCAGCAAGGTGGATTTATTTGCCGTCTCCTTCAGGTCATATTCTGACAGAGGAATGAAAACTCTTACAGATTTATTTTAGGTATTTATCTTGTTGATTATGAGTTTTCTGTAAATGGTGACATGTCATAGTTCCATAAAATCCATAAAATGATACTCACACGAGGTCGAAATGTTTCAATGTTTGAAGATAACTCTAAAGATCCCAGAGGGGTTGTGAAAAATCACCCAGAGTGAATGAGGGCATAAAACGTGATGTGTAAGCCATTACTATGTAACAGAGCAAAGCACAAATTCGCTAATAGCACCATTCAAACCTTCATTAAACGTTTGTGCATTCATTTAGATCTAAACACATCTGCACATTACAACCTTCATACAACAACTTTGCACAGAGAAAGAAGCTGAAGACACACTTGAATTTGTGTTTGACAAATACTGGAATCTCACATTACTTTAAATCTGCAATACTTAATGTTTAATAATTAAATATTAATATAAATATCACTAAACTCTGCAGATCAGCTACAAATAGTTCTCCTTGTTTTGTTTTTTTACAGTCAGCTATCATTTGATGACGATGTATCCTCTGGGGGCAAGGGCCAATGTTGGTTGGCTTCCAGTGTAGTTCGCAGATATCCAAGAAAACAGATAACTGGGCCAAGACCTCCTCTACAGTCCAATTAACAACTTGATATGTAAGCATGGCGAGACAGACACATTTTCTAAATAGACTGCATATGAATGCAAAAAAAAGCTAAATAGTCAGACGTTAGCAGAGAAGATCCAAGACTGAATTTCGGTCAATGCAGTATGTTCCACCTGGTTTACTCCCCACACACACAGTTTACCTGCAAATCCCACTCAAACATGATTGGTCAATACTACCCAGACTTCAAATACAGCATTACTATGGCATTTATAGAGATTACCAACAAGTTGGTTCGTCTTTATCGGTCTCATTTTCACGGCCGGTGGCTGCTTTGAGTGAAAACTTTCTGAAAAAAGACGCAGCAAGTGTCTGCTTAATGTGAAAACTGTTTGCTAACATGCACAATGTTGTGCTCACAACTCCATCCAAGACCTACAGAAGGAACAATTTCCTTTCTCGTGTTCAGTACAAAATGCTCTGCCCCTCAGGCTGCCGTCATACATCTACCATGTTCACATCTCGCAGAAAATTCCAGTGGGACTGACAGCGAGAAGGTGAGAGGAATAAACATGAGCCATGTTCTTCTGTATTTATAAGCATGTTACTATTACCAAGCAAATCATTTTTATAGTTTCTGCGCCCATTTTATAGTGCGGTATATTGTGAAGCGGCCGCTCTCTGTGGTTGCGGTACATTCACAGTCAAGGCCACAGGTTAATATGCATTTTTCTTCTACTTCAGTTGACACTGAATTACATTTTTTTGCCCATATACATATAGACCTTTTCAGTTAAACAAAGCCTGCCTTCCACATTTTACACATGGAGGTGAGGCAAAGTCAGGTTGGTGAGTGTTTAAGTTCAAAGCACCGAGTGCTTGTTTTTGTGTTGGAGAAACACTCGACATTGCTGATAAATTACTAATACAAACACAAAGTGCCTCAGCTCCAGCCTCAGTTCACACGGTGAGTGTGTGGAGACAACTCAAGGCGCTCAGTTCATTTTTTTTCTGCCTGGAATATGTGCGGGGCAAAAGTGTTTCGGCCGAGGGGCAAATAAAAACATGCCAGCGGTGTCTTCTCTGTCTTGACGTTAAATTACTTTTTCTGTACATGAGCTTCTTTGTGATGAATATGGTTTGTCAGTTTTCCTTATAAAAGCTAAAACCAGAAACGTCTGTTACATAACTGTGATTAAAAAAAAAAACAATGATGTGGTCTCAATCAGTTCCTTTTGAAGACACCACAGACATTATATTCATTGTTTGAGGGATTTTTGAGTTTAGTCTTGAAAACCTGCAGACACAGTGAGACAGAGTAAGCCTTCCTTCCTTTTTTTAACAGCACTTTATCGCTCTGGGGATGTCAGTCTGTTGGTTCTGGTCCAGGCTAAATTTTCCCTGTTATGATAGCTGATTGTCACCTTGCCACCTTCTGCTCATCATCCAATCAACCCTCGATGTATAAAAGACTGGTTCAACCTTCCAGACTCCGCAAGATTGTTCAGTCTTGTCTACTGCACAATAGCTAACCTTGACATCTTCCGTATAGTCTTGTGAATCCTATTTAACTGCACCACCTTTCCTCTTGCCCACGCCCAGCTCTTTCTCGTACTAATACCTGCTTCTGAGGCCAAGACCTGTCCTGAACTTCTGGATCTCCTCCTCTTGAGACCTCATCTGGTCACCCCACTCCTTTGGTTTCAATAAACTGTTAAAATTGATTCTAGTCTTGCATTTTTGGTCTGAAAATGAAACAAATAATAACTCCTCATGTCTGCCAAATGTCTTCTTTCAAGGTGATCCAACTAAAATTTAGTGGATGTTTATGGTCAGTATTTTCAACCCTCAATCGACCACTCATCTTTAGTCGTCCTGCACGAAGACTCACAAGATGTAAACATCTTTCCTGTCTTAGTTACAACTAGTGTGTCTGTACACAAAGTTAGCTTCACACTCTCCCTTCCTATCTGCTCAAACATTCACGCACAAACATGATGTATTTTTGTTGGGTTCCCTTTTACAAACGAACTTGCAGATTCATTTGGACGTCCTTGTTTTGCTGTTAATCTCTAACTGTGACACGCTAAGACACAATGAGACAGATTTGTTTGCCTTCTTCCGTTTGCTTATTTATGTTTCTGTTTCATTTTTTATTTGTCTTGCACTATTTTCTTTCACGCCATAAACTATCCTTCGTGTGCTGTTTCTGTCTGCTGTGCTCTGCTGGTGATAAGTTGCACCACCCATCTGAGGTTTACTGTCCTTCATTATGGGTATACATACATACAGTATTCATGCATGCAGTATGGATGAGATAGGATCTAAACAGGATATGTCTACATACAGTACATTAGCCGTACCCTATTGATTTCACATATTAGTGTAATTAACAAACAGTCCATCACTGAGAAGATTGGCAGCCTTTCATGATCCCTGCACTGCAGTCTACTTTGTTTGCATCTGGGTCAGATTTTATAGGGAAAAAAGATTTCTCTCAACACAAATAGAGTCAAAGCTTTCAGACTTTATGAGCTTCTCACAGGAAGATTCAAAATGTTTTTCCTTCTTCAGCAAAGAAAAAGAGAAAATAACAATGAGGGAGCAGCTTTTTGTTGGAGCTGACAAGACGTAACGACATCGTGTTTGGGACGGGAGAAAACAGGGTGTATGAGAAATGGGTCTTCATTTTGAGAAATGCTTCTTGCACTTCTGCTACCAGCTGCCTCAGCCATCTGTAACACAATATGAATATACATTAATAGATACATATTTACCTCACAAACACACATTAGCTAATAAATCTAACAAAGAACTTCATCAAAATACGACAACGAAACAAAGATAACAAGCTATATACAGGAAATAGGCAACAACAAACAGTATATACAGGTCAGGGATGCTGTGCAGATGACAATACAAAGAATGCATTAAATTAACATTCAAGTATCGTTAGTTATTATTGTTTTTTAGTTCATTATTGTTACCGCTGTGTGTATGTTCCAATATGATATATAGAAACTTTACTTGGACTTTGGCCAATATAACAGCAAAACACACCCAATCCAACACTCAAACAAAGTTTTAACAAAACGAATAAGATGATAAGAGCATAAAATCCTTATTCTAACTTATATAATTTGTCTCTTGGTTCAGCTCTCAGTCATGATTTGGAGGAAATATGCTGCCAGGCCTGAAGGGAGGAGATGGTACGGTGTATAAATTACTTGGGGTGGCTCAGAGCTCTGTGTGTCTTGATCATGGTCATCAAAACTGGGCATGCAATCTCAGTGAAACTGAGTCAAGATGTCTCATTTTTATTCATGTTTCCAAAATGTTATGGCCATGTGTCGTTCAGGCTTGTGACTGTACCCTCCCTCACATTCAGAAGTGCTGCAGCATAGCAGACGTCCGTCTTGAAGCTTGATCCTGGGTGCACCTTCGAATCAGATGATGGACGGCATGAGCTCAGCCAGGCGTGTTGAGAGTTTCTTCTTTATTTGCTCGTTTATAGGGCTTGTATCGTGTGTAATTCACAGCGTGTGGTGCATCAGATTATTATCTCTCGGGTCAGTTTTCAGAGATGAAGTGTAACTGCTCATATTATTCACTCTTTCTCTAGCTAGTGTGGGTCCAGGACCCTTGTGTGTCCTGGTAAAATTGCATGAAATAAGATACTAGCACAATTTTCAATGATAGTGATCAAACAACACTTAGTGTCACTTAGTGTCACAGTATTTACGAGGCTGGGCAGTCTGAGAAAGTGTCTCGTTACTGTTGCCTGGTGACTGCAGCAGCAGCACTGCCAGCACACCTAACAAGCCACGAGCCATCACTGGTCTTGTTTTCAACAGATTCACAAGTGAACGTCACCTAGCAGACCATGTTATCTGGGAAACTGAAGTGAAAGTGGATGTTCAAGGAAGGGTAGGAGTCCCCAGGACAGACTGTTGTTGTTCCCGCAGTCTTATTTCCACTGCTTTAATGTCAGAGCATGGAAATTCATTCACTTTGACACTTGTGATCTTTGGCAGCTCCAGAGAGCAGCGGTACAGCATACCACCTGCTAGAAAGAAATCTCACAAGGAGGCACTGAATTTGAATTACCATACAAGGGAGGATATTACATACAGTATCACAGTTTTTTTACACAATGCTTCTCTTTGTCTGTAATTAATCAGTTTTGATTCGTGCCTCATGCTCTTATGTCTTTATTAAATCCTTGGCTTCTTCTCTGTAGTGCTTCACATCCAGCTGGCTCTTGTTCTCATAAAAAGAAGTGAAAGTGGAAGGCAGCCAGCCGCTAAGATGGAGTCCGGGATCTGTCCTGGCCTCAAGGATGGACAGAGCGAAGGAGAGAGAGAGAGAGAGAGAGAGAGGGAAAGGAGGAAGGAGGGATGGAGATGTGTGCCAGCAGGAACGACATTACATTTACTCCACTCTGTTTTTGCATGTGTGTGTGTGTGTGTGTGTGTGATTGTTACGCACGAGTAAGCTCTTCCATGGAGATTTCATGTGGGAATTCATTGCCTAGCTATTCAAAAAACTGCTGAAAACATCGACGCTCAACTGCAGCCTTTGAGAAAACAGTGAGATCTGCAAAATGATGAGAGAGCAGTTTTTTTTTAAGGTTACACTATGCAGCCTTTTTATGAGTTACTACCTCGATTTCACTCTTTTTCACAGACCCACCAAGAAGTGAGGCGGCTCAACGACAACATTTTCAGTGATGCTTCCTGTGTGAGGCGAGAGTTAGTCTCTTTTTGTAGAAATCAGCCTCACATAGGAGAATAAAGCTGACCTTGGTCTTGGATCTTGGTGCAGCTCAAAGATTATATTCCCTGATTTAATTTGTGGCCTCCAAGTTGATCAGAGACATATTTACTAGAAGTTTTTTTTAATTTTTTTAAATAAGAACACCTATAAAACTATGTGCCCTCACCTCCTTTCTTTCACAGCCTGGTTTGTCGCTGATTGTTTGAAGTTCATGAAGAACACGTTCTGCTCACTCTGAAAGAAGGCAGTTGCCAAGATGATACTCACGTAATCTAGCTGCTTGCAACGTTATTTCAACTGTGGATTGTCATATTTTTGTACAGCCATCTACTGACAGAATTGAAATATAATATTCATAACTATGTTGTGGAGGGGGCATGGTGCATCAGCTGCAGGGGAGAGGTGTGGAGATGGCTCAGGAGAGCAGCGAGAGGGGAGATGTTTAGCACACCTGTATCCTGTTAACTGATCACTTTAACAGTAGCCGTGCTGGACCGGACGAAGGGAGAGGAGAGAGACCAGAGAGAGTCCTGAGCCTGGAGTGAGAGGTGAGGGGTATTCAGTTGGTTACGTTCTGGAACATCACCACTAGATGCCGCTAAATTCAACCCACTGGACCTTTAAGTGTTTCTGTTTTCTCCCTTGTGAGTCTTATCTGAAAGTTTTGTGTTATGTAGACTAAATATGTTATGAAGGTTATATCTATAAGTGCTTTTATTCGTTGAGATTTGTTTCCCTGCACTTTATTTGTAGCATACAGTAGCAGACTAGTTAGATAAGGTAGACCTGCTCCTGGTAAGTCTAAAGCTTTGGTAATGAAATACATTTCAGCTGATTTGAACCACATGGTGCCGTATGTTTCCCCGTGCTTTTGGCTTTTCTGGCAGCCAGAGGCTTAGAAGTGTTTGATCATTCCTCCCCGTCTCCAACAAAAAAATTAGACTCAAGACTGCCTCTCTAAACAGAATGGATCTTTCTTCATGAATATTGACTCCAGCAGACTGAGGAGTGCTCCCCCCCCCCCCCCCCCCTCCTCATTCGCTGATGCTCATGAAGCTCAGTGTCTCACATCCCTGATCACAGTCCCTGCTGTGGTGACAGCTGCCACCTGTCTGACTGGTCCCTCTTCTGACCTCAGTGAGGTCAATACAACAGCAGAATCTCATTCAGGTAAGCCACATGTCCACAGAGTCCAAAGTCTCCTTCTGTCCATATGTTTGACCTAAAATATTTCAGATATGAGACGCCTTTCTAACAACTTTCACTTCAAGATAATAACAGTTGATCCATTTATATGTCTGTGTTTCCTGATATCTGTGTATATCTACTTATTTGGGTGGTATATTTGCTTCCCTTTGTGCCAAGACAGAAATATTTTGTGCACCGTGTTCCTGGCTGTCTGCTCTTGTAATAGCTACAGGGGATAATAATCTGAATCCGCACTAATGCGGACCAATCCACAGCTGGAGCTCTAAAACCAATTGTCCTCTTTGAGGGGCATGGTGACATTTTAAAAGCTATGTGGGTTTCATTCTTTGATGTTACTGGTTTCCAGTCTGAGAATAAAAAATACTCCACTGATTAGACCGGGTCAGCGAGGCCTTTCATTCAATAGGTTGTAGCACACCATGGTGAAAATGTCACTGCTGTGTACACTACATCTAAGATAAGATACAATTTTAATGATTTAACAAGACTTTAGTGACTCGGGAAGTCATGCAGGTGTTGAAGACTCTGACAGCTGTTGGAATGAAGGACCTGTGGTAGATCTCCCCCACAGTCTCTTGCAGAGGGTGAGAGGAGCTTCGCTATCCTCCTCTCCCCCCACTTCCTCTATAGTGTCTACGACATGGGTCTTCAACCTTTTTCAACCCATGAGAGACAAACAGAACAAGGACCCCCCCCACACACACGTAATACATTTTTTAAAATGTGTCAGTCAGATCCAGTGTGTAGAATCTAGTTGCATCTAGTGGTGTAATCACTGCATTGCTCACATCACCCTCGCCTTCCTAGTGTAAAGGAGAAACAACACTTAAAAGACTTTCTAGAGTCACTATCTGTCTGTTCTGGGCTACTCTCCATGAAAGAGGACCCGCTCACACTGTAGATATAAAAGGAGGATTTTTTTTTTTTTAATTAACTTTTTATTGATTCTAAGAGGAGGATTTTAAGTAACAAAAACAAAAAGACTATTATTTTCAGGTGACCATACATGCATGAAATCATAGTTATGAATGTTATATTTCTGCCTTATTCTGAAGATAAAGGCCCCAAATCTGACACACTGCACCTTTAAATCTGACACACTGCACCTTTAAATCTGACACACTGCACCTTTAAATCTGACACACTGCACCTTTAAATCTGACACACTGCATCTTTAAATCTGACACACTGCACCTTTAAATCTGACACACAGCACCTTTAAATCTGACACACTGCACCTTTAAATCTGACACACTGCACCTTTAAATCTGACACACGGCACCTTTAAATCTGACACACTGCACCTTTAAATCTGACACACTGCACCTTTAAATCTGACACACAGCACCTTTAAATCTGACACACTGCATCTTTAAATCTGACACACTGCACCTTTAAATCTGACACACTGCACCTTTAAATCTGACACTCTGCACCTTTAAATCTGACACACTGCACCTTTAAATCTGACACACGGCACCTTTAAATCTGACACACTGCACCTTTAAATCTGACACACTGCACCTTTAAATCTGACACTCTGCACCTTTAAATCTGACACACTGCACCTTTAAATCTGACACACTGCACCTTTAAGCCTGGCCTAAAATAACTTTCACATTATGTTAGTACATATATCATTTTTGTTATATTTTTTAATTCTCACAAATTATTTTGGTGAAAATGTGTGGACATCTATCTATCTATCTATCTATCTATCTATCTATCTATCTATCTATCTATCAGACAATTAAACTGTGATATTACTGTATTTATATTTCGTACAGGTTAATGTTTCTAATGTATTCTGCTTGTAATTATTATTTTTCTTATTTTATATAATTTAAAATATTTAATGTCTCAGTTTGGCTTTATTTATAATTGAGATGACGTAGCTGCACGTGTTTCCGTCCTCTCTCTGCTTGTCAATAAAGTTTGCGTGTGTTTGTTTTGAAGCTAGCCAAGATGGCGGACTACGATCTGACCACTAGAATCGCTCATTTTCTGGACCGACACCTGGTTTTTCCTCTGCTGGAGTTCCTCTCTGTGAAGGAGGTGAACTCATTCTGACTCCTATAACTCTGAAATGTCACGTAGCTGTCTGTCAGTGAGCGTTTAAACGCGGGAAACTCTGTTTGTTTGAGTCTAAGCCGGCTAGCAGTCACGTCGGTTAGCCTGTCAGCCGGCAGCAAACGTTGATAAACTGTTAATAAATATTAATTTAATGACTTTAATCACTGCAGTGTTGCTGTAATGCCAGCTGTGGTCTCATTAAATGACTGCGAGTCTTTAAAACTGTCGTTGAGGTAGCTTCATGTTGCACACAGGATTAACTACGCCCAGCTGATGGAGACTCGGCTCCTACACCTCCTGATGTTCCCTTCTTTCCTATTTCCTGTGTCCTTAAGGAGACTAAACATGTGTGCTTTTATTGCTGAACAGATTTACAATGAAAAGGAACTTCTTCAGGGGAAGCTGGACCTCCTCAGCGACACGAACATGGTGGATTTCGCCATGGATGTGTACAAAAACCTGTATGCAGACAAGGAAATCCCACACTGTAAGAAATACACACACGTTTAGCATTTCACGCAGTCATAATACACAGCTCTCAAACTGTGCCTCTTAGGCACATGCACAAAATAGGATTATTCTTGAGTTATTACAAAGAATGGGTTCATCTGATGTGCACGTTGATGGTAAATGAACTGTACTTATGTAGCGCCGTTCTAGTCTTCTGACCACTCAAAGGGCTTTTACACTGCATATCTCATTCACACACATTCACACGCCGATGGCGCAGCCTTCGGGAGCAATTTGGGGTTCAATTCGACATGCAGACTGGAGGAGCCGGGGGTCGACCCGCTCTACCTCCGAGCCCTATAGTTAAGGTGTGTGGCAAAATTGCCCACAAACCTCTTCACTGATTTAAATACTTTATACGAGACTGGGACCCTTAGGAGGAGGGCACAGTCAGCCCTGGCCTGACCCAGGTCACCCCTGAACGGCTGCTTCATGTTGTTGCAGATACTGTCTGTCTAAATGCAGAACAAGTAGACACAAAAACTCTTTTGTTCCTGCTGCTATAGGCTTTTTTAATAACACAACGTGAGATGTGGAAACTTTTATGTAGTATGTATTTATTTTGTCTTTTACTGGTTGTTGTTACCTTCGTTTGTATCTGCTGCTGCACAACAAATTGCCCCTCGGGGATAATAAAGATTCCTTGAACCTTGAACCTCTTAGGCACATGCACAAAATAGGATTATTCTTGAATTATTACAAGAATAGGTTAATCTGATGTGCACGTTGATGCAGATTATCAGTTCAAAGCTCATAGTGTGATTGATCGCAGAGAACAGAACATACTGGCACCATAATGTGGAAATGTGTTGCCGTTAACCAGTTGAATAAATGTTAATCCATCGAGTTTAGCTGTATAAATGTGAGTATGTGTCCTGTTTCAGCCCTGAGGGAGAAGAGGAGCACCGTCGTGGCACAACTGAAGCAGCTCCAGTCGGAGACAGAGCCGATCGTCAAGATGTTTGAAGACCCAGAAACCACTCGACAGATGCAGTCCACGAGGTCAGATCAGCAAACAGTATTACAGTACTGAAAGCATGGCTGTGCACTGTAAACGGCTCATCTGACATCTATTGATCTGTTTTGTTTCGTCCTTTGTCAGAGATGGGAGGATGCTCTTCGACTATCTTTCAGAGAAACACAATGTAAGTTCTGAAATCTGTGTAGCCGCTCTGTAGCTCTTATTGTATAAAAACAGTGCACTGCATTTTAGTCTTTTGAAGGTGCAATGTGTTTTTGTTTCCATAACAACCAGCTGCCGCTGTGAGCCAACCAGAACTGTTACACAAACCTCAGCATGCAAAAAACATCCAACAACACCCACCAAAAGTGTTCATTACTCACTCCACGATCAGAGTCAGTACTTACAACTCTTTATTTTACCTTTTCTATATAATCTTAACATGAATCTTGTTTGTGATTAGTCTGTACATAAAACAAACGCTGTTCACATCGTGTTCTCCGCTGTCAGACGAGGACTTGTCAGCGTGAAAAAAAGGCTCTGTTTTGCCTCAAAAGATGAAAGATGCCAGCGCATTCTCCAATCAGCCGCATTCTGTCAGCCTCCAGGCCGCCCATAATTAGTTTTCTTTGAGGTGCTAGCAGCTTGAAAAACATTGGATTAGTGTGACTGCACTCCAGAGCTATAGACTGTTTAAAGCCACATTCATTCTCACCATAATATCCAGCCACATATTTTCTAATGATCCTTTATCAGCTGAATTACAGGTAGACAGCCAGACATTATCTCCTTTTATAAAAGGTTGCTGTCAGTTGTCAGTCTTGTTCAATGTGATTTAATTTAAGCTTCTGTGTCATTTTTGTTGTTATTTCTTAGTTTCGTCAAGAGTACCTGGACACTCTGTACAGGTACGCCAAATTCCAGTACGAGTGTGGTAACTACTCCGGGGCTGCAGAGTACCTCTACTTCTTCCGTGTCCTGGTAAGAAAAACCGCAAGAACAGCAAAAGTTCTCAGCAAGCCTTAGTAGAATAAATGGTATATATATATTTTTTTATTAATTATTCAGTCACATTTCTGATGTGCTGAATTTGTTGCTCTCTGCTCAGGTGCCCTCGACAGACAGGAACGCCCTGAGCTCTCTGTGGGGGAAACTGGCCTCGGAGATCCTGATGCAGAACTGGGAAGCAGCCATGGAGGATCTCACTCGACTGAGGGAGACGATTGATAACAACGTGAGCGAATAATACATTTCACATTATCTTACAGGCAAAATAAGTTTTGCTTTGTTTTATTAGTGATTGGATTAAGACTGTAGAAATAAAAGAAGAAGCAACACGGAATGACGTTTGCAGTTTTTCTGGTGAGCTCAATTCTGAAGTAAGAATGTGCACGACCGTGAGAGTGAAGCTTGTTTTCTGAAATGTCAGAACAAATATCAAGTTATCCTGACTGAAATCAATCGAAGGTGTACACAGGTGAAGGTCTAATGAATGTCTAACTTCACAGTTACTGTATGAAGCTGCAACTTGGCAGGAAGGTTTGTCTCTGAGGTCGGGATGGGCACCAAAACCAGGAGTTAAACTAAATGAATAAATATTGTAGTACTGATAAGCTCTGATGTTTCCAGTTCTGCTGTAGAAATTGAAGATTTTTAGTATTCTCAGTCCAGAAGATCTCTCTCTCTCGCTCTCTGAGCTCTGCTCACTGTCACAAGTGCAACAAGTCCTTTAAATGTCAGGAAACAAGAGCGACATCTAGTTGAAGTACTTCATATACAGGTGGAGTTAACTAAATTCTACAAACATGAGTTAATGATTTAAAGTAACTATTACCCACTATTGTGACTGCGTTTATAAATTTAAATCTGGTGGTCAGAGCATCATGAATGAATGTTTGTCTGTGTTGTATTTCCAGTATTCTTGTTCTCAAACATTTCATAACTTTTCCATACCTCGTGTCTCGCTCTCTCTGTCCAGTCTGTGAGCTCTCCTCTCCAGTCACTCCAGCAGAGGACCTGGCTCATCCACTGGTCCCTCTTTGTGTTCTTCAACCATCCTAAAGGCCGAGACAACATCATCGAGCTCTTCCTCTATCAGCCGCAGTGAGTCTCAACACTCAACACTCACCTTTTACGTGCAGTACAGGGCACATACATGTGTCTGAGGGGCACGCCGACATTTTATTGAGGCTTTGTTAGTTGAATATATTTTTGACTTTTAGCATTTGTTACTGACACAGAAGTGTTTGTTCATTGTACCCTGGACAGTATTTAACAGCATGAATCACAGATTTCTCAGCACAATCCCAAATTTTGTTGTGATGGCAACTAATGCTGGTGCCAATGTGTGCTGCCTTTTGTATTTTTTATTTTTTTTAGGTACCTGAATGCCATCCAGACAATGTGCCCACACATCCTGCGATACCTTACGACCGCAGTCATCACAAACAAAGACGTACGAAAGCGCAGGCAAGTGCTCAAGGACTTGGTGAAGGTCATTCAACAGGTAAGGTCACCGATTGTTAGCAGAATAATTCTCCCTCTGACGTGACTGAAGGATTTAACGAACACGTAAATGATGACTCCTCTCCACGCCTGCAGGAGTCGTACACGTACAAGGACCCGATCACGGAGTTTGTGGAGTGTCTCTACGTGAACTTCGACTTCGACAGTGCACAGAAGAAGCTGAGGGAGTGCGAGTCGGTACGGAAGTTTCTCCTTCACTTTTCCCGCCTGACAGTGTGTGTTTGTCACGATATCTCCCCCATAAAAGTTGCCTGTCTTCTGGGACTGAGGGGTAATTTGAAGCCTCCCTCAGCTCTGATCTCCTGAGTCCCTTCGCAGCTATTCAGCCTCAGCAAATCCACGTCTGGCCTGATTTGCTGGCTCTTACTTTTATTCAGTTTGATTTTCAAAGCCAAACAGCTGTCAGATTTGGGGGCTCGGTTGCCTTCTCTTGGCTGCAGTTTTTGTGGTGGTGCTGAGGGACCACGTTGTGCATTCTCATCAAGTGGCTTTTACCCCTCATGTATGAATTATGCAGTGATTGTGACGGCTTCAAATGATGGAAGAATGGAGACCGTTCACAAAGTTTTTCTAATTACTGTGTAAAGGACCTGATCAACTAATTTACTATTTATGTTGGACTACAACACCTTTGTTTGTGTTCACACCTTGCCGTTGCATAATTGGATTTCTTTCACAATAAAAGCCCCCCGTGAGATAACGGTGCCGCGTCTCTTCACAGACTCTAACACGTTTAAGCTCTTCCAGAGATCCGAGGTGGCCAAACATCCCGTTTCATGTTTCTGTTTCTTCGTTGCTTTAAAGCCACAGATCGAGACGTCGTGACATTAATCTCATAAAATAAAATAAAACACAGAGTAGAGCTCACGTCTGGTGATCGTTTAATGATTCATGTTAGGTGACATGTTTTTCTTTAGCGTGAGCTCGACGACGGTGATTCAGAAACGTGTTAACATCTTGTTGTATAACAGAACATATTAACATATTTTACTTAAAACATGCATTAAATGTAAATATAGCTGTTAGCTTTAGCATTTCTGCTGCTTTTCCACTAAACTAGAGGCCCCTTGAATTAAATTTCTAAATTTTGTTCAACTTCTGGATGCCTATAGGATCATATTTATGTTATTTGACCCTGTAGACAGTCAATGAGAGCCAAACTAGTCTAATATTGTTGTTTGACATAACTTTAGACCGCCCAAATACATAAAAACATACATAAAATTACCCAAAACTGCTGTATCTCTGAACTCTCTTCAACCAAATCACACACTATGTGATCTCCTTTTGATATGTAATACATTAACACCTCCAAAGGGAGGCGCCTGCTGGCTCCTTTCAACATGAAGGAGCTCCCCCCGGATGTCCGAGCTCCTCACGCTGTCTCTAAGCCTGAACCCGGCCATCCGCGATCTCGTTCTGTCCGTCAGTACTCAAAGCTCATGACCGTAGGTGAGGGTTGGAACGTAGATGGACTGAAAATCGAGAGCTTCGCCCTCCGGCTATATATTTACATATATGTTATGTAATATATCCAGCCTTCCTTTCAGTGAGTCTCTCCTGAAACAGTTTGGATCCCCCCTGGAGGTCTGAAGACATTCCCTTTGAACAGTAATATAACTTTACATCAGTACATGATTCAGCCTTCACACTCCACACACCGCAGGAGCCTCCTATATGTAGAGCGTAACCCGAGGAGATGGAGTCATAAATGTGCATTTTAATGAAGAAAATTTGTCTTTCCAATTTTTAATATGGCGATATCGTGTGATACCATTATCCAAACCGGGACCCCAACACAAACCCAGCCTATAAATACTCCTTTGACCACGACATTTCAAGGTACGGGCGGATTCACCAAAAGCTGGAAATTCTGCCAGAGCAGCCAGACCACAGCACATCATGTGCGGTTGTCCTGAGGTGTTATTATGTACTGAAGCGTACTTAAAGTCTAAACATGGGCTACACTCACTCGTATGTATGAATGCAGACTGTTGTTTCAGCACATTTTTAGATGTATAGGCACACACTGGAAAATGTGCCTCATGCTGGTATAGAAACTGGTTTTTACTACTAATGGAACTTTCTATACTTCAGTGCTTTGTGACGATATAAAGTGAATCATGCTTACTGTGTGTGTGTGTGTGTGTGTGTGTGTGTGTGTGTGTGTGTGTGTGTGTGTGTGTGTGTGTGTGTGTGTGTGTGTGTGTTTCTCCTTCAGGTTCTTGTAAATGACTTCTTCTTGGTCGCCTGCCTCGAGGATTTCATTGAGAACGCCCGTCTCTTCATCTTTGAGACCTTTTGTCGGATTCATCAGTGTATTAGCATCAGGTACGCCGTCCTTGAATATTAGGCTTATGTGTCAGTAACTGTGTGTGTGTGTGTCAGTGCCTTTTTATTTGTGAATGCACAGTTTCTTTACACCATAAAGAAAAGAGCTTTTCATCTGCACAGATGATTGATGCTCTGCAGTCATTTTACTTCTCAGTGCACACAAATTCTCGATGTTGTTCAGTAAAAAAAAAAAAGGAACTTTGAAGACTTTGGATTCTCCCAAAGGATATTTACTTGACTGAAATGCCCCCTCCTCCTTCGCTCTCTCTGCTCAGCATGCTGGCAGACAAACTCAACATGACGCCGGAGGAGGCGGAGAGGTGGATCGTCAACCTCATCCGTAACGCCAGGCTCGACGCCAAGATCGACTCTAAACTGGTGAGGCTCCACGTTTGCTGATCCACCTTCAGCTTCAGCTTCAAATCACCAAGCCCGACACAAACAGTCTGACTCGACTGCTCGTTTATGTATTAATAGAGTGACGTCTGTGTATTTATTTTGCTCTTGTCGTGTTTGTGGTACTTTAAAGTCCTTTTAGAAAAGTAATAAATGTTTGTGGGTTTGTTTGTCAGGGTCATGTGGTGATGGGCAACAACGCCGTGTCGCCGTACCAGCAGGTGATCGAGAAGACCAAGAGCCTGTCCTTCCGTAGCCAGATGTTGGCAATGAACATTGAAAAGAAAGTTGCCCACAGCAACAGAAATGAGGTACACTGAGCATGAAATGTTTTATAGAGACGTTCACTCTTCATCCTTCAGTAGTAGTCGTAGCATAGCAAAGAGAATATTAACATAATTTCTTTTTGTCATAAAACTATTGAATTGAGAGACTCAACTTCCTTTAGAGACGTCGACCACAAAAGTTCAAGGCTTGATTTTTATTACAAGTGCTCATTTCCAGTTCTGTATTCTTAGTCTGAGTTTCCACTGGAGGTGGAAGGAGAAGCTTTGCATGATTCACTCTTTAAAACATTCTCTGTCTGAAACAAGACGTCTCTCTTCTGATTTACGCCGTGATCTGGCGTCAGCCCGTCGTGATAAGTAGAAAAAACATCGAGAGCGGTCTGAAATATTAGTTTTGGATCACAGAGATGACCTCTGTTTCATACATTTGCCTCATTATCTGACACATTCACCTCACTTAATATCAACAGCTGATTATCTAATGTTACATAAATACCATTATAGCCATTTTTCAGCATCAGTTTGTACTTAAAGGGCTCATTTTTCATGTTTACGTTCAAAGACACGTGAAGAAAAGTTAACGTCACATCCTCACCTGTCGTGTCTGTATGTACAGACCACTTTCTTTAGTCTATAGTCTTTATTGTTCTGTCAGTCATTTTGAGTGAGGAGCTGGCAGGTGTTTCCTGTTGGAGGGCATCTACTTGAGGAACAAATCACATGGCGCCTCTTCTAATGTTTGTTTTTCTCCTGTTTCCTCAGACACCAAACTGGGCCGCACAAGACTCGGGCTTCTATTAAGATGAAAAAAAAAAAAACAGCATCAAGAGGAAGCAGAAGACTCTTGAGGATATTATTTAAGCTTTTAATCTTATTTATGAATTTATCAATTTATGCACAATGTTATTTAACTGCCGGCTTCAGTGCTGCAATAAAACACATCCAAGAGGAGGCAGCGACACTTGAAGAGGTCCTTCTCACCCGAGGTATTATTTATATTAAGAGCATACTCTTCTCATAACTTGTAACTTATTTAGAGATGCTGCTGTTAGATTGATTTTCAGGTCATGAAGTGACATTAAACATTTTTTGCCTCTTTAAAGAGATTTGTCTCTCGTTCATTTAATATTTCACCACTAGATGGAGCAGTTGACTTATGTTTGTGCAGACAGTTGTAGCATTTCTGAGTTAAAGTGTTGTCATATATGTCATTAAAGTAAGAACAGACAGATTCATAACTGACATATGAAACTGTAATACACAGGGACCTGCCGTTGCTATGAGGATCAGATTGAATGGAAAGCGCTGCAGTGGCGACTCACAAGACCCAGGTCATGCCTCAGTCACACACTTGGATCTTGTTGTGGCCTCACAGTCTCAGTCAGTTGGTTGTGTCTGCTTGTGTAGTAAATGTTTAACCACACCTTATTCCTGAATATTGCATGACGCCGTAAAGACGACTCTATTTCAGGATGTCCTCAGCAAATATTTGATTTGTGTAGATGTGCTGTGAAACACAGCCTCTGTCTCATACCTGGCTTTATTTAAAACCTGTTGGGCGAGCAGTTACGGTCAGTTAAAGTGTGCGCTCTTTGTCAGCGGGGATTTTAGAAGGCACGGCCTGTTTTTGTCATGTATAGAGAAATGACAGGCGTTAGGAGACAGACGTACCTCTGTCATTACACAAATCACTGTTGGCAGGTAAAGAGAGGAAAGTGCCCCAGGTGCATTTCTGAGTCGCCCCTCAACGTTACAGCCTCTCAGTCAGTGTGAGGATTCCTTCTGATGTTCAGCCTGGGAGGGGCTGTCTGTTAACTCCTGGCCACTCCTCCAAACTGTTTTGCTTATGCACACACACTCACACTTTTCCAGGACTTGAGTAAAAAAAAAAAAAACACAACAGACACATACACACAAACTAAAGCACACACACACACACACACACACACTCATAGCTGACGTGGGCTGAGGTCTGAGCAGGGCTCCTTCTGGAACAGCTGGTATCCATCTGTGGTTGCCGTTGCTCTGGCTGCTGTTTCTTCTTCCTGTTGCTGCTGCTGCAGGCACCGTGGCTGCCCCGAGAGGACGTAAACCGGCCCGCTGCAATCCATTCATGAGCTCTGCTGCTGCTGCTGCAGTCACACTCTGGGAATCAGACTGACTTAGTCTTCGTCTTCAGCATGGATATCTTGACAGCCTGGGTTGTCACTAACCCGGCCGTGGCCCGGCTCCTCTGGGTCGTAGCTCTGGTTCTGGCCACTCTTCTCGTCTGGCTCTTCTTCTTCTGTTGCTACAGTTGGAACCAGAGCTCCTCACCTTCCCTGGAGAGGTACCTGGCAGGTAGGTGGGCCCTCAACTCCAACACCAACGTCTGTGGGTGTGTGGAGGCCTGTGATAGGCTTCTGATGCTGCTTGCTGTGAAGTTTTAACTTGAAGTCAGGCTCTGTTTTACTAGCAGGAACGTTGTGCTCTTTTCTTTTTTTTTTTTTTCCCAAATCCGGTAATTGTAAAATGTTAATGTTTCCTTTCCAAGACTGCAGTATCCACATTTTCCAAGAAATTGCCAGCTCGTGTTGGCTCTGACTCCATTTTTTGGTTGGAGCTGCTGTGATTACTGTTTAAATGTGCTTTTAGCCAGTGAGAGGATACAATGGGTCTTTCATAGTCATTAGTGCACTAAAACATGTTTATTTTTAGGATGTCGGTGTGAGCCGTCACAGGAAAACTTTTCCATCTGACTGAGAATGTGAAACTACACTTTGGTGCTGTACCGTACTCCAGAATGTGACCTTAATGATATGTTATGAATCTGTCATGGGGTCAACATGCAGCTCAGTGATTTGCAGAGTCATAGTAACCTGCATGTCACTGTGGACACTGTGGAACAATGACTCAGGATCTCTCTGTCATCTCTTCATGATCATAGTTAAAAAGTCTGATGATTGAGCCACATTTTTTGTTCATATCTTGCTAATATTTTTGTTGTTTTTTCCACGCAGTGATGGCAAAGCACTCCAAAGCTAAAGCTCCGACTCAGGTGAGAAAATCTGCCTAATAAGAGCAACTTCTGCTTCCTCATCTGTGCCAAAAATATGAACACATCATACCTTACATTCCTGTATAATCACGATGAAGTCTTCAAAGTTCAGTCTGCTTCATTATCTCATTAGCACCTCAGCTTGTAATGCCTCGTTCAGACTTCAGAGGTCCTCGCTCACTTGCTCTTTGCAGCCTGCAGAGCACACAAGACCAGCAAGCTTGACAAGTTTGTTATTACTCATCCAATAGACTTTATTATTCAGTGCAGACATGATTATACATCTCTGCCAGTGTGTGACGCAAATTTAAATCTTGTCATGTCACGTCAGTGTTATGGAGAGTAGTTTAAACGTCACGTTTGTGTGCCATAACACCTTAAAGACACTGAATGCATCGATGTACTGCATATCTACAAGAGTATCTGCAACATAAAGTTCATATGTTTCGTGAGGGCTCTCAGATTTTGAAGAAAGGTTGAGATTAGACCAACAAAGCACAAGATGATTTGGCTTTTATTGGTGCCTCTTTGGAAACAAATGCTACATTCAACATTTAAATAGTCCATACGGGATGCCTCCTATTAACACACAATAGGGCAGCATTTAATTGGTAAACTCCCTGTGAAATGTCAAGCATTGAGAATGTGTGCAACTATTTCTTTAACTCCCAATAAAACAGAAATCATAACACAAAAATGTTCATATAATATAATGTTTACAACACCAAAAGGCTCTATGAACTTACAGGCACCCCAGAGCTGCGAACTCCGACCTGATGATGGCGCTAGATGAAAATGTAAACAGTAGCCAGCCTGATTACAATTCATCCTGAGGGGAGCACAAATATTTCTCAATGGCAATCCAATAGTTGTTGAGACATTTCACTTAAAAAAACACAAACGTCAACCTCATATTTGCGATGGAGAACAGTCAGGGGATCACTCAAGGTCATGAGGATTTATCATCTTAAATTTCAGGGCAGCACAGAGGCTACCACTGTCGCCTGATAGCAACACGGTTCTGTGTTCATACCCACCAGGGCTGGGACCTTTCTGTTCTCCCCGTGTCTGTGTGGGTACTCCAGCCTCCTCCCACAGTCCAAAGACATGCAGGTTAATATGTTAGTAGGTGTAAGTGTGAATGGTTGTTTGTTTCTATGTGTCAGCCTTGTAATGAAGTGGCGACTTGTCCAGGGTGTACCCCGCCTCTCACCCAGTGTCACCTGGGATTGGCTCCAGCCTCCCGCAAACCTCATAAGAATAAGCGGTTACAAATTTTGTGTCAATCCATGGACATCCGTAGTTTTTGAGATATTTCAGTGTGGACCAAAGTGGTGAACCGACTCAGAGCCAAATAGTTGCACACATTCTCTAGTGTGGTTATAAACATTTTGGAACTAACCGTTCCTGACTTGTGCAGCACAGTCGTGATTCATCCTACTGTATATCCTGTTTTTATATCTGATGTTCTGTCCCAGTCATGAGGGGAAGTGATGCATTTAATGTTTCCAGCATGAACAACAGTATTTCTTTAAAAAATACCAGAGGAACTGGCATTTGATGAAGCACAAAGTACATTGTTCTTTAACGTGCAACACTGGTGCATCTACTGAAGTTTGTGTAGCACACAAAGTCAGTATAAAACCATGTAACTCTTCAGCTTTAGCCCCCTCTTGTCCCATCGCGTGTCCCTGCAGATGACACCGTTGATATCATTCCTATATAATCTATGTAGTGTAATATAAACCTCTCAGCAGCTGCAGCTTTATCACGTGCCAATTCCATTACTAAGTATACTGCAAGTGGGCCCATGTTATACTGAGAGATGTGTGACTGCGCTGGCCTCGCTCAGTGTGTTTTGGCACGGCGATGATGAGTGTTGCACACACTGGAGAAGCACTGTGCGCCCATTGTGTGTGTGATAAGTTTGAGAGGCTCTCTGAAATGGCTCCATGAGTGAAGCCCATTGTCAGGGTGGCACCAGCGCGCCAACAAAGGTCCGTTTCCCTCTGCAGCAGCAGCCAGCGTGGACAAAGAGACATGTGAGGTCTCTCTTTGAAGAACTGGGCTATAGACACAGTGACCAACGTAATGAAGTGACCATGAGTTATCAGGCTGTCAGGCTCTGTTTTCAATCCTACATCACAGAAAGAAATGCAAGTACACAAGGGGCTCTTCAGATGCAAAAAGAACAAGTGTAAAGTCAGTCACTGGATCAACTTCATCACCTTTTTCATCACTTAAATCTTTATTAGAACAGAAAACAAACAAACATTCTGAGTCTTCTATATGTTCCCACTTTTCTTCTAGTTGTGCTTCTTCTTGCAGCCTCAGTTTATGTGTCAGTTTTTCCAATATGACTAATTATTAGCTCCCGGCTCTATTTTCCTCCAGTTCCTCACACTGTAAAAGGAACTATTTGTTTTAACTTAATGAAGTTAGTGTGTGGGCTGCCTTAAAATCTTTAAGTTGACTGAATTTGAGAAGACAAGTTGAAACAAATTACCTTCTTTCTTTCACTTCTATATCTTAAAAAGGTCAAACTATGATTAATTTCTTGCAATAACTTCTCCTGAAGACAATAAGAGTCTGTGGTAGGTGGACGATGAATGTTCCCATCATGATCTGGGTCTTGCTGGTGGTTCAGAGGTTAGGTGGCCTTACATTTCTATCTATGTGAATGATTTCATTATGATCGCATGTGATTTTCAACAGCTGAATGAAAGAAAGGCTTGTTCGTTTTTTGACAATGGCAATGTCGCTCACGCATTCTGTTGCTTTTAACTCGTAGCAAAGACAGGACTTTACAATCAACCCCTTTCAGGAGCACTGCACGCCTCAAAACTCTTAACAGCTGATAAGATGGGACAGAACTTTATTCATCCAGAAGGAAACGACTGATAGTTTGACTCCTGACGAAGCCCGCTGAGAGATTACCAACAAAAACAGATATAAATTTAGAAATAACTTCATTTTACACATCGTTGACACACTGTCTGCATGTTAGCATCTTAAAATATGCAGATGCGCTTCATAAAAGCTGTTATGAGTGCAATTAATTTACTTAACTTTCAAAAGCTCCTTTCAGGTAAACTATAAGATTGTTCACTTGGGTGCAAAAACAGTCATTTCATGTGGTTGTATTAGTCTTCAGCAGGAAAAACAGAACCCCGTTTGTTTACCTGACAACATTAATCATAATCAATGGCCTCTGAATAAGGAAGCTTTTGTCCGGCTCAGTCAGTGCGTGCCAGATATCAAGAGCTGCAGTTTTTCCAATGGCAAGATTCATAATTGGAGAGTGGACTTTCCTCAAAGTAAACTTTATAAATAAAAACTGGATCCATAAAAATCTGTATGTCAGAGAGGCAGCAGCCTCAAGCTGAAGCAGTTGTTCTGATGATCAGGTGAAATAATTACATGAAATAAGTGAATGCATCGTGTCATTTCAGAGGAAAAAAAAGCCCAAAGAGAAGCCAGCTGCTTCGGTCCAGTCAGAGGAAGTTGTGGTGAAGGAGTCTGTGGCCGTTGGACAGGATCCACCGTGTCCAGCAGTGAGGAAACGGAAGAGACGACCTCTTAAAGTCAGGATGGAAACGGTGACTGCAGTGAGATCACAGAAGGTGAGGAATGTTTTCTCCATCGTGTGTCGTCAAACGCCTCGTTTCCTGGCGTGTCAGGACCACTTTCTCCTCTGTGGCTTGGTTTAATAAGTCAGTTTTTGCACTTTTTCAAAAAATATTGAGGGTAATTTAACAGAGATGTCCTCTGTTGTCATTTCTTGTGGTTTTTGAGTGGTGACTGGGTGTCTTGGACGGTTTCCTCTGCCAAATATTGCAGTTTGTTCATTTATTTTGGCTCCAAAGGCAGTGGATTCATAATATTCTATATTCTAATTTGTACCCAAATTAAAGGAAATATACTGAAAGTGTGTTTTTACTCGGTGCACTCAATTATATTATAATAACTATGTTAAATGTCTTATTTTGGAGCAATCTTATGTGATATTTTAACAATGATTCAGCTCAATTTGAAGCTAATCACAATATATTTTGGTGTACTTAATTATATAGTTTAAGTACCTTAATTATAATTATAATGTACTATTTTAAATGTTATTTTTATGCAGTATTTAAGACTCCCTTAATGCGTTTTAATCATCATATAAATGTGGTCAAAGGACATTTATTTGCAGGATAATGATGGAGGGGAGGATTGATGATGATAAATTTATGTTCATGTTGTTGTTTGTATCTTAACATTTACCCTCCGAGCACACCACAGTCTGTTTGAGCACTCCTCTTTCTGTTAATTTAGTAACAGTTATTGAAAAGTTTCACTCACTTTTAGACGTCATCTTTCTGTTTTCCAGCACACAAATTCCTGAGAGACACAAACTTATTTTCCAGCATTCCTGATTGAGCAACAATGATTTGAAGCAGATAGTCGTGGAATGTAACTGAGTACTTTTACTGAAGTACTGTACCTCAACTCCACTGCATTCATTTGACAGATTTAGTTACCAGTTACTTTACAAATTAAAATTTCGGCACATAAAACATATGAAATAAAAAAACGATTAGTCGATTCATCGTTTAACAGCAAAATAATTGGCAACTATCTTGATAAACATTTTCACCCAGAAACATTTCATGGTTCCAGATTGTCAAATGCAGCATTGCTTAATCGTTGGTTGCAGTTCTTACAAAATATGGAGTTAGCTTCACCTCAACTAAACACAGCAACCACCTTACCACCGCCTTACCTAACTCAACATGCTACCCAACTCCTGACACAAGCTGTGGTCATCTCCAGACTAGATTACTGTAACGTCCTCCTGACGGGCCTCCCAGCCTGCACAGTGAAACCCCTTCAGATGATCCAGAACGCGGCAGCGTGCCTGGTCTACAACCAACCCAAAAGGTCACATGACACCCCGCTGCTCATCGAGCTCCACTGGCTACATGTAGCAGCTCGCCTATAAAGTTGTCTCCGGTACTGCACCTACCTACTTGAACGCCCTCATACAGGCATATGTTACCTCACGACCGTTGCGTTCCTCCATTGAACCACACCTGGCTCTGCCACCTGTTCGTTCAAGGCAATCCAGACTTTTCTGGTCTGTTGTTCCCCGTTGGTGGAACGTCCTACCAGTTCCTACCAGATCAGGGGCGTCCTTCTCTACCTTCACAAACCTCCTGAAGACCTCCAGCTCTTCAGAGAGGACCTCCTCTACAACACTACCAACAACTTTCTTATTGCACTGCACCTTGATTGTTTCCCTTCTCTGTAAGTCGCTTTGGATAAAAGCGTCAGCTAAATGACAACATGTGAATGCATAAAATGTTGTTCACCTGCTGAACACTGTCGAGATGCCTTTGAACAGGTCACTGAACCCCTAACTGCTCCCAGGGTGAATGACAATTATGTTAATCTTCTTCTTTTGCTGAAGTAACACTTCCAGAGCAGGACTTTTACTTGTAACAGAGTATTTTTTACAGTGTAGTGTTAGTACTTTGACCTCAGTAAAGAATCTGAAAACTTCCTCCACCACTGGAAGTCGACCACAGTTGACTGGCATGTTGTTGTTTATAATGCTGATCTGAAATGTTGCACATACTCTGATGGTTTATGTTTAATACCACAATAATTCTGACTTGTCTAAACTGACCTGGAACACCCGTCACCTCCCTCCCTCTCTCTCTCAGAGCTCCTCTGCTCTCTTGGCTGATCATGATTGACCCTTCAGCACAATGGGCACAAAGCTGGCACAGACGCCGGCATTCAGAACCGATGGCACGCATGGGATCGAGCGAGCACTCCGCCTCCCCCTCGACTTCTTCATGCCCATTGATTCATTCTCCAAGTGGGAGTCTAATAATGTAGTAGGGCCACACAAACAAGTGATCTATCATTCATGGTGTTGTGATTATGTAATGGCTCAGCACGACAGTTTTTAATTTGACTCAGTACAACTTGGCCCCATTTACAGTGCGTAGAGGAAAAACATGACACGGAATAAACAACTCTGGAGGCGAACGTGCACTAAATGTAACAGATTTCCTGATGAATGGCTCATTTGCATGTTTGTGACATCAAAATGCAAAGTGGAGGCAGAGGTCAGCTGGCAGACACATACAGTATACAGTAGATGAGTTTTTGGACTGCCTCTGACAGCAATTTCTCATATAATAACTAATTTCTTTACATAATTCCACATTTAAGCACCACAGGAATCAACGTTAACACCACCATATGCATCATTTAAAGGAGCCAAGACCATATTTGATGAGAAATACTCAGCATAAGGTCCAATTTCAACCATTTTTAATGGATGGGGGGGGTTGCTCAGTTGTCATGGTGATGGTTTATTCGGCTTCCCTTCCCACATTACAAGTCAGAATTTGTCCAAAACAAGCCAGCAAAAAGTTTTTTGTAGTCCCTTTTTATTGTTGACTCAAGCTTGAACTAAAACAGACATTTTGGGGTTAAAAACTACAGATCCCGTGAGTTTGTGTACTATCAGAGCAGCCCATCTGTTTCCACATGTCAGACAGATGCTGAGCTCAGCAGTCCTGTGCTGGAATTGCCTCTGTTCCCCTGAAGAGGTGTGAAGTTCAAGGAAAGGAGATGAATTGAGGGTGTGATCATGTTAGAGTTTCATCCGACACCCTCGTGCACGCTTATAAATCTGCGCAGCATCACTGTACATGATACATTCTGGCTGCACGCTGCAGATCAATCTGACCTGAGCTGTTTTCACATGCGCACCGAGCATGCAATCAGATCTCCGCGCTCATCTCCGTCTTTAACTCGTGCCTGCCCGCTGTTCTGCTCTGTTCTGTCCGTGAGGCATGCACACGCTGAGGGAGCACATTCTTCCCTCTCGGTTCGCGCTGCAGCCCGGTTCATATCAGGTCTGACCGGCTGAACATCCCGCACGCACAGCCGGGATAGTACCGCAGGACGCAGGCGCGACTCCCGCTGCGGATGAAGAGGATGAGGATGGCTCTCTAAGTTTTCATCCAGCTGGGACTGAATCCGCCGACGGAACCGCTGCAGTGAACGGATTTCTGTGATTGTTTACCGGGGACCAAATCGAGCAGACATCCTGGATATTTTTGGCGTGAGTAAAGCAGGAATCAGATTATTTATAGTTTAGGTTTTGCCGCATCGCCGACGCCGCGAATCACATGATGTAGTGTCTTTAAAAAAAACCCTGCAGATTAGAAATAATCCGACCCATCATCAGTGTGAGGAGTCATGGTGCATCATGTAACCTGTCTAACAGCAGGTGCACACATCAGGTCTCTCCTCACTGCGGCTCAGCTCACACACACACACACAGAGAGAGAGAGAGGCTCGTTTCAGGTGTGGCGGTGCACTGCAGCTCCTTTTGGAGCTCAAGTTTTTCTGGGATGGATTCACACTTGACAGCTTTCTCTGTCAACTGATGATCAACAGATCCACTCCTAATGAAGTCCATCAGCTGTAGAGGAGGAGGAGGAGGAGGAGGGAGGTTGGAGGAGTCAGTCAGCTGTCAGTGTGATTCAGCCTCTGCTCCTCAGTCTATTCATACCAGCACTTAACTTTCTTCCATTTCCAAGTGCTGAGAGTTTTTTTTCAGGAGCATGCTCTCTAATGCTCTTCAGGGTTGCCTGGTAACTACGGATCACCCTGATGCTTTCAGCTTGCTTGGATGAAGGCCATACAAGAAAAGTGAAGCCGCTCTGAATAGTAATGGAGGTTAGAGGCTGGAGGAGAAGTGATGTCAGTAGAGATGTCAAAACAGCAGCACAAACAGCAGTACAGTGATGATTGATACGGAGAGCCTGAGAGGTCACAGAGGTTCACACTTTGCTGCCTGACTCAGAAAAGTATGATACTCTATATATCGAGGCTGTAGCCTATAGAAGGATTCATGGTGCCTGGAAGCGAGGCTATGAATTTTTAACATGACTCCTTCACTGTATGGAGCTCTAATCTTTCATACAGCCCAGCCTGCATAGTCCTGAAATATTTCTATCTTTTGTTGCTAATGAAAGACTAAATCTTAGATGTTAAGCTGAATCCAAGCAGGCCAAATATTCAGGTCAGTCAATGAGCTGCTACAGGAAAGTCTAACATGTTACTGCTCTACTTTCTGAGGCTGTTATTAGTCGATATTAGCTGATCTCGAGCTGGCAAGCTGGCAAGTTTTCCTTAAGAGGAAACTTCCACATTGGTTGAGTAATAATGTGTCATTGTGTAGTAACAACTGTCATGTGCAAATGTTCAGTGTCACACTTCCCTCACCACTAAAGCGTCCCTTTTCCACGCTGACACCGTGTAGTAAACATGCTGCTTGAATTAAACAAAGTACTGCAGTCCTAACAACAACAACAACAACAACAACCAGTACAGCCAGAAATAGCATCCAGCTAATTCATAACCTGACTGTGAACTGTATCCAATGCACTGTAGACATTACCCCTGGGAGTTTGTTCCTGTCTGCTCCTGTCCAATCAGAGAGCGGCTGTGGCGGTGCAGCCAGCGCCCCTGTGGAGAGCATCCTGCGAGTTCGGATGGTGACTCAGCTGAAAAAGGAGCTGGCAGCGTGGTGACGTTGTACAGTGCATCAGCAGCAGCAGCAGCACCTGCCCCGCTCCTCACAGCAGCTCTGTGAATGACTCAGGCCTCCAGGATTTGGGCTAAAAATCCTTCAGACAGCAGAACTTTTGTCGTAACTGCTGCACATTAGCTTTAATTATAGATGCTGGGCAATCATTCAGGATTTACATTTTGTGCAGTTATGTTGTGATCATATAATTATATTCCATCCATCTTCCATGAACTACCCACCACGTGTCTACCTCAGAACAAACAAACTCATTGCTGCTATAGGGTTGCTCCCAGAACCTATAGAGACTCTCTGTTCTGTCTTCTCTGTTCTTCCTCTGAGTTACTTAAGTTTTATAAGTCCATGTTTGTCCTTTTCCACTCACGATGTCCATCCAGACTATGGAGGAGGTCAAGGACAAGCCCAAGAGGAGGCCTCTGGTCAGGGCTGCGTCGGAGGAGAGCACTTGCGATCTGAGTTCAATCACCTACTCTCCATCTCCTGGTGACACGCTGCCCTGGAACCTGCCTAAACACCATCGCATCAAGCGCTCCAAGTCAGCCTCTGGAGATGTGCTGGACCCAGCAGAGAGGGCCGTCATCCGCATCGCAGGTACGATGTTTTCATTAAGACGCATAATTACAACTCGTGATGCTCGGCGGCCCAAAAAGACTTTTACTCATTGACTTACATTGACAGAAGAGTGGATAGATAGCTTTACTGCAAAATAACTTCACAATTAAATATTTTTTATCCCCATTCATAAAAAGAGAATGGAGTTGGAGCTGTCTGTGAGGAGGATGCATGTGTCTGCCCTGTGTTTTTCTTTATGTTCCTGCTGTGGTGCTCATTTGCAGACTGTAACACTGCTGCTAATGCTCGCTCTTCATGCTGCTACTCATGTAGATTTTTATAGGGTTGCACTCCTCGTAACACTTACTCGACCCTGTGATAACTGTTAATTGTTTGATTTGTGGTCCTCGCTGCAGCTGCTCGCAGCAGTTTTTTTTTTTTTTTTTTTTTTTTTAAACGTGCATTTCGAGTCTGAAGCTGAAGTTTTCTGTTGCTTTGCTGTCAGCTATTGACTCACAGCTTTGCTTCACAGAGCTCAGGATTTGTTTGCTTATGTTAACACACACTTTGTGATTCAGTCTCGCTCTGCTGTGTCATTTGTGCTTCTGGCAAAAACAGTGAAATGTTAAGCCGCGGTGCTGCTGGCTGTTTTTCTGTTGTGGTTCTGTCGTGGGAACCTGCATGCAGGTGACATCTTGGCATTTGCAGGCCGGTAATTTCCGCTCTTGTGTTTTTTGGCATTTGTGAATTAATTTCTGATATTAGCAGACCCATGTTATGATATTTGGCATGTGCATTATGATGCTTTCTTGCTGTTGACAGTGAATATAAGTGTTATGCGCTGAATCGGGTGTTGCTGGTTGGAGGTTTACCTTGTCGGCACATTGATGGGTTTGATAGGTTTAGGGATGTAAACATGACTTGTGCACAGACCAATCATATACATAATTATTTCCTTGCTTTAATATTTATTCATATTAAAAGTTAAGGAGTTAATGTGACATTTTAATTTTAATTAAGAAGAAATGTCAAGAGCTGCTTTCTCAATTTAGCATGCATGCTTAACTCCACTCCTGACAGGCAGTTAAAAGAGATATATTGTGCAACAACATTATTACCATCTTATTATGCTCAGTTATTTCTCATGAGAGGAGAGTTCAAGCTGCTACCAATGTGTCTTTATGTGTCTAAATCTACGTCTGCAGCTCCTCCACCTCTGTTAACTCTCCAACACTGAGGCAGGGCTCGGATGATGTGACTTGCTGCCTCGACACTTCCTGTGGTGGGTGTTGGGTTCACATTGTCTCTTCAACCACAAACAGCAACACTGACCTCTTCCTCTGCTCTCTGATATTGATTTGATGGGGTGGGGTACTGCAGCAGGATTGTGTCACTGGGTGTTATTGTCTCTGCACACACACACACACACACACACACACACACACACACACACACACACACACACACACACACTCTCACACACACAGCAGCAGCAGGACTGTAGGGCTGATTGATGAGCTAGAGTTCAGGGAGATCTGAAATTTTCACTCCTCATGACTTCCTGTAGTCCCAGGACGCCGTTGGCCGGTTAAATATATTAGATAACGGCGTCTGTATCAATGCTGTCTCGTTGGATTGCTGCCATAACGGCCCTGGCCTTATTCATTACCCCTGTGAATCACATACGAGGCTGAAGCTGCAGCTTTATCTCACAACAAATGGAGACAGGAGCATTTTTTATCAGGCTGCAGACAGTTTGAGAGGCAGGTGGTGTTGTCTGACACTAAACAAGATGTCAGTAAGACTGTATCGAGGTTTTTGTCCGTCTGACATGCTAGTCCATTGATCTGCTGTGAGTCTTGGCAGCGGCTCTGTTGACAGCCGTCCAGAGTGATTGTGATTAAAATAAAATACAATAAAGTGCCGCTGAAAGAAACTGTCATAGACGACTCAGGTCAGCAGAACTGATCCTGGTTTAACATGACGTTAAAGCTATGGCTCATAACAACCAGCAGGGGGTTGCCAGAAGTCTCAGGTCTGTTGCTCCTGACCACTGGTCATAGCAGGCATATCATGTGTCTTACAGCAGTAGAAACATCTGTACATGTTTATTGATAAAGTCTGTGTATGCTGATGGTATGGATACAGTGGTGTCCATAAAGACTGGCTGTAATCAATTTAGTTTTAAGGTTCTGAACTAATAACCTGCTGACCTGTTCTTCAGAGGGAGATACAACATGACTAATGCAGCGCTCTGCCCCACAGTGTGGGAGAGCAGTACAGTGTTCTTACAGTACCAGGAACATCGCCGAAGGCTGTTTAAGTTCACCAAATATACAGAACAAGACGAGGCTGTAAGGGAACAGAACATTGTTAGAAAACTGTTGATCTTTTTTTTTCTTCCATTTCTTTAACTGTTCCAGAGGTTACACTTCATGTTTAAGAGAGAAACCCACGTTCAGATTAAGTCTTCAAATGTCAGCGCTGTAGTTTCTTACTTCAGTCGGGAAAAAGTCACGGGGTCTGCTCGCAACAGATAAATTATTCAGTGCAGCTTTTGTCGTGGGACTCGGTGCAGTTTTTTTCAGAATATTAAATTGTGGATCCATTATTGATTTTACGTTTTACAGTCTTCATTATGGCTGCTTATGTAAAGGTATCTTTGGGACCCTGAGGTGCTCTGCAAAGTGCAAAGTTTAGTTTCCTCTGTCTTTTATAACTGTGTGATGTTGAAGTTTGTTCTCGTGCTTCCTCTAAGGAGGTGAAAAGTGTCTGACAGCCACATTCTGCAGAGTCGTGTTTACCTCAGCGATCAGACTCATGAACCAGGACAGAGGTGTTTGTGCAGTATACATGCTGGACACTAGAGGACAGTGTCCAAAGATAAAGTGCGGTCAAGCGTGTCTGCAGGTTCTCTCACTGTGCACTGCTCCTGATAACAGTTTATTCTTTTATGAACCATTCATTTAATTTCACATTGAGGACATTTCATAGCTCACGTGTAGAACTACATGTGTGCACAGTAGTAACAGATTACACTTTGCTTTCATTAGATTTGTGCTCCAAGATTTTTAATTGCATTTGATTTAATTTTTATTTCTTCATTAAATTTGGGGCTATTTATTATTTCACTGCATGCGCTGTGATGTAATGCTGCTAATGAGCTACAGTACCTGTCACCACAGTAACAGTAATCAAAAACACTGGAACAGTTGCACATTATCCCTACGCTGACTATATTTCAACCTGTGATTAGTATTCAGGCTGCCAACCTGTAAGAAACTAACCACACAAAGTCCTTCAAACACAAATCAGTGAATACACAAAAAACAACAGGCACTGAATAGTGAGTGGGAGGTCGTATCCGTCCTTAAATGTGTTGTTTTTGTCTTTTATTTTAGCGGAGGACGTAAATTAGTGGCACAGCCGGGGCAGAGAGTCTTTCAGCCCGGTGATGTGTGGGCGGGCCGCTTGGCACCGCAAGCGAGGCGCTCGAGCCAAAACCAGGCGAGCAAACACAAAACCAGAGAGACAAAAGTGAGAGAGAGTCTCAGACAGTGAGTGGAGTGGCATGGAGGGATTCATACATTTTGCCCATCACATATCAGAGCCACATTGTTATGATGGAGTGAATCATTGAGCCATCATTGAACTGGTAATCTCATTGTGATGTGGTGATATCTCTAGAGATGAAATGACATTGAAGAGTGGCGTTGCTCGGCACTCCCCGGAGGTGACCTGTCAAACTGTTTTGGCTACACGGTGACAGTGTGACAGCTGATTTTCTGTCTCTACAGTTCGAGTATCTGTCCGGTGGCTCCATTTTCACTGAGTTTTCATGGCGGCTGTCACTTAAACTGTAAAGTTTTCTGTCGTCTACTCCAAACAAGCCACTCAAAATGAATTTTTTAGGCCAGTATCGAATGTGATATTTGAGTTACACTCCGAATGCAGCTGCAACTCATATTTGATCAGGTGCTATAATAATGCTTTGTAATCAGATTGCCTGATCTGTTGTATTAAATCAAGTGCTTCTGTTGTAGATGTGTCTGCAAAAGTCAGTTCAAACACCCAAATAACACAAGATGGCTGAACAATCCTCATAGATGTTCAACAGAATCAACACTGTCATCATTTCAGCCATATTCTTGTGTTCCCTCTGTTAGAAAAGATCGTTTTTATTAGACTCAGTTAAAAGTTGGCTCCGTTCAAACGTGTGTTAATTGTTTTTTCAAGCTACTGACATGAATATTCAAGATTGATGGAGTCTCCATGAAACGCGCTGTAGGTCTGGCACTCATTTCACACGAACACAACTTGATTATTTCTCTGCAGCTCACATTTTTATGTCATAACTCACTGGTTGAGAAACAGTACGCCCAGTCTGGTGTCTCACTGTTGCAATGCCGTATCTGAACACACTCGAGGGTGTTGAAATATTTTTCACATTCCTGACGTGAAGGATTTATTATTAATGTATTTAAATTTTCAGTTTCGTCCTGATGAAATTCTCCCTAATCCTCCCAAAAGCTGAGCAAGCAAACCCAACACACACACACACACCCACCAGCTCTATGAGAAAGTGATAACACACACACGTGTGCTCAGGCTGCAGGATATCTGCAGTTAGAGAGAGAGTCTAGATTCATTACTACTGTGACCAGTCTGACTTTAATGGTCTTTATTTCTAATCGTATTAGGTACTATAATTTTGTTTTATGGAGTCTGAGGAGTAGTTATGCCTCAGTGTCATTATTACGATGCTCATCTGCACTGGACCAGAGATCACTCGTGAACTTTTACACTTTGTCTTGTCAAATAAATGTTGTAGAGCGAGTTTTGAGATGGTACTCAGACACACACACACACATAATTACACACTTACAGTACAAACACACATTACGCGACGACATTGCCATGAGATGCTGTAACACTCTGCACCATTCGTGCACCAACGTTTGCCTCATAAGGAGCCTTTTTTGGGGCACATAGCGTAGCAGGATGTCTTGATGGTCGACCCTTTCACAGAAGACATTTTTACATGTCACAGTAAGAAAATCACACGTGTAAATAATAACATTAATGATAAATTCAGCTGGTTCAGGGTCCTGGCTCACTGTCACGCTGACGTGGCTTGCTGGGACACCTAAATGGAAATTTTGAGAATTTTTGAGGACGTTACACGCTGTTTACATTTCACAGATTGGAAAGAATATGTATTTATTCCATCCAACCATCCATTGTCTTCCACTTATCTGTGATCTGGTCCCAGTGGCAGCAGGTTAAGCGCGGTATTCCAGACATCC
The DNA here is from genome assembly GCA_033000465.1 of Sciaenops ocellatus. Lineage (NCBI taxonomy): Eukaryota > Metazoa > Chordata > Actinopteri > Sciaenidae > Sciaenops > Sciaenops ocellatus. The sequence goes on from CP136873.1 coordinate 22,833,384, forward strand.
CTCTGGCCTGCAGTGTTTTCCAGCTCCTCCTGAGGGATCCTGAGGCATTCCCAGGAGGGATGAAACAGCCAGTTCTGGGTCTGCACTGGGGGTTTTCCTGCCAGTTGGACGTGCCTTGAAAACCTCCAAAGGAAGGAGGAAGGCGCCCAGAAGGCATCCTAATCAGATGCTTGATCCACCACAGCTAGCTCCTTTTGATGCAGCAGCAGTACTCCGAGCTCCCTCTGGATGTCCAAGCTCCTCATCCCATCAGCCTCAGATAAGAGAATGTACAGTATATATAATATTGGCAGAAAGTAAACACGGTGCATAAATTGAACAGCTCAGTTGCAAGATCCTGCAAAGAATCAGCGCTAATCTGCTCTTGTCAACACCAGAAAGTTTTCTATGTTGACACACAGCTTTTTAGAAATAGAAATACTCTTTGAGTGATTCACAGAAAATTTCCTCTGAACTTTTCCAGTGTTCCCGTCTGAAAGAGAAAAGTTCTTCCAAGCACCAGATCCTCGAGTAGCTGCAGTTTTTCTTCCTTACGAAGTACTGTCACAGGTTCACACTCTTTGACCTGCGTGAATGGAGGGAATCAGATTTCTTTTTTGTTTCCACGGTTAAATCAGAGCAGGGCTGTCACTGCGTAGAGGAAACAAGTATTATGCAGTCATTATTATGTGATGTGACGTGCTTTTGCACTAGAAAGTCTGTCTTTATGTTTCAGTTTTACTCTCCTTTGCTGTGGTTGTACTTGTCACAAATATTGTGACCCAGCACTGATCCAGTGTTTTGTCCTGTGCTGAAGAGGTGTGGTTCTCTGGCACTGAAAATCTGCCGTCATTCAGTTTTGGGAATATGACGTGACTTTCGAGGAGAGGACCACGCGAGTGTTCTGGGAGTTAATTTTAAAGCTGTGAATAGTACAGGATCCACTCGGCTTCTACTTGCCCCAGTTTCTCCAGCGGCAGGAACTCAAATAACCCCATGCAGCTCTGTCATTTGTTTTTTCATCGAGGTAGCCATGTGTGTGTGTCTCTGTATCTGGGGTGGAGTTGGCCCTGTGCAGTGTGTGTGTGTGTGTGTGTGGGACCTCAACTGGTATCTATCTATCTGTGCGGTGTGTGTTCGCCTCTGTGCCTTTAAGAGGAGGGTCTGATATATGCATGTGTGTGTGTGTGTATGTGTGTATGTGTGTGTGTGTGGGTATTTCTCAAGCAGAGGAGAGGAGTGGTGGTGGTGGTCTGGAATGAAACCTACAGCTTTATAGAGGGAAACAGTGTGACTGAAGAAGGTGGGGACAGTTAGATAGGTGGACAGACAGCCAGGAGGGCTTTTATCAGCAGTGGGGGGGACTGAGAGTCAAAGAGAGGTGTGCAGTGCCAGTGGAAAGTTAAAAAAAAAGTTTAAAGAGAGAGGAGAGGGTGCCCTAACTCCGGCTCAGTATCAGACAGGCCATGTCCATGCCCATGCTTGACCCGGGTCAGCGGCTGTCAGAGGAGCAGGACTATGTCCAAGCCTATGAGAACGTCAGAGAGAAGTATAAAGGTAACAACACCCCCTATTTTCTCTTCTTTAGTGAGTTTTACTGTACATACTCATGATATCCACGATCAGAGCATGTTTAATGTGAGTGCATGCTTCAGTGAGTACACTATGTTGTCTGACTTACCAGCATTAATTGGTTCCACACTGAGGTGTAGAAACAGGAAGTATAATATTTCTATTGTTTAAATGTGGTGTCACACATACACAACATAAAGTTCAGCATCAAATCTTTGTTGTTATTATCGACTGGTGGATGTGATCCATAATGGTCTTCAACTTTAAACCTGTTGTTTCCTCTGTGGTGATTCTGGAGAGTTTAAATGAGCTGCAGGTTGATCCAAACTAAATAGCAATATAACACAAAGGATTCCTGCGTGACCCAGTCTGTGTTCTCTTTCCTGACCCGACAGCCTCCTTTGCATACAGGGAATCACTGATGGGGACAGAGAGGTGAGACATTTGGCCCTCGGTTAAATGGCACAGGTCCAACACGAGTGATTAGAGCTGCCAGCCAGCAAGGTGGTGCATCACCTGATTATGTCTGGGTAAACAGTGCCATGACTTGATAGTGTTTTTCATTCCGGAGCAACCCTCGAGATGTTCCTGCAGCTCATTTGTTTACCTGAATCACGAGGCTGAATTTGACCGATGCAAAACGTGCGAGAGAATCCGGATCCTCTGCTGCAGGAAGCAGCAGCAGGTTGAAACTGGTTTTTATTCTCTGTTCTGCTGGTTTACATTTGTACAAGATAGTTACATAGCTGTAGAGCATCAGCTGAGCCCGGTTCCCGTTTCCTGCTTGCCCAGCTCCTGTTCTGGCACGACACCGGCTCCACTCCCCGTCAGCATTCGCCCCGGGCCTGTAAACCTCCTCTTCTTCTTCTTCCCGGTGGTCCAAAATGCCTGTGGTACAAACACTAACACTCCCCCAGTGCTCTGAGCTCACAGTCAGGGCAGCCCGGCTAACAAACTGAGCTATCATTAGCTACAGTCAGCAGCAGTTTACTTCACTGTCCATCAGGAAACTCCTTGATTTGCTGCTTTTTTTTGATTTTATATGATTTTAAAGTGAGTATCTTTCAGATTTTGGACTTGTGGCTAGACAACATCTGATATGTCACTCAATAATGAACAATCTGAACAGAAGCCCTGATAGAAACAAGTCATTCAATGTCCAAGTGTACCACAAGAACAGACCTTCAAAATAAGAGCCTTATATGATGCACCGTTACGCATATTGGTCTGTGTCACACCACTTATATTATATTATCCAGACTAAGTTGCTGTTAGCACCAAAACCAGCAGTTTTACCTGAAATTAAGGCGTCAGGTATCATGTTGAGTTTTTGACCAGGTGCCTCTCGCCTCTGTGGGTCACTCTGAATCTCAGTGTGTAAGTAAAGGCAGGTGAATTACAGCAACATCTGGAGGCGGTCTGTGCGAGGACAGACTGACAGGAACAGCTGTGCTCTCTTATCCCCCCTTACCATCCATATACAGAAGCACATACTGTAAGTGAAGTCTTGTAGAGCCGTGAGTAGTTTACTCTGTACAGGCCTCATAGTGTGTGTGTGTTGTTGTGTTTTTGGCTAAAAGCAGGGCACTGTTGCTAAGAAGCTGCATCGATGTTCTGGTTAAAAATAGGTTAGAAATAAAAATCATAACTGTGGGTACAATTTCCACCCGACTTACAGCAGACTATCAATAAGAAGTCCCAGTCTTGGTCTCTATGTTGGGAACAGTATCATTCCATGCAGTCACAACAGTCTAGTAATTTTCTTCCCATGCGGTTGCCTACTGTGCATGTCACTGTGGGCAGCGTTCCTGCTGTGTCGCTCTCTGGCACCAGCCCGGTGCTCCACGCCCCCGTCGTAACCTCCAGTCCGCCGTGCCAAGATTTCACTTCCTGTTACTTTTTTGTCTTATTGTTGGTTTTTGACCTGATGCTGTTTGTTTTAGATAATTGTAAAGTCTGGACACGTAGCCGGAGTATGGAGTGTAAAGAGAGCAAGAGCTGTTTTTATCAGCTGATCTGGTTTCTGAGCTGAAATGGGTTTATTGTTTTGAGGTTTGTCATGAGATGGCAGCTCTTTCTCCAAGGCTGCTGCTCAAGTCTGTGTGTAGATGTATTTAACATGTCCTATCAGAAGAGGCGGAGGAACAGGCCGACACCTTGAAGAGTTTGTAGCTTCCAAATGGAGTTTCATTAACGAATTTAAAATCAGCCATTAATCACCTGCGGCTGATATTCCTGATTTATTGCAAGTAGCTGTAATTATTAATATGACTGTGCATAATTTAAATTCTTATTACCTCGCTTTGCTGACAGTGATGGATTCTCTTCTATTTTTACCACACCGTGTTGACACCGGTTCAAAATTCATAACGCTGCTGAGAGAAATCAGATCCTGAAAAACGTCCCTCATGTACGACTTTTACTCCTGGGGACTGCTTTTTCCTAATTGGCAGCATCTGTTCACACGAATATGACTTCATTCCACATTAAATAAGTTGTTATTCTCATACAAGCTGTCCTGTGGGACCCATTTCCATAAGTTACTGCAACAGGTGAAATTCAGATTCTTACGGGAATGATCAAGAGCGGTCGAGGCGAGCTCTGTGTTTTAATAGCGACTGAACAGATCTATTGGTGTAAAACACGCCGCTGTGCTTTAAATACTCTCCGCAGATATATCCCAGGAGTTTACTCTGTCAGTCTTCAAGTTATTCTAGGTGGAAAGACTTCTGACATTTAGCTCAATGGGATGTTGCTTCGGAAGGTTGCAATAACTTATGTCAGAGGTCAAAAGTCAAACATCAAAGCATATTTTTGTGCAATCAGAACCTATGAAGTATATTTTTATACCAGTGTTGGGCAGCTCCTACGATTATAGATGTTTCGATAAATCCTCCCATGCTTGGAAAATCTGAAATTTTCAGAGCTACGGGAACATTTCAGGGTGGAAGGACTTCAGTAATGTCTCAGGGCTCAGGCTCAGATTAGATAAGATTATACTTTATTTCTCCTACAAATGGGGAAATTCACTTATTACAGCAGCAGCAAAGTGTAATATACACTACAGAATTAGGGTAGAAAGGGCAGGTGACCCTCGGAGGAGTTTCCTCAGGTGTTTTAAGGAGGACTTCTTACAGCGCACATTCTTTTGAGGCTCATTGGTGGTTGGGCTGCCAAATATCCGAGAGCTTTCTTCTCAAATGTTTTGCTTTCAGATTACTGAGATCTAAGATCATTACTGTGAACCAAAGCTGGGAGAAAATCTCTTTTATAATGAACTGAAATAAAACTGATAAGCAGTGCAGATAAAAGAGGCTGAGGTTATCACGGAAACCTGCGCAGACAAATGTAAGAAATGATGCCGTACACAACGCTTTAAAAACTTTCAGAACTTTTATCATTATATTTATTTATTATGATGTTTAAAATCTTTTATTTTTCCCGTTGCTCATTTTAGCTTTCAGGTAAACTGTGACAGGTTTCCTGACAGTCGTTTTTGTTTTTCTGATCTCATCATTGTGTTTGTCCTGTAAACTGAAGGCCTGTGATTAAATCCAGTACTCAGTGTCTCGCTCCCCCTTCTTAAACACTCTTAAATAAATAAGCCAATGTGCTGGGAAACCTGCAGCTACAGCAGACCTTGTTTTTGCATTTGAACTCTGCAGTGTGTGTGTGTGTGTGTGTAGGTGTGTATGGTGTGTAAATACCAGCAGGATTCACGTCTAAAAGGGCTGAGATAAGTTTATCTTGTGAATCACTGTTGACCTGGAGCGTCCGCAGTGAAACCCCCCCACCTGCTCCGCACTTCACTTCCAGTACTTGCCTCAGATCAGTTTCATGCAACCTGACCTCAAATTTAAAAATAGTAACCGTCCTCGAGTTATGCATGCACGCCGCCGTACACCTAGAAAATCGCTCGTATGCACGATACAATAAATCAGATTCATTATTTCAGCCTGCAGGTTGCCATGGAGTAAACATCTCCAACATCCAGTACACCTGCTCTTTTGTGGAAGTAGACAGGTGTACTGTGTGTAAATCATGACATTATGTATCTTTGAAGTACAAACTAAAGTTTGTTATTAAAGAAATACTTCAAAATTGAACTCATCTTATCATCCACAAGCTTGTAAAAAAGTTCAGTGCAGTGGTAGATTGTAGTCATATATTTACAGATGTGTGTGTGAACTCTATTATCCTGTGTATTCCAGTATTTTGTGCATCTTGTGTGCATGATTGTGAGTTTGTGTGTCTGTACATGTGCAGATAACTCATCACTCTCAGCTGGTTTGTGCAGTTCAGTGTGTGAACTCCTGTTTTAACGGTCTCAAACCCTAAAAATTGCCGTTGTATTGAGGTGACTCTTAATTTCCCAACTCTGTCAGTCATCTGCTGACACGCTCTAATTAGCATCGACATACAGAGCGGGAAGCTGACAGGTTCTGACAGATTAACGTACAGTTTGTGGCAGTTTAAGTCAGACTGTAGCTGTTGGACTCATTTATGGAAAAATGTGGATGTGTGATTTTTAGCAGCAGTTTCTCTCTCATTCTTCAGTTCTTCGGTGTCTCTCTGTCCTGCTGGTGGAAGGCCGGCTTGTGGAAATAGGATTTAGTCTGCATGCATGAACAGAGTAGTTATTTTACCCCTGAAGGGGTCTCTGTGTCTTCTGACTGTCAAGATTATCGTCAAGATAATGACTAAAAAAGGCAGCTTTGTCTTCGCTTTACCACATTGTGCTTTTTTTTTTTTTTAATATTTTGAATGAAAATGCTCATATTCATGCAGGACAAGAGGAAAATAGTCGCAGTGTAAAAGTCACTTGTGTATTGTTTTCGAGGCCTCTCGGTGTGATGACCTCCGCTGACAGAGGACATACTCATATATTATCTCCACATATGTTCACACCTACCCTCGATCCCACAGCGCCGTGCCGACGGGACGACTCGGCGTACTGTAGATTACCCAGCATCCTCAGCTGCAGCAGAATCTTCTCACCTGTCTGCTACTTCACATGCATTTGTAAGATGACCTGTTTGGTCTGTGTTTGTTCACATGTGCAGCTGAAACATAGTGTATTCTGAGTACATAGCGAGGTGTGTACAAATAATTGGATATGGCTGTCAAATGAACACGTATTTTCACCAGTTTAACTTTACTTGAACAAGAAAAAACAGTCTTGTTTTCACATTTTGTTGTAGTTTTACTATAAATTAACCAGTTACTTTCTTTTTTTTAAAAAAGATCAAATTGATAAAATTGCTAAAAGTAACAAATATCTTTGTTTTAAGTTCACAGAAACAGTCAGCTTTATTTAAACTATTGTTTCAAGACTCACATCATTTTCTTTCCCTCTGCTGAAAATTGTGGAACAGAAAAACACATTATTTTATTATTTCTTGGAGCTCAACTGAAGGAACAAGCAAGAGAACTATGCAAAGTCTCACACAAAGAGCTCATTCAGTGGTCACAAACCTTGTAACTCATATAGCTGTAAACTAGAGCCGTGAATTTGTCCAAAAATTGAAGCTAATACCCTGAAAATAACCTGAAATTAAACCATGGCCGCAGTAAATACTTGATTCTGATTGGCAATAGGTCAAAAAAACATATTAAATATCACGATGAAGCTGCCAAAAACCTAAAAAGCTGTAATGCCTGCCAAAGGTAGGAAGCCTGAAGATGCTGAACAGAGCTGTTCTCCATTGGGCTCTGCATTGGTTGTACCACTTCAAATGGCAGCATTAGATGAGTTCAATCCCCTTTGATGATGAATGACATCAAGATGTAATTGGCTTCTTTACTGTGTCTCTGGTTTCCTGTGAGGAAGAATTTTAAGTCTACAGAGAAAAAAGTAAATCCCAACCGTGAACCACCGTAAAGTGAACTCAGCCCGAGCCTGCTGCTGCTGGGACAGGAGCGCTCTGCTGTAATTGAGATGGGATTTGTGTTCGAGCAGAGGATTAGTGTCTTCCCGAACCCGTAGAGTCAAAAACAGCTGACGTCAATTATGCAACCGCACTGCAAAATATTCATTCTACCAACTGAATCACAAAAGCTTTCAATCACATCTCATGGTCCTCTGTAACCCCCTGATTTTATACTTAATCCCACATTTTTGGAAGATTTCACTGCTTGTAATGTTTTTTTAAATTTAAAACTATGAAGAAGTCTGTTGCAGAAACTTTAAAGCAACATTGCGTAGAAACATCAAGCAATTTCTCTTAGCTTCCTCCATCAACTTCCTCTCCTCTGTCATTATGTCCATAGAGGCTGCTGAGCACGGTTACGTTGCCCGCTTGCCCAGCTCCTGTTCTGGCACGACACTGGCTCCGCTCCCTGTCAAACACTCCCCCATGCCCCCGGGGCTGTAAACCTCCTCTTCTTCTTCCTGGTGGTCCAAAATACCTGTTGTACAAACACCAACACTCCCCTGGTGTTTTGAGCTCATAGTCCGGGCAGCCTGGCTAACAAACTGAGCTAACAGCAGCTATAGTTTACTTCACTGTCCATCAGAAAACTCTGTAAATCACAGAGATCATACCCTGTGCCTGACATGATCAGGTGTTGGATTGAAATTATTTCCTCCTCTCTCTTCCTGCTTACTGCACATCTGCTTGTCTTCCTCTCACTGTGAATCGATGAGTTTTTTAACAATTAACCTCAGGTGATTTAACAACATGATGTCAGTGTTTACTTTTCCCACAGTGTTTGGAGATACAGATGTCATACACAGTCCACGTAGCCGGTCTGGTAAAGATATTGACCGACAGCCTTGACGCTATGAAGGATGTCTTTCTAATCTGCCAGTGAGGATGAGGTCAACGGCAGAGAAGTCTGTCTGGTCGCAGGGAGATTTCAGTCTCCAGGATACGGTCAAACACAAACTGTCATTTTATCCCTCCATGGTGCTCTGCACACTCGAGCTATAAAAGATATAAAAATAGATTAATATATCAATCCAAGTAGTGATTTACACTCTGCGGCGTTGCATTTAAGAGTTCTGCAGCTCCACATACGTCCAGTTTTTCTGTGCAGTGTGAGGGTCCTGGCCTCACGTCGGTCCTGGGGTGTGGAACAATAGTGCTAACACCCTGGTTCTGGCATTCTGTAGTAAAGCCAGACTAATGCCAGGAATGTCAGTAGTGAGCCGGCTGGCATGTACTCTATTTTTCAGGCGAGTTTTAGAAGCGCTGCTGCCTTTTCCATGTATCCACGCCCAACTGTGCTACCCCTCTCATGTTTTAGTGGTTGATCTGCAGCCGTGATAACGACATTTACATTGATTTTCTCTCCTCTCACCGTTTCATCTGATGTTGTGAGGAAGCATGAGCTCACAGAAAATGAAACAAATGTGACCGACTTATGGAGATAAGATCATTAGTGAAATATTCAGTGTACTACGCTTACTATGTTGTTTTTTTTTTGTGAAGAAATTGTTCTTCCGGCCGGCCCCAGAACAGCCTGAAGTGGATCTCTGTCAGTGCTACACAAAAGGCAAAAAGACTGAATGTGTCTCTTTCACAGTCGTAGTTGTGAACGATGGCGGGCCTCAGAATACATTTTTCATCGTGACACACTGTGTGAATTCCTCCAGCGTTGGCGCCCCCTCGTTAAGAGCTCCCTTTCTTCCGTCTTAAGGCGCCTCAGAGAAGACAAACAGATTCTGCTCATTTTGTAGAAGCTAATTTATTTGTATCTGGTTTTACTGAGCAGAGGGGGAATAATGTGTAAACAGTCCCAAGAAACAACATGAGGTCTTCCTGGTTACTCTTTTATGGAGTCTGCCATGTTTCTACAGTCCCGGGAAAACCAAAGACTGCCTCCTGATAGGGACTTTCAAGACTTCTGCTGCCACCGTAGCTTCTCCACATGTTTGCAAGGGGCGCAACCTGAACCACACGCTGCTAAATCCTGCAAACTGGTTCTTTAAATCAATGTGGAACATACATTAAACTGCTGGTAACCAAAGCATAGAAGTACTTCTGCTTCATGCTACTGTATGTCACCATCCATCCATTATCTGTAACCGCTTATCCTCATCAGGGTTACGGAGTGGCGCTGGAGCCCATCCCAGCTGACCTAGGGTGAGAAGAGGGGTACACCCTGGACCAGTCGCCAGCTCATCAGAGGGCACAACCATTCACAGTCACATTCACACCTACAGGCAATTTAAAGTCACTAATTAACCTGTTAATTGCATGTCTTTGGACACGGGACGACCTAGATTCTTGCTGTGAGGCGACAGTGCTAACCACTGTGCTACCCGGGTTAAACTAATTACAAACTCATTTTAAAGAGAGAGAAGAGAGAGAGGCCATGCTCTGTATTTTAGCGTACTCACTAAATTTAAAAAAAACACAGACAGACCTCCTCTAAAGGAAGTGACTGACCCGCTTTCATTAAAAAAATGAGTGTCCTGTTGTTGAGGATGTGGCGGGGAGTGATAAAGAAAAATGCACATTGTTCCAAATCCAAAGTAAGTGCTGCAAAAATACCCCATAACCCCAATTATTATTACTTTTTTGGTTGCCAAATCTTTTTGTTCCCACGCGGTCTGGTAGCGAATGCTCGGAGACACACGACTGTTTGTGGCCTGAGGTTTGGAAGTGTTTGCAGAATTACACTCTGAGGTGTCCTGACATTGATATAAACAGACTCAGCGGAGGAAGTTTCAGTCTTTATGTATCAGGATGTTGCAGTGTATTATTGCTCACATAAACTGTTGAATTTTTCATGTGTGAGAGAAGCAGCGATAGTAAACAGATATTTTTAGCTGAGCGGACTCCCTGACTGCTTTGTTGTCCGTTTTGTAATGTGCGTGCAGATCGGCTGCAACAACTGCACTTGGAGTCTAATGTCACTTTAATGAATGTAGACAGCACGGTATCGCCTCCTCCCAGGCCTCTGATGGTGTACGTCATGCCCGAGATTGGTTTGGCTCTTCAGCTTGCACCCTCTCACCCTCCCTTCACCACAGAGAGCGCTGATCCAGCTCCAGCTCCTAATGGCTGAAGCTCCTCGGTGGGGAAGAACCACATCCCGGAGAGGGGTGGAGAAGGGTGTATCAGGTCTTCCCACGTCTGATTAAGAGCGATGTGAGACACTGGCTGTGTTTCAGACGCCGGGTTTTGACACCGTCGTGCTGAACAGCTGCGTGGAAACAGAAACATCAGCTGACGTGGAGTCAGGTGGCGTTCAACGCCACAAAACAACGTTTAACAGGGAAACTTGATCTGCTCTGTCCTCTCAAATATTTCATTTGCATCATGAACAATAGCATTTATTGTGAACAGTGGAAGTTTATTTGCAACATTTCACTTTGTCTGCAGATCTGTGACAGATTATCTGTGACAATTCATGAACATGAATCTCATTTTGCATGTTCTCCCTGTGTCTGCGTGGGTTCTCTCCGGGTACTCCAGCTTCCTCCCACAGTCCAAAGACATGAACCTTAACACGTTAATTAGTGACTCTAAATTGTCCGTAGGTGTGAATGTGACAGTGAATGGTTGTTTGTCTCCATGTGCCCTGTGATGAACCGGCGAATTGTCCAGGGTGTACTCCGTCTCTAGGCTCCAGCCCCACCGCGACCCTGATGAGGATAAGCAGTTACAGAAAATGGATGGATAGTTACTGCTCACCTTGTTAATATCCGGAGGTAAATTTACAAGCTACCCAGCAGCCTACAGAGTATTTCAAAGCCAACCTTTATGCATAATGAGTACTACTTTTTTTATTTTAAGTATATTTGATGTTAAGTCTCTGTACTTTTACTTGGAGTATTTCTAATCTGTGGTATTTATACTTTTGAGTAAAAGGTCTGTGAACTTGAGGATGTGTTTGTGTTACCTTTATCTCTCTCCTTGTGTAGAGAAACATGCATGTGTTTAGGTAGTTTAATGTACAGAGAAACAGACGTGTAGAGTTGTGGATTTTCTCATTACATCGTATGATATCTTTATTAAGATGATGTTTCAGGTGTGGCCTGCCATCTGGTGCGTAACGTTTACTGCCTGTCATCGCCGGGGGACTCATTTCTTTGCCCTCGACTCCTCTGAAGCGCTGAGGCTGCTCGGCCTTTGCTTCACATATCTTCATGGAGCGCTCGTCGAAGAGGACAAGACCTGACGTTTGAGATCATTAGTCTGATTTGATTATGGCTGTAGTATCTTTGTACCGCTTTATTGTCCTAGTGTTTAGCAATATGTCTATTTCTACCTGTTCTGTGTATAAGTACAATGAGAGCAAGTTAAACTGATTCTGATGATTTGAAACATGGGAACAGTTGAAGTAGTGTGACACAGTCAGGAGGTGTGAGAGGAGGCCAGCATCTCCACCAAGCTTGATTTAGGTGAAAATGTCACCAGAGATGCATCTCAACACACCACTGCAGTTTGGTAATGATCGTCCTGCAGAGGCCATTTTAACTGATAACATTAACGATGGCTGCATTCCATTTAGGTGTGCCAGTTCCAGTGCTCTGGTGTTATGCATGCAGGCTGGCAGCCACGCCTAAATGGAGCAGATCCATCACTACTGTTATGAGTTATGTCCGCGGTGTCGTCCCTGCTGTCATGAGACAAAACGTCTGCAGCAGTTTTAAAAATCACATTTGTGCTAAAAGAAAATACAAATTCAAAGAGGTCGTCGAGTCGTGTCTGCAGACGGTTGTTTATCGGCCCAAACAAGGTCTACCAGTGAGCTCAGGATGGCTGACTTTTGTGTACGGGCCATTAGTGGACCGTCTCCGGAGTAAGGATTTGCCTGAAAGCCTCGACTGAGTCACAACAAAGTGAAATATTTGATTAAACGGGATGGACCTCTGTGATTTGGGAGAGAAGCTGCATAATTTGTTCCATAGTTGTGTTATTAGCATTTGAATGATTGAACATGCTCCATTTTGTTGACTTAATATTCAAATCTGAGCGTTCATCTCTCCTCACAGATAATGTACCTCTGTTTATCTTCTCACTGCTGCTGTAGCTCGCTGAAACCAGATCCGTAATCAGCCTGACAAGCGTTCATTGATTGCGTATTGATTAGAAGAAAGGGTCATTACTGACCTCCTGGATCATTTCTCGACTGTAGCACAAGGATGTAGCAAACCCACCGGCTGAAAATATCTCAACAGTGTAACGCAGTTTGCTGTACAGGTGTTCTGATTTTATCATTTGGCAGCTCGGCTGGGCAGAAGTTCAAGACGAAGCCTCGGTGTGTGAGAGAGTGTGAGGTCAGAGGCAGGCTGTCGAATTCAACAGGACTCTGCTAGAAGAGAAAACCAGCTGGCTCGAGTACAGTTACAAAAAGAAACATCCATCTTCATGTTGGGCCGATATCTGAGGGGTTTTAAGACCGGTCTCCTCGTTCGTCCTCGGCCGTTCAGTGTAATGCATGTTTCATGTTTCTGATTTACCTCACAAAGGACGCCTTGTTAGATTTCAGGACATTTCTAAATTCGTGATTTATCGTCCGCGCTCGGTTTGTGAAACATCTCAGCTATTTATCTTTTTGTAATGAACAGCAGCTGTCAGAGCTCTGAATCTGAAGATTTCAGACATGCAGCGCTGATGGATGTTTTTTTTTAAAGCTTTGCTTTTAAGTAGTCTGGCCACCGAACACTTCATTAGGAGGAAGACGAACCTTGAGCAGGAAATGGCATCGACTCTGAAACTTGAACCAGTTTGGACCTGTGGGCCCTGATACACGGGACCACATGACCATCTGTCCTATAGAGCTGCTGGGTAATTAATCAGATCACATGATACGGATAGAAGGAGCAGTCGTAGATATTCGAGAAACAATTAGAGCATTATACAAACCTCAGATCTTTGATGAGCTTCATCCTCTGCATACAAAGAGTTTATTTTTCCCTTTCTCTGTTTTATGATGTGTAACCCCATTAACAAAACATCTGTTGACTCAGCACATTTGTGCTTTCCAGGATGTTGACAGACGACGCTCTTCGCTTGTGTTTCAGCGACACACCTGTAGTCGGAGCCGGCTTCCCTCATAATCTTTACCAGCGTGTTGTCCTCCTGTTGTGACACTTTGCTTCAGTCTTTTAAAAATATTTTCATACTCTCCAATATCTTTCAGCTTGGTTTCATTTCAGGAGCGACGCAGATCATCACAGTTATGGTTAGACATATTTTTGATCCTCACAGACCTCCTACAGTGCTGTAGTGCACCTGTCGGTGCCGATTCATCGACCAAACGGGTGAATCGGATAACTTCTACTCAAAATGCATGATCGTGTCGTTGTCTCACCCGTCTGTGGGTCAGTATTTATTGAACTTCACTCCCTGATGTCAAGCAGCAGAAGTTCAGTGACAATGTGCAAATACTACATGTCACTGTTCATGCTGGACATGCTGCTTTAACAAAAGATATTAAGAGTATGCCCATTTCTCCATGTTTAAGTCCACGTGTCGGTTGAAGCTGCACATGTACAGGTCATATTTTGTGCCGTTGCATGTATGCCCTCCGTCAGATTGACACATGCAAAATATCAATTTCAGCATTGCTGACTTGCACGACACAGCCCCGTGCCAAGCAGTCACTAGAGGCTCGAGGAGACTGCTGAGTCAAAGTCAGCATAACCTTGACTGTCATCTTCTAAAATAAAACTGTCACGGAGCTAACAGTGCAAACTTTATGACTGCTGGTGTGTTATTGGCAATAATTACTGAAAAGTAAATGGATTCTCTTCTTCTACAACATGTTATGACTGTAGATCATCCAGCTGTCATTATCACTTGTGTAACTGCCCTGGGAGTTTAAGAAGCCACAACTCATGACACATGATGATGATTTAGGGTAATGTAGAGTTGTGCAGAGTGTTGTTTACATTTTTATTGATGGTAAGATGCTGGTACGTGATTTCATTTTATTCCGATTGCAGATTTTATTTTCCTAAAAAGTGCTCCGTCATCTAAACCTCGTCATCCGAGGTCCAAAAGTCCTCTGCAGTACTTTTCATGAAAAATAAAAAAGGCTCCTCCAGTGATGGAGGAGGAGATAATGCTGAGTCACAGACACTGTAAGGTAAACCACCCAGTGACAGTTTGTCACGTTCATTTTAAAATAATTCATAGTTCTAATTTTATTTCCTAGATGACTAGATTCATATTTTATCGGGCCGTTTATGTCTTTACTTCACAGTGGGTTCTCCTTCAGCAGAATTTCTTCCCACCTCTTCATTCAAAACTCATCGTTTCACACGCCGTGCATCGGCCGCTTCAGGTCAGCTACATGCAGTGTTGTGATGTGACGGTGGAGCGTGACTGTTACTGGTTGAGGCGCCTCCCTCGAAACACCACGAGGATGAAGGACGGCTCCACATCAGGGAGGGGTGGTGATGATGAGAGGTGGAGAGGAGGGAGGTGTGCAGCTCCTTTCTTCCACAGTCTCTCTGCCTGACAGGGACTGTGTTCGAGCGGAGGCAGGAGAGAGGGAGAAAAAAGGGAGTGATCAAAAACAGTGAGCTGCCAACTCCTGTAGCAGCAGAGAGAGAGAGAGGGAGGGAGAGAGGGAGAGAATCAGCCTGCAGTTAGCAGAGAGACGTTTGCATCCTTCAGCGTGGTGTTTCTGTGCTGAGCTGACCTTGCAGAGCTCAGACTCGACTGTTTGGAGCCTCCGGCAGGAGACTGTGAGCATGGATCTTGGAAGGTCTATCCAGCACGAGATCAGCTCTCTCAAAGGTACTTTAATATAATATTTTGCTTCCTCAGACTGTCAGGACCGCCTTGTTTTCCCACAATCCCTCTGTGGCGAGAACCTCCTCATCGTATGGATGCAGGCTGAACCTAAAAGTTCAGTTTTGAGGCTCTTTGCTGGGTTAAATGGAGGAGTTCTAATCCTCTGTTCTCGCTTCCTCTCTGCATATTTTCGTGGATAAAGGAATGAAAAGCTTTTGTTCCCCTTTGTGCTCCAGTGACCACGGGGGTGGGGGGGGTTGGACCAGAGGTCAGGGGTAATGATTGTGCTGAGATGGTGTGTTTTACGAGCATCTGTGGGAGGTTGCTGCTGTTGCTGCTGCTGCTGCTGCATGCGGCACGTTGAATGCGTCTGCGCTGGGAGATGCAGAGCACATCGGCTGCTGCAGAGCGGCTGGCTGCTGCATCGCCGCGGTAACAGCAGTGATACGGCCAAAACGCCGCCCTGCCCCTTCAGACACTGTTTGTGCAGAACGCCTCGTAAAGGAGAGGAGAGGACGTCCTCGGGTTGTTCTCTGTCTGATGCTTGCCAGGATGCAGCATGGTCTGACGTTTCTTACAGTTTAGTGTTTACATCAGCAGAGTTTGCTCCTCCCACCTCCGTCACTTACAGGTGTCTTACTACTTTACCTCACTGTCACATCACTCTGAGCGTCTTAAAAGTCACGTCTCTGGGGTTTGTTGTCAAATCTTTATGCTCAGAAATGATTTAACTGTTCTTTTATCAGATTATAGATTATTTTTATTATGAATTCTAGTCCAACGGTCCAAAAACTAAAGGTTAGAAAACAGCAGCTATTTCCTGTCGATTAAAATCGACAAATTATTTCCACTCTAGATCAGATGTTTCCTGATTTATGATGATTATTTTAGTTATTCTTGGAAAACTTAGATATTATTTGAGACCTTTGGTTTATTTGTTAAATGACAGCATGCTTTTTCTTGGCTTCAGAACAGAAATTAGTATTATGTTGGCACTAATTTTATTCTAAGAACTCTATTCTCCACTGGTGCAAACCAACTGTGGTGAAGGTTTGTTTGACATATTGTTGCTACAACACACAGTTTTTTAATTGGCATACACCCAACTGTACAGATGTACTGAGTAAGGCTTCATAATTTATTCAAACACTACTCCTCTCCTCCCACTCATCTCTCCTAGCCTGCAGGTACCACTGTCTGCACGTTCAGGCCATGGAGGGTGTGTGCTACTTTAACACCAATCTGAGTCAGCGTCCTCCGTCTAAATCTTGCTGAGAAAAAGGATTAACAGCAGACTGAGTGACACTTATATGGACAGAAAGCCTCCAATTTGAGGCGACAGACTGGTGAAACTGGCTCGGCCCAAAAAAAAGGGGCGAGCTTCTTTTGAAAGCTGCTCTGTGTGGAGCTGAGGTTTGTCTGGAGCAGTCTGGCCTGGTGAAAATGTGGCAACGCTTTTGGAACAGCTTTTCCGGGTGGCGCAGGCATTTAAATGATCCTGGAGAAGGATCTGAAGAGAAGTCCTGACCCACCCGCGATAGACTGCGAATGTTTTTCTTCCCCAGAGGGCTCCGGAGACAAAAGCCTCCCCTCGCTTCACCAAGCGCTCCCAATGGAGTTACTTAATATGTTGGACGCTGCTGCTTACTCAGTGCAGCTCACTTCATTTGTAAGCATGTCGTCAACTCAAGACCATTGGCTCCCATTGTCAGCTCTTGTCAGCTATTTTCAGGCGCTTGGTACATAATCAGCTCTTTAAGACAAAAGCCTGTTGATGGTCTGCTGTATGTGTTGGAGACGAGCAAAGCTGCGTGGCCTTGGTGACTTGTTACTAACAGCAGAATTTGCCCATTAAAGCAGCACGGTATTCTCTCTCCTGTACCTCTTTCTGCCAGCCGGCTCTGGGTCTTGACCCAGATATTTTCAGCTCATTTCAGGCTCATGCAGATTTCTGAACATTCTGGATTAAGAAAAAAACATCCACCACAGAGCCACATTTAGCTGGAGTTGCCTAATGACACCACTTGAAACTTTCTTTTTCTCTCCATCGTCTGTCATCTGTTTTTAGTATTGTTCTGTCTGTTGCCTGATTTGTCTTGTTTTGTCTGCAGCTTTTTATGCTGAAATCTTGGCCAGGTCTCTCTAGGAAGAGGTTTCCAGCTTCAGCTTGGTTTCTCATCATTTTGATTTAAACTAAATCTTCTTAATTGTTTTTAATCAAACAACAAAAGAAACGTGAACCTTCTTATCTCCCAGCCTGTTCTCACTCTTAACCTGCACTAACTTTTGGCCTCTGTGGAGCTCTTGCATTAGTTTTGTCTGTAAGTTTTCAACACTTCATCTACTTGAGAGTTTCTGTCGAGCCCTTATCAGCATGTTTTCACAAACAGTGCACTGTTGTGAATTTCTGAAGGTTATGGTGAAAAGGAAAATGACAGGAGGCTTTTAAGCGGCGCAGGTTCAAACCCGGGGGTATCCAGTTAAAAAGAAGCTCAGGGCAGGGGTCTGTGCACTTGACCTCTGAGGTGTTGAGTGTTAGAGACATACAGGGCAAAGAGGCAAAGCAGGTTTGTGACACTTGTCAGGTTCACTGTTGATTTCTGCAGACATAGAGCTGTTGGTATTAACAGAATAAAGAGTATTTAATGTATTTAAATGCGATAAAGACATCATAGTATGGGGAAAAGTCCTGTATATTCACATATTTTTATTCAGGAGGAACATAAACACACAAATAGGATATATCTGTGCATATATCTGATGCAGCTGTGGGGTTAGTTAGTTAAATCAATGCTGTAATCCTTTTTTAATTTTCACTTTTTGCCATCTGAACCAGCGTTTTAACACCCTAAACATCACAAAGTTACTTGAAAGTCACACAAAGTAATCAGAATACTTTCCTGATCACCATGTAGCTCATGTTATAATCTGACACTGGCAGTGCGGCTTGTGACTGGTGCTCCGGGCAGTGTTTTTACTGTGTAAAGAGTTATGTATTGTATATACAGAGTGCTGAACAGACAGTAGCTGACAGCCTGTCAATAAGCCCTGCGGCTGATCTGAGGTCAGCGGCTGTCTTTTCCAAGCTCACTGCGCCCCGAGGCCAAACCATTGTGTCTAACAAGAACAGAGGCGGACGGGAAGGAGTGTTTTCTAATGTCGCTAATTTACAGCATTGTTTACAGAGCTGTTTTATTGCGATGTTTCGTATTGTTTGATTTAATTAACTCTGGATATTACTGGTCCAAAAACAGAATATGGTTTTGAGGTGAAGCCTTGAGTAACGCGACTGATTGCAGCATTCAGCTGAAACAGCATGCGGGCTCTCCTTTATCACATTTGTAAAGGAAAAATAACAACATGATTCACATCATAACAGGGTTGTTATATGGTTCTCCCTGATGACCTATAAGTACACGATTCAGACTGGAATCTGTGATCTGTGGATGGATGATTTCCCCCCACAGCATCCTGCAGTCATGCTCTGTTTGATATCTGCAGATAACAGTCCAGCATCAGATCAGCGTTTATCCTCTTTCCTCCACTGCTGCACTTTCTGCCTGCCAAGAATTGCCCAGCATAAAATCCATGAGGACAATGCAGGGGAGATAAATGAGCTGCTGCTGCAGTTTGGACAGCGCAGAGGGCGGGGGGGTCATAGTTTAAATATTTGATACATGAATAAAATGTTTATTGTCAGATTTAGTTCTTGTCGTGTGTCAGGTGGTTCATCCGCTCGGCGTGTCTGTTGGATGTTGCTGATGCACACGTCCTGTCTGTGTTTCATGCTCAGAGATGAAGGAGGGGCTCGTGTGTCACTTTCTCAGCCTCAGCAGCTCTCGGATGCTTCAGCAGCTATTTGAGCTGGTGGACGGGCCGTGTGTTTTAGATTCCTCACCTGTTTCTGTCCAGCTCTGTGTGATTTACTCCAGATGGGATAACTGGAGTCACGTTGTGTAGACATCAAAGAGGTTCTGACCAGTATTTTTACATTTTAACTTTATGTGAGAGCTGCAGCTTTAAGGTGACTTTAAGGTCTTTTCAGACGGGGGATCTGTGTGATCTATGTGTGGTAACCATGGAGATGGCACAGATATGAATATTGATGAGTTAAGTGAGGTGAGTTCAATGAAATCACATTAAGTAAGTCCATTTATTGACACACAGTTGCAATTCTGTCTTTGGTGCCAACCACAGACTGTTGATAGCTAAAGTTAGCTAAATTAGCATGGCTTTATACCCTAGCTTTGAACTTCAAGCATTTACCTGATGAATCCGGTCTTGCTCCGATGCTCTGCCGTGTGAACACCTCCCTGTTTATGTCCTGATAATTGTTTACCCATGGTACACAGCTCCCCACATCAGTTTCTGCACATTGCATAGAAAAAAGTTCAAGACATTTCAACTCTGGCAGTGGGTGGATGTGAGACGAGCATGACTGCAAACAAAGTTAACAACTTAACATTAAGCAGCTGAAGAGCCAGATATTTCTCGCAGGAGTTGATGGAGACACGCTTAAAGGGATGTTTTAACTCGCACATCTGTATCTGCCAGATGTGTAAATGGGCGACTGTTTGCTATGATATGTTTGCCACATCAAACTATTGGGTGAGAATATGTTGATATCAGTTCACAGCCTGTTTCTGCTGCCCCCATGTGACCAAAAAAGAAAAATCAATCGGGCATTGCAGGTTAAAAAAGGAGGACTGAATTCACCCAAAAGTCCAGTTATACCTTTAAACCACCGAGCTCAAACTCAGATTTTACGTTAATCAATCGACAGCAGCATGAGATCAAATCAAGATTCAGACCTTTAAAGAAAACAGCACAGTTAATGTGCTTAAACCTTTGACCTGATCTGGGCTCTTGAATGCAGCTTCTAGATCTTTGAGTCACCACGCTGTGATTGTATAAAGGCAATGGAGTAAATTCAGCAATTGATGAGACAAAAAAGTAACCAGCACCAGACAACATACAACAAGTCCTGTAAATCAAGGTAACAGTCATTGTCTTAATTGAGTTCTTTGTGTATAATTCAGTCTGTGAGTGTGTGGTCGCCTTTCTTCAGTAATAGTCGGTGTAATCCTGTTAGAGCTGTCAGTGCGCCTGTCAGTCATGCTGGTTGATGAGTCTGGCCTCGATCCTAGCGGAGTGGCCTCCTAACTTAGCTGATGTGATTACATAATCTCGTTAACCTCAGGTTTCCTGTAATTCAGAGGGGGCAACTGGCTCCGTAATTTGACACATCCTCTCTAAATATCCACTCCTTCCTCCAATCCTCCGCTCGGTGGGACATAATTACACATTTTATGCTTTGTTTTGTCAGGGAAAGGGGATCAGCTGGGGGGGATTGAAACCAGGTGACTCTTAAACCACTTGTAGGATGCATCTGAGTTTTCCCTGAAGCGCCCAGCAGGTGGCACTGTTAGTGAAGCTACTGCAGGCCGATACAAATGGCCAGATTTGGTGGAGGACTTAATGAGATCTCACAGAGTTAAGTGCTATTAAAATAGCTTCTGTTTCCACAGCCATTACCAGGATATTGCATTTGTGTTTGCTTTTTTTAAATCTTGCCTAAAATGGCTCCACATTAATCTGCATCACATGCCATTAAAATCATTTTCTCCAAAAGGCCTGGCACCGGTTTATCCATTAACAACTGCAGGAACAATTAATGTTTGTGCGTCAACACCGCTCCAGTTTTAAAAAAAAAAAAGAAAAATGCTTTCCATCCATTTTTACAGGCAGTAAAATTTTAAAGAGTTTTTGAGATAGTGGAAAAAGTTCTGCCCTTTTGCTAACGCTGCTCCGTTCCCTTGTGTTTCTTTTTCCCCTCTCTTCTAGGTAAGTTGCTGTTCCTGCCTTTAAAACTGTTTGTGGGTTTGGCTGCCCGGTCAGGAGGCTGTCGGGTGGCACAGAAAGGGTGAGCTCCTCCTGTATGTCCGGCCCCCCCCCCCCCCCCGGTAAGCTCATATCAAGGCTGAGTCCTCACCACAGTGGCCCGGGTTCGAGTTCGGCACAGCTTTTTTGCTGCATTAAAATTTTTGTCACAATGTCTTAAATCCATTTTCCACTTGTTACACACTCACTTTGTCCTGACTTTCAAATGCAGCTTTTTATTTGACACAATGATGATTATGGCCCGGGGAGGGGGACTGTACTGCTGCTGCTGGTTGTTGTTGGTTAGTTGGTGGTATGAAATGCTGCAGGATGTTTGTCATAATGTCTGACATTTTCTTTGCTCTCATGCCAAGCTAAGTGAATCAGCTGGATTTGTCTCTGTTCCTGTCTTTCTTTCTGTACTTCTGCAACTCAAATTAAATCTTTAACCCCTCGCAGAGAAGGAGGAATCTCACAGAAATGTTTCAGTAAAACAAAGTTTGAGCCTCACAGTACGTCAAGTTTCCTACACATGATATATTTAGCCTACAGTATGTAACTATCCAGAGTGGGTTATATTCAAGGATCAGGCCAAAATCATACTCTTGAATTTGTTTTTTCCCCTCCCACTGACATTTAAGTTTGTCAGTAATTGTAAGTTATAAAGCCCGTCGTCCATGTGCCATTTCCAGAACTTGCCTGGCATGAGACGAAGTTATAAAAGCTGCAGGGAACTGTTTGTTTGCCAACCCTCACCGCAGGCAAAACAGCCGACGACAGCCAGCAAGGCGCCCCGTTACATGAAAAAAATCTGCCCCCTCCCCTCAAAGATCTCTTCTTTGCCACAGCCCTCGAGGCAAATTGTATTTACTATCATGCATTTTTCTCATGGTGCTGCAAAAGTCTTGGAGCGATCTGTAGAAGCTCTGAGAAGAGGGGAATGTGGACAGAGGCGTGATCAGGAGCTGGACGAGAAGGGAGGTGAACTCTGTGAAAGGGTTTATTTTAAAGCAGCCCTCTTTCACACTGTCACGGATGGGTTTATGAGGAGGCCAGAGCTGATATATAGGACTCCACTAATGGCACCTCACCACATATCATGCTGACAGAATGGCCCCAGAGTCTTTCCGGGACCAAAGAGGGCCGCACAGGAGTGTCCATAAGTATCCAGGGCTTTGCCAAAGTGCATTTAAGTTTTGTTCCTGCTTATCTGGCAGTCAGAAACACACCATTGTTCCACCATGGAGGACGAGTTACCCATTACCTTAAATTTCCTCGGGTGATATCCTCTCAATGACTGCAGTGAACACAGAGTTTCTTCTTCATCTAGTAGACAGCAGTGTTCAAAGTCTGTGAACGAGGGTATTTTAATGAGCCGTGGAGCTGGCTGATTAAAGCCTTAATGCCTCCATGGAGAAAAACTGTTGTGTGACTGTGAGCACAGCATAGCTTATATTAGATATATATATATATATATAGCAGGTCCAGACTGTACTCTTTATAAGATTTTTACAGAGACCCAACCATTCCCACCATGATCAAGCACAGTATCAAGGAAAAACTTCAGTTCCTCAAGTTGTTGACATATCCGATATATATATGGTATATATATAATATATCAGTTTGGTTTTGAATCTGAAAGCCAAGTGAGGTGAACGTATGGAAGTCTTATATCTGAAATGTGGCTCTGAACAGCAGCTGAAATGGATAATTAATAGTTGTGTTGTGTCACGGCAAAAAAAAGCATGTGAAAGAGTAAAAAGAAAACCACTTCTGCAGCTTCTTTTCTGTTGACCGGTATGTTCGCTATGTTGTAAACATACTGAACATACCGATCAACCGATCGTACCGCCAATAAATAACTCAAAAAGCTGCTTCCAGCGGAGTTTCAGCGGCCTCTGAGCTGTGAGGAGGAAACGGCGTGATGCAGAAGTGCTGTATATAACTCTGCTGAGGAGGAACTGTGAGTCTTTGGAGCACACAAATCAGTGGAGATGCTAAATTTTCAGTATCCTTTAATAACACAAGTCTGTGTTCCTGTGGTCAGGTTTATATATAGATGAAAGTGTGTGTGTGTGTGTTTGTGTGTGCATGGTAACATAAAAAAGCACCCTCTCCAGAATGATGTGAAAAGCAGCCTGTTTGCCGTCTTTGTGATGTTTTTATCATCTGAAACTCTCGGATGGTCGGCGAGGGTTGCGTGGTGATGAGCCACGGAGCAGCTCTCACTTCCAAGAAGACTCTCTGTCTGTTTTGAGTGTTGCCATAAGCGATGCTATCGCCTCTGACCACTGTTCTGGCCCTTGTGCCTTATTTACTCATATTTCCGTGGTGTATCTTGTTTCTATGGTTACAGGCATTCCTGGTTGGCCGCACCCTACCGTACATTTTTGATGACTCATTGCAGTGGCCAGTCTCACTCACTCACACACACACACACACTCATATTTCTCTTCCGTTACCATGGCGTGGTTCCTCTTAATCACACGATGCTCTTATGATCTGATCTGGTAACTCTGGCAAAGTGCAGTCATCCGTTAACCGCTTTCCAAGTCGGCCATTTTATCTTTGCACCGAGCGGCGTTTCTTCCACTTCTGTCGATACTGCAGCTGCTTCACGCCTCCCCGAGCTGCCCTGCAGGGTTTTCTCATAAAGGCTCGGCGGTCTCGCCAGTATCATGGTGCGCAAGTCCTGCGAGCCTCCATTAGCAGCGCACGCTGACAGCCATTTTACCTCAGCTGCCCTCCAAACAGTTCACGGTCCAATGCTTTTATACGGAAACAACATAGCACGACGAGTGGTTTGCGCAAAAACCCAGCTTTGTCTGACCGGTTTGCACTGGTTTTGCTTTGTCATGTCCGACCTCCTGTTGAGGATTAAGTTTATGATGCACTTTCCTCATACTCAAATAAAAAAAGGCCTCATTGTTGTTGCAGATGAAGCAATGCGTCACGTTGTGTTGCAGCCACTTTTCATAAAAGCTGGGAAGAATGACAAGAACTCATCACCTTTGTGCTCAATGTCAAATGCATCTGACTGATATTACCTATCACCCTGCAGACTTGTTTGAGTTTGAGCTTCTTCTTCTGTTGTCTATTACCACTTTGTCAGCAACAAAACAACAACTCTGCAAGCGGTTCAGGTTCAGCATCGTGCTCAAGGAGAATTTGCGGTCATGAAGGTGTGAACCCGGAGGAAACTTGGCTGGCCTTTTCATTTACACACTCAGCTGGTTTCTGTCAGTCCCAGATGTGCTACAGTTAAAGTCGTCATACACATACACGTCTATACCTGTTGTTTGTGAGAGACGCAACTGAGCCACGTCTGTATGAAACATTGATATTTGACAGTTTCGATGCAAATCATCAGTCAAGATGTCGTTTTAGCATTCAGTAATGGATGAAATCTGTCTGAAGCTGCTACCTACTGTGTTACTGTGAGTTGTATATTTATATTTTGTTAATCAGTGTGTAACCAAGATGAAATATGGACCAAATTCTGTCTGTTATTCATTTAAGCCTCACCCAGCGCCTGAAAAACAATAGTGTCCTCTGTTAAATCATTGCTACATGAAGGTGTTGAGCTCAAAGTTGCATTTCAGCCTTTAAATCAGGCCAAGTTTTTATTAGGCACATCAGTGGGTAATCACTCTGCCTTGGGAAGTATATGTACTCCGATCAAGACTTTTAAAGTCAGTGAACATGAGGTGGACAGATGTAAGGACGGACTCCAGAAGAGATGATGGAGGACAGAAGACAGATGAAGTGACACCCTTTTGATATTTACATATTCAGGAGCTTCGGCTGTTCTTTCAGTTTATCCAGGCGAACGGCCTGGAGCGTTTCTGCACTCGCTGGTGCGATTGGGCAACACATTGGTGCACGTTAAAGTACGATGGTTGCAGAATAGTTAGAGGATTTATCATCAGACGTGTGCATATATTGTTTAAGCAATTCTCCTTCCAGCACTGCTCCACTTCCAGATGTCAAAATGCGCGACTTGCATTTAACGGCTTGGAAGACGACCATATAGCTTAAATTACTCGCTATAAAGACTGGAATGCAGAAAGCTCTTCATCAGCCAGACAAGTTGAATGGGTTTGTTTTTTTTTTTTTAAGCAGCGACCGTCACCTTGAGTTGTCGACATTCTCTCGTCCTCTGCCACCTCCACCATGGCAATGAGCTTTCATGGCGGTGTAAAGAGGGACAAAATAAACAGACGTCTTTATTTATATCCAGGCAAAGGTTCAGCTTTGTGTTTACATACGTCCACATGGGTGCTGCTCATTATTACCATGTTTTGAAGCCAGTCTTTGGTAGCAGTTCTGTTTGATGATGAACTTGTGATTTGCAAAAGGTAGACTTTAGTTAAGATCTGAAGCTGGAAGAGGTTTGACGCAGGCACTCTCCATCTGCGATTAGGTGTTACTAACCAAACAGAAATCTGTTGTTGCTGCTGTTTTGTTTGATTCAGTGCCACAGAACAGGTAATGGAGAGCACATGGAGATAAAGTCTCTGCATCCAGTAAACCACCTCGATTCGAGGATTCAAGTTTTTTTTTTTTTTTTTTTTTTTTTTTTTTTTTTAAGATGAATCACAGCACCACAGAGTTCCATCATCAGCGATGGAGGTGATTTATCTTTACCCATGCTAGCGAAAGCAGCAGTTCAGCCGCGCTGATGATTTGTGATTCGTTCTTCCAGATATTTTCACTCACTTCTTCAGTAAATCATGTCTAACACTGCTATGAATCAATCAAAATCAAAATACCAGGGAACTGGCAGCACATTGTTTGCCTGATATGATCTGCGGTTGAGCCTCATTTGGTGCAAAAAAATAACTTGCAGTGATTTGTTTCAATGTCGCCAAACCCCGGAAAGGTGGGGTTCTCCATCTGTAGAGACACTGAAAGGACTTCCAAATGCATCCTGTTGTTTTGGTACAAAGGGCTGTGCAGCTTAATGTCCTTATTAAACTGTAAGAATTATTAGCCAATACTGTTGAACCCAGACCTGCTGGAGTCCTCACTAAGCTTATTGCCTCTTCGGCATGCTGTTACTCCCAGAGATTTCTTATGAAACATTGCTCCCCGTAGAGCAGAAATCTGTTGCACATTAATTTTTGACAACCAGTCTGACAAATAAACAGGCCAAAGGTTTACGTTAAGGAATTATAAAATGGTTGCAGGAGATGAATTATTAGAACAGTGAGTCCTTGTATGGAACAGTGATGCCAGATGTTTTGGCGCATTATGAGTTATCTTATCGTTTTTCCTTGCACTATGTGATATGCACAGTCTGGTGGGGCTTTATGTGATCTGCAGAGGGCACTGCAGTATGTGCTTTATTCTGATTTTCATGACACATGTCAGAGGAGGGTGCACACCTTATTTCAAGGCAAATGGTGGAAAAACTCACCATCCCCTGCAAACATTTTCCAAACGTTCTACTTGTATTTTTAGCCTCACTGGAAACAGTGGTTATCCTGGACTCCATGTTGCTTTCCAGTGCAGATCAGTCTCAGAGGAGGCAGAATAGCAGAGGATTAAACACAGGCGCAATTGTCTTTTCTCAAGGAAAAGAAATGACATGATGGCTTTTCCATTTTGGTTCGTAGAGTTGGCCGCTCGGGGATGTGGGCTATGACTGTTGAGGGAAAAGCATGGAGACCAAAGATTATGGACCGCTTCAGTGCTCCTTAAGTGGTTGACCTTCAGGTTTAGTATTTCCAAAAGAAATACAAGAGCTCTCTGACATAACTCCCAACCTTTGGAAACCAATAGTAACCTTGTTAGTATGTTATGTTGGGCACCTTCAGCAGTTGAATATACAAAGCGCGCCGCTCATTTTGTACCCTTGACATGTTAAATACCAGTTAAAGTTGTAGACTTGCTCATGTTGTGTGCTGTGTTTTGCGTGGATGGTGGTTTAACCCTGAGGCCTGTTGATAGTAGGTTGTGTTTCATCTGTCGCCTATCAGATGAACTTTTCATCTGTCAAATGACTTCCTCCTCTGGATACGCTCGACCGGGTTTTACAAACAGTCCATTGGTTGTACACCAATTTTCTCGGAGAACGCTGATTCATAGCTGTCTGTTTATAAAGTGAGCACTAAACACAGGATGTACTTAAATTCTCCAACATGACTAAGTGAAAAGATGACAGTCAACAGCAGAGTAAAGTTTCGCGAGTGTGGTTCATTGGAAAATAATGTTTCTGACTAATTTCAGGCATGTATATTGTTTAAAAAATGAATTTCTAACTATTGTACATATTAGTTAAAAATATCAGACTGGATACAAAGAATCGAGTCTAGATGTTACTAAGTAGAAATTTGCTAGCTGCCATTGTTTAATAAGTGAAATATGCTGTTTTAATATCAGTCAAAAACTACAATAAAACCATGTAATATTCAGCATTAAACCAAGATGTGGTTTCATAGTGTCCGTCACATTATACAGTTCATTTCAGGCATATTATTTAAACGTTTACATCCAGTGCCAGTAAAAGTCTTAATTTGAGCAGACGTGCTACAATGGTTCTGTATCATCCATACACCGGGAAACTGGATGACCATTCATCATTGACCTAATTTGTGTGACTGACTTTCTCAATGGTGTGCCAAGAAGCAGGGTGTAATGTGTAAGTTATTTCAGTCCTTTTGGTGTTCCTTCTCGGTTATTATTAGACTCCGTTTGGACTTCAGAGCATTCATGCCTTAAAGGCACTGACAGCTCTAAAGTTCTACCTTCATTTTACACTCAAATACAAACTGTATGCTAAAATGTACGCATGTATTCGGGCTTTTTGAACACCAGTATTCTAGAACACCAGTTCATGCATGCATCTTAGAGGTTTGCTTAATTTTGTGCTAACTAGCATGAGTCAGGTAATCGACTATCATTGTCTGATTTGCATGTGAATATTGAAGAATCGGAACTATAAGTACATTATTTATATAAAGAACATTTATTATCTGCACAGGAACGATCTAGGATGTGCCAACAAGTGTGAGACAGTCGTAGCTGAGGATTTGTTTGGCTTGTTGCGTACTATAATGAGATGTTGGTAGGTTTTCAGAAGTAATGCCCGTTAGCCACACAGGATACAGACCTTCTCTGTTCAGCTCTCTCTGGTCCTTTTGGTTTCTGTTCGCATCCCGTGTGCACACACCCCCTCAGATTCTCCTCCTTTCTTCCCTCTCTCCTCTCGTCCACACAGTTTCTCTTCGACTGGGGACTGAGAAAGGTAGGAGGGGTTGTGAGCATCGTTGTTGTTTCTCCATGCTGACTCATGATGAGAATCTTAGTAGGAAGCTCCTTTATCACAGTGAGGCAAAACTGATGCAAGATTTTTTGACAGGTCTCGTTCGTGTGATGCTGCATGCAAACATTGTATATTGAAGTTGTAGTAGTTACTTCTGGAAGAGCTTAAAAGAGCACTAGAAGTCAAAATGGTGGCTGGAATGGTAATGTCCTTAGCTGATCTGAGGGCGATCTATGAGTGGCTCTTTCAAGATGGCGTCATTGTGGCCAAAAAGGACAAGCGTCCACAGTCCATGCACCCTGACATCAAGGGGGTTACCAACCTAAAGGTGATCCGTGCCATGGGCTCTCTCAGATCTAAGGGCTATGTCAGAGAGACCTTTGTTTGGAAACATGCCTATTATTATATTACCAACGAAGGAATTGCTTACCTGCGGGATTACCTGCACCTGCCACCGGAGATCCTGC
This sequence comes from Sciaenops ocellatus, assembly GCA_033000465.1. Classification (NCBI taxonomy): domain Eukaryota; kingdom Metazoa; phylum Chordata; class Actinopteri; family Sciaenidae; genus Sciaenops; species Sciaenops ocellatus. The sequence continues at coordinate 22,862,249 of CP136873.1, forward strand.
CCGCACCCCTTAAACGTGTTCGTCGCCCCACGTCATCTGCTCGAGTCCATACAGTGCAAGGCCTCACATCGTACGGGCCTGGGCAAGAGAGCCAAGAGACCATGATGGACAGGCACATTTACCGCCACAAGAGAGTCGGGGAAGAGAAAGAACAATCTGAGCCTCCGAAAAACCTCAGAGGCTCCTACCAGAGTGATGCATCAGTTGGCCAGCTTGGTGTTCAGACCTTTTTAAAGAGAGACAAGGATTTCTGCAGAGAAGATGAACATTGGCCTGAGCAGGGTCTTCTCATTGAAGACAGAGCCACCAGACGGTCAGTCAAAGAGGTCAAGCGACCCGGTTCTTCTTCAAGATTCTACAAAGAGATGCCTCCTCGTGCCCCAGTGAAGGAAGTCCTGCCGAACTTTGTTAAGATGACTGCCTTGGAGATGCATGGAGAGGTCGTACCTGAGGCTGAACATGCGGTGGTGGACCAGTTTGGCGAGCTCACTCAAAAGAAAGAACAACAGGACATTAAAGATGAAGAAGGTGTTCTTGATGTGGTGACTGAAGAACAGCTACAAGATGTTGAGGTGATGAAACAGCCGAATGTTGAGGCCTTTGGCCCTGTGTCTGATCCTGACCATGACTCAGCAACCTCTCCATCAATAGCCACAGACAATTTCAGAGACCTGACCGAGTCAGACGTGGTGGATTATGACATTGCTGATGATACACAGGAGAAGATCGTCTCTGAGTTTCATGTCACCTCAAAGACCTCCTTCAGTGCGTTCTTTGAGGCAGGCTGTGCCGGCCCTGCCCTGAAGACCACCCTGCTTCAGGAAGTCCAGGGCTCCCCCGCAGATGACCCAGAGAAGAATGTTCAGAGGGTCGGGAGTGACTTCCTGGAAGGTTTGAGCTTGTCTTAGTTATTCCTCCTCCTCGTCCTCCTCCTCTGTTTGCTCTTCTTTCCTCTTGTCTGCAGTAGATGATATCTGGGCGTTGCTATGGACACTGCTGTGTTTAGGAAGTTGAGAAAGGGATAATTTGATCTTGTAACAATACAAGTAATGGTCTTGTCATTTTCCATACAGCTAAATAGCAACCAGGCTGCCAATTGGCTTTCATTTTACTGGATGCACAAAGAGTTGTGTCAACTTGTGGGTTTCTTGCACGGCCAGTTATAAAGAGTAAGTTTTATATCTAAGTTTGAATCTCATATAAGAATCCCATAATTGATTTTATGTAACGTTTGCACAATGCTCAGTGTTAGGTCACATGTGCAGGCAAGATTTTTATTAAAAGAGTACACACTCTTTGCATACTATTCACTTATTTGACTAAATATCACTGAAATTGTAGCTGGCGTAACTAAAACTAAAACTCTAATACAAATCTGAAATTAATTGAACTGCCTTTTTTTTTTTTACACCACTGCTGCTGTTTTCTGGTGTCTGTTTCTGTGCTTACGTAAGGAAATCTGAGCTGTCCTCCACAATTAGACCACAGTGTCAGTTTCCCTGCGTTTCGTGTGGCCTGCGTCGCTTTACGTCTGCTCTGTTTCATCCATGCTGCAAATATTTATAAATGCTTCCTGCGAGATGTCCAAGGGTGAAATCAAACAGAAAGCTGCGACCTGCAGCCCTGTGTGTGACAGGCGGAGGCGGCAGATCATCAGTTTAATCTGTTCAAGTCAAGTATGGAAAAAGACATGTTCCTTAAGTATTTATAGTTTATTCTTCCATATGAAGGCAGCCATCCAGTGTGTTCAGTATCCTCATGGGGAAACTTGTTTTTGGCTTTATTGTGCTGGAGATCAGCTTCATTTACATCCAGGAATGTAAATAAATATGCACAGATATGGCTACAGCACCCAAAAGAACTCAATTTTTGTAGATATTTTGTATTTTTGTCCTATTATAAACTATTCAGGGTATTCATTTGTATTTTTTTCATGGTTTGGGCAGAAATAAGCAAACTTATCTGCAGATATTTTAACTCTGAGGTTATATATATATCCAGATAATGTATGTAGCTATTGTTAATATTGATATTAAGTTGTGTTTGCAATTGAATGACGGATGGAGTTAATTCTGCCATCTGCTGGGGAAAAGGTGATCTGCTGCATTGCACGTTATTTACATTCAACATGTTAGGACATCCATTTTTCATCATCATCAGAACGTGCAGCATTCCCCAGAGAGAGTTCCCGTATAAATATTTATTAAGACACACAGATGTTACATTGAGGATGATCGGTGCTTCTTCATTTAACTGCCAGGCTTTACCTTCATACGCTCTCTGCCTGCCTGAGAACTTTCCATTGTCAGGGCTGATATATGACTAAGCAGAGAGCTGGGAAATGTGAGTCCAATTAAGCCACACTCAGCTTTTCCTGCCTTTGCCTCCGCAAAAAGCAGGGCGAAGCAGCAGAAAGCAGTCCAGATGAGAACATGTGGCAGTTGCCACCTTTCATCTTGCCCTTCAGTGTTTTAGCCCAGCCTGCAATGAACGTAAACTCCAACATTTAAAAAAAAAAGAGAAAAGAGCACACTGCACTTGAATGGACGAGCCACAGCAGCACACAGAGTTACCAACCTGCTGCCTCTCTTATAGTACCATGTGTTGCATTTATAACTTCATGTAGAGAAACCACTTGAGCTACGATGGAAATGATTTTTACTAAAGACTTCATGGAGGCTTTGATTCAACACGGCCAAGGTAGGAAGTCTTCATTGTTGGAACAGTTCTGTCTTCTTACCAAAAGGTGTCAGCACAGAAATGCTTTATGTCGAGCCTGAGCTCGTGTTTGAGGACCAGAGAGGATGAAGCAGGTATGGGTGTGTCTGTCACGGCCAGTGTATCAGATAACAGCGCGGGACGGGCTTCTTTGTAAGCGTGATTAAGTGACAACACGCTGTGTGTGTGAAGTGTTCTTAAGGCTGTTTTTTTAACAGAATCGCACACTTTGTGTGTGTGTGTGTCTGCTTTATACTCTGATGATTCCTTCAAGTGTTTATTTAGAGAATAAGAGTGAAGGAAATTACAGTTCATGAGACCTTGAGTTAAACGCCACCCACGCTGCCAGGCAGTGTCTGGGATCATGTTCCGTGGTGTTAAATCCAGGGGGTGTGGGCTGCACGAAGGCCACTGACTGGCTCCTCCACGTCTCTCTCCCCTGCACGGGATTGTTAAGGCATCGCAGCGTACCAGTAACCAGGCCTGGGAGGGCTCAGAAATAATGAACAGCTGCATAGATAACATGCCTTGAGATACACAAGCTGTGTGTTGCCTTGAATAGATGCAGCATTTTAGTCTTGCTTGGTATTGTTGTTTATTTGTATGGCTGCAACTAATGATTTATTATTTTTTGGCGTTGCATTTTCGATAAATCAGAGAAGAGACCTCCAGATGACTTCTTCATTCTGTTCATTTTCTATGACGAACAGTCCAAAACCAAAAATATTCAACTTGCAATTATATAAAACCGAGAAAAGTAGTAAATCCTCCAGAAAGTGGAAGCAGTGATTGTTTGGCATGTTTTCCTCGTGAATGACTTCATTTAATCAATTAAACTGTTGACAGTTTTTGTCAATCAGTTAATCAAATATTTGCATTAATTAAATACAGTCCAGCACTAGCTTTAGTATGACTATCATAAAAGTTGCTGCAACTCCAGAGTTAATGTGGTTAAATCAAAGTTTAACACGCGTAAACCAGAAGATTTTAAAAAATGAAGCAGCACATTCACACAAAGATCCAAGTGTGTGCTAATATGATCAATATGTTGCATAAAAATCTGTCTGTCATTTGCTAATATTAGTTAAATGTTCCAGCTCTCACTGTTTAAATCGTCATACAGTATGATACATATCCTGTGGATATAGGGGCATAATTGCACTATCGTCTCCAGCTCTGTTTTTTTTATGACTTCCACAGAGAAACCTTTGTTGCAGTAGCCTGCTGGCCAAAAGTCATGTTTTCCGCTCTTTGTCTAAATCCTGTCAGTAAAAAGTGTCCCTGGGAGTTTGTGCAGCCCCGCACATGGATTCCATCCAGAGGCGCTCGTCTGAAACGCATGAGATGCTGTTTCCACTGAGGAAAGCCTCACAAATTAAGTCAAACTCGCAACGCTGTCTAGTTTTTTTTTTTTTTTACTTCTCAGCCGTGCCTCCGCTTCTCCTTTTTTTTTTTCTGAGTTTTTTCAGCACGCCCCCCTGGTTTTTTGATCAGATCACAATGTTGTGAGGTCAGATTTGACTCCTTGGCAGTTCAGTATTTTCTCTAAAAGTTGTGAAGACGCTGAGCAAAGATGGACTTATGCTGCTGTTTCTGTCCAGCACCACCAGACGGTAGGTTTGCTTTATTTTTTACAGGACTGTATCATTTTTAGACTTTGATTTAGCACACATGGGAATGCTGCAACAGGAATGAATTAAATAGAGTTTAATTTCTTACATTATGCATGTCATCTGGGGACAGTGCCACTCCCAGCATGGTTTTAGAAGATTAGAAACAGATTGGAAGCATCTCCGACATTCCTCTCTCTCCGCACTGATCCTACCTGTGCTCTTTAGGAAATCTTTGCCGTTAGCGATCGAGGCATTTTAAGTGAAATCAAGAGAAAGTTCTGGTTAACGGGCTGTATTGTGTGAAGTTCGGTTATATTGTCGACTTGAGAGTATGCAGAATATGCATCACAATATGGGAATCATTGAGCAAACACATACCATGTGAAGAGAGTGGGAGTGGGCTGACTCCTCCCATGAAGGAGTGGTGGAATGAATTTATTCCAGACGTCTGTACAGCTCCCTTGTTTTTTTTTTCTTTGCTCAGTCTTCACTGTGCAACTAATTGCCAATTTGGGCAGCCGGTTTTTGAAAGGCTTTGGGGGGATTTTGTTTGACATTTTCAAACAGGGATGATATGAAGTCTAACCCAGAATGAACTGCCAGCACTTCAGATCCAAATCACTCAGTTACAATCGCCCCCTTTGACGCGAGTTGTGCTTTCCAGCTTTTACATTTATTCATTCAACTCTGTCATAACACACCCTTGTTTCTCTCTCTTCTGTTGAAGCCCTGTGTGTCAGAAGTCCATTCCTATGTACATAAATTGAGCTCGTGCTCATGCTAAAGGCAGCTCGAGGTCCTGACGTCTATTTCTGCTTGTTTTATGGAGCACGGTTGGAGTGTGTGGAACTGCATTAAGGTCACTGATGGTGTTTGGTGTTGGGTTTCTGCGTGTTGAAAGTGACACTGTTTTCAAGTGCACGCCACCTAATGTTCCCTGTTCAGTGTTCTGACAACAGAAACGCAGCCAGAGATGCCGGTTTCGCCTGCAGCGAGATGCTTTTGATGTCTTGACAGCGATGTGGGGAGGAGGGTGTGATTTGTGTGTATTTTGGCTGTTAAAGCTAGTCTTAGGAGAGAGGGGTCACAATCCCCGCATAGCTCTACACTGAATACAAAAAGGCATGCTGAGAACCAGGTGAAATGCTTAGAGGAGAGTTGACTGGTTAGTTGTAATTACGGGTGATTATCAGTGTTTGAAGATGTCTAAATCACTCAGAATGCTGTGACACTGTCAGAAGGGGCTCGACTGTTCAGCGTGTTAATAACAGAGTCTGTCCAGAGGAAAGTAAAAAAGAATGTTCTGATTTAAGGGTTAAAAAAAAAAGCTGTGGGTATTTTGGAGATTTTGAAACGTTCAGTGGTGAAACAGCATCCAGTTAAAAAAGGTTTTTCTGGGAAGCTTATAGGCACCGGTTCCTCAATCCAAACATATGGAAGCAATTACCATCTAGGGAGACATTGTGAAGTTACATAATGAGAATGAATTGATAGCGAGTGTGGGTTATTCTGCGAGGGGGAAAAATAAAAAGTGGAGGCATGGCTTCAGTTTAAACATTTGGAAAAAGGAGGAAGGGGCTGGCCTCGGATGATCTGTGTGTGACTCGTAAAACCGGGGATGGAAAATAACTGCAGGGGCTTCAGCGGGTAACAGAAAATCCTATGGAGTGAATGAGTTGGAAACTTTGACACTGGCTGACTTGCGCTTGAGTTTTGCTTCTTATCAAGGCTGACCCGAGTGAGTGTGTGTGTGTGTGTCACACACAAAACAGCCTCATATATTATTAACTCCTGCAGATAGGCTGCAGCGAGTGAGGAAAGCAGCGAGCAGCAGTGTGACTTGAGCGGTGGAAGAGGACAAAACTTCTTTTTAAACTCTGTCTGTGAGTGTGTGTGTGTGTGTGTGAGTGTGTGAGAGTCGGGGCTGGTTTTGAAGTAGGTGCAAGTCGAAATATGACAAAGACGAGCGGGTGGAGGAAGAGAAAGAGAGGAATTGTTTGAGTAAAGTACGAGGAAGGAAAAAAGGGGGAGGGAGAGATCAGCCACCTCTGCCAGAGGACTGAGTCACTCACAGGGAAGAGAGGAGAGAGGAGAGAGGAGAGGGAGGAGTGTTCTGTCGTTCTTCTCTGTCTCGTAAAAACTCACGGACGACTTGGCCGCGGCGCTCGTTTTAAAGTCCGGGATGGCACCACACCCCTAGGCGCACCCCCCTCCACCCTCTCCCATTCACTCCACCTCCCCCTCCACTCCCCCTTCACCTTTCACCCCCTCCACCACCACCTCCCTCCCTCCCTCCCCAGCCCTCCCACCTGTCTTCAGAGCCTGGAACTCTCCACTTTGTACCAGGCCCGATGCCGGCAAGCCCCCCTGGAAATGTGTTCCCAGCCCTGGTGGTTGTGGGTCACATTGTTACTTTAATCGCCGTCTGGCAGTGGAGAGTGCGCAAGAAGCAAGGTAAGAAAAAAGCTGGAGAACTCATCGCTTCGAGGCTTACTTGCCTTTGAGAGGAAGTTAGTTCAAAGGTTTTTCTGTGCAGACAGCTTCTCGCCGGCTGTCCTCGTCCGTCGTCTCTCCTCTCTCCTGTGTGTTTTTGCGGCGCTCGCTCCTCTCTCTCTCTTCTTCACTCCCCCCCTCTTTTTTCCCTCTCGCACTCACGTCTCGGTTTCCTGTGGTATGGAGATGTTGGAGTTAACCCTGTAAATGCCGGCTGGGATGTGATGACGTCAGAGCTTGGGGGGTATTCTGGTCCACTGGAGGGTTTTTTTTGGCTTCGTCAGAGCTTTTGATGTTCAAACCTCAGCGTCGGCTACTGGAGGGGTTTTTCCTCAAATAGCCTCTTTAAAAGTTGCTCCATCATTTAATCTGAGATCTGGCTCGAGCTGTAGGTATTCTTTAAGGTGACTTTGTGTGAGTTTAAGCACTTAAACAACTATTCAGACTATCTTAAGTTGTGGTTTCTCCTGTGTTGTGTATTAACAGACCTGTGCAACCTGTTTCTTGGAATGAGATACAAGATAAGCATATCATCTTCACACTCTGGACATGTACTGCCAGGGGAAAAACAATTACTCTCCATTGTGGCCGCTGAGCAGCCTGAAGGTTACCTTGCAGGCGTCTGCAGGCACACCTCGCTCAGGCCTGCTTTACTGTTGACACAGCTTGTCAAAATGGCAGCCGTCTAACACACCTCTGCAGGCAACACACCCCGAGGCAAATTACAAAAGGATGTTTGACTGACGGTCCGCAGGTGGCAACTTTTAAAAACCTGTTTGACCACCAGAAACAAATCAGCGAATTTACTTCGGACAAAGAAGAAGCTTAAAACAAGTCACGTTATAAATCATCTACCTGCGTGGCACTTGCACTTTAAATCAATTAAGCTGTAAACTTTAATAGGACACACACACCCCTGATACAGCTGCTTGTTTTGATAACTTAAAGCTCAGCCTTATCTCATGCAGTGGTCTAGGTCGGGTAATAAAAGGTGCAGTCTCTTTCTAAAGAAAGGAGGGGACACACCTTGAGTAGATAAGAGCGACAACAGAGACTGAATGTGTTTGTACTGACAGGATGAGTAACTCAGGAGAAGAAAAAAACCCAAAACTTTCTCCTAAAAATGAAAATGCCCGTCGAAAGGTGAAAAGATGATCCTCTCCTCACATGTACAGCATGTAAACTGTACACAGCTGAAGTCCTGATCAAATAAAGGTTACCCGGACGTGTGGTTTGACTGGTAAATTACCGGCAAACATTGCCTTGCAAAACTAGGCCGCGTGCTATCTCTGCCCTCTGTCAATATCCAGCCGATTTGCATATGAAGAGATCTGCTTTCAGCTCTCTACTTGCCGCATTGCAGACAATAAGTCTACACCCTGCACATCAGCAACGGTCATATTCCCTCTCCCCAGCGTCTGCTTCTACTTTAATAATGTACTTTTGACCGAGGAGGGAGGTGTCGCCATTGATTTTTATTTTCTTTTGGGGCCGTCTGGGAAGTGTGGTCATTGTTTACATTGCAGGTCCATTTGCAGCGTCACGTGCTGGACGTATGGACGCAGATCGAACACTTGTTTAAGTTAAAACTATAGAGCAACAAGGTGCCTTTGACACAGTGGGAAGGTGGAAGTAGGTAAAAGGTATTTTACCCAGAGCCAGGTTTAAAAAAAGCTCTCAGAGCGCCTCAGTAGTAAACTTGACACTGGGGACGGTGGACTGTGTATCCTGGATACAGTCATAACAAACCGGAGGAGGAGTTCTTTGGTTTTCCTTCACGAGGCCTCACGCTGATCCTCTGGACCTCAAACGAATCCCGCTGCTGTGTTGTTGCTTAGTTAATTAGAGTCATTTGCACTAAGTGATTATTTGTTTCTGTTACTCATAAACCGATATGAGTTCTGCCCGAGGCTTCCGTGGAGTTTGACCTCTCCTTCAGCGCTCTGTTGCTCTTCGGTGAGATTTCCATTAACGATTTTCTCTCTGAATACTCGAAAGATTAGAACGCTTCAGTCACTTCTCAACGCCAGCCCATGTAATCCATTTAGGAAGCCACACCCAAGTGTTCATGTATGACCCACTTTAGACTGGCGGCCGCTAGACCGCATGCCACATACGACAGACACGCTGTAGGACTGGGTTTGGATTTTGTCTCGTGGTATGCAGCTGTGACTCAACTTTCCTGTCTCGTTTCGCTGTGGCGGTAATGACAGACTTGAGGAAGGAGGCTCTACTGAAAGAGTGAAAACACACGCTATTATCCAAGGACGCTAAGTGTTGAGAACAATGCACACCCACCATGTCCCGACATGCCCCCACACAATAATCAATGTAACATAAAACTCGTGTGTGGTTCACCTCGGCTTGTGTTCTGTCCTACAGCGGCTCATCTCTGTGTTTGAGAGCAACACGTCTCCTCCTCTACAACACGCTCTGTGATGAAATATGGAAAACTGGCACCAACTCTCATTACCAAACATTTGAACAGGTTCATCCTCCGTCAGTCCAACATTTAATGATTTTAACATTAAAGGGTGTGTCTTTGAGGGTTGATAATTCAAGTACTTTTGATTTATGATGAGTCATGCTCTTAAACACAAGTTGTGGTTTGCTTTTACCACTTGAATGTTCAATAGATATAATCAGAAGGATGTTATGCTAGTCATCATCGACAGTAAAAAGAATGGACGTTATCCGGTGACAAACCGCCATTTAGAAGCTCAAATTATGCCGCCATGTTGGCTGTCGGCTAATCTAAAAATTGGCAAAGACGTGGCTCATCGGTGGACGAGATGATGTCAAACAAGCCGCCTGTCAATCAAAGCATCCACGCTCTTAATCCTGCATAACTTTAAGCCTTAATATAATCTGAACAGGTGAGTTGTATAAAAATTCACCCTCAGTACAGTTGTCATGAACGGGGAAATTAGCTATAGAGACCAAAACTGTTTTTTGTACCAGGCTGTAAACATGTTTATTTCTGCTGTGAAGTTGGACATTTTAACATGGGGACTTATGGAGACTGACTCACTTCTGGAGCCAGCCTCAAGTGGACGAGAAAAGGAACTGCAGTTTTTTTTGGCACTTCTTCATTGGCTTCACTTCACAGCCGTGGAGGTTACAGCTCGGTTATCATCCATACTTTGAATATCTGTTTTTAAAACTGAAGTCCATGAAGAAAGGCTGTTATTATTATTAAACTAGTTAAATTTTATGAATTTCGTTGATTATTTAAAGAGAATTCTGCCAAATGGTTAAATACAAAATCACATGCAGCAGCTAAGCTCTTTACTCTTGCTGCATAAGTTTGAAATAACTTTACCCTCAAAGTACAAATTTATTTTCTGTTCTTACTAACAATCAAGAAAAATTACAAACTTTTGTGACTTTTTAAAATGTTTTGATCATTGCTCAGCTTGTTGTGACTGCTCCTTTAAGTGACTATTAGTACTTTTTTATTGCCATGACATAAAATGTGTTTACTGTCAAGGTGAAGCTGGTACCTGCTTGTGAAAGTGAAGTATTTCTCAACGTTACGCAAAGAAAGCGAGAAAAACAAGACTTCCCTGTTCAGGTTATTTATGTCCCACAGCTGTTGTGGATACATGGGGAGGGAAAGTGAAGATTTCTCGGGCTTTGTGTGCGCTCTCTGCCCGCCTGTGAAACAGTCAGTACGCACAGAAAGGCGCGTCTCTCACTGGCTCTGATTATTACAAATCAATGCGTCTTCCCAGAACTTTTAGTCAAGTGTCTGCTTTGCATTAAGCAGCCCGGAGGGTTATGTAATCTTGGGGAGAGGCACAGGCTTCACACATGCTAAAATAGAGACGCAGCTTGTAGTCCTCAGCAGTCTGTGTATTTCGGGGATGTCCCTCCTTCCCTGCTCGCTTCAGTGGGGCACACATCGTTTTTACGCGCTGCGCACGAAGGAGGCGACAGCAACAGAGCGGGATGGAGCCGCGGAGAGCTCTCCATCTCATCTCACTAAACAAAACGAAAGTGGGCTGGGCTTGTGACAAAGACTCTGCAATCTGACACGACCCTGTGTGTGTGTTTTTCCTCCTCCATGTGGCTCGGATAGAGCAGAGAGAAAAGTTGTTGAGGGCTGGTACCTCGCAGGAGAAACACTCGAATCGGTGGGTGGTTGGTTGGTGGAGGTTGGGGGGCGTTTACGAGAAACTCCAGCGCGCTCTTCGTTTTTTACGCGCGGCACAAACACGCACCAGGATGGCCGGAGTGGAGGATACGATGCGCGCTGCCGTGCCGTCCTGGTACTGCGGGCTGGACCGGGAGATTCTGTACCGACGAACTAATTACATTCACGAAATGAGCTGCGGAGAGGTGGGCCCTCATCTGTACAGCCGAATGTGCTGCGCAGGTAGGTCTGGTCTGGAGCGCGCAGCCTGCCGCTGTCTCCGTCTCTCAGCGGCTGTAATAGGAGGAGGGCTTTTGGGTTGGGAGGGGCTGTTGGGGTGCTGCTGCTGCTGCTGCTGCTGATGATGATGGTGCTGTTAACCTTTTCCATGCCTCCACCCACAATACAGCAAACCCCGAGGGACAAAAGTGTGGGCGTGCAGGAGATCTCTGAACAAAGCTTTATTATACATATTTTTATGATTTTATTGCAGTTTTATGAACAATATGAGGATTATCAGTGATGATAATGTCTTATTACCTCTCCTCCAACAACAATGGCAGAAAATGTTCAGCTAAACTGAAAATATTTGGATTGTTGGTTGGAGAAAATGTCAGCGTTGGCTCTGGGAACTTTTCCTCTATTTCCTGTCATTTAATAAATCAATTAATGATTTAACATCATCGGATTAAAGAGTAACTAAAGTGAGTCACAGCTTGTAGGTGGTATTTTGGACGTGCAGTCTAAAGGATGACGCGTGTGTCACTGATCTCTCTCCCCTCTAGCAAACACTCACACAACATGAGTAATCAAACTGAATTTATATTGTAGTTAATGTTTGTTTATATGCTGAATACATCCTCTGAATATGTGACGTCTATAATCAGAGCTCGCTGTATAAATGTTGTGAGACAGTTCTCCAGAGGTTTGGGGGGGCCTGAACCGCTCCTCTGTAAACAGTACTACGCCGATGGACTCGCATGCTTGTGTGTCTGTGTGTGTGTGTGTGTGTTTGCTGTGTTGTCATGGTAACCGCTCTCACAAATCACTCTTCCCACATTTAGAAATGACTGGCCATGACTGTAAGTCAACAGTGACTGCTGGGCTTTCCTAACAGTAGTCTGAACTCTCGTTACAGAGCCAAGAAGAAGGTCGTCAGCTGCTAGTTTTTAGAGATTAAAGTGAATTATAGTAGAAGTGCTACACGTTCGTGTTTTGCAGTGCAGCTTTTCCAACAGGAGAGGGAGACAGACAGTGTTGAGCAATCGGCTCATCTTCTCTTTTATTATCCTTGGCCGTCTCATCCGAGGCTCATAAATCCAGCACTTATCTGGTCTACTCATATTTTTACTGCGTGAATGTAAACACCATGTGTGGCTAATTGATGTGTTGTGTTCATACTCTGTGAAAATTATACTCCCATTGCAAAAGTTGCGTTGGAGGCATCAGCCCTTTATAATTATGAAGATAAAACAGCTTCAGGATCAGCTCTAAAGTGCAACGCTGCCCAAGAAAATGCCTCTGTGTTGTTGCTTTTTGGGGTTCATCGAGTTTATCGTCCATCTGCCTCTCCTCTTCACCCATCAGCACCCATCAGAATAAATTCCTCACAGATATAACAGCAGACAGAGCTCTGTCTTTTTGTGCAGGAGTAGTAGTGCATGTTTTCATGCCAGCTCCAGGTTGGATCTGCCCCATAATGCCCTGGGGCTTCCATTCCTCATCTTGGCACAGCTCCTCCCTGAACCATCCAAACTTCCATACCATCATCCCTCCATCATAAACCCCATCAGAACCTGCTAGCCAGATGATACTCAGTGTTTGTTAACATTCCTGCCTTCAGTGGGGTGGTGGGGGGCTGACATCGCATGCTGTCACATGCACAGGCGACAGCGGCGGGCGGTGTTATCGGAGAGAGAGAGAGGCGGCTCCCCCTGTCTGTACGGAGGGGTGGGCGCACCCACAGGAGGAATGCATTGAGTTGCATGCTTTGCACGGCAGAGCTGTCATCGTAAAAACTCCTCCACAGGTTTATCTCTGCATGTTATCAGTAACAGGGAAAGGAGAGAGATGTGCACACAGTGCTGCACTGTATGCACCGATCTGCATGTTGTTGATAGTGGCTGATAGGACCACGTATGAAGAGTCTTTGTGCATCTTTGTTGCTTTAAACAGTACAAAAAGTTAGGTTGCAAGTCAATAAATCAAACCTAATCTAACTTCTTTAACGAATTTAGGAGTTTGCATCGAGTGTTTTAGGAGCTGCACAACATAAATTTGCAGTTGCACATGCAGTTTTTTTATACCCATGATACTTTGCTGATTCTTGAGATACTAAAGAATCTTTGCAAGTCAAGATTTAAATAATATTATTAGATTTTTAGCACATAAACAGCCTATAGGGTCGAGTTTCCATTTTTCAAGTCCTGACAAGCCACCTCCCTCTGCAGGCATCCCAAAAATCTCTCTCCTTCATCGTCTTCTGTCTATATCTGCACGCAAAATTGATGCTCCCGAGGTCGAAAGGTGTGACAGGTATTTAGGTGCCATGGGACATGTATGCGGTCGTGGGGAGGTGTTAGTTTTTAGAGCATCTCGAACGCCTGACTTGCAATAAAAGATGGAATGCTGTGTTTTGTTTGGAGTGTTTTTCCGAGATTATTTGTGCAGATGGCTAGAAGCTGTTTTAGAACTGTTTAGAACTGAAAAGATGCAGCTGTAGCGGTTCTCCTCTTTCTTTCAGCGCTCATGTACATAAACGCCGTTCAGTCAATCCACACAGAGACACAATAGCTGCTTTGTGTCCGGGATAATTTTCTGCAGCAGTGTGGTTACTCTATTAAGAGTTTTTGAACAGCCCAGTCTCACCCCCTCTCTTGTCTTTTTGGTTCGTTGGTTCGTTGGTTTGTTCCTGGCTCGACAGAAGCTTTTATTCAGAATTGGAGATTCATCTGCAGAAAACAGTACAAACCAAATGTTTTGAATTAACTGTTGGTCCTGCAGGTTGTTCTCATTAGAGATTAAATGCTTCTATTCTTCCTGCTGCTGGATTCTCTTCTGTAGACCACCACCGCCCTCCCCGCCCTCAAAGAAACACTGTCTCCCTCATGTTCCCGAAACAAACCCCTCGGTGCTGGTTTCCCCTCCATAATTATGTCCCGATGGAGGAAGAGCGCTCATGCTCGGGGTTTTCTTGTGATTGTACCATGTCGAGAAATGGCTGACAGTGTTTTCCACTGCCTGGCTCTGCGCCGCTGCCTCCTGGCATGGTCTCCTCTGTGTTCAGGAACAGGCTTTTCATTGAGGCTCTGCGGTGCTGTGTGGCATGTCCAGCCTCCGACCACACACTGATGACTGCTGGCGTTGGCGCGTGGAGTTCAGTCGGGGTTAACGGGCTCCAGCGGACTGATCTGTACGGCTTAGTCTAAATGAGGGAATGCCTCCTTTTCTTGATTAGTAGAAAAGGAAAATGAAGTGTCGTGTCAGAGCTACTTGAACACACAGACAGCAGGGACCTGTGCTGGATCTGTGCTGGATCTGTGCTGGCCCTCCTGCAGTAAGATGCTTCAGATCATGATGATCATGATCTGACCTCTGACCTTTTTCTGATAGTTACCTCCCTACACGCTCTGTTTAACATTGTCATTGCTGCAAGATAACCTCAACTCAACTGATACTGGACTTTTGGAGCTGATATTAGGGAGAAAAAAATCCCAGCATAGTGCAGATATTCTTCATATATATATATAAATACACATTTTTAGCAATTATCCCACAAACGTGATTATCAGACACTTGTGACAAAGATATGTAATGAAAGCTCAATATTTTACAGTTTCACAATAAACTTTATTGTCCAATCTGACATCAAAACTTTAAATATTAGAAATAACTTTACATTTACATCTAAGGAACACAAGCAATATGGGCAATATGGGAATTAACTCGAAGTTGGGGGTAATTTAAGCCCTGCAGTAAGCAGTGTGCTCTGTGTGCATGTGGTGACACATAGCACACTGCTATAAAATCTGGTTGTTTTAGTCAAAATATATATTTTTCTAACTATGTTAAAGTTCAATTTTGTAAATTCTCTTTTTTTATTCCCATAAATTCCTGTTAATTCCCCTGGAAAGTTTCCAACTTTGAAAATTCCCAGAATTTTGCAACCCTAGCTGCCGTAGATTGAAATGGAAAATCTTTAGTGAGCGTAGTTGTTTCATTGTTTGCCAGCCATTCAAGTCATTTTAAAGATAAAATGTAAAGTATGTGAAAGTTGTTGTTAATGAGCTGAAACATGCTAAAAATTAACTTCTAACTTAGAGACACGGATGTTACTTAACTGTCTCTGTTTGGATCTTGATTGAATCAGTGCAGAGGTCTGTTCTGGTCGGCTGCTCATTGAAGGGTCTTTGGTTGAGGTGTGGTTTGGTGGGTGGGGTCGTGGGTGTACATAACACAGCAGCATATAGCAGGGCCGGGCCAGGAGGAGAATCTTCCCTCTTTTTTTCTCTAAAGGCAACTCTGTGGTGACTGACAGCTTCTGACATTGTAGCCCGCAGGCAGGCATTTTGCAAGAGCTGGTGAAAAAAAAAAAAAAAAATAGGAGCACAGAAATGCCAGAGACAGCGAGGAGAGAAAGGAAGGAAAAAAGGGAGTAAGGGTTGTGTTCAGGAACTGAATCAGTGGCTCGAACACTCCCACTTAACTACTGGATCTCACACTGTGAAGCAGCGTTTCAGGCAATAAGCAGAAGAAGTAGACAGCATCGCCTCTCAACCTGTGGAGGCTTCTTGTTTAGTTTTTGATTGTTGAGATAACTCCAGCGTGACGATGGAGCACAGATTCAGAAAGTACTCCTCTGACAGTGTGGGCAGTGACGGAGTCTTCATAGAGGACTCCTGCTACCAGGGGATGCTCAGGGCTATGGATCACAGGAAAGGTAGAGTCTGTCATCTTTATGTTGTTTCTGTAGCACTGGTTTAGAGATCTTTTGTATTTTTATCTGCAGAACCAATTTAAAGTTCAGTTTTTAGTTGTTTTTTCAGCTCTTTGTTTTCATGATTTCCTCTTCTGTGTGTGAAGAAATGGTAGTTTAATGTTTCATAAGTAGCGTCTAATTTTGTCTGCAGTGGTCTTCTGCCTCCCTTTTATCAAACGGGACACACCCCTTCATGTGTCATGGCCGTTTCTCTTTTTATTGGTCAACCGTGCTGACTCCCATTTTGAGATGAACAGGGCTCGCTTTCATATTTCATGTTTGTTCACTTGCTCACGCAGTTCTTCAAGTGTTGAAAGTCAAATTATATAAAAAATACCACCCATGTGTCGCCTCCTCCTGTGCGACCCTCCACATTGCAGCGACGTCTTTCAGTGACAGGATGATTTGCAGATATCCTGCAGCCATACTCGCAGATGAAGAAACAATAACGTTCTTTCAGGAGACCCGATATCTCGCACCTCATCTTAAAAGTTTCTTACAGACTCGCAGGATGAAAGAGAAACATCCACAGCTCCACAGTTTGCTGCTCCAGGCTGCAAATCTTAGCCGAGCAAACACATTATTTGTAAGAGGGATCAGTAAAGTTTGCTTTGCTGTGCTGTGGCTTTGACTGGTTTGAGTTTTTTGGAATGTTAAGTGCAGCTTTCAGCCTCTGTCTGACCTTAATTCCTCACATTGTATTTAATGACACGAAGAAACAACAGTGTTAACGTGTCGACAGTTTGTTGCAGGATCTACTGAAGAATCCCTTTTCTGTTAGCGGCACTGTCGTGATCAGATGAAATTGTGGAATCTCTGTGCTTTTGAGGTTTATTTCACTTCTCTGTTTGGAAAGTCATCTTACTGAGTCATCTGAAATGGGCGTTGGCAGCACGGGATGTCGCCCTCTTTGGTTTCTCTGTTCCCTTTTTTCATCTGATCACTTCTGTTACACGAGCTTTGATCTCAGTTCCTGTCCAGATAATGTAATCAAGCTCTTCATATTGTCTGACTTAGATTAAAAAAAATCTACAACAGTAAGTCACATGATGTTTGTATCTTAATCACTTTTTGTTCAAAGACAGACTTGTTTTGTCACCTGATACCTGCTTCTGTTTAACAACCACCCTCATCACTCATTGAAGCGCTGCGCTCTTTCGTTGTTATCTCTGCAGAATCGCTGCACGGTTGATCGAATTTAAGGAAAACATAGCACAATGTACAGTACCTGCTGGTATGTGAGAGTCCTCTTTGGAAATAATCAGACTGTGAAATCAAAACCAAAACAGCAACAGTATTGCAGGCCTGAACTTGTCCCACAGCAGAGGTGCTAATCTTAGAGACGTCGGAGTTAATTTACTCACGTTTCACCTGTCAGGTTCACACCTCTCTCTCTTTGTTGTGATGGACTGATTGTAAACCACCGTAAAAGGAGGTGAAGTCACTTTCTGTGTCGCCCTAAGCATCTCCTGCCTCCGTCACATGTTCAATGCTCTGGTTTCTGGCTTTTGTGGGCAGCACAAATATTCAAAGACTGTCTCTGACTCTGGGAAAACTGTGCAAGTGATGTTTCTCCGAAGGGACTCATCAGATGTGGGACCATAACTCTGGTTTTAGATGTTTTAACTCATTAAATACATGCTATGTTTACTGCAAACCATCTTCTAAAGCAGAAGGGTCATGAGGAAAATTTTAGGGGTTATGGGATGATTGAGGATGAAAAAAATTGTGTTGTTTGACCAACACAAAATAGCTCCGGTTCCCTCTGGCCTCTGAAAATTCTTAAAATTATCAGTCTAAAAGTGATCACAACTGGTAAACATATATAACCTGTGATGATCCTTTGAGGACGTCACAGACCAAAAAGTTTGGGAATCATTGTAATTAAAGTACACCAACGTTATAGTTTTTCTACCAGGCAACCATTGATTTCCATTCTTTTCACTGTGTGAACAAAATCTTAGTGAACATTTTAAGTTGTATTATTAATCAGATGTTCAATATTAAAGAGTCAAACAGCAACTTTAAGCACATGTAGTGACCAAATCCACATAAATTATTGATTATCTTGTGAAAGCGCTGTTGTCCTGTCAGCCCATCAAATATTTGGCTGGAAAGTTTCTGGTAAATTTCCAGAAACTTTCTGCAATCTTTCCATGGGAAGTTAAGCTAAGGAATTTTGGGAATACTCCAAACTGGAAACTCATGAACATGGGAATTATGGAAATGAATGGGAATTAACTTGCATAAAATCTGGTTGTTTTAGTCAAGATTATGCTAAACTATATTTTCCCCGACTATATTTAAGTTCCCTGTTTAAGGGCCAAACTCCAGTTTTGTAAATTCACAGTTTATTCCCATACATTCACGTTAATTCCCATAAATTCCTAATAATTCACATGGAAAGTTTCATTTGAACCCTACTCCTGATCAAAGTTAATCTGTTACAGCAAGATATCAAAATATTTGCAGCAACAGATTATTTATCTTGAACATGCTGACGTTAATGAAAACCAGAGGTTTGCTGGAAAGTTTAGAGCGGTGCGTTCTGGGAAAAAAATGTTGAGCAGCAGTAATGTTGGTTAAGTATTTATGATTCAGAGTTAAGGAGGTTTCACAATGATACAGCTGATCAACGTGAGCTTCTGTTTGATTTGTCCCTCCACAGATGAACGGGACCGAGTTCAGAAAAAGACCTTCACAAAATGGGTCAACAAGCACCTGATGAAGGTAAGATCACTCACCAGTGCACACAACAGATGAACATTTGGATTATGAAACTCAAGAATGTTGATTTCAGCTCATTTGGAGCTTCAGCTGTCCTTAAATGACCTGAAGGTTGTTCTGTTTAAGTCAAATTCCAGCACTTGCTTTCATATCCCACCTGGTTACAATAGCCTCAGTAGATAACAGACTGTCTGATCTAAGCGAGTCTCTGCTGGTAAAAGGTGAAACCCGAACACAGCAACAGATAAACGGGAAACAAAAATCTGGTTTTGCTGTCCTGCGCCGCTCTTTAAAAAAAGTGAAACGCTTTGCTAAGAGGTGAAAAACTTTACCCAAATTGCTCCCCCGCACCATAAAAACACCACACATGCTATTTGTGTTAACTGCATGCGTGTGAGGGAGTGAGTCATGAACACCTGGCCTCGCTTTAGCTGGTGCTCGGCAAACAGCGGCGGCATCGCGGGGCGGGCTCGGTCAGGTTACACATCTGGGCTCCAGACTGTAGCAGGGCGGCTTCTCAGGGCTCTGCAGGGGAACAGGAAGCTCCGGGACTGAACTCCTAAACACTGAACGTCGGAGGACGGAGCTAAATATGTTCACAGCCACGATTCTGTAAGGCAATACAAACGCTCCGGTCCATGATCTTTAAAAAAGTCCCTGATCAGGTAGTCGGTGCAGAATAAAGGGCTGCAGCTACAAAAACAATTATTCTATATAGCAGTTTTGATAATGTGAGTTCACTAGTTGCCTCTTAAATGATGAGGATTTGATGCCTTTATGTTTTATAATCATAATTGATTGATTATCTTTTGCTTTTTTACTTTTTGGTTCGACAAAATAAACAATTTGAAGACGTGTAATGACCATTTCCTTTAATATTTGGGGTCATTTTATAAAATAAATAATGAATACACTAAATAATCCAGAGATTAATCGACAATTTAAATATTCTGGGTTTTTTCAGATAAATGAGTGCATCATTTAGTCTGTTACATGTCAGAAAATGTTGATTTTAGTTGATTTAATAATGGTTAAACTCATTCAGCACACCAGTGGGTAGAAGTTTTGTTCTCCACTTCGAAGTCTTAATTGTGGCTGCAGCTTTATTTGGATATCCTGCGTGTGCTTCGGATAGTTTATGAGGTATTTCAAACATTTCGACTGTTTTTCTTCGTCTGTAGATGTTAATCATATTAAAGTATGTGTGACAGTTCATGAACGCACCCTGACCAAGATTTTTTCTTTCAAGCTTTTTTTTTGTTTAACCAACAGCCCAGAACTTAAAATATTCAATTTAATATCACATATGACAAAGAAAAATCCCGACGTCTGAGAAGCTGAAGAATATTTGGCTTGTAACTTTTATAGTAGTGTGTAAACAACAACAAAAAAAGTTGCTGATTACTTTTCTGCCACTCGGCTAATTTAATTAATTGCAGCTGTTCAACAGAAGGCAGAATCATACTGACAAATCTCAATGTAAAGAGTGTTGAGGCCTTAAATCCACCCTGCAAACTGCAGATAGCTCATGTAATGTGATGCTATGACAACAAGAAAAATGCTCATTTTGTAACCAACACCCAGTATTTATGTGTAATATGGCTCTCTCAGGTCTCGACTAATAACAGACTAGTTAGATTACATGAAATACAAACACCAACATAGCAGTTGTGTGTTTTAATTAAACTGAAGCCGTGTTGCTGATCGTGCTTTCAAACTAAAGCACAGCGTGGCTTCACCTGAAGAGTTTCGCCTCTCTTCGCGTTAACAAATCCTTGTTTTCACATGGGAACTCTCGAGCTGAGAGGAATGTGCGCCGTGCTCCATGTGCGTCCTGTGACACGGGATGACTCACAGGCTTTTGTTGTCAGTCGTTGCTTCTTTTGTTGGGAAAATCCCTCTGATTTGGGTCCAAGACAAGAGGCCGGAGCCGGGTCTAGCGATCTTGGCTGATGCCCCTCGAGGAGATTTGGACTCACGTGGTCACGGCAGAGTCATGGGATTCAACTTTGATGCTAGTAACTGGTCGGCTGGCTCAAAAGTGCCATCTACTGTAGCTCGTCTTACATGTCTCCTCAGATTACGGAGAATTAAAAACAGACATTTTATTTCGCTACAATCCAAAACAGACCCGAGGCAGATTTCCATTCATAAAAAGGAACTCTAAGAAACAAATCAAACGATTAAAAAACAACAACAAAAAAAACGTCTTTGTCTAACATCTGTCGAAGCAGCGTCTGCTTTGTTTTGTCTTTTGTTCTTCTTTTTTCCCTCATGAGTCCGTGCAGTTTTATATCCTCTCTCATCAAAATGTTTCTTCTTTCCTTCATCCCTCATCCTGTCCTCACATCCTTTCCCATCAGCACTGGAAGGCCGAGGTAGGTGCTGTCTGTGAGCAGAGTGCTGAGTGGACACACATTCATTTCTTTCCTGCATGTCTGTCTTTAGATTTTGACCCTGTCTTCCTCCTGTACTTTATGTGGACTCCTCAGACGATGACCTTTTTCCTTTAATTTTAACACTGGGACTCTTTCCTGCAGTGCAACTTGCCCAAACATCTTGAAAAACAAAAAATACAGTCAAGTTTATGAGTTTTTCTTCATAGTTGTCATTCATTCCTATTGGTTACGGCATCGAAGAGGAAGATGGGAAATAAGAAATGAGATGATCGGAGAGGTTCCAAACAAAATGCAAGATTTTCACCCAATGTGTACATTAAACATCCGTTTAACGTACCAACTTTGACCCTCCATGTGTGCACGCGCTCTTAGCTCTCAGATAATCTGGTCAAAGTGGGTGTTTGTTTCTCACGTTCTGTGCCAGTGTTAACCTAAAGTGTCTAACCAAACCTCACCCAAGAGGAATGATCGCCAAAAACTATGAAATTATGACTGAATCTTTTAAAAGAACCCCTCAATGTGGACCCAGTTGTCACTGCTGAAGGCAGACACAGCTCCGGCCCCCTCATTGTCGTGACCTTCCCTTTAAGTTGCTTCATTTATTTTTAGGTGACATTAAGGGATTA